>CM062807.1:181034883-182257383 GCA_031772625.1 Pinus tabuliformis | reverse complement strand
GTCTGTGGGTCGTAGAGTAGGAGAAGGCTCTGCAGCTGAGTGTGCATAGGCCTAGTAGTCCGCAACTGAGTACGTGTACCTCTGCAGCTGAGTGCGCAGGGTGAGTTGAGTCTGTAACTATGGAAAGAATCAATAAAGAGAAGTTTGTTTATAATTCTGGTGTATCTCTTCTTGGGTTAATGAATGATTGATATAACTTGCAAATATACTGTTTATTTACGGCGTGCATCAGTATGAATGTTTTATGGTGTTAAGTATAATTCAAAGCACTCAAGTAGGCAAAGATAATTAACTAACATTGGAATATAAGCAAGGTCTTGGGTAATAGTGCAAAATGTGGCACAACCCTTGGACAGTGTTGCGCGAAGGCAGTGTATCAGGTCGTAAGGAACGAGAAGGTGCGCGAAGCAACCTGTGCGCAAGGAGAAACCGCAGACTAGTTAAACTCATCAAACATCTCTAGGGTGTGGAAACCTGGTTCTAGCACCCTCCCATACTACTTTGGGTGAGACATTAGTCTGCGTTCTGCGGACTGTTGCCGAAAGGGCCAGTAGTACCGGGATTTGTTTGGCTAACTAACTTTGAACCTGGGTTAGGCCCCAACAAGCCATCATCTTCAACTTTCTGTTTCTAGATCATAGAAAAGTGGGACTGCAAATTTTTGGGGAATAATCCTCCCTCCTTCAATTAATTTGTAGTAGGAGCTTAGGCTAGGTTGTGGACTAGGTTCGTAGAGCTATGGGAAGTCCTTCTCAAATGTTCTTAGGGAGGCTACTACCTCCTGTAGTTGTTGTATCACATTTTGCCCCTCCTGTAGCTCATTATGTCCCTCTTGTAGCTCATTTTGTCCCTCTTGTAGCATCCTATGTCCCTCCTGTAGCATACTCTGCCCCTCTTGTAGTATCTTATGTCCCTCCTGTGGCATACACTGCCCCTCCTATATCTTTTCAGAACCCTCCTGTACCTTCCCATTTTCTTCTTGTTGGAGGGTGGTTGGTGTCTTGGGCTATTTGAAGGAGGTAAATTTTGTGGTTGGCCTCCTTACATATGTTATAACCGTATTTGTTGTGGGTTTTGGAGACGTGACCTCTTCGATTTTTCCTTCAGTTGGTCCCACCTCTTGTTTCTTGCTTGGGTGCTCCTCAATTGTGATGGGGACCTTTACGAGTGTTTTTGGCCTCCCTTGCTTGATCTTGGTGCTTTACATGGTCTTAAATTACAGGGGGATTTCCTTTGTCTCTTCATTTTAGGTTTGTCTGGGGTACTTAAGGTAGCTAAAGTTGTAGCTACCTCATGTTTAGTGGTTCCTTGAGACAATTTTTGTTTTTGTTTTGGGGATATCGATGTCTTTTTGGGCCTAGTAGTATTCTCAGGACTTGATTTTCATTATTTATCCCCCTCTTATTTTTCATCTTGTTCTCCTCCTACCTCTGCCTCTAGTTCTTCTTCCTCCTCTATCTTCATTTCTACTTCTTCTACTATCCTCTCTGCTTTTGTTTCTCTTTCCTTTTATTTTGAGGTCTTCAATCTGCATGGGGGTGATGAGAGAAGTTGTAACAGGTTTTGCAGACAATTCTAGGACCATTAGAGAGTAGTCTAGACTTGTATAAATTAAGATAATGGCTTCTGTGTGTTTTTTTTTTAATTTTTCAACAAGGGTAAGACAAAGTGAGTGAATTTTTGTGAAATGGGATGGATGAGTGATAGATGGATGATGGACCATGATGGGGGAACCTTATTCATATTTCGCAAGGTCATAGGTTCCCTATTGGGCTATCCCTATCCTCGTATATCCCTCCTGTAGATTTTCAGAACCCTCCTGTAGCACTACATAAACTTCCTGTAGCAATTACGGGTCCTTCCTGTGGCAGTACAGAGAGGGGGTGAACTTGAATTTTGGGTTAATGGGATGGTGGAGAGAGGTGATCACATGAGTTGAGATGATGGATGGAATAATGAAGGAAATATTGAGAATTTTGGCCCTATAGACATGGAATCTGTTGTTGTATATAATCCTACAAAATGACAAAAAGGTCAGTAGACATGGTAAAAATCCTTTCCTTATGTCTTTTTAATTTTTCTTTTTTTCCTTTTTCTTGAGACACATAGGCTGCCTCAAAGGAGGTTTTCAAACTATATGTCTGCCCTAGGTTCCTCAAGAGAGGTTTTCACCTAGGGATATTTATCATTTTTTCTCTTTTTTTTTTTTTTGCCTCCTGGGCTGCCTCAAAGAGGTTTTCAACAATAATGCCCAATCCCCTTCTTGAAAAACATTTTCCTTTTTATGATTATCATGCCATACCTTCCTTTGCAATTGTATAACTTCAGTGTGGAGGAGGGTTTGCATTCTGAACTCATATAGGCCATTCAATTGGAACAACCTCTCTTGTTGTGCTTTGGCAACATCTACGTCCAATTAGGTTTCCATTCTCAAAGTACTATACTCAAACTCAATAGAAAGAAAAGCTTTCTTCCCATAGTCTAGATCATATGGAGTGAACACAGTAGTTGTCTTCCAAGTGGTGTTATAGGCCCAAGTGGCCTCCACTAATATGTTTGCCCAATCTCTCTTGATGCTGCTCACAACCTTGGTGAGGATGCTCTCCAATGCCCTGTTTGTAACCTCTACTTACCCATTTGTCTGAGGGAGATAGGAAGTAGATGTTCTATGTTTGATATTATGCTGCCTTAGGATATTCTCAATCAGATGTGATGTGAATTGAGCCCCATGATCGGTGACTATCTCCCTTGGATACCTAAATTTGTAGAAAACATTTTCCCTTAAGAACTCACCACTTTCTCCTCTATTATTACTTTGACATCCCTTGTCTCAGCCCAAATTTTCAAGTAATAAATGCACAGTGCAATGCTGTACTTTTTCTGCCTTGATGGTGGATCGGTTGGCCCAATGAAATCCATGCCCCACTTGTCAAAGGGTTCTAAGGAAACTTGAGGTTGTAGAGGAATTACATCCCTAGGTGTGGGTTTTCCCATCCTCTCGCACTAATCACATTTGCTGGTATACCTTCTTTCATCTTGTGGAGAGTGGGCCAATAGTAGCCAACTTGTAAAGCCTTGAAAGTTGCTCTCTTGGCAGCAAAATGACCCCCACAGGGCCCATCATGGTAGGCTGAGAGGATGTCAAATATTTCCTCTTCCCTGACACATCTCCTTAAGATCTGATCTAGTCCCATCTTGAAAATATTTCCCCCAATCCAAGTGAAAGGGGAACTTTTCCTTACAATTCTTCTCTTCTCCCAAGATGACATATTTGGAAGGAATCTCCCAGCAACCAGGTAGTTGACTTAGTCAACAAACCAGGGAGAGAGTAATGAGATAGAAAATATGTTATCATCTGGAAGATGATTATCAACCATACCTTCATCACCTACAGGCAAAGTAATTCTAGACAAAAAATCTACAACTACATTTTCTTTTCTTGGCTTGTCCATGATAGTCAAATCAAATTGTTGTAACAATAACAACCACCTAATGATTCTAGCAATCACATCAGGATTATTCATCAAATATTTAATAGTTTCATGATCAATATGCACAAAATTTTGGTATCTAGTGATGTAGTGCCTAAATTTGTCTAAGGAGTGTACAACAACAAAGAGCTTTTTTCAGTGACAGTGTAGTTCAATTTAGCCTTGGACAAATTTTTACTAATGAAATAAATGGCATAGGGTAACTTATCATCTGTTTTCCCCAAGGATACCCCCACAAATTTGTATGATGCATCATTATAGATATGGAAAGGAAGGGACCAATTGGGACTCCTAAGTATGCGTGTAGTGGTCAATTTCTCTTTTAATATCTCAAGGGCTTCTTGGCAGCTACTTTTCCAACAAAATTCTGAGTCCTTGGCCAACAATCCAAACAATGGTGAAGCCACTTTATTGAAATCCTTGCTAAAAATCCTATAATAGCCATCTAAGCCCAATAAACTCCTAACATCCCTCCGTTTTGAGGAGTAGGGACCCTTTTTATGATATCAATCTTGTTTGGGTCCACTTGTATCCCCTCCTGAGATATTGAATGGCTAGGATAGTCCCTACATTCACTAAGAATTCACATTTCTCAGGACTAAGCAAGAGGTTCATTTCAATGCATTTTCTCAGGACTTTTTACAAATTAGAGAGAGCCTTCAGGAAGTCACACCCATAGGTCGTGAAATCATCCATGTAGAACTCCACAGAGTCGTGGACAAGCTCAACAAAGATGTTCAAAAATTCCCTTTGAAAAGTGGCAGGGGCATTGCATAGACCAAATGGAAGGACCCTATAAGTAAAGGTACCCGAAGGACATGTGGATGTAGTCTTATCTTGGTCCTCAGGGTTGATATGGATCTGATTGTAACCAATGAATCCATCGAGGAAAGAGAAGAAATTATTCCCTGCAAGACCATCTAAAACATGATCAATGAAAGGCAAAGGGAAATGGTCTTTCTTTGTGGCCTTGTTCAATTATTTGTAATCCACAAAGATCCTCCACTTCCAAGTCTTCTCTAGGACTAAAACTAGAGGGGACACCCACTCACTATCTGAGATGGGGTTTATGAACCCTGCATCCAACAACTTTGTAACTCTTCCTTTACTATGTCCTTAAGGGTTGGGTTCATTCTCCTCTAGGGTTGGCACACAAATTTTCACCCCCTTCATTTATTTTATAGTTCTAAGAAAAGGCACCTAAGTGCTCTTGTAGAAATTCTCATTGTAGATCAACATATTATGCAATATACTAAAGCAAAATACAAGATCTACTTCTGCAACAAACTTTATGGAAGCTTAATCGAATATGAGCAAGATCAAATAGAACACATATAACTGAGAATGAGAAATCAATCACACATGAACACAAAAGAATACTATGGGGAAAGCCTCAGCTAAAAAACCCGATCTCTGTATTATCATACAAGTGGAAATATGTCCAGATTACACAAAGCTTTAGCTCAAAATCTATCCATCTCTCAGTACAATCCCTTTGATGCTCATAGATAGTCAAAGGCTTCTCACAAACCTTCTCCTCTGCCCTACAAGCCTCTTATTTCCTTGCACAGTTTCTCTTGGGTCCTCCAGCTGCAACCCGTGTGATTCTCACCTCACACACAACACTGACCTTTGAATTAACTGCACAATCCCGAAGGAGATAATTCCTTCTGCATGGATGAGTTTCCTTTATAGGAAAATTCCTCCAACTGATAGTACACTGTCCCTTCCTTTAATCTCAACCGGGTCTCTGTCTGAACTGACATGCATGAGTTATTTAAGAGAGAATATTCAGTTATTTGGAGAACACTAGTTGCCTGCATGCATGCATTAACTCACTGAACTCACAATTAGTTCCTCCAACTGTTTGGAACTAATTTAAGTGGACTTAACTCAGTTAACTGAGCTAACTAATTACAACTCAAATACAACTCATCCTTATCTCCTTAATTAAGGGATAACTTCCTCAATCAAAGGGATAACTGTTGCATGTCTTCACATATACTTCATGTTTGATTTTCAAAAAATAATTAACTCAATATGAATTAATTCATTATTTTTCAAACAACTAGTGAGACTAAATTCGAATTTTAATTCAAGGACAAATTAAAATTGGAATATATCTCGAAATGCTATTTATAGCAATGCTATTTTTAGCATTTCTATTTTTTGCTATTTCCAACAGAGTTGGAGTATATCTTGAAATGCTCTTTATAGCAATGCTATTTTTAGCATTTCTTGTTGCCATTTTCAACACTCCCTCTCAACAAGAAAGGCATTCAACTTGAACCCGATCCTGAACCTTTGGAATGTTCTGCATGCAACACTTCTCTTGAGTTTTGTTCCTCCAGCAACTCTAGAAACAAAAAATATCCAACCTGAATCAGAATGATGCCTCTGTCATCAAAGTCTCTTACTGCTATTGCATATGTCGACTGAAAACTCTACACCTCTGCGCTCTTCAGTATCTGACTACTCTAGCCTCTGTCACTTTGATCTCTGACTGCATCAATCACACTGATTCCTCCTGCTGCATCCATGCTGCTGCTGGTCCTGTCTCCCAGCACTGCACCTCCTCTCATCATGTTGCATCGTGTTGCCCACTGCTGCACTGCAACTCAGTTACTGAGAAGTAAGTAACTGATCTCCCAACTGACCTCCCTGTTGGGCTAGAAACACCCTTTGATGCTGAAGCTCCCTCTGCGACTCCATCTGCATCTGTCTCTACCCACTTAGCCAGTCGTGCTACTCCTCATTGGGGCTCCCGTAGCAAGGTCTAATCAAAGAGGCTGGGTACCTCAAGGATCTTGCCCCTATTTCATCCTTCTTGGGACTATCACTTCACATCGCCCCACCTCACACTTGGAGGTATGGATGCATGTGATCCCTCTGCCCACTTGGCTCGAAATTTCCCCCTACTGGAGGTCTCTGCATGAGTGGATGCCTCCACTTGGTCTCCTCTCAACATCTCCACTTGTCGCTCCTCCACAATTGTCTGAGACTTCTTTTGGGGCTGCATGTTGAGAGGTAATTTACTCTCCCTCTCAACCACCAAGTCTCTAACATTTGCCTTGCTCCTCAAGGCTTTGCATGCATCTTGAACCTCAAGATAATACAGGTTCTTGGCTAGCACACCAATCTGATTCATTTGTCCCGTCGTTAAGAAATTTTCTGGAAAAAGAGCTGATTTTAAATCAACGATATCTCCCTCATTCGAACTCCGATTCAACCGATTTTTTTTGAATTTGGGTCTTTTTCCGCAAGGAATCCAGATCTGCTATTTGTTTCTGAAAATTTTGCACAAAAAATCTCATATTTTCTATGAAAAATCACGACCCAAAACTCAAAACTTCAAAATCTCCTCTAGTATATTGTTCACTGCTCCGATAAACTCAGCTCTGATACCATGTAGAAATTCTCATTGTAGATCAACAGATTATGCAATATACTACAGAAAAATACAAGATCTACTTCTACAACAAACTTTGCAGAAGATTAATTGAATATGAGCAAGATCAAATAGAACACATATAACTGAGAATGAGAAATCAATCGCACATGAACACAAAAGAATACTCTGGGGAAAGCCTCAGCTAAAAACCTCGATCTCTGTATTATTATACAAGTGGAAATATGTCTGGATTACACAAAGCTTTAGGTCACAAGCTATCCAGCTCTCAGTACAATCCCTTTGTTGCTCATAGATAGTCAAAGGCTTCTCACAAACCTTCTCCTCTGCCCTCCAAGCCTCTTATTTCCTTGCGCAGTTTCTCTTGGGTCCTCCACCTGCAACCTGTGTGATTATCACCTCACACACAACACTGACCTCTGAAATAACTGCGCAATCTTGAAGGAGATAATTCCTTCTGCATGGATGAGTTTCCTTTATAGGAAAATTCCTCCAACTGATAGTACACCGTCCCTTCCTTTAATCTCAATTGGGTCTCTGTCTGAACTGACATGCATGAGTTATTTATGAGAGAATATTCAGATATCTGGAGAACACTAGTTGCAAGCATGCATGCATTAACTGACTGAACTCACAATTACTTCCTCCAACTGTTTGGAACTAATTTAATTGGACTTAACTTAGTTAACTGAGCTAACTAATTACAACTCAAATACAACTCATCCTTATCTCCTTAATTAAGGGATAACTTCCTCAATCAAAGGGATAACTATTGCATGTCTTCACATAGACTTCATGTTTGATTTTCTCTAAATAATTAACTCAAGATGAATTAATTAATTATTTTTCAAACAGCTAGTGAGACTAAATTCGAATTTTAATTCAAGGACAAATTAAAATTGGAATATATCCCGAAATTTTATTTATAGCAATGCTATTTTTAGAATTTCTATTTTTTTCTATTTCCAACAGAGTTGGAGTATATCCTAAAATGCTATTTATAGCAATGCTATTTTTAACATTTCTTGTTGCCATTTTCAACAGTTCTCTCAGCGTCTTGCACAATTTCTCTTCCTAGTTGGTTGAGATAAAGGGGTTAATCTTCAACGTTCTAGATGGGCCAAATTCTACAACTTTGACATGGGAAAGACTTGGGTCAACTAAGAATAACTTAGTCCAAAGACTACTCTCAGATTATTTCACTAAATCATCAAGAGGCATGGTATTAGGGGGTTGGTTCTGAAGGATCTAGTGAATGAGGTCACCTTCATTAGGTTTCCCCCCTCCTATAATAACATCTAGGGTACAGATTGGGTAGGATGTTGTATGATACACTTCATCTTCCTCCTCCTCTTCTAGCCACAAGGGTAAGTCATGCTCAATGGATGGCTGAGCAGGAGGATACAATACCAATTGTTTAGACAAATGTCCATTCTTAATGGTCATGTTCCCAACCCTGCTAATGTACGCATAAATAGTGGCTAACCATGGCCTTCCCAAGATGAGAGGATATCAATTGAGCTTGGTATTCGGCTGGAGAACCAAGAAGTTAGTAGGATACTCCCAAGAGTTGATGGAGACCATGACATCCTCAACAACTCCCTCAGGAGTTACTGTAGATCTATCTGCAAGTTGCAACACTGTAGTGGTCTTCCTCAATGCTCCTTGGAGGTTTATATTTAGCATGGTGTCTTTAGTCATCCAATTGATGGCAACCCTAAGATCAGTCAAGGTATGAGGTACAATGATGCCATCAATGTGTAGATCTACTACTGGACAAGGTCTAAATATTTTGGACAAATCACTCTCCCCAACATCAAATGAGATAATTGACCAATAACATTGATGGTGGGGGTGTCTTCTTTTCTCCTCCTAGGGTGTTTGAAACATTTCTCCTTGATAATCTTATTATAGATGGGAACATCCTTAATAGCCTAGAGAAGGGGTATTTTAACACACAGATTCTTCAATTCTCCCAGAAGTTCAATCTCTTATGGGGTGTGTTGGCTAGGGTGGATCAATCTCTCAGGAAAAGGAGGTGGATTTACTTGAGGGGTACTCTCTTCCTTTTCCTCTTCAATTTCTTCATGTGGATATGGTAGATGGTTATCTGGAAGCAGTATTCTAGAACTAAGGTTGATCTCTTGGATCTCCACAGCATAGGCAGGGCAAGATCTCTCTCCAATGTAGACCTGTTGTGCTTGCTTGTTATTCGGGTTCAAATTGGTTTGAGTAGGAATCTAAGGTTGCTTGGGTGGAGTAGAATGAGTTGTGGTTGAGGATGAGGTGGAGGTAGTAGAGCAAGAGGTTGGTTGAGTTGAGGCCTACACCCTTGCGATGGGTTGTTCCTTTGAGGAGGTTGGCGAGTATATGGCTGAAATGGTTGATTGACAGGTTGAGGAGGATATTGAGGAGCATAAGGCCAAGAAGGATGTGTGGACCATGATGGATGAGTGGAAGAGTACCAGGGTGGAAAGGGTACATTCTAGTTGGGATGATAATAAGAGTAAGATGCACCTTGCACGCCCTGTTGGTATGGTCAAGGTCTTTGAGGGATCCTTTGATTTATAAATAAGAGCTACTCGGCCCCACCTTCTGCCCCTTGGTATACAAATTTTAAACCAGGAAAAGAAGGGAATTTATCTGTGGCATGGTTTTCCTCATAGACTAAGCATACCTCTATGGCATTTAATGGGCATTCATTTCTAGGGTGCCTTCTAGTGAATTTAGGGAAGAAAATAGCTAGGGCTCTCTCTGCTTCCTCTTGTTTCCTCTTGATCTGCATGATACCCACTTAAAAATTAAAGGTATGCACCATTTCACTTTTAAATTCCTCAAACATGTTCCCATTCTCATTCTTGATGGATGTTGTAGAAGGAGAGGATTTGACCAAACCTTGACTAGCCCTACACTTCTTTCTAGCAGCCCTAGAGTGATTCTTGAACACAATTTTAATGTCATCATAGGAAAAATGATAGATATCTACCCCAGACAGCATATTTAGGGTCTCCAACATGTCCTCCTCGATCCCTCGGAGAAGAACTAGTTTGAGTGATTCAGGATCAAGGGTGCATCTAGCTCTCCTATAACTGAGTTAAAATATCTCCTCATATTCTTCTAGGGATTCATCAAGTCCAAGAGTCATTATAAAGATTTATTCCTTGGTTTCTTTGGACCTAGAGTAGTCCCTTTACTTGTAATTAAAGGCTTGTTTCATTTGAGGCCAAATAGTGATACTACCCCCTAGGAGACCCATAAACCAACGCAAGGCTGCATCCTTAAGGGTATAGGGGAATATATTCAGCTTTTGGTCAACAAAGACATAGTCATAGGTCCTACAGATAATAACGAATTCAAACATGAAGGTATCAGGATCCTCAAAGGTTAATCCATGGAAATGTGGAAGGGAAGTATGGCTTATATTCTTCATTCTAACCTCTCCATTAGTCTCTCTGATAGGGAAAACCTCATTGTTCCTGTTTTCAGCCATAGGTTGGGTAGGTGAAGTGGGTTCTTCTTCTTCCCCAATAGGTTCTTCAAATATTTTAGGTTGCTCACCTAGAGGGTCTTCTAACTCCCTTGTAGTCAGAGAGGGAAGCTAACAGTCACCGAAGAAGAGTGAAGGTTGACTACCTGAGGGTGTGGGGATGTTTGGTAAGAATTTTCCTTTGAGTATCTCTATTCCTAGGAGGCATGAAATAATTTTTTTCTCTTTTTCTTTTATGTCACTTTTTCAAACCATATGCAAAACAAAAAATAATGCTTAAGGAGAAGTAACATCTACCTAGAAACCTCCCCAACAACGGAACCAAAAAGTGGTGAGCCTTGGTATTGCACCAAGAGTGTTGCAACTACCGAGTGCTCCTAACGTCTATTTATCAATCCGGGGTTCGTACAAAATTTGAGGTGATAGTGTTATATGCACAGTAGATGGGATTCCACTCATGCCACCCTCAACTAGGACATTTATCAACAGTGCTCCAAGACCATTCCTCCTACTGAATTATAATGAAAAATAGCTAATGATGGTGATATTTAGAATCTACCTGTAAGGGGAATATTATTAACTTCTACTTGCAAATGATATTGAATCAGTTCATGAAAAGACAAGAGCTATCCTACTTGTAGAAAGGAAAATACATTACTTGCAATCAACCATTTAGCTACCAAAACCACTTGTAGACAAGAAGCTAACCTACCAAACCATAAATCAAAATGCTACGTATCATCTAACTACCTCACATTTTCATAGAAATCAATGTTCTATTTGTGCCAAGTCTATGATCAAGAAACTAATGTTATTTAGCTTTGCAGTGAAGGAAAAAGAGGGTTTGGAGTGGCCTACGAGCTACCCTTGATCATGGAGTCGCAATTGGGGGTCAACATACTTCTAAGTTAAGTGAAAATTGTAGAAAATGTCAAAATTCGTGAGGAAACATGTTGCTATAGGTGTGCTACACGAAGCTGCTATAGGTGCCCTGTATTGCTACAGGAAAGCTTGTAATGTTATAGGAAGGTTGCCGAGAAGGTTTAGGAGGTGGAAATGATGGGTTCAAGGTTGGAAAAGTGGATGGAGGTTGAGGTAAGTGAATGAATGGTGGCTAAATCCCCTAGCCAATCTCAAAGCCTTTTGAAGGCATGTCTTGCACTAGGAGAGATGCTCATGGTGGTCTAGGAAAATGATCTTATGACAAGAATTTCAGGATAGAATTTGGGATTCATAAGGGAAGGTGAGGAAGTCCAAGATGGAGGTGGTGAAGTTTCCCTTTCCTACATATCCAAATATCCTTGCAATCATCACATGCATATACCCATTTATCATTGACAAAATGAACCAATCCATAATGGAAAAGATGATTTGAATTTAAATGTTATCTACTCTTATGCCAAAACTCTGATTAAACCAACAAATCAACTCCTAAGCTATGGTAAGAATATGAAAAACAATATGGCCAGCATACATCTTCTTCCCAGAAATCATAAACATACTATTTTTGGGACTGTGGTTGTAAACCCTTATACTCATACTCCCATGAGAGAGGTGAGTTAGAGGTTGCAGCCACAAATTTTTGATGGATTTTTCTCTAAGGAACTACAAGAAACTAATGATCACTCTGAACTAAAAATATATACAAATACATAAGAGGGACCTAAGCCACTGGGGTTGGGACCAAACCCAGTAGCCTCAACCCTCTGGAAATAACTCAGTGATGAACCAATAAGAAATTTCTCATTATCATTGCATCAATGTCCAATATATCATATAACAGTAAAAAATAATAGTGCCAAGCAATTGAGCTCAATAGCTACATAGTTGAAAACAAAACTCGAAGGGCCTAATGAGCTCTTTCACATGTTTATTTATACAAGAGGGTAACTACTAGAAACTTGCTAGAAAATAAAAATGTTTGTCTCCCACAACTTGAGAATGGTGGATCTTGTTCCTCATTAATCTACACTTGCTTGGATGCTAATGACCTCGTCTTGCTTGACTACCAATGAAAAAAGAGATGATGAGAGGGAGAGTGTTGTGATATTGGGCTGATTGAAGGAGTTGAAGAGGTGGAAAACCTCCTAGAATCTCTCCCTATTGTCTACTCTGAGCCCCTACATAGAAATCATCTAAAAAATGCTCCATTTCCTACAATTAAACCATATGAGGCCACATGACATAACAAACATCTTTTACCCTTCTCACTAAGCATAATAAAACAAAAATTTTAAATAAATGTGAGAAAGAGATAGTTCTAACGCTGGAGGATGGCATCATGACCCTTATAATGTACTTATTGATGATGCTCATCAATGTCCTAGGAAATGACCTCCTACAACTAGATTTTGTATCTAGGGGACAACATTTCCCATACGACAAATGTGAGATCCTAACTTATTGTGTTCTTAATCATATAAAAGGGTCGAGTCACCTTCAACAAAGACTCGAGGTTTAAGTTTTTTTATCATAATAATCTTTAACACTTTTATCGTGATCCTCATTATCCAAAGTGACATCACAATGATTTTCATCTAAACGTGATAAATATAAAAGATATATTCTTCAGTAGAAGTAGCAGGGAGCAGTTCGACGACTATTTTCAAAGATGAGATATCACATTCAATAGGTAAAACAACCTCTAAGACATATAATAACTTGAAATGTGTAAAAAAAATAACTATTTTAGCAGAGGTTCAATATGCCCATAATGTTGGAAAAATCATAAGGTGCCAATGTTTTTTGTGAGTCCTCATCATCCATTGAAGCATTATTGTGAGAACTTTGTTTGTTGCTTCATTTTTTCCATTAGCGTGCATATAGTAAGGTGTTGAATTTTCATTGTGTAAACCCAACTTGGCAGATAATTTGGACATCATATAATTTCAAAAATGAGAGTCATGGTCATTGAAGATTGCTTGGGGCACAATGAATCTAGTGATAATATGGTTGAAAATGAAAAATGTTGTAGTTGTCCCACTATTGGTGAAGGTAGGCATCACTTTGGCCCATTTAGTGAAATAATCCACGACAATGATGATGTACCAATGCCCCCTGACCAAGGAAGGGTTACATGTCATGAAATCAACTCACCATTTAGAAAAATAGCTGACGATAATTACAAGATAAAATGGACCAAGAGGAGCACACGTTTTTATGATTATAGATTTGACATGAATGACATTTTTGGATTGCCAATATGCAATATTTAAAGAGATGACCAAAAATATCCCACATACAATTTTATTTGGGAAGTGGCATACCCAAACATATGACCACCACATGCTCTAGTATGGAAATCATTAATAACTCTTTCAGCTTCTTCATATGTTAAACAACGTTGTAAAATAGTGTCAACACCACGACGATAAAGGGTATCACTGGTAATAATGTATTGTCAAGTTTGTTATCGAATTCAATGAATTTCAATGCATGATAAGTTTGGCTATTTTTTTTTTCATTTGGAGATAGAAAATTATATCTCCATATCCGAGGGGTCAAAAGAACGATCAGGAAAAGAGATTTGTCAGTAATAAAATCTTCTACCACAATTTTTATTTCAGCACAGGGAGGTCACAAATCAATTTATCAAAAACCAATGATTTCTCAGATTTGGATTTTTCAAATTCCAATAAAACCCTTGTAGGATGAAAATCCATTTGGAGTTTTTCCCTCCTAGCACTTTTCCAATAAGAATGTGTTGCATAGGGTTGCAATAAAAAATGATGGTATTTTTGTGCAGTAGAATGCAGTGACAAAAATGTTGGACAACTTGTACAATTGCCAATGACAATTTCTCTACATGTGAATATTTAATTTTAGAAGTGGTGAGGTTCCTACTAAGATTGTAAATCATATGTTCATCATGCAGATCATCCTCTTGGACAAACACCATGGTGATGGTACCATCCAAAGAAACTAGGTATAAAAAGTAATATTGATGACAATCCAACGAGTGTAACAAAGGTGTGTGAATTAACACATTTTTCAAAACATCAAATTATTTTTGTGTGATATCATCCCAAAAGGGAACTTGTTTCTTTAAAAGTTGAGTAAAACCTTTTGTAAGCTCAACATAATTAGGAACAAATCAGCGTGAGAAGTTTTCCTTCCCTTGCAAACTTTGGAGTTGGCATAAAGTGGAATAAGGAGGTAAATTGAAAATGGCCTCCACCTTCAAGGGATCAACTTGGATCCCTTGCTTGGGTACAATAGATCCTAAAATACATATCGATTCCACACAAAAAGCACATTTATGTAGATTTAAGCGAATATTGTAATGTTGACATCAAAGGAAAATAACTCATTGATTTCTTAGATGATCTTGATGGTGCATTGAATGTGTAGGTAAATCATCAAGATATGGTTGTACAATATGATTAATTTCGTGAAAGGCATAAGACATATATCATTTAAAAGTAGCGGCGACATTTTTAAGTCCAAAAGGAAGCTTTCAATAGGAGAAGGTTCCCCAAGGATAAATACAAGCGGTTTTATGTTAATTTGATGGTAGTATATCAATTTAATTATAGTCGGAAAATCCATCCATAAAGGAGAAAATTTCACTATTGACATAATCAGCGACAATTTGGTTGATAAAAGGGGTTGGATAATTATGTTTAGGATAAACCTTATTTATATCCATAAATCAATACATATGTGGATTTTACCTTGTTTCTTGTTGACTAGAACAATATTGGAAACCCAATCAGTTAAAGGTACAAGATAAATAAAACCTGCTTTAAGAAGTTTTTCAACTTCAACTTTGATAGCAACAACTTTTTGTAGATGAAGTAGATGAATCTTTTTCCAAACAGTCTTAGCACTAAGATATCTCTTAATTTTTTGAACAACAATACGTGGGTCAATACCAAGGATTTATTTGTATGACTAAGCAAAAATATCATATAATTATTTAAATAGGGTTGTATAGGTTCAAATTTTTTCAAGAGAACATGAGGCACCTATATGAATGTTTTCCATGATCCTATATTTTATCCTTGATGTTCCTATATTTCCTTCAGATGAAACATCATGGATAAAAATGAGAGTTTGAGAGCTATAGATTATCTCAAGTAAAATATTAGTTTGAATCTCAATAGTCTTAAGCTTAGGGTGAAAAGAAAAACGATAGTGGCTATCATCCCATGGAATTTATCTTAAAGACATAATCTCCATGATACTTTCATTAGTAGGAAAAATATCATCAAAAGGATTAGGAGATGTAGTGGAAATGAGACAAGAGGATTGAGAGTATTGATCTAAGACTCATTCGGTAAGTGGAATTAGAGGCAACCACAAAGGCATACTATATTGCTTCATAAGCTAATTCAATCATACTAAGTGGCATTGGTTGCTATAGTTTTCATATTGTGATGGACTAGGCACTACCCAAGAGTCATATGATTTGAGGGGTCCACTAGCTCTAGCCAAAAGCATGTTAA
The DNA here is from genome assembly GCA_031772625.1 of Pinus tabuliformis. Taxonomy (NCBI): domain Eukaryota; kingdom Viridiplantae; phylum Streptophyta; class Pinopsida; order Pinales; family Pinaceae; genus Pinus; species Pinus tabuliformis. Next base: position 182,241,549 of record CM062807.1, on the reverse strand, counting down.
TTTGAGTGACAGTAGTGTTGAGTGGAGGGAGTGGGAAAGTACCCATTAATAATTAATCTCTCAAAATACCCACACCAACATCCTCATAAGGAAACATGGTTTTACCTACGAAAGGTACACTACTAGTCGTGCATGATTTGGTTTTACCTACGAAAGGTACACTACTAGTCGTGCATGAATCAAAACAAAAGTAAGTGAGTTGTATGCCATGATGATTTTCCCTTGACGGGGGAATAAAACTACAAAAAAAAGATTAGAAACTACAATAGACATAATGTAGGTCCAACTATGACCAAGTAAAATGTTATAATTGAGAGGTCCATCATTGACTTGTACTTTAACTCTTACTGTTTTACCTTCTAATTCGATAGGAAATGCATTAAGAATTCCATAGGGTTTAAATAATCTACCATCAAAAGCTTTTAAATTTGTTGGTGATTTATTGATCGAAGGAGAGCCAATTTATTTCCAACACCATAAGGACATTATGCATGTTGAGGCTCCTTTGTCAATGATGGTACGAAAAACATTTTTTCCACACACAACAAATTGAATTTGAAATGAAAGTTTGTGGGGGAGCCTTGGTATATGATTATCCAAGTCAAAGGAAATAAATATTGGATTAGAAGGATCGAATCCACCAATACTTGACAATTATTTTGCCGGAAAAATACTTCTTGTGGATAAGAACGATCTCCCTAGATCTGATACCTAGAGAGGAACATATAGTTTTTATTAAGTCTCGCAACCAAATTATAGATGGAAACATAAGTAACATGAACCCATAAATTTATATTGATGTTTTTCCTTGCTAGTTGCTTAAATCACTATAGCTTCCATCCTTCTCCCCAGTGCTCACGAAGATGAGACGTGCAAACAACAAAAACAAACAAAACATAAAAGCACATATAATCCAAAAATAAGTTGACTTATATATATGATCAAGTAGATATGTACCAAAAATCATCGAACACATAGACAATTATTGAGGGAAACTAACATATAACTATATTAATCACACAGGAAGTGGTTACAACCTAATTCCTTGATGTTGTAGAGTCCCCTTCTAGCTATTCCTTGTTTCAACACCCTACCTTCAAAAGCCTTGTGATCATTAATTTGATACTTTAGCAGAGATTTAATCAGTATCTTAGAGTCAAAGACTTTCTAAAATCAACCAAGAGCCCTCTCTCAATGGAATATGGTTCTATTTGTAAGTTTTTGGGAAGGATAAGGGAAGGAGTATAAGATCCAACAGATTAGGGATGAGAGATGAGATGCCATCCACAAGGCTTATATTCTAGGAGCTTCTCATTATTTTTTATTTTTACCTTTGTTAGAACAATGTTGCACCCTATGAATGAGAAACATACAATAGTGTCACAGTCTATCAGGTATGCAACTTGCGACAATCAACAATGTCGCAAGCTGTTAATGTGCAACCTATGACATAATTTTGAATTACAGTTTTTAAAGGGATTTGAAAAAGTATTTTATATTTTAGGGAGATGATTTTCTTTCATATTCTCCAGGGATTAATGGAAATAATACATCGAATGGTGAAGGGTAGGGGTGCGACATAAATTGCCATGAATGCGAAAAAATAATGTGCAATAGTTTGACTCCTTCAACTATTAACCATAGTTACAATATTGAATCTTCTAGAGTCTTATTCATCATGATCATGTATCTATCCCATTATCCATGAATAATATGGGCTGCAGAGAATCCTCTCAAATTATGGTGGTCAAAACATGAAGGTCAACTTCCACGTGGCATAAGTTTTGCATATGGACTCTGATTGAGGTGATTCTCGTGTTATTGGAAAGGTATCTGTGTATAGAATAGGAAAAAATGTGTTGAACTAAAGCAACAAAATTTTACCCCAAAAATATTTCTGGTACTTGAAAAAATCTCCTAGAAGGTTTAAGACCCCAATTTTCCAAACTAGGTTCCACTCGTAAAAATGCTATTGTGAGATGATTCCTCCACTTTTTCCACTCTGAAAGCATCGATATGGATAAAAAAATATAATGATTCAATTCATATAACAATTATTATTTGTGCAAGGGATATGTTATCATTATATGTTGACATTTCCCTTGTTGTATGAGCATCCCTTAAGTTTCATGAAACTTGGGCATTTTTTCCTCTTTTGGTTTATTGTAACCTAGAAAATTTTCTTCAACGCACTTTATTGCACCTTTAGAGATCTTATTGCATCCTTGATTTTTTTCCACTATGAAATATATTGCACCACAAAAATCTTTGTTGCAATACATCACAACATTATAAAATTTCCCTCCTCACGATGAGGCACAATTATCAATACACCCTTTATTGTGTCCCTTCAAAAAATTCTTTTGTGAGGAGAATCATATGGAATTTATCTTCATTTGATACACTACATTGCATGAAAATTTCTCTTTGTTTGATGGAGTCAAAGCCTCAAAGTATTTAGTTATTAATTTCCATCTTAACTCCCTCTTACTTCACTTTGATTTTTTCTCTCTCCCTTGCCACTATTTCCTTCTCCTCTTCATCTTTGGATTCCCCCAATAATTGTATTGTATTGCATAATTTATTTTTATGAGTGATATATCATGTCATAAAAATTTATGATGCACTACATTTCACCATAAGGTATTATTGTGTCATAAATGATTTTGTGGCTGCAATGTAATGTACCACTAAATATTTATATTCCCATGACCATCTAAACCACAAAAAAATTCCATGTAAATACCTTTGTGCAATGTTATAACTCTTCACCAATAACCTTGTATCATGTGCAATAAATTTTTAGAATTGAATAACGTATCACACCAAAGTTTATTGTGGTGCGATAAATCATATGTTGGAAATAATACTGAGAGGGGGGGTGAATCAATATTAGCAAGTCAATAATATTTGATTTCCATAAACAGATTCGTATACGCTACTTCAGTTAATGGAACTTGTGTGTATACGCAACTGTATTTAAGGCAACTAACGTATATCCTGCAAACTTATGATTCAATTAATTCATCATATGTTTATCTTTAATCAGTGCATCCGAACCATATAAACAATAACCAAGTGCAGTAAAAACAGAACAGACAATCACACACACGAACACAAGATATAAGGTGGAAACCCAATGTGGGTGAAAACCACCTACTGCAATCGTTTCTATCCTCTTTTTAATAAGAACTTCTTTTTACAATTTTTGTACTGGTGCAGTCTTATACGAGTACGCAGGCTTCTACCTGCAGAAGGCTACAACCTTCTCTCATTCTCCAGCTTTTCCTAGAAGGGAGCTACAACCCCCTAGCTCTTGTACTAGTTGATATGATTACTAGTACATAGGTGCTGGCCTACAGATGGCTACAACCTTCTCTTTTCTTCTAGGGACCATGTTTCATAAATTTTCTGATTTGATCCATCAATAACATCAGTCAATCAACCAATATCCCTTGCACCAACCAAAATTGAATCAATCAATCACTTTTCAGAATGCTGTAACCAGAATACAGTAACCAAAAAACAGTAACCATAACACAGTAACCAGAACCCAAAACACTGCAATAACAACCAGAAGTAGCTAAAGCATATTTTATGAGGTATAAACTACTTCAATGTGTCGAACCTATGTGCATACGCACTTTTCTAAAGAGGAACCTACGTACATATCTGCAAATCAAATTTAAGATGTATACATTGTTTTGATATGTAGAACCAGCGTGTATACACGCCTTTTTTGAAGTGAACCTACATATAGATCTATAAATGATGATTTAATATTTACAACAATTCCAAACTTTAGTTATACCCAGATCATCATATTTACAGTCTACAACATGCGTCAGTTATTCAGATAAAAGATCAAAACCACACAAAGATACTTCACTTCAAGCCTTAAGATATTGACCCATCATTAGATCTTATCCTTCATCAAGCGCTAAGGTTCATCCTTGATTTAGATCTAGTTATGCACCATAACCCAATAACATGTATTCTAGATCTTTCTCTTCATTAGATATTCAATACTTGAGTGCCTTTGCCTAATGATCTTCTCCTCCTTTTATAGTCTTAGGCCTTACTCAATACCATGGACCAAAACCACTTAGGACCAATACCTTGGACCAAATACTTGGGGTCAACACTTCAGACAAGATACCTTGGACCAATACCATGGATCAAATCACCATGGACCAAAACTAAGTTTTCCAACATGTACACGCCTTTCCTTCCGTGAAAGTGCGCGTGTACGCTATACGCGCCTTTTGGTCTGCGAACCCGTGTGTACACGCCGCTTGGTCAATGGGGAACCTGAGTATACCTCTCTTTCTTCATTCTGTGAGTCTGAACTATGATCTATCATCTTTGTGAGTTTCCATCAAGGACAACACCTGTGTCATAGTGCCAAATCTGTGTCATAATGCCAACATCATAACCTCAAAGTTTTCTTTGCCATAAAAAAGGATCCCAACCTCATCTTTTCACTATTTTAGTTTATCACACAAATTTTATTTTCATGTGATATAATATGTATCACATAAAAATAAATTTCATTTGATACTCCGAAATCTGCCAATATTTCCTTAAAAATTTCCCAATTTTTGTTAGATGTTTTCCCAAGGAAAACACTTCCTTGATGCCCTCCTTTGGCTTATTCAAGGTAGGGAAGAGGACATAGAATTTAAATTCATACTTACTCAACCTTGGAATTAGGATATTAATATCACACAAAGGGATCTATATTAAAAAAAAGAGTGGCTTGTTTCCAAGGATTCAAGTCTAAAAGCACTTGGATGTAGATATGCATGGATGATCTTCATAGGTTGGCAAAGGTTCCAAAGACCCAAGTAGCCTTTCCTTATTAAATTTGCATAAATTATGCTTTATAATTTTGCCTTCCAACATGGGGTTTTAAGCCTTTGGAATTCTAAAATTTCCCCTTTTCAAAAAGTCAACCCTTAGTGGATTTTATAAAATCCTTTTCACCTAAAGTTCTTCATCATTTATATAAGTGGTAAACCTCTTCCAAAATATCAATATATAATCTTTTGTGGAAAATAAGTATATAAGTATATATATACCACCTAACACTCTCATTTAAGTTGATTTTCATAGAGGTATGGCAGGTACTAGAATTGTATTAATTGAAATCCTTGTTTCAATAACTCCTAGTTATGCATAACTATCATCCTACGCTTCTAATTTGATAGTCAATAAGCTCACAAAATTTCTTGGACATAGCTCCATAACCATGTATTAAACATAAAACAAGAGTCATAAGGTCAACTCATAGACACATAGGGTTGATTACAACAAGTGAATTGTCCATGACAATTCAACATAGGTTACCTCTCCACTCTAAAAATTTATTGTGTTGAGAGGCACTCTAAAACCTAATATAAGGGAGATGTGTAAGTGTAATGCAAGAAAGTATGTAACCATTTTTACATGTCAACTCAATACGTTCAATTTATATTAATATTTTCAATTTATAAGATGTAAATAATTTATAAAAAATTACGTGTCAGCTAAATTAAATAATAATAAAATGTTAAAACTAATATAGAGCCTACTATCGGGGAGATGTTGTAGTGTCTATATAAAGATAAAAGTAATAATAAAAAAAAAAAAAAATCAATTTGTTATATTGTAATTTTGTTTCTATTAATAAAATTACGAACAACTTTTTAGATAAATAAAATCATAATACACTGTTGACAGTGTTGGAAGCCACCAACAAACAGGGGGTCTCCCAAGTCCCAATTATACCCCACACCTTTTGAGTAGGAGCCCCATCTAGGAAATGGGCTTGACTTCCATATTATTAATGATTCGCCTTGGCTGCAATAAACAAAATAAGATAGAACACATATACTTCTGAGATGAACAAGTAAGTTAGGTTTCTGAAGTATTCAATTGCAAAGTGCATAAAGGTTCTTTCACGAAAGGAAGAGAAATTGAGTCTTTAAGAGAAAAGCAATAGTATTATCCTAATAAATACACATGCATAAATTTGAAAGAATCATTAGTTATCTTGCCAAATAGTGCACAAATAAATAAAGATCATGAAATCAAGAGACACACAATTCAAAGATGCATACTAAAGCCAATGAAATAGTTCATTTTTGTTAGTATGTAGAAACATAAATTGTTACACAGTATTTTGTCACGCCTCCTACACTTCCCCGTGTCATACCCTGAAGTGCCCAAAACTTGGCAATCATGCAGTGTACCCATCCTAATATGTAGTTCAGATCCTCCTTGAAACATTGATGGAAAGATTCCTTAAGCCTTCCCTGAAGAAGTAAGCTCTAAAATCCTAATTTTAGGACCAGTGCGACTATGACATTGGAAACTAGTGCTGATGGCGAGTTGCACTATACTAGCCTCGCACTACCAGTGCAATTTTTACTTGGATACTCATGTTGATCCATAAAAGGCAAGTTTTTCCAAAGAGGACAAGAAGCTTCGTGATCTAGAGGCTTCTAGAATGATGAGCTGGAGGTTGTTCGATATTGATGTGGTTGAATTCTCCCAATATTTCCCTTTGATCTTATCCCTTTGAGCTACCTCCTCGAGATGAGGGCCTTCCCCTATCTTTGGAGAGATCCTAACTCCCTCTCCATACCTATATATTCATCCTCTCCCATTCCCAAATGGTTGGTCTCTAGTTATTTTCACCCTTATGCTGAGATAATGCCTACATGATACTCATTTGACTTGGAGAAGGAGTGTTTGGAGAGCTTAAGCTTGGACTTGGACATTCACTCAAGGAGAGCTTATTGGCATCAAGGCTTGGTTGTATGATTACTCCTTTATTTCATTAATATGTACAACTCCTGGTTCACTTTCCATAAATGCTTGTGTTAATGCATCGTTTATCTTAATGCTCCTTGATCTGTTAAGTGGATTACTTTCGATTATGCTTGCTGTACTTGTATGTTTTGTTGTGTCCTTGATCTCTTGTGTAGGTATTCAAATGTTGTGAGCAATACAACTGAACCCAAGGAGCAAGTGATTTGAGATCTTCAACAAAGGAGTGTGTTATAGCATCAGAACAAGGTAGGCCATCTTCCTCTTCTCTCATTTCGATTGTAATTTAGGAAAGTGTCTTGTAGATTGTCACGTAGGTTTCTAGTCCCACTCATTGGGCTAGAGGGATCATCTCTGTCCGCAGAGAGGATTTACCTAGACAATAAAATGGCGACTCCACTGGGGAAGCTATAACCCTTTCCATCCATTCCTTCAATCAGATTCTCTGATGAGTTTGACCAACTGTAGATTTATTGGCTTGTGTACATCGTTGTCGATATTTGCAGTCATTGGTTTTTTCTTGAGAGTGTTAAGGTTGCTCTGATCTTGAAGTTTTTTTATTTTTTTCTTATTTTTCTCGCCCAACGCATTTTCTATTTGCTATCTTTTAGCCACATGGAACTGAGTCAGCCACCTTGTAAATGTGATACACCAAACACAACATTCAGGGAGATCAGTCGTCTTACGTCAAGTCCTTGGTTTCGGCTAAGGTGTATATAACGGTTCATGGATACTTGGTAAACCCTCTTGCCTAGAATTAGCCATTTTGATTTATTTGTTGTTTCATGTCATAAAATTAACTACCAATGGTAACATGTCAAACCCATGTAGTTGATTCTTGGCCTCACATTGTGTAATTCCTTGTAAATTTTAATTTTAACTAGTCCTCAACGAATCATATCTTCTCCTTCTAATGTTCATAGAAATTCATCGTAGTTGAACCATCGGGTTCACATCACAGTTCCCCTTCATCTTCTGATACTTAAGGGTCTTCACAAGGAGTTCATCCTGAACTTTTGCGGTCACTTGAAGCTCAAGGCTTTGAACTTGGAATTTTCCCAAGCATGCAACCCCTTGGTTCTCATCCTCCACCTCGAGACTCAGCGTCGTCTCAAGAGTCTGATCGAGAAACTCATGAGAGTCCACAGAGGTTTGTTTTATACCCTTCGAATCTATTATTTGATCCATTTGTGATATCTCCTCAACATCCTTATAGTGCATATAATCAACCAGGTGTTCCTTTGGAGTTATCTCCTCATCCGTCTCGAATTCCTCATTGCCAGTTGTTTCCACCTATGGCTTCAAAAGGTGAGATTCCAACCTCTCCTCGAGGTCCTCCAGAAGTCTCTGTTACTCACACTCCTAATGTTGATAATGAGTCTGAATATGACTTTCCTCCGGAAGGCTTTCCTTATGTAGGAAAAGTTCCATCACAACCACCTCCTAAAAACAGTGGGCCTATGCTTCCACATGGTTATACAAACTTGGCTCAATTAGTTTCAAGAAATCCCAGTGCTTCTTCTTTATACCAAAATCCAATTTGGTCATCAAATTCTATGCCTAATTCTGGTCCATTTATTCCTAATGTGACCTCTCAGATCCCTATGCAAGTTACCGTTACTTCAGTTTGTTTCAACCAAACATTTTGTCACAACCATTACCATCATTTCAACCTTCCATTCCGGTGCAACTGACAATTTCAATTTATACGTCTGTAAGTTCCTTAGTCCCCCCATCAAGTGGACAAAATGTACCACCACCTCATTCACAGCCTGGGGGGGAAATCCAAACTTCCCTCTTGTGTCAGGTGGAACCCATGTGAGTGGATCACAACCTCACATGGTTGGAGTGAGTCAACCTAATCCTAGTGGTATTCCTAATCCCGTTGATCCATTCAAGGTAGGTAATATCCAATATCAACAACCTTACATGGCCCAGATACCTCTCCAACAATATTATGTTCCATATGGTTCACAAGCACTGCAAAATCCACCTTATATTCCACAAGAAGGTCCTCATGTGCAACCTAGACAAAATCATATTCCCTGTGCATATAGTCAAATCCCAATTGGAACTTATTAGTACCAACAGGGAATCCCTCAAGGAATTGCTCAAAAACCTTTACAGCAGCAAGGGCAACCTTTGCAGCAATTTCAACAACCTTTGCAACAACAAACATAGTTTGTCCAACAACCCAACCAACTCTTGCATCTGCAAGGTCAACCATTACAGTAGACAGTTCAACCCTTACAACAACAAGCTCAAATTGTATATCAACAAGGTCAAACCTTGTAGACACAAGGCCAAGCCGCAGTAGGGCCATCAACTTTATTATAGGGTCAACAACCTTACAATCCATATGCTGCACATAATGTTTATCCTTTTTATGGTTATCAATGGCCTATGGCAGGTCAATATCAACCCTACCTTGGACTAAATCCACCTTATGGTCAAGGTACCCCTTAGTGAGGGAAAAATAAAGTCCCTTATGGTCACAATCCTCCACTTTGGAGGTAGAATCCTTACCAGCAAGGTTGGAACCCACAGATTGGGCCTTATCAAAGGCCTTATATGCCTTTTAACCCACAATTGCCACTTTTAGCGACGTTGGAACTTCCCGATGTTTGGAGGCTTACTAATGATCCAATTGTCATTTGCCTTATTGACCTCCACTTCCCACTAAAATTCCGAGCGATTGCCCCAAAATTGAAGGAAACGCTAAAGAGGACCCTCAGGCCCATGTGATGACATATCACTTATGGTGTTCTTCCAATTCCTACATTGACGATTTTGTTTGTCTTCGCCTCTTTCAGCCAACCTTGACAGGTTTTTCCGCAAAGTGGTACATCGAATCGCCTCGAGGTACCTATGCAAAATTCAACTCTTTGGCAATGGCCTTCCTCACCCACTTCCAGTTGCTGGTTCTGTTGGGTTGTGTTATATTCTTTCCACGACTAGGTTGGGCGGACCAACCTATAATTTTCGGTCCATGGTTTTGGACGCGATGGTTTTCGGTCCATGGTATTGGATGCTTCAGCATGTATAAATATGTATTGTAGCATTGAAAGGAATAATGAGAAATCAATCTGGTAGTCCTGGTTTTGGAATCTAGGGGAAAAATTTTGTGTATATGTGTTATGCTCTTGCATTGTTTATTTTATGTGTTTAGAATTCATATCCAGATAATTTATGTACAGGGTTAAAACCTACATTTGGTATCGGAGTCGTTTTGGCTTCAAGGGGACGCCTTTGTTGCTAAGGGGTTTCACTTGGGCCTGTGGTAGACCCTGTTTAGTGGGAGATCTGCGAGATCGATTCTGGTGGTGAAATAAGATGGCGAGCAGTGGAAAGATAGAGATCGAGAAATTTAATGGTCAGAGTTTTGAGTTGTGGAAACTCAAGATGGAGGATTTGTTGGTGGATAAAGATAAGTGGATCATGGTAGATCCAGGTACTAAACCAACGGGAGTGTCCAATGAAGAATGGAAGAATTTGGATCGGAAGGCAAATAGCACAATATGATTGTGTGTCTCAGATTTAGTATTACTGAATGTATCAGGGGAAGCTACGACGAAGGCTTTGTGGGACAAGTTAGGGACTGTGTACCAATCTAAGTCTCTGGTGAATTAACTGTTCTTGTGGAAGAAGCTGTATAACCTGAGGATGAAAGATGGAGACTCAGTGACAGAGCATCTGAACACATTTAATACTGTGGTAAGTCAGTTAGCATCTTTTGATATTAAAATTTTAGATGAAGATAAGTGCATCAGTTTTCTGTGTTCTCTACTAGATTTGTGGGATAGTCTCGTTATTGTAATAGGTAGCAATGCAACTGCCTTGCAGTTTAATGAAATAGTCTCATGCTTGCTAACGGAGGAGATGAGATGGAAAAATATGGAGAGCCAGAATGATGATGTCTTGTCTGTACGAGGACGGTCCCAGAACAAAAACAAAAAAAAGTCATCGAGTGGGATATCTAAATCTAGAGGGAGATCTAAATCTTCAGGAAAACCTGTAAAGGTGGTGTGCTGGAAATGCAGAAAGGAAGGGCACTACAAAAGGGACTGTAAATCTAAAACTCTTGACAAAGGAAAGGGATCTGATGATGCTTCTTCTGCAGAGGCGAAAACCACCTCAAATGAAGGTGGGGATGTGTACCTGGCTTCTTCAAGTACACATGTAGATCATGAGGCATGGTTGATTGACTCAGGTGCATCCTTTCACTTCACTCCCCATAGAGAGTGGTTCTGTGAGTATGATAAATATGATGGTGGTGATGTCTTCTTAGGGGATGATAGGAAGGCTAGAATCATTGGTTATGGAAAAGTAAAGTTGAAGTTGCAAGGTGGAAGGGTTAGAACACTTCCAGGTGTTCTGCATATTCCTGCATTAGCGAGAAATTTGATTTTTGTAGGCAAGCTGGATGATGCAGGTGTAAAAACAGTGTTCGAGAAGGATACCTGCAAGATGGTTCGAGGATCACTGGTATTGATGTGGGGAGTTCGGACTGGAACTCTATACAAGCTGCAAGGTAGCATTATTGTTGATGGGTGCAATAGTTCTGTGGTTCCTGAAAGTGGAGCAGAAAATCTAGTGGTCTCTGAAGAGAAGACCATGCTTTGGCATCAAAGGCTTGGACATATTGGAGAGAAAGGCCTTCGAATACTTCATGGTAAAGGTATGGTAGAAGTTATGAGTAATAGCTCTCTGGATTTTGATTTCTGTGAAAATTTTGTATATGGGAAGTAGAATTGGGTGAGTTTCCCCTCTGGTGGTAAGAGGGCGAAACATATATTAGAGCTTGTGCACAGTGATGTGTTTGGATCTGTGAAGGTTCCATCATTGGGTAAGTCTATGTACTGTGTATCATTTATAGATGACTTCTCAAGGAATACATGGATATATTTCCTTAAGAAGAAATCTAAAGTCTTTGATAGGTTTAAAGAATTTAAGGCTCTGGTGGAAAACCAGACAGAGAAGAACATAAAGGTGCTGAGGACAGATAACTGTGGAGAGTTTTGCAGTAAGGAATTTTAAGAATTCTGTAAGAAGTGTGGTATAGCATGATAGAAGACTACTCCATATACACCTCAGCAAAATGGAGTTGTAGAAAGAATGAACAAGACATTGATGGAAAGGGCAAGAAGCATGCTCAGTGGTGCCGGGTTAGGACAAGAATTCTGGGTAGAGGCAGTGGAGACAACATGTTACCTGATCAACAGATCACCTTCATCAACGTTGGAGGATAAGACTCCACAAGAGGTATGGACTGGTAAGAAACCCTCTCTTTCACATCTAAGGGTATTTGGATGTGATGCATATGTACATGTTCCAAAGGAGAAACGAACCAAGTTGGATAGTAAATCTGAAAAGTGCATATTTATTGGGTATAAGGATGGTTTAAAGGGTTATAAGCTTTGGAACCTAGCAACAAGGAAGGTTGTGTACAGCCGAGATGTGGTGTTGAGAGTGGTGAAAGATGTTATTAAACATGAAGTCCAACCAAAGGAACCTGAGAAGATAGAGTTTGAGCTAAAAGAGGTAGAATTAGACTCTAAAACAGAGGAGGAATCAGAAGATGAAAAGCCACAAACTCTGGGTGTAAGAAGATCAGTTCGAGAAAGAAGGCAACAAGAAAGGTATAGTCCATATGATTTCTGTTCAAATTTTTCTTTATCTATTACTGATGATGATCCCATAACTGTGAAGGAAGCAGTATATTCAGAGGATGGAAAACTCTAGAAAGAGGCCATGGTTGATGAAATGGAATCTTTGCACAAAAATGAGGCTTGGGATCTGGTGGAGTTGTCGGCTCGAAGGAAACCCATTGGCAACAAATGGGTGTTCAAGAAGAAGACAAATGCAGAAGGAAAGGTGGAGAAATACAAAGCTCGACCAGTAGAAAAGGGTTATTCCTAGGTGCTGGGAATTGATTTTGGTGATATTTTTTCTCCTGTTGCCAAGGTAACTTCCATTAGATTACTTTTATCTGTTGCTACTGCTTTTGATTTTGAGGTAGAACAGATGGATGTGAAGACAACATTTCTTCACGGGGATCTAGAAGAGGAAATCTACATGAAGCAACCTGAAGGCTTTGCGGTGAAGGGTAAGAAAGAACTGGTATGCAAGTTAAAGAAGTCTCTGTATGGGTTGAAATAGTCACCAAGGATGTGGTATTAGAAATTTGATACATTTATACGGGGACTTGGCTACACTAGAAGCAAAGCAGATCACTGTGTGTATTTTAAATTAATTGGTGACTGTGTTATTTATTTGGTCTTGTATGTCGATGATATGTTGCTGGTTGGAAATGACAAAGAAATTATCCAGGATTTGAAGACCCAATTGTCCTCCAAATTCGACATGAAAGATATTGGTGTTGCAAACTATATTTTGGGCATGGAAATTAAAAGAGATCGGGTAAAGAGGAAGCTCTGGTTAAACCAGAGGAAGTATGTCGAGACAATACTGCAGAGGTTTAATATGCAAGATAGTAAACTGGTGAAGGTTCCTATTCTTGTAGGTGTAAAGTTATCTGCTGAACAATGTCCCAAGACACAAGAAGAGGAAGAGGATATGTCCCGTGTTCCATATGCAAGTGCAGTTGGTAGCCTGATGTATGCAATGGTCTATACTAGACCAGACATTGCACATGCAATGGGAGTATTGAGCAGGTTTATGTCAAAACCAGGGAAGGAGCACTGGACAGTAGTGAAGCAGGTTTTCAGGTATTTGCATGGCACTAGTGTGTTGGGTGTGGAGCCTGATTATCTTTTGTATTCAAAGGTTTCAGCCGAATGTATACCCCAGGAAGACTGTACACCCCTCCACGCAAGGGGGGGTGCGGGGGCTAGCGGTCCCCCAGCAAGGGTTCGGGGGCAGCACCCCTGAAGCTAAAAATAGATGTAAAATTGCCTCGTAAAAGTCTAGTAATTTCTAGTTAATTTGGGCCGTTCATTAGGCAGATAATCTGATGGTAGAAGTTATGTTTAATTTAGGGTTTTTTGCCCTAGAAGGCAACCCATCACTATATATGAGGGAATTGTATTGCGTCTATGTAGATCTGTATTCTGAGTGAGGAAGAGAGAGGAGATTGAGAGCGAAGAGGGTGTTATAGCGGATCTGTTGTAGGTTGTATCTCTTCAGTTTGCTGGATAATATAATAAAAGAAGGACTGGCTGTTTCTCCGTGGATGTAGCCCAAACTAGGTGAACCACGTATATCTGTGTCTCTCTTGTTTTATGCATTTTCTGTGTTTATATTTCTGCAATATTTTATGTGTTCCATTGCTCCATAATATATAATTTTATAACAACTGGTATCAGAGCCGAAGGTCTATTTGGCTGATAAACTCATAGGAGAGAAGGGTTCTTGGTTCGAGTGGGAGCAATGGCGGAAGATGGGAGGCTTAGGGTTGAAAAATTCAATGGCCAAAACTACCAACTGTGGAAGATGCAGATGGAAGATTATCTGTATCAAAGAGATTTGTACCTACCATTGAGTGGAAAGACAAAGAAGCCGATGAGTATGACAGACACATAATGGGATATTTTGGACAGAAAGGCACTTGGAACAATACGGTTGTGCCTAGCGGCATCGGTAGCGTTTAATATTTCAAAGGAAACGACAACACAGGGTTTAATGTCGGCATTGGCCAAACTGTATGAAAAACCGTTGGCCTCAAATAAGGTATTTCTTATGAAGCATTTATTTAATATGAAGATGTAAGAAGGTGGATCTGTTGCAGATCATTTAAATGATTTTAATATAGTTACAAGTCAGTTAAGTTCTGTAGGGGTAAATTTTGATCAGGGAAAATTTTAAGAACCCCCCCTAAATTTATAAATATAATAAATGGGCGAATCTCCATGGTATATAGGAAAAATGGAAGGCGATTTTATCAATAATATAATATGTATATATAATTTTTTGGCGAATCTCTCACCAAGCATGGCGAATATTTTACTCAATTATAAAATCTTGTAAGATCTTGGCGAGTCTTTCACTAAATAATAAAACTTTGTATGGATCTAAAACATAGAATTTCCCCTTTAAATAGACTATGCTCACATGAATACCATGGTATTACCGTGGGTCAATACCATGGGTTATCATAAACCTGGAGCTTAAAAATTACTATTAGTAACTTATAAAATTTAATAAAATTAATAGTTGATTTTTATTTTAACCAAGCTAAAATGTTTAACCTACATTAAATTACAACATCCATTTTTACTCTTGACCAAGCCCCAAGAGGATCAAATATTTTTTCACTCTATGCTAGTTTGCATATCACGATATTTGATACCTCTCGGGGGTTAGTAGATCCAGAGTAAAGATGGATGTATGCTAGTTTAATTCCCGCATTTAAATAGGCTACATTCCAGGTGAAAACCATGGGTCAATACCATGTGCCATTTTGGTGAATACCATGGGTCAATACCACGTGCCATTTTTATTTTTATTAATTCTAATATTAGGGTTAATAATGGTTTTTTGCATGGTATTAATAACAATCTAGTCCATGGTATTTGTCCCATAGTATTTTGCCCATAGGTTTCACCTAAATATAACCCATTTTTTGAGTGTTCGTAAATATAAGGTGACTTATGGAGTAAATATAAAAAAATGTTTTATTTTTTTACCATACCTCTCGTTTATTTATATTTTTATTAATTTACCATACCTCTGTTACAAATATGGTATTTGGCCCATAGGATTCACTTAAATAAAACCTCTTTCTTGAACCTTCATAAATAGAACGTGGGTTATGGACTAAATATAAAAAGAGGTTTTATTTATTTACCATACGTCTACTTTATTTATATTTTTATTTATTTACCATACCTTTTTGAGTAAGTATAAAAAGATGTTTTATTTATTTACCATACCTCCACTTTACTTATATTTTTATTTGTTTACACCAGGTGACTTATGGAGTAAATATAAAAAATGTTTTATTTATTTACCATACCTCTCATTTATTTATATTTTTATTAATTTACCATACCTCTTTTATAAATATGGTATTTGGCCCATAGGATTCACTTAAATAAAACCTATTCTTGAAAATGGGCGAATGGATTCACTTAAGTAAAACCTATTCTTGAAAATGGGCGAACGGAAGGTTGTAACTCCTAATTTCAAGGGCTAAATTTACCTTTTTTACCCTCTCCCTTAAAATAAGGTGGGCTATTTGAGGTGATTTGTAAAAATGTACTATGATACATAATATTCGCCCACTAAAAATTTAAAGCCCTTTAATTTTGCCAAAGGGCGAACATTCGCCCCTAAAATTATCCTTGATTTTGATGATGAAGTTAGGGCTTTGTTATTTCTGTGCTCATTGCCAGAAGGTTGGAATGGTTTAGTTATGGCCGTTAGTAACTTTGTCTATGGATCTAGTACTTTAAAGTTTGATGATGTTTCGGTGCAATCCTTAGCAAGGAAATGCGACGGAAAAGCTCCAGTGAGACATCAGGTAATGATTTGACTACAGAGACTAGGGGAAGAAAAATGGAAAGAGGAAAGAGCCCAGGGTATCGTAGTAAGTCAAGAAAAGGCAGATCCAAGTCCAGATTAGGGATAGTGTGCTGGAAATGTGGGAAGAAAGGACACCCGAAGAAAGACTGCAAGTCTCGGAAGGGAAAAGAAGGAGATGCGCAACAAGAAACTAATTATGAAGGGAATGTAACAGGTGATGTGTTGCAAGATGCTTTGATTCTTTCATTAGAAAATATTATTGATGCCTGGGTGATAGATTCAGGGGCCTCATTCCATGCCACACCTGATAAGAAAATTTTCATGATTATGTTCAAGGAGATTTTGGACAAGTTCGATTGGGTGATGATAAACCTTGTAAAATGGTTGGAATGGGTATAGTTTTCATAAAACAGCAAAATGGAAATTAGTGGCTATTGAAGAAGGTAAGGCATGTTCCAGATTTGAAGAAAAATCTGATTTAAATAGGGAAGTTGGGAGGTGAAGGTTGCGTAACTACTTTCACAGATAAAACTTGGAAGGTCACTAAAGGATCCCTGGTAATAGCGAAAGGAGAAAAGGTTGGTACATTGTATTTATGCAATGGTATTTCTAACTCTATTAATGCTTTAACCTCTATAGGAGAAGATACGACATTGTGGCATCATAGGCTCGGGCACATGAGTGTGAAGTGGATGCAGATTCTTCACTCAAGAAATTTGTTGCTAGGTTTGAAGCATGTTGATTTAAAATTATGTGAGAATTGTGTTTATGGAAAACAGAAGAGAGTCAGATTCCTTAGAGTTGGGAAAGAAAAGAAGAGTGAAAAATTAGAGCTTGTGCATACAGATGTGTGGGAACCTGGTCAGGTATCATCTATTGGTGGCTCTCGTTATTATGTTACTTTTATTGATGATGCAACCAGAAAAACCTGGATTTATTGTATTTGAAATAAATCTGATGTATTTGATACTTTCAAGAAATGGAAAGCTTTGGTTGAAAATGAGACAGGGAAAAGGTTGAAGTGTCTCAGATCAGATAATGGAGGTGAATATTGTAGCAAAGATTTTGATAGGTACTGTTCAGAGAATGGAATTCGCAGAGAGAAGACAGTTCCAGGAACACCATAAGAAAATGGTGTGTCAGAAAGGATGAATAGAACAATCATGGAGCGTGCAAGGTGCATGAGATTGCTTGCAGGATTGCCTTTACAATTTTGGGCAGATGTTGTAGATACTGCTGTTTATTTAATAAATAGAAGGCCTTCAAGTTCCTTGAATGGTGGTATTCCAGAGAAGGCATGGACAGGTAAAAGGTAAACTACTCATTTTTAAAGACTTTTGGTTGTGAAGCCTTTGTCCACATTAATAAGGAAAATAGAACAAAGCTTGAGGCAAAATCAAAGAATGTACCTTTATTGGTTATGGTGTTAATGATTTTGGTTATCGCTTATATGATTATGAAAATCACAAAATCATTAGGAGTAGAGATGTAATATTCAATGAAAGGGTCTTGTATAAGAATCAATTGCAGGAAAAGAAACAAGAAAAAGAAAACAGAGAATACACAATGCTTGATGATATCACAAGAAAAGTGATGCTGCCTGAAAATCATAATGATCAACAGCTAGAACAACAACCACAACAACAACAAGCACCTCAAACACTGGAAAGTGGTGTTAGAAGATCTACCAAGATAAGTAGACCCCCTGAACAATACTCTCCTTCATTATATTATGTATTGTTGACTAATTCTGGTGAACCAGAATATTATGAAGAAGCAGTGCAGGTAGAAAACAAGAAGAAGTGGGAGCAAGCCATGAAAGAAGAGATGGACTCCTTAGCACATAACTAGACTTGGGACTTAGTCAGGTTGCCTGCAGGTAAAACATCATTGCAAAATAAATGGGTTTACAGGCTTAAGGAAGAAGATGGAGGAAAACAGAGGTACAAAGCTAGACTTGTGGTGAAGGGGTTTGCACAAAAGAAAGATATTGATTTTTATGAAAAATTTTCTCCTGTTGTTAAAATGACTTCAATCAGAACTATTTTAAGTCTAGTAGCAGTTGAAGATTTTCATCTTGAGAAGTTAGATGTAAAGACAACCTTTCTCCATGGGGATTTGGAGGAAGAGACATATATGCAGCAGCCACAAGGATATGAGGTAAAAGGGAAGGAGAGCAGGTTGAAGAAGAGCTTGTATGGCTTAAAACAGGCTCCAAGGCAGTGGTATATAAAATTTGACAGGTTTATGTCTGAACAAGGTTATACTAGATGTCACTCTGATCATTGTGTTTATCTCAAAAGACAAAATGATGGCAGCTATATTATATTGTTATTGTATGTAGATGACATGCTTGTTGCAGGTTCTAACATGCAGGAAATAAATGTGCTCAAAAGGAAATTGGCAAACTCATTTGCAATGAAGGATTTAGGTGCTGCAAAACAAATCCTTGGTATGAGAATAACTAGAGAGAGGGAGAATCGCAAATTAACATTGTCTCAAAGTGAGTACATAGAAAAGGTGTTGAAAATGTTTAATATGCAGAATACAAAACCAGTTAGTATACCTTTGGCTAGTCATTTCAAATTAAGTAAGGAGGCATGTCCCAAAACTCAGGAAGAAATGGCTCATATGTCTAAAGTTCCATATGCATCAGTAGTTGGAAGCTTAATGTATGCAATGGTCTGCACAAGGCCTGATATTGCACATGCAGTGGGAGTTGTAAGCAGGTACATGAACAATCTAGGAAAAGAACATTGGATGGCAGTGAAGTGGATTCTCAGGTATTTGAGAGGTACCACAAATCAAGCATTATGCTTTGGTGGTTCAAACATTGCTCTACAGGGATATGTTGATGCAGATATGGTAGGTGACAGAGATAACAGGAGGAGCACTACAGGATATGTATTTACTGTAGGTGGAACAACTATCAGTTGGGTTTCAAAAATCCAAAGTGTTGTTGCACTCTCAACAACAGAGGCTAGTAAAGAAATGATTTGGTTACAAAGGTTTCTGGATGAATTGGGTAAGAAGCAGGAGTTGGGTAGGTTATACAGTGACAGCCAGAGTGCCATACATCTTGCAAAGAACTCTGCATTTCATTCCAAGACTAAACATATACAGCTCAAGTACCATTTCATACGGTCAGCATTGGAAGATGGACAATTGAAGCTGGAAAACATACACACTAGCCAGAATCCTGCAGATATGCTAACAAAAGTTGTAACTAGGGAGAAACTGAGAATCTGCTCAGTTTCAATTGGTCTTCAAGTATGATGAAGAAGATGAGAAACAGCCAGGTCCAAAGTGGAGTTGTTGTCTAGCAAATGAAGCAGCAGTGGAGTTGCTATAATTAGTGTCCAAGTGGGAGATTGTTGGGTGTGGAGCCTGATTATCTTCTGTATTCAAAGGTTTCAGCTGAATGTATACCCCAGGAAGACTGTACACCCCTCCATGCGGGGGGGACTTGTCCCCCTCGCGGGGGTCCGGGGGCCAGCGGTCCCCCAGCGGGGGTTTGGGGGCAGCGCCCCCGAAGCTAAAAATAGATGTAAAATTGCCTTGTAAAAGTCTAGTAATTTCTAGTCAATCTGGGCCGTTCATTAGGCGGATGATCTGACGGTAGAAGTTATGTTTAATTTAGGGTTTTTTTCCCTAGAAGGCAACCCCTCACTATATATGAGGGAATTGTATTGCGTCTATGTAGATCTATATTCTGAGTGAGGAAGAGAGAGGAGATTGAGAGCGAAGAGGGTGTTATAGCGGATCTGTTGTAGGTTGTATCTCTTCAGTTTGTTGGATAATATAATAAAATAAGGACTGGTTGTTTCTCCGTGGATGTAGCCCAAACTGGGTGAACCACGTATATCTATGTCTCTCTTGTTTTATGCGTTTTCTGTGTTTATATTTATGCAATATTTTATGTGTTCCATTGCTCCGTAATATATAATTTTCTAACATAGTGATTATGGTTTGTGCTACCAAGGAAGACCAGGATTGGACAGAGTGTTGGATATTCGTGGCTTTCTTGATGCAGACTGGGCTGGAGATTTGGATCAGAGAAGACCTACAAGTGGGTATGTGTTTAACCTATTTGGAGGTGCAGTCAGTTGGATGAGTAAGAAACAATATGTAGTGGCACTATCAACTATAGAGGCAAAATACATGGCAACCACTCATGCAAGCAAGGAAGCAGTTTGGTTGTAGAGATTGTGTTCAAGTATGGGGTTAGTACAGGGAGCTATAAGGATAGACTGTGACAGCCAAAGTGCAATTTTCTTGGAAAAGAACCTTGCTATCATTCAAAGACAAAGCACATTGATGTTCGGTATCACTTTGTGAGGGATATGATAGAAGACAAAAAGGTGTTGCTAGTAAAGGTGGACACTTTGAAGAATACTGCAGATGCATTGAAAAAATTTGTGAGCTCTAAGAACTCCTGGTGTAGAGAAACAATGGGCATTTCAGGGCTGGAAAAATGAGGAAGCTCTCTTGTGGCCCCCTGTGGAAAGAAAACAACAAGTGGGAGATTGTTGGGTTGTGTTATATTCTTTCCACGACTAACCTACATAGTGAACAGGGGGGTTAGAGGGGGGGCAGAGCCCCCCCTTTTTTGGCTGATTGCGCACCGGGGAGGTCACAGGGGGGGGTGGGTAGCCCCCCTCTATGGGGTTCGAGGCAGCGCCCCAGGAATTTTTTTTTGGACCCTATATTAGGTTGGGTGGACCTACCTATGGTTTTTGGTCCATGGTATTGGATGCTTCGGTATGTATAAATATGTATTGTAAAATTGAACGGAATAATGAAAAATCAATCTGGTAGTCCCGGTTTTGGGATCTAGGGGAAAATCTCTATGTATATGTGTTTTATGTGTTATGCTCTCGCATTGTTTATTTTATGTGTTTTAGAATTCGTATGCAGGTAATTTCTGTAAGGGGTTAAAACCTACAGGTTCGTTATGAAACTGGTAGCCACTTTCTCACATCTCTTAAATAGGATACCACGGCCCATATCTCCGATCATATCCATGAATGGAGACGT
Source organism: Pinus tabuliformis (assembly GCA_031772625.1). NCBI lineage: Eukaryota > Viridiplantae > Streptophyta > Pinopsida > Pinales > Pinaceae > Pinus > Pinus tabuliformis. The sequence continues at coordinate 182,220,216 of CM062807.1, read as the reverse complement.
CAACGCCGCCTCATCAAATTTGAAATACCTGATAAGTAGTTGACCGAATGGTTCACCAAGTCATTTGTAAACAAAATCACTGCAGATATAGCAATGGGAGGTTGTGTTACCGAGGATCAAGCTATTTCCCATGCCCAATATTTGGATTTCGTTTATTCCCAATATGGCATGCTATATGAAATGTTGCATGATGCTCCAAGGCCATCTTCAAATCTAGCATATTAAAAGTCTCCAAATGTACCGCCTGTTAAGGTATAATTGGATCAATATCTCAAACTTCCACTAAAGCTTCTTCGAAGCAAAAATCTGTTTCGAATACTGGTTCTAATCATCCTTCAAAAAACCCATCGAATCCTGGTAAAATCTTTGAGGTCAATGTCATCCAGTCTACTGTGATAGACAAAGCCTCAAAAGGTAAGAAGAAGGGTAAAGGTAAATAAAAAATACAATACCCCACAACAATATCCTCCTAAGTCATCTGTTGATGATGCCTCCAAACGAAAGCCGAAATATCCTTGCCTCATTTGTGAGGAAGATCATTACACCAAGGATTGTCCCTGACATGCAAAAGTTAGTTGTTTATTGAAAGGGACCCCCACTATATTGAAAGATCCATTTCCATCTCAGCATACTCAGTTAGTAGACCAACCACAATCCTTTGCCTCATCTGGTTCTCAGGTTTACATGATGATGGGTTCATTTCCTATATCTATAGCCACTCGATCAAAATATTATCAAACCCCTCAAAAGAAAACGGTGGAAAAGAAAGCTACTGATATACCTTCTACTTTTTCTCCACCCAGTTCTAGTCCTCTCCATATCGAGAGACCTAATAATTAATCCGTCATCTGACCACCTCCCAAAGGTGTGCTTTGGAATTCGTCCTATAATCCGAATGCTAGAGCTGCTCAACATTACATTATTGTCAAATATTTAGCTCAAGCGCCTTTAGCGATGTCAACTTTGGAATTTCTCCAAACTTGTCCATCGCAGCAGAATTCGCTATTGTCTGCTATAGGAGGCATCGATCTTGCTGATTCAAACTTGATTACTTTCGATCTTGAAAACCATGTTACTCGTCTTCATCATCAAATTTGATTTTTGATTCAAGTCATTATAAAAGGAAAGATGATCCATTGGATTGTCATTGGTGAAGGTGCTTCCACCCGCATCATGTTTGTTTCATGTTGGAAAGTTATTGGCTCTTGTTACAAAATTATATATTACTGAGCAATGGAACACATAAAATATATTGGAGAAATATAAACACAGAAAATGCATAAAACAAGGGAGACACAGATATACGTGGTTCACCCAATTAGGGCTACATCCACAGAGAAATAGCCAGTCCTTCCTTTTATATTATCCAACAAAATGAAGAGATACAACCTACAGCAGATCCACTGTAATTCCTTCTTCTCTCTCTCACAATCTCCTCTTTCTTTCTTGCTCAGAATACAGATCTACATAGATGCAGTACAATTCCCTCATATATAGTGAGGGGTTGCCATTTCAAAAGCCCCAAATTAAACATAACTTCGAATATCATATCTCGCCTAATGAACGGCCCATATTGACTACAAAATTACAACATTTTACAAGGCAATTTTACATATATTTTTAGCTTCAGGGGCGTTATCCCAGATCCCCCGCCCCCGGGGGGGGCTCCAAATAATCGTCATCACCCCCCCTGGCAGTGCACATTTACAGGCAATGTTGCCTCCACATTATGAATGGGGGTCGAATGTGACAATACCTCTGAATAAAGAAGATAATCAGGCTCCACACCCAACAACTCTCCACCTCTCAACTAGTCCCTGAACACTTGAAGAGGCTGAATGAGTCTTGAATGACTGCCACTCTGAGGCATGTGATGGTCATATGTAAAGTTATGCCAATTCTCAGAATATCCTTTGTGTCGGTTATTTCTGGCCTTCTATCTTCAAATATTGTATTTTGGCAATTCAAAAGTGCCATGAATCTCATATTTATAACCGCAAATAGTGCACCCCGCCAGTACCCTTACACCCAGTCGTTACTGTTGGCCCATTTTCTAAATGGGGCATATTTTTCATGACATGTACCCCTCGCTCGACCGGGGGGCATGGCTCTATCATCGTCGTTGTCGAATATTTTACTAAATGGGCTGAGGCGATGCCCACATATAATGCTGACGGTATCACTCCTGCTCAGTTTCTCTTTAACCATCCCATAGCCTGTTTTGGCATCCCTCAAGCCATTGTCATTGATCACGGATCATATTTTATTCAATACATGATGGCATAGATGACTTCTCAGTTAGGTCTTCGCCATGATAGCTCAAATCCTTACTACCCACAGGCCAATGGCCAAGTTGAAGCAATTAACAAGTCTTGATTACTATGCTTAAACGAATTATTGGGAAGCATAAAAAGGATTGGCATCTCATGTTATTCTCGAATCTTTAGGATTATCAGACTTTGACTAAGACAATCACTGGTTTCACTTCATTCCAGCTGGTTTATGGTTTAGAGGTGACACTCCTGATCGAGTGTGAAATTCCTTCGTTAAAGCTAGCTATCAAGATACTCCTCGATACCTCACCTGAAGAGGAGTGGTTACTTTATCTCAAGAGGCTTAATGAGACCCGTCGTATTGCTGCGATGGTGATCGAAGCATAGAAAAAAAACGAGTTAAAGCTCATTTTGATCAAACTGTTTCTCCACGAGTTTTCACTGAAGGTGACTTGGTCTTGCTGTAAGACCAAGCCAATGATAAGTTTGGAGTTGGAAAGTTCGAACCCATGTGGCATGGGCCATACATCATTAAACATGTCCTGCAAAAAGGCACCTATGAGCTAGTTGACTATGAAGGTAATACATTATCACAACCTTGCAATGGGATTTATCTGAAAAATTATTATGCATGAATTCCGTGTAATTACTTTTGTACACTAGTGTGTGAATTCATTGGTGTGCAGTTTTGATTTTTTGTTGTGATTGTTTACTTTGAAGACATGTTCCTTCTGCTTACCGTGTGTTCCACTCGGTTTGTAGATGTCATCAAACCACTATGTTGGCTTTGTTGATGGTGCTTGTCATAGCACACAGAACTTATCCTTCACAACTTGGGCACTCTTCGCCCCTGATGGCGAGTTGATCGATTTACAAGGTATTTGCCTAAGACAAATAACTAATAATATTGCTGATTATAGTGCAGTTTTTGAACTGTTATCAGAAGCAGTTGCTCTTGGCATTAGAAATTTATTTGTTAAGTTAGATTCAAAACTCATTGTGTCACAATTGAATAGTCATTACTCAGTAAGACATCCACAAATTTTGTGTATGTATCTACGTGTTCGATTACTGGAAAGAAATTTCTAATATATCACATATCAACTCATTCCACGAAATTTAAATACACAAATAGATGCATTAGAAAATTATGTTCTTGATAGACATTTGTGTAACTTATAAAACTGATCATATCATCATGATACATGAAAACATAAGTAGAAGATAGAAGCATGCATATGTATATATATCGCGTCTATCAAAGTTTGTTCATCAAAATCTCAAAAAATAAGTGTTATGGGACACATGGCTTTCAAAGCATACAATTGTGCAAAAAACACAACTAGAAAAAGGCTATTCACCCACATGATGCTCGCGATAGCATGAGACCGCTCTGATCACTTGACCTAATAGTTGACGCAGTCTCGCAGACACTCCTGCTATATTTCTTTGGTATCATAGTGGCACATAATCTATAGTCACAGATTCTGGAATCCCTCGGGTGATCAACTTCCAGATTTCATTCCATTTCTACCATAGGATGTACTTCTTCCTCATATGGAGCATCTTCTATTTGACATAGTACTCGTCGTGCTATTGGCGACATGCCAGGAGGCCTTTTTGGTCCTACATCTACACATTTATCACAAGTAAACTCTCAGATACACTTTAACAAAAAAACTCATAAAACTTGAAAAAATTCCAAAAACAAGTTTTACCTACATCAGTCCACTATTCACCTGGTGGTAGAGGCATATCTAGATCTCCTCTAAAGTCTATGCCTGCATAGGCATAGTCATCCACAATGATCAATTGTTGGTGAAACCAACTAAAGAATGGTGAAGGGAAATGCATCCGTTGGCCCCCTCCTCCACGAGGCATGATCTCACTCCATCTGAGCAACCTCAGATCTTATGGAGCTAGATCCTCCACCTCTACCCAATGGTACCGAAATAAGGGCACACGCTCCAAAAATAAAGTGACAAAAATTGAACCAAAGATGAACTTATTCAAGTTTCCCAACTTGTCTTTGGTCAGCTGCCTTTTCATGTTGACCAGTAGTCCCTCACACCAGTTGAACACTATTGGAGTAAGGCACTCCACTGCATACTGGAATTGTGATTTTGAGATTTGTACAAAGCCTATGCCCCAGCGATACAGTCCATGATGTGTAGAATTTTCCTCAAGGGAAGATTGGCGATGGTTTCTATCTTCACCTTCCCGCTCACAATTGTCTTTGCACCCGGGAAATGCCTTCTGATTAAGGTATTGGTGCTCTCACCTCCACCACGGGATCCAAAGAGTTGGACTCTTTCCCCTCTTCTGGAAAATCTAGTAATGAAGTAGATATCAGCTACTTCTAGCTCTAGTTCTTGGTCTCCAATGATGAAGATCTGTTGATCAACATCCCATAAACTGATCAGATAGTGTAGCAGCTCATTTTGAGCTCTGAGTCCTGGGGTTCGAAGAATTTCAATAACCCATAGTCCCTCAAAGCATTGACACATTCAACACTTTGGGCAGCCTAGTGATCTTCTGCCTCATGGCCCCTTTCCTTCCATTCAATGACCATGTTGTTGAAATCTCCTACAAACAAACCATTTACATTGATTAAATGCCTTTCCGTGGATCGAAAACTCAAAAAAATTGATCAAGAGAGAGGATTTCTCTTTATTTTTTCTTCCCTGCAGCCAATACATCTGTTTTAATTATTTTCGCGCTAGCAACGCCAAATCATTTTGGGTTTAGGGGTGATCAACACGGATCCGATGAGCAGACTTGTGTTTGTCGCCCCTGATTTTAAAAATTGAAATCCTCCCTTTTAACCAGCAAAAATCCTATGAAATGGCATGAAATTAGAATGAAAAGCAAGAGAAAAGGAAGAGCTCTTACCTGCAGCTGATGGTTCGTGAAATGGTGCCCTGGATCTCCCACACTGCTTGCCTGAAGAATCAAGGAAAATAGGGTAAAATGCACTCTCCAATTTACTCCAAGTGAAATGGTAAAAATGTTTTTACTTTTGGTCTATTTATAAGTTTTTAAACACATTTTTGCCAATATTTTATTATTTTCCTCGATATCAGTGATGTGTGGTTGTCTTTGTGTAGTTACAAGTTCTTTTCGGTGGTTATAGTGATCATTTTTTACTGATTCAACGAGTTTTTGTTTTATCTCTTTTTCAGAATCATTAAAAACAAACAAAAAAGGAACCCCCCTAGAGTCATCTTTAAGCTCTTTTCTGACTCTCGAAATATCAAAATATCACCAAGTACTTATCTTTTTAAACTCGTTAAATTAATTGAATTAACGTTGTCTCAGTATACGTTTACCCATTTTTCGAGCTGAGATTGACTATTTACGAAAAAGGTACACCTTGGTCGACATGGTCAAGAGGTTCTCTCGAATATTTTTTTCTACCTTTTCGAGTTCAAGAGAGAAATTACGAAAAGGGACGTGATGGAGTTTTCTTTTTCGTCTCTTTTTCAACTCCATAAATATGAAAAAGTTGCGAGTTATTCTTTCGTCAGACTCGTAAAAATTTCAACAATGAAAGACTTGTCACTATGACGGGATCGATTTTCTCCTTCCTAAGGCTTGTAAAACTTACTAGGATGGATTCATTCAAAGAATGAAATTATAAGACAAGCATATGTTATCCCCTTCAAGCTTGTGATAAAAAATAATTGGGGTACTCACTAGAAATAGTGGGGAAAAATGAAAGTGAAACATCTCTTGTATAGGCATCATGTCACTCTTGAACATGACACTCATTTGTTTCTCATGTCAGGTTTGGGATATCCTCGCTCAGTCACTTGTCTTTCCAGGTTTGGGTGATCCATTTTTCCTCTCATCTGACTATTTCATTTCGTCATCATGACCCTTGGTCTTATGTTGAGTCAAATGCTACCACACTCTAGAGTCATGTCGTCGATATGTTCAAGAGAAGTCCTATCTGCAGTTTGATTACCTATACATTGTTTGACCTTTTGCTATAGTCTTGGATCATACTCATTCATTCCACTTTATTCCTCGTTTCGTGTCGATGATGGGGTAATCATCATGGACCTCCTTCGATGGGTCACTTCTTATCGACTTCAGCTCATTATCTAGGAAGGTGACGTAGAGACTCCCTTTCAATACCTTAGAGCTTGCATGCCTTAGTGGAAATTTCTTCGCATCCGATGACAGATTTTCATCATTGGCCTTCGATCGGATGATTCCACAAGTGTTCGAATTCAGCTTCATTTTCACATTCACGGATTATATTGTCATACCTTGAGATCCATTGTCATTATTGGTGGTTTCTCTCATGCCTATTAACCGTTCACATCATTGGCTGGTAATTAGGTGGTTTTCTATCTTGTTCGACTTCAACACATTCATTCACATGTTAAAATTCGTACTTTGATCGAGTTGGGGTGGAGCGCAAGACCCTGAGTTTTTCTGATATGACTCGGGCTACGTGGAGTTATGTATTTTTCATGATTATACACATGTTTCTTCTATACAGATGGTTGTGACCATACCGTGGGACATTATATTTATGATGATGATGATCCTTCTATATCGAGTGGCTGCATCCATACCTTGGATCTTAGACTTACAGACGATCCTTTTCATTCGGATGGCTACACCCATGCCGTGGATATTTTCACATAGTCCTTTCTATTTGGATGGCTACGTCCATACCATGGATTCATTTTTTGATATTAGATATGTATATGTATATGTGTCCTTGATTTGCAGGTCTCATGGCAATGTTTGTTCTCGTCCTTGCAAAATATCGTAAAACATCTCAGCAATCACTCCTTGTTATGCCTTCATGCTTTAGGGGGCATCTGTTACACAATATTTTTTCATGCCTCCTGCACTTCCCTATGTCATACCTTGAAGTGCCCAAAACTTTGCAATCATGCATTGTACCCATCCTGATATGCAGTTTAGATCCTCCCTAAAACACTGATGGAAACATGCCTTGAGCCTTCCCTAAAGAAGTAACCTCTAAAACCCTAATTTCAAGACCAACATGATTATGATACTAGCAACTAGTGTTGACAGCGAGTTGAACTATACTAGCCTCGTGCTGCCATCGCACTTTTTACTTGGATACTCGCGTTGATCCCTAAAATACAAGTTTTCCCAAAGAGGACAAGAAGCTTCGTGATCTAGAGGCTTCCAGAACAACGCACTGGAGGTTTTTCGGTGTGGATGTGGTCAAATTCTCCCAATATTTTCCTTTGACCTTATCCCTATGAGCTACCTCCTTGAGATGAGAGCCTTCCCCTATCTTTGGAGACACCCTAACTCCCTCTCCCTGCTTGTATATTCATCCTCTCCCATTCCCAAATGGTTGGTCTTTGGTTATTTGCACCCTTATGTCGAGATAGTGCCTACATGCTACTCATTTGACTTGGAAAAGGAGTGCTTGTAGAGCTTAAGCTTGGATTTGGAAATTCACTCAAGGAGAGATTATTGACATCAACGCTTGGTTGTATGCTTCATCCTCTATTTCATTAATATATACAACTGTTGGTTCACTTTCCATAAATTTTTGTGTTAATGCATCATTTATCTTAATGCTCCTTGATCTATTAAGTGGATTACTTTTGATTATGTTTGTTGTACTTGTATGCTTTGTTGTGTCTTTGATCTCTTGTTCTGGTATTTAAACATTGTGAGCAGTAGAGCTGAACCTGAGGAGAAAGCAATTCGATATATTCAACAAAGGAGTGTGTTATAGCATCAAAATGAGGTAGGCCATCTTCCTCTTCTCTCATTTCGATTATAATTTAGGAAAATGTCTTGAAGATTGTCACTTAGGTTGCTAGTCCCATTGATTGGGCTAGAAGGATTGTCTCTATCCACAAAGAGGATTTACCTGGACAACATAAACATACACTACAAACAATGAAAGAATAGTCTTACAATCACTCACGAAATATGCATGTAAGTGCTCTGGCTCAAAGAGCTTCAAATCATTGAGTGTAAGTTCCAAGATACACCATTACAATGATACAACACTAGCTAAAATAGTGGAACGTTAAGTCACTACTCGCTACTCAAAAGACTAATCTTCTCTCCTATGCCTAGCTTGAGAATCCAAGGTGAAAAGTCCTTTTTCTTGAGCTCTGAGGGTGTATTTATAAAAATGAGGTGACTATCTAGCTCCCTTGTGACTCTTGGCCTCCCTCATTACTCTTGATCTTCCATGTGACTTTTCAAATTCCTATGTAATCTTTGAGCTTCTACGTGACTCTAGGACTTTCTTGTGAATTTTCACATTCCATGTGGGACCCTTGGGCTTCTACACATTTTAAGTTTTCTCATTTTTTGAAAATACAATATTAAATTCCACAAAATGTGGAAAAATACATTATCAACACATGACTTTTGTGGTGACACTTTGAGATGCCATGACTTGGCAATGGTGACGTAAGACTTCATTATAATGTATCAATGTCAAGCTTTTTTCTTTTCTACTTTATTCAACTCTTCGTGATAGATATACTTGCACTTCATCTTCATCCTCCAAATGGTTATTTATGATATAGAGTCCTCCATGTCTTATGGGTCTTCATCCATTTTTTGTAGTCCAATGCCCCTTTATCTCTTTGTTTCTCGCCTCTTGTTGCTGCTGCGACAACGACCCTCCAAATTTTTTTCCAAAGTCAATTTTGGAGCCCACATGAACCATCGTTTCAAGCCCCTTAATGTTGTCACGTTGTTTGTTTTGTTATTTTTATGTTTTCTCCTAATGTGGCATCCTCCTAAGTCAATGTTTCCTAAGTTTCATCACCTAACCTTTAGAAGTGCTTGTGTTGTCTAACCCATGGTTATGTGGACTCATGATTTTTCTTGAATTAGAAACTAGCCTTTTCGCCATACACACCTTAAAAAACACTCAAAAGTGCACAAAAGCAAAAAAAAGAAATAAAAGTGCCCTTTAAAGGCAAAAGTGCACTTCAAGATCATGAGGCATGCTCTTGTGTTGAGCGCACTCCTTCGGGCTGAAGAACTATGCTCTCCTTAAGCACACTCCTTCATGCTTAGCAAGTGCACCCTCATTGAGCACATTACTTTGTGCTGAAGACACACACCCTTTTTTAATGCATGTGTGATATTCCTTGTTGCATATGGGCACACTCCTAGAAAATAAGAGCCCACCTAAATTTTTTCAAGTAACTCATTCACTTGTCGACAAGTGGAGATCATGTATGAGACAATTTTGCATGTAATGTCTTTTAAATTAACCAAGCTAATCATTCATTTTCATAATCATTCTCATTTGGTTGGGTGCACAACCATGTATCAATAAACTCTTCGTCAATCTGCATTACAAGTAAGTTTTGCATGTTGAATCTTTTGATTTCCTTTCATGATTTCACTATCAATCTTGTTTTTGTAGGGTAAAACTCTGCATGTTCCTTGACTCCTCACATTTTAAGCATGATTGTGACAACAACAATAAAATATTGTAGATATTACTTCTTCTTATTTCTATCATGAAATATTGTTGTTGGACTTGTTCTTGAGCCATCCTAAGGTAGAGCGCACGTCTGGAACTTGAAGCTTGATCAACTTTGAAAATTGCGCACAGGATAGACCAGTTTGCCTCTTGTGCACACTCCTTCACCATGAAGAATTGCACTCCTTGAGTGTGTGAGTGCACCCTTAAGGATTGAATGTTTTTCCTTTGTCCCTTCATCATGCGCCAGCGTGCCCTCATTGTCCTTTAGCACATGAGCGCACCTTCAAGGCCTGAATGCATGAAGACTTTTTCCTTCATCCCTTGGGAGTGCGCCATTGTGCCCTCTCTGTCTCTTTCAGCACATGAGCACACCATGAAGGCCTGAAGACTCATCCTTCATCTCTTCATAGTGCACCCTTGTGCCCTTGAGGTTTTCCTTCTCTTTCTTGAGCATGTGAGCACACTACTAAGCCTTGAATGACCCTTGACCCCCCTTCATGATTTGAAAGTGTGCCCTCCTTGTTTGCATTCATATATTTTTCTACATGCAAGTAATTATGTGTCGTCATTGATAGATTACATTCTCAGTTACATTTAATGGCTCTTTGAGTATCATTTGCTAAGATATTGTTGCAATAATTAGGATATTTCATAGAGATAATCTTGTCATCATGAGTGTGCTTCCACAAATAGGTGTTTGAGCTACAAGTATTTTCGCTCTTACATCATCTGTTGGAGCCATGCCTCCCACTACATGTAAAGTGGCCTCCAAAGAAGTCTCAGAAGCCAGAATTAAGGAATCAGTTGAAGTGAAAAAGCCAATCATTCTCATATATGTAGACACATTTTGATTCATTGATAAGTCTACTGAGGTCACATGGCGTTAGTGTCAGTATTTTCATACTGCCATCAGTGATAAAAAAATCCTCTTTTCATATCATATTAGGGTCCCATTCTGAAATTTTTGTCATTCCACTAGGTCATCATGCAAAAATTTGGTCACTGAAGGTTGAGTTAGGGTTTCCTTTACTCATTTTAGTAATTTACCCCTTGCTGGATCATTTCACCTTCTGCTAAAGTATACCATTAGTCATGACTTATCTTCATCATGACAGTCATTTTCATCATCGTCACAGCCACTCAAAGTCTCCATTAGGTCTTAGGGTTTCCAAGGTCCACTAAAACACCATCTCTTGCATAAAAGACCAACAATTGAGAAAGTTTTTTGTCCATCATAGGCCAAGGATGAAAAACCTCCTTTATTTTTTACACAGGTGTCATGGTTTTGGAGAAATGTCAAAAATACAATTGCTACAAGAGGTTTTCTACATTTATGGAGTGACCTAGGAAAATCCATTTTTCTCCTATCTGGAGTGTCCAAATGACTTTCTTGATGAGTCAAATGATAACAAGACAGAAATATATTTCCAATGAGCTATCATGAGCTCAATTTGGAGTTGAGGAAGGCCTCACAAAGTTTCCTTCCAGAGCACACTTCATTTTTGCACCCTCATGCTACACTTTTTGACCAGTCTTGGGAGAATTGATTTTTTAGGTGCTATACTTGATCATTTTTAGTGCTAGATAGGTCCATTGTGTAGCCAATAGAGAGATATTTCCAACTAGCTATCATGAGCTCAATTTGGACACTAGGAAGGCACTCAAAACTTGGCTGAAACATGGATGGTGCGCTTGTCAAAGAGATGGTGCGCTTGGCACAAAAATGGCATGCTGAGAAGTCTTGGGAGAAACTCTTTTTGAGGGGCAAATCAAGTCCATTTTGGAAAATAAATGTAGATCTGGAAACTAGACAGGACAGGCTTTCCAATGAGATATCCTAGGATAAATTTGGACACCAAGAAGGCACTCAAACCTTGGCTGCAACATGGATGGTTCCCCGGAAAAGAGATGGCGTGCCTGGCACAAAAATGGCATGTTTGACTGTTTTCTGATTTTTCACTATTTTTTCTACAAATTTGATTTTCATCTTGGGAAATAAAGTTTTTACTTATGTAATTGATGATGTAAATGTAATTATGGTGTTTTTAATGTTACCTAGGGTAAATACATTAGGTAAATGAACTCAATGAGGTGTAATGAATCAATTTCATTGTAATTAGGGATGAGTCACTTTGACCACCCTATAGTCTAAGCTATTAGTTCAGATTTTGGTGGAACTGCTCCTCCATTCATGGATTCAACCGCTAAGGCTGGGAGGAGTTTTTTTGAGGCCTATATCTTGTATTTTTCAATCTATTCAAAGGTTGGACTCAGTTGGATGTTGTTGTTTTGATCATATACACTAGTGTAACCAATATTTGGCAGAAATTTAATGAATGAGTTTAAGCTATTTTGATGGAGTACTTGTGGAATGGAATTTTGACATAGTTTATTCTTATGTTGCATATGTTTGAATGTTTTGTACTCTCATGTTTCATTTCACTTCTATGATATGTTTATTTTCAAGTTGATGAGCAGAATACATCTTACATGCTTTGTTTTGGGGAAACCTTCACAATTTGTCCATTTTCTTCAGTTTAGAAAGAATACATGCTTGTCTTGCTCTTTCTAGCACCTCACCAGTTTGATCCATCTCACTCAAGAACCTTAAAGTTTTTGAGTGCTCACCTATTGTAGAGCCTTGAACCTGTACCTTCCCATACACCTCTCAGCCTCCTTTTCCCACTCATTTCATCCACCAAGTTGATTAAATCATTGTATTTTAGGAATTTTTACATGGTTTTATAACTCTGCTAATGACTGTTGTTTGGTTTAGAATTTTGGTTCAGAATGCTGCATTTCCGCAGCCAACATAGGTTTCCGCAGCTGATCCAGGTTTCTGCAGCCAACACTGGATTCCGCAGCTGTTTTATTAAATGATATGTTACAGGTGTCCTCCGAGAAGTTGAGCCACATGGGCAAGTTCCAGTAGTCAAGGACATGGTACGTGTCCCTCCAGATCACCCAAAACAGCCATAAAAGCCCGCGGTCAACGAGGAGGAAAAAACCGGTCAACAGAAGTGTCCAGCGGTGGCACGGCTCTGCGTTGCTCTGTTTTTGGGCACGTGAAGCTGGGTGGCATCATCCTCAGCCACGGAGACGATCTAGAAGCACGAATCCAACAGCCATACTCTCCAGATTGAATGATCACTATGACCGTTACCTAGATTCGAGGACGCAGAGGATTCACGTGTTTTTGAACAATTAATCGAATAGCATAAATTTCGTTAAATCAGTTTGCTTTCTTCCTATAAATAAAGCGTCCTTGAACGCTGTATAGTTAGTCGTTGTTGTAATCATTTTGTTTGAACTCCCCACTGTACTTGACATTTTGATGTTTAGTACATGAGAAGACTGTTTTACATCTACGCGTATATTTGCTCATTGAATCGGCTGAAGTAGGCAGAGGGCCCCTGTTTGCTGAAGTCCTGTATAGTAATCTTTAATTTCTTGCATTTCTTTTTCTGATTTCATGTATAATAGCTGTACAGATGTCTTTTAAATTGCTGCGTTTTCAACATGTATAATAGCTGTACATAAACTTTGATTTCTGTTGATTTACATTTCTGCACTTTTATGTTCATGACTGATCAGTGTGTTATGCAGGTTTCTTAGGCGTGCCCGGGACAGTTTTCTTTCTTTTCTTTTCATAGCTAGTGGCATGCGTGATCATCTTGTCTATGTTGCTGACCTTAATTGTTTTGCAGCTTTGATTTTCCTTACTGTCATTTCTTTAATTTGCATATTTACTTTCTGCTCTTAGATATCAAGTTGTTCATCTATTGATGGTTCCTTTTCCATAATCCAATATCTTTATTGAGAGCCAAAATATCACTTAGCACAGCTTGGTTTAGTTTGCTTTAGAACTCACATTACTTGACTTATTCATAACTGTTTCTTACATGATAAATTCAACTGAAAGGCAAGAAGTTAAGAGGAAGTTAAAGTATTTGTGACTAGTCTCTTTTATGTAGTTTCACTTCAATTTCACATTGCTTAAACATTCCATGAGATCTTTTCATAGAGAGGATTGAGATGAAAGTTGAAATAGTGTGAGATAGTTGTTTTTAGTTATTAGTTGGATTTAATATAGATTTCATTTTCATTTTCTTGCAGCAGCAGAGATACTGGGCCGATGTCATTAGTCTTTTATTTGATGTCTTCATTTTCCTTTAAGAGTTGATTTTATTGCAGTTGTTGTTCAAGCTTTCTTGTAGAATACTTTTTAAGTTTTGAGAAATCATTTAGAGCTCACCACAATCACCCACATTTCACTTGCTTTATTTCATTTCCATCACATCACAGTAGGAAAGATACATTTGAAAACAAACTTAAAAAAAAAAAAACTAAAAACGACAAAAGACTAAGAAAACAGTTGCCTAAGTACATATAGTACACCTCACTTCATCATCTTACGAGCCCCGGGTTGACATTTAAAAGTTGCAATTTAGACATCACTAAATTGACCAAACACCTATCTTGCTCCATCAGATGTCTGCAATCATACCCTTATTTTCCCTGACTTAGTCTCTTTGACCTATTCTCATCCAGCAACCTAATTTCAAACAATCAAACCCTTCTGCACATCATAACTAGCCTAAAACCCTAATTCATCTAGCCCTCTTAGCTATGATTTTTTGGAGAGATACCTCTCCATCTTGGTGGGGCTAGATACCAATCTAAAAGGTTGGTTTGTGGTTACCTCAGCTGGACTCTTCCTCAGCCTTGGAGATCCGGAGGAGTGATAACACATCGAGCGACATAAAAGACACATTCATGCAGAAACTATTTCCTAAGAATTCAAAGCAATTGGAAGTATATATCAATATCAAGTGGTCAAAATACACAGGATCACATGCAAATCCCCAGTCACCCCCTTGTGCAGAAGTGATTGAGTGGATTATTACACACATGGATGACTCTCATCTTGTGCTTCGTAGTGAAAGTGGTGGTCAACTAACCACATATTATGGAGAAGACATGCAAACTTACTAAAAGATTCTTAGGCCCACAAAATATGAAAATAATTACTTCTACGTTAGATGGGCTGATTTCGACACAAGTGACATCATCAAATCATGGTGTTGAGAACCTACTAAGTTTTGCCATAACCCATCTATAGTTTATCCGACCAGGATAATTAGAGATGTATATAAATATCTTATTACCATGTGTTTTCAATTACATGGGAAGAAGAATGGTAATGTATTGTAGGAAAACTTGATATATATTCTCAATATGTTGGTTACTCATGGTAAAGTTTTCAATTGGGTAGATATACTATCTTTTGAGTTGCAACATCATGTGGGGCGGGAAAAATCATCTTTGAGAGAAAATCAGGCACCAAAATTATATATGTTTGCATTTATTCTAGATGGAATCTGTGCACAATATGCTTTCCCAGGAATATATTGGAATTGGACCCCTCAGAACAAGTTCCCAGTTTACTTCCATTGCATAGTGTTGTGAGAATCAAGCTCCAGAGGCACAAATGAAAAATTGTTTGAGAACTTCTTTGAATTTATATTCCACATGATATTCGAGATCGATCCTCATTGCATGACTGATCAGGTGAAGGATTCACTATAGGATATCACATATTGGTTTACAGCACCTAAAGGCACATACATTGGTTGTTTTGGATGTCAGATCCCCCTCATATCATGCCACGATATGTGACCAATAACTTGGTCATGTAGGAAGTAGCATATTAGTTGGACAAGGGGTTGTTTGGAATCCTTCACAAGAGAAAGAAATCCCCTTGGCCCACCTTTCCATTGAGGATAAAACTATATGAGTTGAAGAGCCACAAGGAGATAGCTACAAAAATACAATAACTGGATCGCTTACACTTTGCAACTAAATAATTTCATAGATATCATCCCAAGAGAGTGTGCAAGAAACATTGTGAAAGGATCTGTTTCAATTGGGGATATTCATCAATGTACATAACAGAAGATGAGAAGGTGAAGAATTGGTATAATGTAGTTAGAAAGACACATCTAGAGATGGAGACTAGTTCACCCAAAGATCCACCAGCTCAAGATATGCAGGTTCGGGAGGAAGAACATATAACCCCTCGAGAAAAAAGTGTATCTCCTAGGAAGATGATCAAGTATGATTCGACAAGAGAAAGCAACATGAAATGGAAAGATGATCCTTTGAACACATGAGCTATTTAAGCAGAATAAGAAAGGATATAAGTAGAATAAGAGGAAGAAAGATGAGTTTATTAGAAAGAAATAGGAAGAAAAAGAGTAAAGGAGAAGAATTGAAGAGGAACAACAAAGGAAGTCCCAGAGGAAGAAGTAACACAGTGTTTGGAAGAAGAGCATATGACTCAGGAGATAGAAGAAGAGATGGAGGAGGAGGATACCATCCAACCCATGGATGATGAAATAGGTTACATAGAAGAACATCCTCTCATAGGTGGTCATCTTCCATTTGGATAAATGAGAATCACACCTCCACCTGAGGATAGAGTCATGGATGTGTGCAATGTCACGTTTGATCAACACAAGAAGAGGATTGTGCAACGAAGACAAAGATACTTCTCAAATGATCCTTAGAACCCAGTCTCAGTATCTACAAAGAAGGTTATAACTGTGAATACTAGAATGAATCCTAGGGAAATCATGGTGGAAAATGTTGCTTTTGCTACAACAACGAAGAAAAAATCTGGATATTTGTTTAATGAGAATACTATATTAAGGAGAGAAATTGCTACAGTGAAGCAATAGGTGGAACAACTTATGGCATAAAATCAATAGTTATCTTCACACAGTTACAACACTGTAGAATGGAAGTCATCCATGCAGGAGGAATTGGGGCTGCTGGAGGACACCATGGTACAATTATATTATGAGATGATTTTTCTACAATAGGTGGTGGCTCCTCTCATTGGCATTGAGAAGAAAGCACAAGAAGTGGTAAAAATCATGAAAGTGGAAAATAGAGAAGTTGACCAACTTCAAGAATGGGCTTCCAAGTATTCAGATGCTCTGCAACATTTGGTAAGGAAAAACGAGATTTCTGCTGAGATAGACAGAGTTCAGCTAAGACTCCACCATCAGAACTACATGTGTCTTGGAGAACAGTCGATTAGTATTATCGCTGCTTATAATCGACTGCACAATGTTTTCGAGTCTCTAACACAAAAACATGGGATGCTCGTGATAGGATCACTAGAAGAAATCAGAGGCAACGAAATCATCTTCCAATAGATTAGGTAGTAGATAGAACAAAACAAGAAAGCATCGAAACAGGAAGGCTTGGAGATTACCAAAGACATTATTCTATAATATGCCATCGCACCAGTCAAAGCTCATATGAAACTCTCATGGCTATGGAATAATGTACATTCAAGCTCCAAGACCATATTGATGGAGGCTTTAAAGGTGAAGATTCATTATGCATGGGAATTTCCAGTTCGGGTCAAATTTATCTCAACAGAGTTCAGAGCATGGCACACATACATCACAAATGAGCTCCATGAGGAAGAAAATGATTTGTCAATTTGATAAGACTTTTTCCTATTATTAGTTTTGTCTTATATAGCCACTGTCTCATATGTAATTTGTCTTTTGTAATAAATGGTATGTAATGAATTCCAAGAGACACATGTGGAATGTGAATAGCCACATATGGAATTTAAAGAGTCATGTATATAATATGAACAGTCATAGAAGTTAAAGAGTCATGAGGAAGCTTAAAGTTTATTGTCATTAGTTATAAATAGCTCTTCATAACTTAAGCTTAGGGCTTGGAATTTGGGAGTCTTGCCTTGGTTTCTCTTGTAATGCATAGGAGATAGATCACTCTTTGGAGAAGCAAGTTGTAACAACCCTGGTGAAAATTCCATGTAATAAAAGTTGATAAAGGCAAAAATAATAACCACGATCGATGGGACACTTATTTTAAGTTATTGTTGGGTAAGACATCCTAGGGAGTTTTCATTAATTTGTTTATGGCTAAAGAAGTTGGAAAATGCAATGGCTAAGGCTTTGGAAAAGAAAAATGGCATTTTTGGAACATTTATTTATGCAAATAATGGAAATTAGGAGAAAAGGGAGGTGAAATGTCATAGGTTGCATGTGAGGAGGAAAATGAAGGAAAATGAAGAAAATAGAGGCATCATTCATAAAAAGGCTTCTGATGATCAGTTGGTAACCTTTTGTCAGTTGAGTTTTGGAGCTCTCTCATTATTCTTTCTCTCTCACATACTCTTGGACACTTAGATTTTCTTGGACCACTTTGGCATTGGAGCAAGAAAGGAAAAGAAGGCAAGAGGAAGCAAAGATCAAGTAGGGAAAGGCGGGATCAAGCAGCTACAACAAGCTTCATTGCAGGTATCTACTTGCATATGTATTTCCTTGCCAGATTTGGCATGCATGGGATTGCATATGTTTATTTTCTACCATGGCATGGGTTTTTCCAGGTGTGACAATATTTTCAACCTAGCCTTGTCATTTCCTAATAGCTTTGATGAGATGGGTTCTCTCATAAAGTTTATGTGGGATGGTGGGATTGGATTCAAAGTTGAGTGGGGTGGATCTCTGAATTTACAAACACATGGTCTAGTGGTCCCTGAACTAGACTGAGGATCACAAAGCCACTGGCCTAGTACCCCTAAATCAGACTGTGGTTTGTGGTAAAGCCAGATTGTGTGCCTCGGTGGGCATAGGAATCCTTTATGGTGAATCACAGGATATATGGTAAAGCCAAGAGGTGTATTTTCTTTCCGTTGGTACTGGTGATCCCAGGATTGGATGAACAGTAAATCCTTGAGAGTATGTATCGGTGTAGGGCCTAGTGATTCCTGGATCAGACTGAGGATGCACGTAAAGCCTGAGAAACTAGTAGGCACTCAAATTCCTCACGGTGTAGGTGGAGAAATCTTGTGGCATCCATGTTGATTGGTGTTTTTGGTGTGTTCTATGAGTCTCACATTCATGCTTGGAATATGACACAGGGGTGGTTGGCTGAAGAGAGACTTGGCTCAGCCAATCTATGGTTGGGTGGAACGCGGTAGTCCCATCTCCGGTTGGTTCATTGCATTCATTAATGAGAAATTCATTCCCTTGACCTTCATGTGTAAATATATTGATGTATATGTGGATTTTGATGGCTGATATGTTTATGGTAATTTTTTTCCTATTATGCTAGTTATATGTATATTTTATGACAACAACTATGTATGGCTCTCAAGATGTTTTTACTTGTAAATGAATGGATAGTGTATTTATGGCCTAATAGATGTTAATGCAACAAATGAAACAAGGGAAAAATGGTTCATAGCGATTCTCAGATAAGTATGAGATCCATACACTTAATTATGTTGTTTACACCTGTAGGTTCCATTTCGATGATGTGTTTGACGAAATGCCTATCATGGCTAGTAGGGGTCTGGTTATGGTATTGTTCATTTTATTTATTTTTCATCATTTTTTCCTTGTAATTTTACTGATTCTAAGCTATCACTCCATTTTGGGCCGTGACCTAGGCTCCGTGCCTGAAAAAGTGGCTTAAATCTCAGGGTCACTGGCACAAAATTGGAAAATTTGGTCTTTGGTCACTAGCAAACAAGCTTGTGAGAGCGACTTTGGGTTGTTGGTCACTCCCTTGCCCATAGCATGAGAGAAAATATGGCCTAAGAGATCCAAAACAACAGTGGGACCCAGGGACAGGTTGTCTGAGTGGCTGACTTGTCTCCTGAGGGTTCTGTTGATGATGTTGGATGACTGTGTGTGATGTTTCGTCGATTCCACTTCCTTAAGGTCACATAGGAGGTTGAATTTGATCATAGTAGCCTCTCGTCTCATGTTTACTCTGGTTGGCATGGTTACTTGGGTGGATGTGGGAGATGGGTGTTACACAAGTTGTGGCTTCATGTTCCACTACTAGATCTAGTGTTTCATCTATGTAACAATGTAATTGGGATCTTTCATTCATAATCAGAAGCTCTATGAGCCAACATCTCTTCATACATGTATCATGGATGTAGTAGGACTATTCTTGTTATGTTTATGGTATATGTTGATTTAATTACATATTAAGGCTAATGAACTATTTTGTTAGTTATATATGGTTATTATTGAATAAATGTTATTGTGTTTTCATAATTGTCTTTTATTATGTGGACTAATCTTCAGGTAATCAACAAGCCTTTTTATTCATTGTCGGGTCCCCCTTTAGGATAAAACTATTACTTTTCTAACATAAGGCTCGTTTTACTTTACAAGTTGTGGAAGTTCCCTCGTGCACCTTACATTGGGTGTCTCGCAAATTTTGCATACTTTCTTCCCAAAGAGGTGATGCAATCTCTTATGTGTGATTGTAACCAAGTCATTTATTTGAAACCTTTCCAATGGTGGTTGGACCATATAGCCAGATGGGACTCCTACATAAAACGATGTGAGTTCTAATTGGTACATCACATCAGGTAGATCTCCTTACATGCTGGCGACATCCAACACTGTCAACATCTCCATAAGTGCCTTCTTGCAACATATCCTTGATGTCCTCCTTGAGTACCACCCTTCCATGTTAAGATTGTAACACCTACAAGTGAAATTAACTCATGACAAGACAATATCAATCCTAAAATCACCCATTTTACCTTGTTTCTCATGAAACATGCTAACTGTGATGGGACAGTGTGCAAGGCTTAGGAAAGAGGCCTTATTGAAAGCAACACACAGGAGTAGGAGGAAGGGAGTGAGGGACTAGGCACTGTAACTGTGTAGTGTGTATTGGATGAGGGATAGGCAAGTCAAGGATTACGTAGTGGGAAAGTCCAGGAGGCAGGGAGGCATGATTGGGCATTGTAAATATGCAGTGCATAGCAACAAAAGGAGAGGCTAAAGGGACTACGTGGTTCAACACTACAAGGGTAAAAGAGAGGCTCTACTATCCATTTTTATTTCACAATGCATAAGGAAAGGCAGGGGCTGATTAAAACTACGCATTGGGTAAGTGCAATTGACATATCCGAGTGACTGAGAACTGGGATTGTGTATTGCGAAATTGAGTGTTATGCTCTTAACCTGCAAAGTAATACCCAAACATAGAATTTGCGAAGAAAAGATACCGAGAACACAAAATATGCGAAGAAAATATACCCAGAGCACAGAATAGCAATGATTTTATTATTCAGAGAGAAATCTTCACAGGCCTCTTTGAGGGGGAAACCTCCAATAGAGCAGAGCTCGATTACAAAACAAGACATGATGCTCCTCGCAGGGAGTCTCTATCCTTTATATATGACTCATACATGCAATACCACGGGCCAATATCGTGGGTTTTATTAATACCATCTATCTAATACTACCGCCCATTTACCATCTATCTAATACTTCCGCCCATTTGCAACTAACTGTGGTCCCGTCATTAATTGCAAGTTAACCACTTACAAATATTAATATGGGCTTTATTGACTCTTGACTATGACGTGATCCCAAGACATAAATAAGGGGGTTAGGGTGGGACCCTAACATGCCCTCCCCCTTAAGACTAGCCTTGTCCTCAAGGCTGAAGCTGCGGAAACTGCTGAAGAATAGTGGCTGGTTCCCAAGTTGCATCTTCCGGAGAGGTGTCTTTCCATTTGACGAGGACCTCCTTAATCATGCGGCCGCGCAGGTGCTTGTCTCGTGTGTCTAGAACCTGTTCAGGTTGAAGCCAGATTGACCCTTCTTCGTCCAATTCTGGTAGACTGGTTTGAACTCGGCAATTGTTCCCAATCACTTTCTTGAGGCACGATACATGGAAAACTGGGTGGATTTTTGATGTAGGTGGCAAAGCCAACTTGTAAGCCACTTCTCCAATGCGCTGAAGTACTTGGTATGGTTCGTAGAATTTTGGGGAGAGCTTTTGACAACCCTTGTCTTTGAGTGATGTTTGCTTATATGGTTGCAGCCTCAAAAAGACCTGATCCCCTTCTTGAAATTGGCGCTCTGAGCGATGTTGGTCAGCCTGTTGCTTCATACGGTTCTGAGCTTGATGAAGATTCTCGCGCAGATGGGGCAAGCATGGTTGCGCGGTGTTGTAGGAGTTGATCCACGGCTTGTACTTTGGAGCACCCCGTGAGATAAGAAGTAGGGGAAGGCGGAAGTTGTCCATAGACTGCTTCATAGGGAGTCATTTTGGTGGTGGCATGATAGTTGGTGTTATACCACCACTCCGCCAGAGGTAACCACTGTACCCAAAGGTGTTGCTTTTCTGAAGTGAAACACCTAAGGTAGGTTTCTAGACATTTGTTGACGGCTTCGGTTTGACCATCTGTTTGCGGATGATATGAAGTACTGAGTTTGAGTTGAGTGCCTTGTATTCTGAAGAGCTCCTGCCAAAAATTACTGGTGAAGATTGGGTCACGGTCGGACACAATAGAAGTGGGCATGCCATGCAATTTGAAGATCTGATCCATGAAAGTTTGAGCAACCAAGGTTGGTGTAAATGGGTGGGGTAGGGCGCAGAAATGAGCATACTTCGACAGTCGGTCCACAACCACCATGATGACTGACTTGTTCCCAGACTTTGGAAGACCTGTAATGAAATCCATGGAGACCTCTGTCCAAATTGACGCTGGAATGGGCAATGGTTGTAATGTGCCTGGTGTGTTGACAGTTTCCCCTTTGTGGCGTTGACAGACGTCACATTCTGCTACGAAAGTAAGGATGTCTTGTTTCATGCCGGCCCAAAAAAATGATCTTCTGGTGCGAGCATACGTCTTCTGAAAGCCCGAATGTCCTGCAATGGGAGATGAGTGCAATTATGCCAAAATGCGACTTTTGAGGGTGGATGTTGGCGATATTACGACTCTGTCCTTGTAGCGAAGAATATCATTCTGCCACGAGTAGCCCTTGCTGGAATTAGGATCTACCTGCAATTGAGAAATGAGTTGGGAGAGCCTGGGATGTGAAAACCATTCCCTGCGAGCCTCTTCAATCCAGTCGGGAATGGGGAGGGAAATTGTGAGCAGAGTACTTTCCTCCTCAAATTGGCGCGACAATGCATCTGCTACCCTGTTGTCTTTCCCTTTCTTGTAAATGATCTCATAATCATATCCCAGCATTTTGGCTAACCATTTATTTTGTTGTGGGGAAGATAGGCGTTGCTCCAAAAAATATTTAAGACTGTGATGATCTGTGCGGATTTGGAAACGTCGCCCCAACAAGTAAGGTCGCCAGGTCTCGACTGCATGTAAGATGGCCATCATTTCCTTCTCGTAGGTAGATTGGCCCAGATTCTTCCCACTTAGTTGTTGGCTGGTGAAGGCCAATGGTCGCCCTTCCTGCATTAAGACCGCTCCAATACCTGTTCCCGAAGCATCACATTCAATGACAAATGATTTGGTGAAGTCCGGTAGTGCTAAGACAGGAGTGGAACACATGGCGGTTTTGAGAGCGGTAAATGCCTGTTGTGCTTCCTCGTTCCAGAAGAAAGAATTTTTCTTTAGGAGTTGCGTTAGGGGCTTCGCTATGCGGCCATAGTTGCAGACAAATTTACGATAATAGCCTGTGAGACCCAAAAATCCTCTCAAGCTTTTCAAGGTCTTAGGTTGAGGCCATTCTTGCATTGCCTGGATCTTTTTGGGGTCCACCTTGACACCTTCACGCCCCACAATGTGGCCCAAATACTCAACTTCTTCCATGCCAAACGAACACTTAGACATCTTGACAAATAATTTATGCGTTCGGAGCAGTTGCAAGAGTAGATCTACATGCTGAAGATGTGCCGCCCAAGTGCCACTATAGATGAGGATGTCATCGAAGAAGACAAGGACAAATTTTCTGAGATATGGTTTGAGGAGGTGATTCATAAGGCTCTGAAAAGTAGAGGGGGCATTACAGAGACCAAATGGCATGACGAGGAACTCATAATGGCCTTCATGAGTTCTGAAAGCTGTCTTGGGAATGTCGACTTCCTTCATGCGAATTTGGTGATAGCCTGAGCGAAGATCCAACTTAGTGAAGAATTGAGCCCCATTGAGTTCGTCCAGCAAATCGTCAACCACTGGGATGGGAAATTTATCTTTGACTGTTAACTTGTTGAGGGCCCTGAAGTCGAGACACATCCGCCACTCCCCATCTTTCTTGAGGACCATGACCACTGGGGATGAATAAGGACTAATGCTGGGACGAATGACACCTGCTTCCAACAATTCCTTGATGATTTTTTCTATTTCATTCTTTTGGGTGAACGGATATCTGTATGGCCGCACATTTGGGAGTTGGGCCCCTGGAACCAATGTGATGCTATGATCATGTTCCCCTCGCGAGGGTGGAAGCTCATGAGGCTTGTCAAAGACCGTCCGATGTTTATTTAAAATCTGTTGCATCTCAGGATGAATTGGCAGAGACATGGTGTCTACTACCTGGATGACATTAAATTGAGCTACCACTCCATGATGGCCCTTTTTTAACAATTTTTCCATCCTATGCGAGCTGATGATAGAGGGGGCTCCCGCCTGTAGTCCACGGAGGGTATGTGTGGAGTTGTTCTGCTTAAAACTCATATATAACTCCTGGAAATCCATTGTGATTGGCCCAAGAGTGTGGAGCCATTCCGCGCCTAGGACAATGTCGCAACCCCCCATGTGTATTGCAAACATGTGGGTTTTCAATTGATAATCCCCCATTTGAATTTTGACATTTTCACAGCGACCTTCACATTTCATTGTGCCCCCATCTGCAATCTGGACTTGGAAGTTAGAAACTGCCCGGATGAAACAATGTGCTGCTTCAGCGATCTTTTAATGGATGAAATTATGGGTACTTCCACTATCAATCAAGACTACTACTGGGCGATGTTTAAGAAAACCCCTGATTTTGAGAGTTTGAGGGGAAGAAATTCCTGCCAATGCATTTAGCGAAATAATTGGTTCATCAGATACAATTTCCTTTTGGTTATCTTCTTCGATCTCCTCCGGTTCCTCAAGTGGTGGATCTTCCTCGGTGGAGCTGTAGTCAGTGGCATCTATTTGAAAAAACTTGTGCTCTTTGCATTTATGACCCAGGGAATATTTTTCATCACAGTAGTAACATAGTCCTTACTTCCTTCTTTCGGTCATTTCCGCAGGTGACACCTTTTGAATCTTAAGTGTCTGAGTCGTATTGGGAGCCTGTGAGGGACGACCTTTAGCGGGGAAGTTGGGGCGGCTGGATTGGGCTGTTAATGCACGTTCCACCTTACGGGCTACCTGGCAAGCCTCTGTCCATGTGGGAGGGTGGTGGAGTAGAACCTGAGCTTTGATGGCTTCTTTAAGACCGTTGATAAAGCATTCCATGTAGAACTCATCTGTGAGACCCCTAGTGCGGAAGGCTAAGGCTTCAAAAGCAGTAATATATTCCTCCACTGTACTCGTCTGTCGGAGCTTAGTGAGACGCCCCAAGAAAGAGTCTTCCTGTTCAAAGTGACTGCGAAGAGTTTTGGCAAATTGGGCCCAATCCCGAAACTGTCCATTGCAACGCTGATGCCATTCCTTCCATTGCCATCGTTCATTGTCCAAGTACATGGTGCCCACTATAAGCTTAGTCCCCTCATCTATGATATGATTCAATTGGAAATGCTGCTCCATTTGTGCTAGCCATGCGGACGTGTGAGAACCGTCAAATTTATGCATATCCAACTTGGGAGGTCGCTGACTAGGTGGTGGATGGGTGTGCCAGACGTGATGAGAGTGGCTAGACTCACCCTCATGGTATTCATGGCCATTATACGCCTCCTCATGGGCTGGCTCCTTGCCCTTTGGGAGTGCATCATGTATCTGGTTACTTATTCCTTTAAGCTCAAGTTTGATAAGCTTCACCGCCGATTGGAGGGAGTGCACATGCTCTTCAATTTTGTCGATCCTTTCATTGGCCATCGCTTGGGCGCGAGTTTCTACCATACACCAACCTGAGGACAAAAATTGGGACCGCCTAAATTTTTTTACTAAGAAATTGAATGGTACCACCTTGCTCAGCTCGTCGTCCTGATCAATACTGCAGTCGCCAAATCCTCAGAATGTCAATGCCGCCAAAAGTCCTGCGAAAATTATATCCAGGGACAGGAACCCTTCACAACTACTCCGATCTGGTGGATCTGAGAGATCTGAATGGTGGAACAACTGCTGCTGCTGATCTGATGGAGCTGCGGGACTGATGTCTGCTGCTGCTGATCTGATGGAGCTGCGGGACTGATGTCTGCTGCTGCTGCCCTTGCTGATCTAGAATAGGTGATGTGTGATCCCCCGATAGAAAGGGAACTATGGTCTTGAGGAGTGTCAGGTGCTACAGATCGCAATATACATAAGGGTCTGACAGTAGTACTCGGCCCAATGTTTCAGGGCTCTAACTAAGGAGGATCGACCATACCCTTAGCCGTACAACCCGACTACCCTATCGTACGGGCGAGTAATCTCTCCGAGTGTTGTTCTCGGTGTACTGTAGCCACAAGACGGCCGAAGGTTTATCTATGGCGAGGTTTCAAGGGAGCTAGGGAGCTTCCTATATACCCAGAGGGTACGTGGAAGACAGTCCATGCGTGGTTCTGTCTAATGCGCTACTACTCGAAGGGGTACCCACAGGGGTTACAAGGGAGTCCAACAGACGTGACCACCTCTTGTATTTCCTGCGTGCATGCCTCCCCAAATCCGCAGGTTTATGCGCTTAACGACAGATCCCGTGGTTTAAAGACGCCGGAACACGTCTCTAGCCAAAAAAATTTTGCTAAAATTTGGAGATCCCACCGAGCCCTGGAAAGTGCTCTGATACCACTTGTTATGCTCTTAACCTGCAAAGTAATACCCAAACATAGAATTTGCGAAGAAAAGATACCGAGAACACAAAATATGCGAAGAAAATATACCCAGAGCACAGAATAGCAATGATTTTATTATTCAGAGAGAAATGTTCACAGGCCTCTTCGAGGGGGCAACCTCCAATAGAGCAGAGCTCGATTACAAAACAAGACACGATGCTCCTCGCAGGGAGTCTCTATCCTTTATATATGACTCATACATGCAATACCACGGGCCAATATCGTGGGTTTTATTAATACCATCTATCTAATACTACCGCCCATTTACCATCTATCTAATACTTCCGCCCATTTGCAACTAACTGTGGTCCCGTCATTAATTGCGGGTTAACCACTTACAAATATTAATATGGGCTTTATTGACTCTTGACTATGACGTGATCCCAAGACATAAATAAGGGGGTTAGGGTGGGACCCTAACATTGAGGGAGAATGTACTCTAGGACTACGTAGTGCGTAGTTATAGGAGGTAGAAGGTGCCTCATTATGGCTTAGGACTACATAGTGCACTGTTACAGGAGGCAGAAAGGTTGGTGCATTATCGAGCAAGTTGCAAAGACAGTGAAAGGTTTGAAAATGACTAAGTGTGGGATCAATGTAATAAAAGAGAAAGAATGAGATCATAACATGACTTGAACATGATCAAAAATTCAAAAAATAATCAACCACATGTCATGGAAACACTTATTACCCAAAATCGACATGCACTCACTAAAATGACAACAAGATGACACTTACCTCCAAGTGTGACACTTAAGATATACCTTTCAACACAAGTGTCAACTGTAAAGAGAAAAATGTGAAATAATTTAGGAATAAATCCAATTCATATCCCCATGATAGATAGGATTGACTTATGAGGGAGAATGCAATGGATTTTCCTCTTAAAGAAGTGCTGAAACTGTATTTCGCAAAGAAAAACACTTCCTTTAACAAAAGATGACAATTGCGATTCCCTTATAAAGGGACTTGAAAACTTAAAAAACAAGTGTAGAATACTTATAACAACTAAGAAAAATTGTTCACGTGGTCAAAGGGAGGCTCCAAATTTTGAATATAGGCCAAAATTTGGAGGGTGTTGTAGCAATGACAACACTTGGTGATTCACTGGAAGAACCCCGTCTTCTTTATTATGGTCTAGCTTTATGCACAAAGTCTAGTCTTTCATGAAGTATTGATTAATTGTGTATATCACTACATAACTCAATTTTTTGGATCGGAGAGAAGGAGAGTGTATATTCATGAGTTTAAAATTATCAGATCTTTAGTTTCATATCTGGTGTTGCTCCGCTACCAACAGGCCTATTCAGTACCCTAGCAGAGTCACTTTCAGGAAAGACAAGCATTGCTTCTCTGCCAGTGAACCTATTTAGTACCCCGACGAAGTTTCTTGCTTCACCTCTATTCATAGGAACCCTCTCTCTTCTTTCAACCCTTATTTTATTTTTGGTATGTTCATTGAAACTTTATCGATGTTTATATCCCCAAGGTGGAAGAGGTATCTCAACTTATTGAGAGCAAGAGAGGTTATTCCTATTGTAGAGACTCTTATATACCTCTAAAATTGATATGCTCACTTTTAGATTTCTCCTTTCCCTTATCTAACCAATTGGATTGACAAGAAAAACACCATTCAATTACAATACCAAGTCAAGGAATGAAGATCCTAAAATAGATATGGGCATCATGGTTTTTCTTAAATTTTTCCATCCAAATGAATCATATTTTCCATTCAGACATCAATAACCTTAAAGATATCAAACCCAAGCAAAGGAGAGGGACCGAAAGTTAACCAAGTTTTGATGGATGTCACAAATCCCTTTAAAACTTTCACCACATTTATTAGAACCAAAGAAAACACTTTCATACAAGGTCTTATTTACATACACTAACCAAGACAATACATGATGTGAACAAAGAAAGGAAAGAAATATGTACATGGGTAGAAACACAACCCAGGAGTTGCTACTGAAAATAACACTTGAGTATTGGCCATTAACAAGAGGGGAATCAATATTCCCATATAAGGATTGAAGTTGATTAGTATGGTGGCCAATCTTATCATGAACGACAAAGGGTTTCATCCACAGGGATAAAAATTTGGTGTGTTTACCTTTCTCTTCATGGGCCTTATCCCATTTCAATGCTAGGTCTCCCACACCAAACTCCTTGTTCCCCATAGATTTCTTATCAAATCAGTGCTTGATATGACTCTGGTGTACAAAAAAAATTCTTTTGTTTTACGCCTTTCTTCCTCTAATTTCAAAAGAGTATTTATCTTGCTTTGAGCAATAAGACATGGTTTACCCTGGAATTCTTGAGAAAGTTGTAATGCCAGGAGGTATAGGTTAGGAGGAAGGGTAAATCATTTTCCATAGACAAGGAAGTAAGGAGAAGTATTCAGAGATGGTTTATGTGTAACATGGTCAACCCACAAATCATTCACCAATGCATTATGCAAGTTCCTTTGCTTAGAGTAAACTATTTTCTTTATGATGCAAATTAAATCCTTATTAGTAGACTCCACTAAAACGTTTCCTTGAGGGTGATAATTGGAAGAGTGCTTTAAAACTATACTGTTTTTAAATGAAAAGTCGTAAGGCTTTAGAGATGAAAAGTATATTTCATTAGCAAAAACAAGTGATGAGGGAACACAAAACCTGGTGATAATATTCTACTTGAGAAAATGAAGGACTTCCTGCACGTTCACTTGCTTCAATGGAACCACTTTAGCCCACCGATTAAAGTAATCTATGGTAGTTAATATATATTGACGTTGCTTTGATGAATGAGAAAAAATCTCACAAATAACATCCAATCCCCATTGTTGAAAAGTTTCTTCAATGATAATGGGTTGCAATGGGGTGGTTGACTTCTTATTGCAACCAACACATAATTGACATACAAGACACTTTTGGGAATAAACATGTGCATCCTTAAAAAGTGTGGGCCAATAATAACCAGCCTGCATGAATTTATGAGCGGTAGTGTTACCTACGTAGTGCTCACCAAATGGCCCATCATGTAGGTCCTTTAATACCCTTTATGAATCTTGTGCTTCCAAGCATCTCAGTAGGACACCATTGTGGTGCTTCTAAAAAAACACACCATTTATAAGATGATAAGATCAATATTTGATATGGATAACCCTATTTTTCTTCATCGATAAGTGTGATGGAAGGGTGCCTTAAGTATTGGTGTTTATCAGTGTACCAAGACATGGTTGCGTTTGTAGGGGTAGCTTGTTTGATATTGTAGATTTCAATTTCTTATTCCCATCCGAAATAATTCTCTTCTAGCGAATTAGCTGCTTCTATTGCAAGCTAACAGAGAACATGGCCCTTTATTTTATGAAATGGAATGAACTATAAATCATATTCTTGAAGGCTTGCCATCCATTTTCCCCTTCTCTTACCCAACTCTTGTTGCACAAAGAGTGATCTGACTGTTGGAAGAGATACAAGGATGATAACATTAATTTTCAAAATGTAGGGCCTAAAATGCTTAACTACCTTGTAAACTACATAGGCTTTCTTATCAATGGTGGGATAATTCAATCCAATCCCTATAGGCTAGCACTCATAAAATACATTGGTCACTCATTTACTTGATTGTCCTTCTGAGTAAGAAAAACTGCATTAGATGTATCATAAGAAAACGTATAGAACAAGAAATACTTATTAAAGTTCGGACTGAATAATGTTGGGGCATATACAATCACTTGTTTGATATGGGAAAACGAATATTTCTCCCTTTGGTTCCATTTATAAATTTCATCCTTCTTGATAATATTTTTCAAAGGTCTAACAATCTATGCATAGTCAGATATAAACTTCTGAAGAAAGTTAATTTTACCCAAGGATTGCACGACTTTATTATTCATGGGAAAGGGAATCTGAGCAATAGCCTTGACCCACTCTAGGTCCACTTTAACTCTGCTCTTAGTTATAATGTGTCTCGAGAGGTTTCCCTTAGACACTTCAAAGATGCTCTTCTTTGGATTTAAATATATACCATATTTTAGACATTGCACAAAAATTTTCCTTAGATGACAAAAATGGTCATATATATTTTTTTAAACATTGTGACATCATCTAAGTACATGACCACACTTTTTCCAATTAATCCAATGAACGTGAAGTCCATAGCCCTTTGGAAGGTATCACCTACATTTATAAGTCCAAACAACATTCACGGAAAATAAAACATATTCCATTTAGTCCTGAAATTTGTTTTTAATTTGTCAGGATCTGCTACTAGAAGTTGATTATATCTAGAATATATATATATATATATATAATAGCAAGAACATCTCTGACCTAGATACGTTCTGGAGTATCTTCTCCATAGATGGCACAAGATAATTATCTTTATCTGAAGCCTGGTTCAAGTTTTGAAAATAGAGACATAAGTGTATCTCTCCAGACTTCTTTTTGACAAGAACCAAATAAGAAACCGAGGAAAAATGACAAACTCTAAAGATGATATGAGCATCCAACAATTTCCTTAGCTCTTTTTGAATATGGGGTTCAAGTGTAGGATGAACCTTTCTTAACTTTTGTTGAAATGGCTTTACCTCCTCCTTAATAGGTATCACGTTCTAGATAATTGGTGTATCATATGTTTCAAAATCATCATATGTCCACACGAATTCATCTCGGTACTATTTCAAAAGACAAACAAAGTCATGTCACTCTTGGGGAGAAAAACAAGTATCGAGGTTCACATATTTAATATCTTCATTTGTACTCAAGTTAACTTATTCATGCAATAATGTGAAATTGTGGGTCTTTGCATTAATTGGTCCCTTGAAGCGGTTTTATAGGTCTTAAAGATTATCTAAGGATACCACACCCTTAGGCATGGGGTTCCCTTTATGTTCCTGAGCTGATTCCTGCAAATCCATTTCATGCTCATCTTCTTTAATTTCCGCATCTTTAAACACGTCCACATTTGCCTTGAAATCTAGTATTTGTTGGTCATCATTGAATACACAAAAATGAGTAACATTGTTAGGTATGGATGGCTTATAAATAATATCAATAGAAAAAACATTTCTAAGTGGTGATAACCTAGCAACAACATTAGCTAATGTGTTGGTGTTGCATTATGAATCCTAGGAAAAAAATTAATATTAAATTCTTGAAAGAAAGAAATAAGACACCATGCTTCTTGCTAGTAGTTCTTAAGATTAGACGACATATAGTGAATAATATTATATACCCATCATGTAACAATATCTAAGTCACCTATTACCTTTAGCACTTCTACTTTGAGGTCTATGTCCTTCTTAAAGTCCAAGTATGAGTGCCTTGTATTCTGCAATTTTGTTCATGCACTCGAACTCCAATTGACATGAAATTAGATGCTTGTTCTTCTCAGGGTCAATCAGAAAACAAACAGCTCCAAAACCCTCCTATGTTTTTTAACCATCAAACTATAAAGTCCAAACATTAGCAGAAACAAGGTTAGTTCCTACACTAGTACTATTTAAAACTATATTATAGAATTCATTTGCACCAGTTTGATTTCAAGGAAGGAGTTCCAGCTGTGTATTTGGTGGTACATGGGATGGTTGTGCAAGATAACATCCATGATCAACTTCTAAAAAACAATTTCCAAACATTACTTGCACAAAGATAATCGGTTCATTATGAGATTCAAATGTCGTAACAGTATGTTTCATAAATGGTTCACTTTCTACTCAAATCAAATTATCCTTTCCCTTCCAAGGAAGCCACAAACACGACCAGTCTGTGGAAGAGTATCCTTGAAACTTGCTAGACCAGTTTCTACTTAAAAGCAATCCATAAGATTCTTGAATGTCCATAATGACAATATCAATACATTGGTGAACTCTATGATCAAAGTACAAATGAATCATAACATTGTTTAAATCACTCATTGTCTATACTAGAGTTCTATCTAATTGTATTATTACAACACCAGTCTTTTCCCATTTCGCATCGACTTTATTTGCAACAGATAAAGGCATGATATTCACAAATGCACCAGAATCAACAAGGAAATTATGGACATTATAACTGAAAATATCAAAAGTTAAAAGAGAAGAGGGGGGCAATTAGATCTAGAGTTAACATTAGTAGCATTAACTACTAATTCAAGAATAATGGGAGACTTACGAAACAAGGTTTGGGAAGTGGACATTATCTTACCTGATGAAGGATGGGATGCAAATGCTTGGATTATAAACTAACATTGGCCTTCCAACTTTGGTAGCTCATAGATTGAAATATTTACATGAGATTTCTTCATGTCTTCAATAATGTTATAATCAATGTCCTCATCTTTGGTAGGGTGTGCTAAAGTGGTATGTGGTGAAACTTTGTTCTATACCTCAGGAGTGACATACTTGTTCTTATTATTACAAGGAGCACTTTTATGAGACTGAGCATTACTAGACTTTGTCTCAATACCCTGAGAAAGATTATTAGGGGGTAAGATCTTTCTTAACAATTGATTCCTCGGAACTTTCTCAAGCATCAATCCTTTGCTCCTCAAGCTATATTGTTTAGTTGGTTGTTGAGTAGGAGCCTCACTCGCTGGGGGCTCACTATCACCTTGTCGATCATTATCTAGGACAATATAAAATGTGAAAATTGAATCAACGACACTTGTATTTTCCTCTCTCAAGGTTGGTTCATCAGTCTCCTAAATTTGCATTGAACGCTCTTCTGCTGACAAACATTCTATGACATTGGAAACCACAACATTCATGTTGTGTTTCCATTGAGGACATGTTTTCTCATGATGTAGTTCTTAATGAAAGGTACAATATTTATCCGTGCCCACTTTCTCAACATTAAATACAACATTATAGCTTTGTGAAGACATGACCGGTTGATTGATGTTCCTATTAAGGTATAAATTAAAAGACTTGTTATTAGTATAAGCCTCGCTTGACTTCCTTTTGAGTTCTGATACTTAATTGGTTAATAATTTCAAGGATTTAGTCAAGCTTTCCATATCAAAACGATATTTCTCTTAAATTTAGCGGAAGAGGCTTGAGAAGTTTTACTAGTGTCTTTAGATTCTTTTGAATCTTCGTTACTAGTAATGACACTAATAGACCTTAAGTCTTTCTCAACAATTATTTCTTCTAAAAAATTAAGAGCCAAAGGCTCCTTCGCAACTCTCTTCACAAAGACAAAAAAATGTTAATGGGAAAAGTAGCAATATTATAATAGCTAGTAATAGAATCATGACATTGCACATCAATGGAGAACTAGTTCAAAATACATGTAAATCTGTTATTAAAATCCTTAACCTTTTATTTAACCCCCATATTAATGTTTATGAGTTATTTAATTAACGTGGCAGGAGTTTTATCATCAACAATTTTTTCTAAGAATAATTGTTTAAACTCCCTCCAATTATGGATTAAATTTGGTGGAAGGCTATGATACCAAGATGATGCTCTAACCTCAAGAATGTACGGAAATAATATACAAGAAACAACATCAAAACATATCTCTAACATCCTTAGATGCAAGTAGAAGTCATCAATGTGATCTTTAGCCTTCACTTTGTTGTTCAAATCATACTTTGTAAGCAAATTTTTTGGGTGCTTTGGTAAGCGATGAAGGTTTCTTGGAAGAGAAAGAGGCCCTTGGGCCATCCAATCCAATTGGTCATCAACCATGTCTTCGTTCTCCTCCTCCTCTTCACTCTTTGATTTTGAAGAGTCTTCCCCTTCACCATTCAAATTTTCGTTATTATTTGGGTATCGTAATCCCTCGATTGTTCTTCATCATAAAAGTGAAAATCCTCCCTGTCTCCTTCCAGATTTTCGCAAATAGGTGATGGAAGATCCCCTTGATGAAGATACTTTTCAAAAGAGTCAACTAAATTTCAAGGGTTGTGGTAACTGATTCCTCCACTGAAGAAACTAAAACATCATGACAGATTGTCTCTTTCTTTGATTGCTTATGAGGAAGAATGGATGTGACAGGAAGTAATCCAAGAGCTCTAGCAAACTGACGAGTGATAGGTCGAATTGTCCAAAGTTTTTCATAAGTGACTTAGTAAGCACAGTCCATACCTTGGTGATATGACTCTCCTTTCTTAGATATATGAGTTGGACTTGGACTTGGACAATTACTACCTTGAATTGAAGGTTCTTTATGTGAATGAGGTGAATTATCAGCCATAAAAAGGATCCCCTCCTCCTAGTGCTAGATTGTTGATGGTGTCATAAGCCACAAATAAATAGGGGATTTCCCCGATATGAAGTACCAATTAGACCTCACACCATTGGAGTAGGAGCCGTATCCAGGAAATGGGCCTAATTGCCATATTCTTAATGATTTTCCTTGGCCGCAATAAACAACACAAGGGAGAACACATATACTTTCGAGATGAACAAGTAAGTTAGATTTTTGAAGCATTCAATTGCAAAGTATATTAAGGTTCTTTCACGAAACGAAGAGAAAGTGAGTCTTTAAGAGAAACGCAATAGTACTATCCTAATAAAGACACACACATAAATATGAAGAATCATTAGTTATCTTGTGAAATAGTTCTCAAAGAAATAAATATCATGAAAGCAAGATATGCACAATTCAAAAATGCATTCTAAAGCCAATGAAATAGTTCATTTTCATTAGTATGTAGAAACATAAACATACACTACAAATAATGAAAGAATATTCTTACAATCATTCACAACATATGCATGAAAGTGTGCCGACTCAAAGAGCTTCAAATCATTAAGTGAAAGTTTTAGGATACACCACTACATTGATACAACACTAGCTCCAATAGTGGAACGTTAAGCCACTACTTTCTCCACAAAAGTCTAATTTTCTCTCCTTTGCATATATTGAGAAGCCAAGGTGAAAAGTCCTTTTGCTTGAGCTATGAGGATGTATTTATAACAAATGAGGTGACTCTCCACCTCCCTTGTGGCTCCTGGAGTCCCTTACGACTCTTGAGCTTCCATGCGACTTTCTAAATTCCTATGTGACCTTTCAGCTTCTACGTGACTCTAGGACTTTCTTGTGACTTTTCGCATTCCATGTGCAATCCTTGGGCTTCCACATATTTTACATTTTCGCATTTTTTGAAAAATACAATATTACACTCCACAAAATGTGGCAAAATACATTCACAACACATTATTTTTGTGGTGACACTTTGAGATGCCATGACTTGACGATGGTGATGTAAGGCTTCATTATAGTGTATCAATTCCAAGCTTTCTTCTTTGCTTTCGTCTTCAACTCTTCATGATAGATCTAATTGTGCTTCATCTTTATCCTCCAAAGGGTTAGTTATGATATACAGTCATTCATGTCTTCTGGATCTTCATCCATTTGTCGTAGTTCAATGCCCCTTTATCTCTTTGTTCTCTTTGTATCTCGCCTCCACACCTCCCTTCTTGCATCATCTCCTTGATGTCCTCCATGAAAATCATCCTTCCATGTTAAGATCATAACACCTACAAGTGAAGTTCACTCATGATCCAGGTTATCTTTTGTTTATATATGCATTAAATAATTACATAAACAGTTTGTAGCTCAACCAAAGAGAAACTTAAATGTGCACATGTGAGAAGAAGAAGAAGAAACACATGAGAAGACAAGAAGACAAGAACTTGATAACGGAGTTTGTCCCTCCTAGACTACATCTTCAGGCCCTACTCGATCAATGGGGAGGCCTTGATTCATTAAAAATGGCATTAAAAGAAGTTACATTCATCAATTACAAAAATGGAGCATTATACCTCCATGCTGAAAAATGCCCGAAAATTGGAGAGCTCTGTTGCAGAAATTGACACCACCAATGGATTCCCATCGCCGAAAGATGTAAAATCCATATAAAACTTGCCCAATTTTGAGTCTCAGCCAAAATCACCTTCCTGCGAAAACGCCGCTCAAGCAAAAATTCCACCAGAGTTTCTCCATGGCTCAGGGTTCCGCCACCTAGTCTCAAAATGTGCGACCATTGATCTCTCCCTTGTCAAATGGTAAGGAATGAGTTTAAATAATGAAGGCGGATTATTCCATGAGGTGGTTAAAACTTCAGGCCATATAATAATACAATATATATATTTTTAAGGTTTTGGTGGGGAGTGGGCCCGTACTCCACGGGACCGCACTCACCCTATCCCCAAAACCTACGGAGTTGTGCTGCATTAAGCTTGAGGTTGTACGTTACTTTGTGGCATGTGAAACTTCGTGGGGCGGCGGGACCACCACGTGGCTGCTTCCCCATCCGCCATCTTATGCAATCTCACCAACCATACGTTAATGTCTTGGCCATTGGAACCCTCGTTGAAGCTTTTGGAACCCTCGTTGAAGCTTTGGAACATACGTTGGTGGGTTGGGATGGGTGCCATAAATGGCATACGTTGTAACAGCCATCAAATGTTAAAACCATATAATGTTGAATTGACCCAACCATGTGGCGTAATATATATTGTTTTGGTTAATACGTTGCACCCTTTTTTTTTTTTATATGCGTTGGTTTGACTTTACCAAAAGTTTTTGCCACGTATTTGGTTGTTTCATAACCTTATGGTATAACAACCTTTGTTAGGTTTTATTCTTTGTATAGTATATGGTTATAACTTTTACCATGTTATTATATGGTTTTTTTTTATTGTTATATTTTTTTGATGCGGTAAAACATATGTTTTTTACTTATATAGTTAATTTGAATAACTATATAAAATTGTAGTTATAACCAAAATATCCCATGTTTCCTTGTGCAAGTTTAGGAGGTTAATAAAGGGCTGTCATGTGGGTCTCCACGTACTGACTAAGATGCCATGTGGCGCACTGTGGACCCAATTTTTCTTCTGCCATATCAATTTTTGAAGAGCTCTATTTTTCGTATATGAGCTCAGATTGACAAACCATTCACACCCCCACGATCAGGAAGACGAGCCCTCTCAAATGATGCCATCAAATTCTCCTTTCTGCCATTTTGAATTTCGAGCCTTTATCCATCCCCTTGGTGTCTCGAGATCCTCCTGGATCAACTCATGACAAGACAATATCAATCCCGAAATCACCTAGTCTACATATACATATCACATTAAAATATATAACATATGAGTAGTAGCTATAAGTTAAAATCCATTTTACCTTATAAACTAAAAGAATGATTTTGTAGCCATATTGAAACTTGATTAATAAGCAAATAAAAACTTTAATACTTACAATAAACTTACAATATAAAAATATTTTTAACCGTGGATATTCACACCCACTTTACCATGAATATTATTAACTTGTAAATATGATTTGTTACGATTCCATATACCAATACCATGGATCACCAATACCACATGCCCAATAACCATCTCTCATTTCACAATCAAAATATTTCATTTGAATTAATATTATAATATTTGTTAATTAAATATAAAATATAAAATATTGTAATTAGTTTTGAGATATATCTAAACCCTTCATCACATTAAAATATATAAGAGCTTTGGATTGAAGTCCAAACATTGATGAAGACAAAAAAATTTGACCTAGCTCCCTCGATCTACTGCGCTGTGCTAGCGCTGTGCATGCCCGCCGCTGAGCAGCTGCGCCCCCTCCCAGGCAACCATGACCAGTGACGGGGGCTCGGAGCCCCCCCCCCCCACCCCTTCCCTCTTGAAGTCCTCGATTTCCAGAAGATGGTGGCTGCATGCGGCAAACAACCCCCTTCAGCACAACAACAGAAATTTGTAAAAAAGAAGGACTGCATTCCCACGGTGGCCCTCCCTATGGAAGAAACTTGTCACTCAGCATTGAATCAAGACCTCATAGGGCAGTTTACTGGCCTCTGGCCCTCGCCCAAATCAGTTGAAGACTGGATCAAGAGAAACTGGTCCCCATTGATCAAGGAAGGTATCAAATCTTATTTTGTAGGAAAGGGCTTCTTCGTGTTTGTGTTTGAATCTGCCAAGGATCGGAGCCTCATCTTCAGGAACGGGCCCTATTTCATGGGGCCGCAAGGCTTATATCTAAACAAATGGTCTCTAGACTTTGATCCGACCCAAGATGTTCCCACTGCAGTCCCAGTATGGGTGCGACTTCCCCACCTTCCCCTGCACTGCTAGAATCAGAAATCTCTCCAGATCATTGGCAACTCCCTTGGTAAATACATCGATCAGGCTGCCAGGAAAGACCAGTACTCCTGTGCCCAAATATGCATGGAAGTAGATCTAGAAGAAGGACTACCAGAAGCAATAAAACTCACAGTCGCCGAATGGTCTCACATTCAAGAGTTGGACTACAAGCAGATTCCTTTTAAATGTAGACACTGCCATGGCTATGGACACTTTGCGTGATACTGCAAGAAAAAAGCTGAAGAACAGAGTGATAAATCAAAGGGAGAATAGTGGACCTCAGTTCAGAAAAATGGACATGCAAAAGTAGCTGGGAAAGGACCCAACAAGGGGAACAACTCAGAAGAACATGGAAATGAAAAAAGGAACCCCCAAGCCCCGGATGAGAACCCAAATCCCAAAGGAAGCTCTTCACCAGATCCTCCAGAAGTAGATCTGATTACTCCGGCTCAGATTGAAGATCCTCAAGCTAACAAAGATGGAGGCGGAGCTGCCTCACCTGGTGCCTCTCAGGGTAGCCCCTCCATCCCCTCGTATGCAGATATAACAAAGAAAAAAGTGGCAGAACCCTCTGACTCCTCAGAGGAAGAGATCTATGAGAGGCCCTCGAAGAGAGTAGGCAGGAAGCCTCACAAAGTAGTCAGAGAAGAGGAGGCAGAACGCCTAAAAATGCAAGGCAGCCAATCCACAATAGAAATGACAATCGGGAGAAACACTAGAGCAAGACCTTCCAAGGGAGGAATCCCAAATCCCTCGCCAGGTAAATAATGCGTATAGTCTCTTGGAATTGCAGAGGTTTGGGGACCCAACCAAAAATCGAAGCCGTCAAAGATCTGCTGAAAATAGAGCCCTCAGATATCCTCCTACTCCAAGAGACTAAAATCGAAGGGCAAGCCCTTATGGATATCAGCAAGTCTAAATGGAAGAAGAATGCAGGCAAAGCAGTCAGCTCGAGGGGAACTTCAGGAGGTGTTGCAACTCTCTGGTCTGAAGATCACTTCCACCTGCTTAACTCTCATGAGACCTAGCATTGGATCTTTACCGAGCTCAAGCATCTAGAAAGTAAGTTAACTATAGCCCTATTCAATCTCTATGTTCTTGTCATTTATGTTGAAAAACAAGAATGCTGGAACTCTCTCTCTGAATTTTTAGACCTCCACTCCCCCAACAACATCATCTTGGGTGGAGATCTCAACATAGTCATGAAGCCAAAAGAAAAAAGGGGGGAAACAACACCAGAGACCAACTGCTGCCTTTGGTGGAAGAATTAATGCAGCAGAGGGACCTTCTAGATTTTTCCCCAGTAAGAGGCAAATATACTTGGACCAATAATAGAACTGGGACTGACCACATATCTGCCCAATTGGATAGATTCCTACTACAAAGCTCCTTGTTACTGGAAAATCTTCTTATCTCTACAAAAATTCTTCCCAAACTCACCTCGAACCATAAGCCAATTCTACTCCTCATGGCTCCTGAGGATGATCTTGGACCAATCCCCTTTAAATTCAGTCCTCTTTGGATTGAAAAAGAAGGCTTTCTAGACACGGTTCAATCTGCATGGGACACCCCTATCAATGGATCCCCAAGCTATGTTTGGGAGCAAAAATTAAAAGCCACCAAAAAAGCCTTAAAAGAGTGGCTAAGAAACCTCCCCAAATCCCTCTCCCATCAGAGAAATGAAGAAATTCAGCTATTGGAAACTACGCAAATGGGAATGGAAGGTCTTTACATCACCCCTGAAATTCTAAATAAAGAGGCTGCTCACCAAAGAAATACCCACCACTCATTCAGACGGGAAGAAGAGTTCTGGAGACTCAAATCTCGTAGTCTGTGGCTCAAGGCAGGAGATCGAAACACTTCGTTCTTCCATCGCCAGTACAAAGCCCGCCTATCTCGAAACCATATCTCTGAGATCAAGAATGAAGAAGGACAGATCTGCAATAAGATTGACCAAATTAAAACAGTAGCTGAAAATCATTTCAAAAATATTTATGGGCTTGGGAATGAAGGCAGTTTAGAAGACACCGAAGACCTCCTCTCCAACATCCCCCATCTCATCAATCAAGAGGACAATCAAACTCTCCTGAAACCTCTATCTGAAGAAGAAATCATCAAAGTTATATGGGCAATGGAATCAGACAAGGCACCCGGGCCAGATGGCTTCACAATTCACTTCTACAAAGTCTGCTGGAAGATCATCAAAACAGATCTGCTAAAAATGATACATGGATTTTTCAGCAAAGCTAAGGTTGGGGGAGACATCAACTCAACCTTCCTAGCATTAATCCCAAAAGAGGTCAACCCAGAAACTTTTGGCAGGTTCAAGCCTATCTCCCTATGTAATGCCTCCTACAAAATCTTGGCCAAAATCCTTGCAAACAGAATTAAACCCCTGCTTGACAAATTAATATCCAGTCCCCAAGGGGGGTCCATCAAAGGCAGACACATCTTGGACAATGTCATTCAAGTTCAGGAAGCTATCCATTCTAGTAAACAGAGGAAAGAAAAGGGGATGTTGATCAAGCTCGACATGGCCAATGCCTTCGATAGGGTCAATCACTCCTTCCTCCTCCAAGTTCTCCGATCCTTCGGCTTCCCTGCTCAATTTATCAATCTCATCAAAGCCTGCATCACAAATCCTTGGATTTCCCCCCGGTCAATGGCCGCCCACCATCCTTCTTCCAAGTCTATCGTGGCTTGAGGCAAGGTTGTCTGTTATCCCCATTCCTGTATATTCTTATGGCAGATTCTCTCAGCAGGAAGCTTGCTACAGAAATGAACACTGGTGGACTCCCCGGAATTCAAACTTCGAATGTTCTAAAGCCTATAAACCATGCACTCTTTGCAGATGACTCTCTCCTATTAGGCGAGCCTCTATCAGAATAGCTACCTCCTTTGACACGGTTCTAAAAAGTTACTACAGAGCCTCAGGAGCATTGATAAATGATAGAAAGAGTTCGATCTACGGATGGAATGTGAACCAACATAGTCTTAACAACATAGCTCAGATTCTTGGCTTTGAGTGTTTTGCTCATTGGGACAGCATCAAATATCTTGGCTTACCTCTCACATCTGGAGTCAATAATAGAACTCTGTGGCATGGCATCATCAGCAAGATTAAAGCCAAGATCATCTCCTGGGGAGGTTACTGGCTTACCAAGGGAGGGAAAACTATCTTATTAAAATCAGTTTTATCTGCCCTCCCCATCTACCAAGCCTCATTCCTTCTTGCACCGAAACATATCATGGAAAAAATTTCTGGTCTTTTGAGAGATTTTCTTTGGAAAGGAGGCAAAGAAATCACAAAAAACTGCATTTGGAAAATTGGGATCTTGTTAAGCGCCCAACAGTGGACGGAGGACTCTAGATCAGAGACCTAGCTCTCTCTAATCTCGCACTTGGTTGCAAGCTCCTTTGGAAAATCTACTCTGACCCTTCACATCCTGTCAACGAAACGCTCAGGACCAAATATGCGTAGGGGATCTCTCTCAGGCATTTATCAGCGAACAATACTCCCACAGGCACTCAAACATGGAATCTTTGCAGAAATAGTATCAACAGCTTCAGGAATCATCTGTACTGCATACCTAGCAATGGCAAAAAAAAAATATTGTGGGAAGACCGCATAATGAATTGTGCTCCTCTCAATTCCCATGATGAGATCCGAGAGCTAAGTGGCTGGCTCCTCAGCGCAGGCTTTCGTAAGTTGTTTGACATCTCTGCGTGGGACAACAGTGGGAATTGGTTTGACTGGGACTTCCCAATCGTGCCAGCGCATCTACACAGTCAACTTGAATTGCTCAAACCGCTTCTCATCAACGCTGCCCCTGTTCATCGTGACAACCCAGACAGCTGGGGATGGGGCGGCTCTGGCTCTTACACCTCAGCAATGGGATATATTGCCCTACAGCCGAAAAAAGATAGAGTTTGCTCTCCCACCATTTGGAAACATATTTGGAACATCACCGAGCTTCCCAAAGTATTTTTTTTTTTTTCGTAGATCCTCATGCACAACAAACAGCTAACAGGAGATAATTTGTTAAAAATAAATATAGCAGGACCACACAGATGCGTGATGTGCAGAAATGCTAGAGAAACAACCTCTCATTTGTTCATAGATTGTGATTTTGCCAAAGAGATTTGGAATTTAATTCTTCTCAGATTGCAGGTTCACCCTCCCCAGCATAGCTCCATGGCTGATCTCTACTCCTCTTGGTTCCAAAGCTATCCTCATAATATCCCCATCAATTCACTTTGGTACCACATTTGGCTCTCCATCCCCAAATTTGTGTGTTGGGAAATCTAGCTCGCCTGGAACGACTTGACCTTCAACAACTCTCCTTGCAATCCTACAAAATCAGCTGCCAAGGCAAAAGCCCTTCTCCTTGAATCTGTTCTACTGCAATCTCATAAATCAGACTCCTCTCTCCCCCCCTTTGAAAAGAACTGGCTGAATCTCCATAGCTCTCACCCTAAAGGCAATGCCCAGATCCTCCCCCTCC
Source organism: Pinus tabuliformis (assembly GCA_031772625.1). Taxonomy (NCBI): domain Eukaryota; kingdom Viridiplantae; phylum Streptophyta; class Pinopsida; order Pinales; family Pinaceae; genus Pinus; species Pinus tabuliformis. The sequence goes on along the minus strand of CM062807.1, from coordinate 182,177,082 downwards.
CCAATCCACCTTGGAGAATTAGAGAACCAGATGATACCTTTCAAGTATGGTGGAGGTCCCAAAATAAAACTACTATCTTCTTTGACGGCACCTCCAAGGGTAACCCTAGGGTTGCGGGGGCTGGTGGAGTCATCTACTCCCCAGACAACTCTAGAAAAGACTGCTTCTGTTGGGGGCTTGGTCCTCGTACAAACAACCAGGCAGAACTTCTTGGACTCACAAAATCTTGCCAAATTGTCCGTGATAGAGGCATTAAAGAATGTCAAGCGTTTGGAGATTCAGAAATTCTCATCAAGAAGATCAACTCGAAGGACCAGTTCAACAACGCCATCCTCAACAAGTCTCTGAAAAGGTTAAAGATCATTTTGCAGGACTTCACTTCCTTCAAAATTTTCCACATTCTCAGAAGCTTGAATAGTGAAGTAGATGTAATGGCAAACAAAGGATGCCTCCTAGCACCGGGAGATCTCAATGTTAACGACAATAGCCCTATCTTATCATGCATTCCTTAATTCAAGTTAAAGAGTAGATCATACTGAATTAAGATGTATGGAAATGCTATGTAACGTTGGTTGTTTAGGCTCTGGCCCAAGCAAACCCCCTATAATAAAATATACCCGTTTCAGTTAATATATATATATATATATATATATAAGATGTAAATAGTAGCTATAAATTAAAATCATTTTTACCATATAAATTGAAATAATAATTTTGTAACTATATTTAAATGTCATTAATAAGCACATAAAAAATACATACAATATAACAAGAAATTTAATCATGGATATTCACCCCCACTTTACCATGGATATTATTAACTTGTAAATAGGCTTTGTTACAATACCGTGGGCTAATACTATGGCTCGTCAATATCACATGCCCAAAAACAATCTCCCAATATAACATATCTATATATATATATATATATATATATATATATATATATATATATATATTACTTTTTTGCTTCGAGAAACACTCTCTAGCCTGTATGAAAGAGATGTTGTAATCTCCTATTATCTGGTCAAATTACATATTAAAATTTTTTTATAACTATTAATTAAAACATTTTGACTAAGTGAAGATAAATTAAAAATAAAAATAATAATTAATAATTAAACCAACTTAGATCCATCTTAACTTTGTATCTATCAAGCTCTGAGAGGGATCAAATCTCTTGAGGTGTAAACATTTCCACAAGTTTTTCTTTGGATCTATCAAGCTCCGAGAGGGATCAAATCTCTCGATGTGCAAACATTTCCTCAAGTTTTGCACTCAAAAAAGAGGTTTGCACCTCGAGAGATTTGATCCCTCTTGGATATTGATAGATACTGAGTTGAGATGGATCCTCCTACAACAATTCATTACTTATATATAGGGACTATTGGGAGACCTCCTAATAACCATCACACAAATATAAATTTTCAAAGACATTTAGGAACCAATGTGTGTCTTGGTTGTAGCTTACAATTGTTCACTTAGTAGATTAAAACATAATGTGCAAAATTGTAATTTATTACACAAACACATTGCTATTAGTAGAATTAATTCCATTGTAAGATGTAGCTTGTTATTAGTAGAATTAATTCCATTGCAATTTCTAGCATTTATACTTCATCTCATGATTGTCATTAAGTAAATTGCCTAAGTTTTTAAAAATTACTTCTCAAGAATATAAATCATCCTTCTAAGAATTCATTCCAAAATACAAATATACTTTGACATACACACTTATTCCTTTCATGCAATTTCCAAATTTGATAATATACATTATCAATTGCATGCATAAATTCATGAATCACACTTTGAATATATAAACTTTAATGAAAATTAGATCTTATTTGGATAAAATTGTCTAGCACATTGATTAAGGGTACGCAATTTTCCACCCAACTGTAGGTAGAGTTTCACCTTGTATTTCTACAACTGGCCATCCCCTAGCCATACTATGATACCACAAATATGAAGTAGACAAATCTTTGCAAATTACGGGTAAATGGAAAACTACTCAAGGGATAACCTTGTAGGAAAATTCTTGTTATCTATTAGGAACCCCCATGTAATCTAGGTGTCCCTTTGGAGGCTCCACACAACACAAGAGTGACATCCCTTCCACTACTTCATATTCCTTTAAGGAAGCCCCTTTAAGCATTTTCTATACACCCAATGTGGCCTTAATTTACAGTCCCAAGTTGCAACACTCTTAGGATGTTCCCATGCAATTTTAGGCTTTGAACAAATGATTTTTTAACTAGGTGAAATGACAAAATCTCACAACCCAATGCTTAGTCTACTCTTCTTTTCATGCCAAAGTTTGTTTTTCCCTATCCGTGTGTGTTTATTTCTACAATATGCAAATTTTCTACTCTCCCCGTGAAGGTTTGGGGTCATCCATGATTTAACATGGATGTACTCACCCCACTCCCTACATTTGGTGCTAAGTGGACTCTTTCAATTTCCATATATGCTCGATAACTGCTAGGAGGAGACACTTCGAGCAACCAAGATTTTCATTAATTATTGGTCCAGAGAGATAAATTAATGGATCATTTCCAAATTCAAATATCAACCAAATGGTTTTGACAAGGTTTACTTAGGATTATTTTCAAGGTGAGCCCCCAAACCACCCACATTTTTCCTTTCTTGTGGTATCATGGTCCTTGTAGGCATTCATGTCACAATAAATTCTTTGGTATCTTGATTAATTAGAAAAGAATACCTATACATTGTTTTTTATTTATCTAGTTCAACTTGGAAAGATAGAGGAATTTTTTGCCAAAATAAAATATCGCTACACATATTTAATTCGGATTTGTCAGAGGATTAGAATGAGGACATTACACCCCCTCACTCTTGAAATAATAAAGTCCTTAGTGTGATGTTAATAACAACAATGTATAATGACATAAAAAATGGATATGCCTCTCTCATGGAACACCTTGTCTCCCATGTAGCTTCACTTGGTCCAAAGTGCTTTTGTTACTCTTTTACATCGGTAATGGATTGAATCCATAGCCAAATTTTCCTCTTGTCTAGTATATGTAGGTCTTTCGGTTGGCTCCCCATTTGGCTTGACTTGAATCACAACCCAATCAATTATGTGATTAGAATCATGCACATATCTTTTAAGCATTTAGACATGAAAAACATCATGTGTTTTAAAGTTTGGTGGTAATACAAGTTCTATGCTACCAGTACCATCCTTTATAAGATATCAAAAGGCCCTCAATATCTAGGCACATGTTTGGCAAAATTTCCTAACCTTAAAGAACTCTTCTCGGGATTAACTTTGAGGTACACATGATCTGCCAATTTAAATAACTATTTCCGCTTCTTGTTGGCATAACTTTTCTCTCTGTTTTGGGCCACTTTTATATTTTGTTTTATTCTTAGGACTTCCTATTCCATTTCTTTAAAATTTCTCGTTGAAGTAAAACTTTATTTACTAGATTATTCTAGCATACTAGGGTATTTCATGTCCCACCATAGAGTGCCTTAAACAAACTCAACTTTAACAATACTTGATAATCATTTTGGTCAACAAATTCTACCAAATGTAGGTAGTTATCTTGTTTTTATAGTTTGTTCACTATGTACATGAAAAACATGTCCTTTAGTTTTTGGTTTTTTCCTTTCTATTTTCCCATATATTGTAGAATTATAGGTGGTGCTAAAATTTATTCACGCTCCAGGTCTATCCTTGTTGGATATGATTGTTGTGGGCATACCATGCACCTTGAAATTTTCTATATGCCATTTGCTTTAAGGGTTGAATTCATAGGAATAAGTGAATATCCTTGATTAATTTATCAAATACCACTATAATTGCATCATGTTGCTTTATTGTCTTTAGTAGTATCATAATGAAATCCATTGATATTATTTCCCATTTTCATTTAGGAATTGGAAATGGTTGTAATAAATTTACAAGGTATTGACATTCAATCTTCACCTATTGACACTATACATCTAGCAATATATTCTATGATTTCCTTTTTCATCCCCAACCAATAGTATTGCTTCTTAGCTATTGGGATAAATTTTTGATAACCTAGATGTCATGAATATGGATTCTTATGTAGCTCATCCATAATGAGTTTCTTTAACTATAAGGAATTGGGGATGTACAACCTATTCTTGTAGGTTAGTAATATTTATTTTTTCATCTGGTAACCATCAAATTTCTGGTCTTATGTTTTTTTCAAAAAACTATCTCTTATTTAAATAAAAAATGTTCATATTCAATTCCTTTATGTTACTCTTTGCATCTAAATAATAGATGCCATATGCTGCTAAATGTAGTACCTGCATGCTTATGTCAATTTGCAACAATTAATATGTTCTCCTAAATTTATATGTTTTATCTTGAAGTTTATTCATTGACAAGGGTAAAAAATGTAAGCTACCTACTATTCAAGCAAGACTGAACAAATATATGTTTTAGCTTGTTGTGATTTGTCATCAACACAAATTTGTGGTTGTTCAAGTAGTGACATCACTTTTTAAATGCATGAACTATATATAGAAGTTCTAGAAGTGAGTAACATAATTTCTTTCCCTCATTTAACTATCTAGACTCTTAGATTATCACATGACCATCTTGCATATGAATTCTATCTATTCATTCTTTGTAGCCATATGTGCACACCAACAAATCCTTATTTGGGCTTGCAATATTCAAAATTTGTGTGTTAGTAAGGAGGTTTTTTAGATGTTGAAAATATTGTTTGCATTGTTCAAACAATACAAATTTTACTTCTTTTCTTTTGAAATGATGTCATTACATGGCCAATCTTGGAGAATCCTTTAATGAATCTATGGTAGTTCCCTACTAGCCCCATGAATGATCTTACCTCATTCAAAATCTTTGGAGTGGTCCAATCCATGATAACCTTTAATTTTTTCAGGTCCACCATAATATTCTATTTTGAAATCATGTGATCCAAATACTGGATTTTTTGTTTGATAGAAGTCACATTTGTTGAATTTGGCATATTATTGATTTTGTCTAGGAACTTGCAACACTATTATGAGATTCATTCTCTTCATCACTCTTGAAGTAGATGAGAATGTTATCAATTAATACTAAAATAAATTTATCTATATATTTGATAAGGACATTATTCGTTAGACACGTGAATATGGTCGGTGCATTGGTAAGTCCAAATGGCACCACCATGAACTTGTAGTTTCCATACCTTCTTCTAAATGTTGTATTGTGTGTGTCTTAACCTTTAATTTTGACTTGGTGATAGCTATACTTTAATTCAAATCTTTGAGAATATAATGGCCCCTCTTAATTGATTGGAAAAATTATCAATCTAAGGTAATGGAAACGTGTTGTTCACCATGACCTTGTTCAACTTCCTATAAACAATGCATAATTTGAGTGTTCCATCCTTCTTGTCCATGAATAATTCTAGTGCTCCCCAAGGAGAAACACATTTAGATTGATATATCCCTTTTCCAAAATTTCTTACAATTGTATCTTTAATTCTATTAATTCAAGAGTGGTCATCTTGTAAAGAGTGCTTAACATAAGTGTATATCCTTATATTATATCAATGGGGAAATATGTGTCCTACTTGGGAGGTAGCCCTATATCTCTTTGGAAAACACATCCATGATTTCTTGAAGTATTAGATAGTCTACAGTTGTTAAATTATTGTTTTGTGTGGCCTCTATTACATGAAATACAAACATTTGTAAGGTTGATACTTGCATTTAGAAATAAGCTTCAATATTCCTTTCATCATTCTAAGGTCTTTCCATAATCTACACTTTGAAAAAATTTCTCGTAGTAGTCTATCTTGACTTTATGTGCTACCAAATAGTCCATGTTGATCAACACATGATAATATCCTAAGGGAATAATATTTATATTTTCTCTTATAATTTACACATTCATTTCCAGTTGGTATGCTTTCACTTTCTTGTTCACTTTTCTCTTGGTTCCTATAGCTAATTATGCTACCCATGGTTTTTTTGTTTACAGGGAAAAAGAATAAAAAAATTGAGGCACAACATAGCTGATATTAGATCTAGGTCCAATTAAAATGGAAATAGATCATTGAGAAGCTTTACCTTCTACTTCTAACATTAATTCCTAGTGCCTTGCATATTGGTTTTTCACAATAGCATGAATTTAAGGTATTGTTATTGATATATTGTTGAAAATCATAGCTTCTTGGATGTTGTTGTTCCTATTTTTTTTGTCTTTCCTGTGGGGGAAGTCTTAGATTAAGTTATATTCTTCACATCCCAACACTTTAGTGGTAATTTTTGTTGATCTTTTACCTTGTATTCTTGTGCCTTTGTGGGATTGGTGCCACTTTGCATTAGAAAATTGTTCTGAAATGTGATCTTTGTTGAATGACATGGATGAGAATTATTTGCATGAGTCTAGAAATATTGGACTTTGAATTATTTCTTCCTATGGTTTACCTTGTCCTTTCTTTGGTTAACCAAGATTTGTTTAACTTTGGCCTATGCTTGACTTGTTCATAATATTAATTCGTCTTTGGGATTGTATCTGCAAGCATTTTTGGATTGTCAAACTCAATCCTGTCCTGGTTGGATTAAGGTAACCCATTAAGAATGTAATGTGTTTTCTCCTTCTCATATTTAAGGTATAAACATATCTCAACAACTTCAAGAATCTGGTTGCATACTCATCCATAGTCATCTATCCCAATCTCAATTTATGAAATCCTTTTATTTTTTCATCATAGTATCATTTTGATAAGTACTTATGTTTAAATTACTTCTAAAATTGTTTCTAGGTGATCTTACTCTAATTAATCTTCTTTACATTCTCCATATATTCCCACCATATGGATACTTTTCCATTCATGTTGAAAATGGTTAATCTTGCTTTCATGTTTCTAGAGTAGTCATGTACTTGAAGATACTTCTTCACTTTGAGAGGCCATGCTTTAGCTTCTTCCTCCATCTTTACTTCAACATCAAGATTGGGTGGCATAGATTTCCATAATTCTTCCCATAAGGGGTATTTGGAATACCTTCCTTCTTATGCTTATGAGAAGTAGGTTTTATAAAAAAATTGGATGACTAAGAAGGAGTGGTTATCTCTATTTAGATGAGTTTTTTAACATCTCCTCACTAGAGGTTTTATTTATTGTATTGTGGAACCTTTTCTTGAAGGAACTCTTTCTTTCATCACTTATGGATGGTCCCTAATGTAAGTGTTTATGAATTTTAGACAAATCTATAGTAGTACAACATTTAGCTCATTGTACTTTTTTGTAGATTGGATCAATCTTTTGTTGTTTGCTACAAATTTGAATCCATGCTTTTAGGATTCTCATGGTCTACTTCATATCAAATCAAATATCAACCTTTGTTCTTTCATATTATTCAAATTATTGGATATGGAATGCCTCTTCCATGATGAACACTTCATTAGTACTAATTAAACTAATTCTTCAATTCTTTATCCATGTTGGATTAATAAAATTAACATGTTAGTCTTATTTTAACATGACCTATTAATTTTATTATTAATATTTTTAACTAGGCCCAAATGGCTCATTTATTGCAACTCGGGTTTTGTCACTAGCCCATAATAATATAGTGTTTGAACCATGCTCTGATACCATGTGTAATGAACCAACCCCATAGATAACATTAAGGAGGTGGGGAGGGGTATTCAGTTTTTTCACCCCTAGAGAAAAATTTTAAGGTCATATCTCGGTTTACTGATACAATATTGTCATTGAGATATTTCCAACAACTCTACTTTGAGCACAAAGTTATGGTCCTTTAAAGTTTTATTAAGGGATTTATATCTCTTGCTAAGCCATTTCTTGTACATGGAACACATCAACATCGTGTGGTGCCATATCACCTATTGTATGGACATCCTCAAGTTCAACAAAATATTAGGCATTTCTTTCTCTTTTGGCTTGTCACTACCTAGAAGATTTTCTCTAATGTGTTGTATGCACCTCTGAAGATCTTATCATATCCTTTAAGTCTCACAAGTCCCAAGGCACTTTTATCACGTCCATTCAAAACTTTTGTTCAATGCATGATATGTAATTTATGTTTGTGTGATAGACTGCATTGCATGAAAACTTCTCTTTGTGCAATGAAGCCAAATACTTTAAGTCTTTAGCTATTCATTCCCAAATTATCTTCCTCTTCCTTCCCTTTAATTCTTATTTCTCTCCCTCATCATCCTCCTCCTTCTCTTCATCATTGGATCCCTCCCATCGACCATCTCACATCACATGAAAAGTTTTTATTTGCAATTTAGCACATCATAAAACCTTTTCATGTAATATATCACAACAAGGGGTCTTACCTGTTGTAAAATATTATGTGGGTGCAATGTGTGGAACCCAATTATTTTTTATGCAATACATCACATCATTAAAAATTTATCTTCGTATGACTTTCAAAATTGCCAAAACTTCTAAGTCAAGACCTTGACATGGCATCATAACTCTTTCCCTATAGTCTTGTATCACATGCAAGAAGTTTTTATGGAATATAACATATCATGCCAATTTTGTTTTTCATGACCTAAAACCTTTCTTTCCCATGAAAAAGGAGCCCAACCTTGGTCTGTTCATTGTCTCCATTGTTGTAGTGTTTTTTTCTCAAAGATGTACAAAAAGAACCCACTTAAGATTTTGGATGACAAACAATCTCAAAAATATAAATGGCTGTTAAACATTATAGATCTGCAACAACTTATAGAAACAAAACCTGCCAAAGTCCTTATCTATGCTACAATCATAGTTAAACAACAAAAAGAAACAATAATAACTCTAATCATCCAATGGAAACCAGATACACAAAGAATAGATTTTATTATAACACTTGTGAAGAGAACAAATAAATGTTACCAATCCCCCTCTATGGGATGGGTTCTTGGCTATCCTCCAACGTTTTTAGCTTGTGTAGAGTCTATCTCCTCTATAATGTGTAACCCCAACAAAAATATGGTGTGTGACAATGAAAATAATCTTAGTTACAACAGTGAGTGCAACAATGAAAATAATCGAAAGTGAATAATGAATGGAAAACATTTCTATTTATAACAAAATTTTGAGTTATCCTCAAATAATGAGCAATAATAAAATATTATGAACTCCATTCTTGGAATAGCCACTTGGAATATTTTATTATATTTGGTTAGGAAGGAAAAAGTATTTAAACTTTTATTTAGAAATAATAAATAAATAAATGATTTATTTATCATCTCAAGGAATTAGTTAAGGAATAATAAACAAATAATGATTTGTTTCATTATTCCTAAGGGATTTAGTCAAATTTGACAAAGAATAATAATTAATTAGTGATTAATTTATTCTTAGAGAAAAATAATATAATTAATGATTTATCTATTTATTTTTCATAATTGGGTCAAATATGACAAGGAATGATAATTCAACAATGGTATAATTAGTTATTCCTAGAAGAAAAATAATTAAATAGTGGTTTATTTAATTATTCTTCATGGGTTTAATTATAAATTACTTAACAAATGTGGTTTATTAAGTAATTTCTCAGAGTGAAAGCAATTTTACTATGGTAAAATTGGCTTTACATGGTGTACTTCGATCCATCTAGTAAATTAGGTTAGATGATCAATTTTTTGGTGATAACATCCTCTATATCACACAAAGTTTATTTTTGTGCAATATAAGATGTTTTGCATGAAAATAAAACTCATGTGATACACCCAAATATGCAAAGTTTTTTGTTAAAAAAATTCTATATTTTGCAAGTGTTTTCCCAAGGTAAAATCACTTCCTTTATACTCTCCTTGAGCTTCTTCAAGGAAGGGAAGATACCTTAGACTTCAAATTCATACATACTCAACCTTGGAAGTAGGATACTAAGATCACACTAAGGGGTTTGTACTAAAAAAAGAGTGGCTTTATTGCAAAGGATTCAAGCCTATACACACTTAGATATAGATATGTATAGATGCCCTTCATAAGGTGGCCTATACCGCCAAAGATCCAAAGACCCAAGGAACCTTTCCTGATAACAACTTTCTTAAACATTTAGGAACCAAGACTTGTATTCATTGTAGCTTACAACTCTTCAATTAATGGTTCAAGACATAACATACAAAATGAAATTTGCTACATAGACACTTTGTTATCGGTCCAATTAATTTTGTTGTAAGTTGTAGCATTTACACTTCATATCATAACCATCATTTCTTACATTATCTAAGTGTTGTAATATGATTTCTTAGGGATATATACCATCCCTCTAAGAATTACAATTTTTTACTCGACCATAGGCATAGTTGCACCTTGTATTTCTACAACTTGCCACCTCCTTCCCACACTATGATGTTGGGCATTGGATAATCCAGTGCTCACAATGATTTTTCACGACATGTGCTTAACTGCCTCCCAAGGATTCATTAACTCTGGAAATGCATTTTTTTACTAACACCTATGGGTTTTGGTGTATTGACAATCATGATTCCAACAAGTGGTATAAGAGCCAAAGGTCTTGAGTTTGAAACACCCCTAACTCGAGCTTGAAGAGAGATTATTGGGAATCGTATAATCCAATGCTCCTCATGTGTTTCATTACATGTTCTTAACCACCTCTCGAGGATTCGTTAACTCTGGTGATACATATGTTTACTAACTCCTGCGAGTTTTGGTGTAACAACAATCGTGATTACAACAGGGCTAGCCATAGACATCATTTGAACAATCTTATCTATCCATAGACAAAAAGAAGAGAAGGAAGGTAAATAATCAAATATGACGTAGGCCCTTAGAGTTGGAATGGACTTAAACAAGATGATCTAATTGTCATTATAGCCCTAAACATGAGAATGGTAAGGGGTTCCCACAAAAATCCCTAAGATTAATGTTTTGAAAATATAGTTTGAATGTAACTATGATTCAGGATACTATATGTGAGGGCACAAGACTAGTGGCAACTATGTCTTCTTGTTTTTAAACTTTGAAGGAAAATCAATAGATATAGTTACAAGGTGGAAAGGTTCTTTATAATTTGAAAATTCATCATTTTTTTATGTAGATATATAAATATAGAACTCAAATCTAAGTAACTAGAAATATTCTTCATCGTAATTAATCTTTATGGGCCATGATGGAGAAAGGAAACCATTTTGGGATAATTCCAAAATTTAGGGATTTACAAGGAATGAAAATGTCTTTGTTGAGTATGATTTAACTTTGATAATGAAATTAGGAGAGGTGTGAAGGATATTGATAGACAATATCCCTTGGTTGAATATTTCTCTCAAATGTTTGAAGCTACAAGATTGTGTGAGTGAGGAATCTAATCAACTTTTTCCTACTTCGAGGAAAATCATAAGTTGAAGTGAATGGGTTTGAAATAAGATTAATAGGTCTTTGGTAATATAGAAAATTTTGGAGAAGACAAGAAGGTTGGAATCTTGGGTATGGATAGGTGGATATTCAAATCATTTGCCTATTTTTTGTCAAGTAGAAAAATATCATCATAAAACTCTACATCTCTTTAATAGTCATACATGGATAGAGGAAGAATATTTTAGAGATGATAATTTAGAATTCAAGGAAATTTGATCCTAAAAAGGTGACAATTGTGTATCAATTTGTAGAGAACTGTGAAAAGGTCAAAAAAATAGCAAAAATATGATTACGTTCTTCATGCTTCTATGATTTATGATGTTATCCATTTGTCTTTGTAGAATGACCAATTAGAATAAGGTTGATGGTTTGAGCCTCAAGATGTGTTCATCATCAAGATGAAAATAAGACAAAGAGGATTCTGCTCATTACAAAAATAAATATTTATTTTGTGATAGGGACTTTCCTTTTTGGCTCATCTTCGTCTTAATGATGAACTTGGTTCGAAGTTCAAAACATCAACCTTAAAAATTCTAATTATTCAACACAAATGGATAGTAGAAAAATGGGAAAGAAAAACTCCATGGATTCTTAAAAATAGTTAAATCCAATTGAGGAGCATATAAGACTTTTGCTTGAAATTAATGATTGCAAAATTTTTTCAAAGGAAGATAGAAAGAAACTGAACACTATAAAGAATGAAAAGAGGAATTTTGGAAAAAAGAAGCATAATGGAGGTTGATAAATGGAGCCATTTGGGTGGAAAAAGGTGATAAAATTACAACAACAAAAAAATCATAGTTTTGATAAACATAAAAAGAATGTAATCATCATATGGAAAATAAGAAATAAAGGGGGTGCTAGAGTTAGTTCCCTTTTAAATTTGCAAAAGAAGTAATTAAACACTTCAAAAATTGTTCGAAGAACCTCTTAGACTCAACTGATAGAAATTATTTTGAAAATGACTTCAATATTTCTAAGTTTGGTAGATAACAAGCAAAATGAGGAGCTATATATAGAAGTTACAAAATAGGATCTAAAATTAGTGTTACAGATATTTAAACAAGAAGAAAACCTAGGGCTAGATGGTTGGACAAATAAGTTTATTTGGGACTATATAATTCCTTGGAGAAATAATTGCCTAAGTTAGCATAAGAGTAAAGAGATTTCAGAAAGGTTTTCAAAGCCTTAAATGAAACTTTTATAGTTTTGATCTCAAAGAAGAATGATCCAAAGATGTTTGAAGACTTTATGCTTATCTCATTATCCAAGTCGATGTGCAAAACCATAATTAAGATTTGAGCCAAAAGGATTAAAAATAATATTTTAAATTTTATATTATTATATAGTTTAGGTTTTTCTCAATATAGAAATTCATGAAATTTCGGGTATAACCGAAAAAGGTGTTGATATAATAAAGGTATATAAAAAATGATTTGGTTAAAGTATATTGGTTATATTTTGGGATTTTACTAGTTCAAATAGGAATGTAATTTTGAGTTGTGAATTGGATAATGAAAATGTTCTCTTCCACATCTTTGTAGTATTGATGTATCTCTAAATTTTTTATGTTATGAGGGGGACTCGAGTAGGGATTCTTGATGTCCCCATTCTCATATTCACTAGTGATTGAGACCATGAATAAATTAATCATAGCATCCAAAAGGGATGGATCTATCAAAGACATCACGTTGGGAAGGTCATTCTCATTAACAATTGTAAAATTTACCCTTTTAGAAATTATTTACATTAGGGATGATCCTCCCAAAACCATTGCTAAAATCTTTTAAGGGATTTTTCCCAATATCCCCCTAAAAATATTAATAGATATTTGAGGGTGATTTTTATAAAAGCACTGCCAAAATTCATGTTTTAGGGGAATTTGTTTCAAACTACTCCAAATGTCCCAAGGATTGAATTTAGAGGTGATTTGATTTATTATAATTAAAAAAATCTTAAAAATTAATTTTTTTAGGGGTAATGTCTAGACAATTGTCCCCTTGAATCCTGATCATTTAGTATAGAAACTGCAAATGCAAACATTTCTTAGAAAATAATCATTTTCAAAAAATTCACATTAATCAAAGTTATATGACAAAGATATGACCATTTGAAGTCTCAAAAGTATAACCAAGTAAAAATGCATATAAAAAAACTAAAAGTTAGTTCAATATGCAAAAAATGTGCTTACATGCTATGTGATTCAATATTTCAAGTCTCGTACAACCAATACATGTAACCAAGTTCTTGGTTTTGGATTTTTTTGTGGCAGTGGAATGGTACTAGCAAATATCGTTCTTTCTTGCATGCCAAGGAGTGGGAAAATTGTATTTCCCAGGCAAACCTCAATGCCCAAAACTATTCCATGAAAAACCAATATTTCAAATTGTGCATGTGCCTATAAACTTATAAACTTACTTTTTAGATTCAAGTCAAATTGTCAAATTCAGTCAACTCCAAGATTATAGTAGAGCCTTTAGGACTTGTTAGCCTCCAATATGGGTTTAGGACCCTATTAAGTACTTTTTGATATGAAATTACCCACAGAGGTGACCATTTAAAGGATTTCACAATAAGGATGGTTCTCAAGGTCCAATCCATGGTATAGGGATCATATCCAATACAATAGATGACAACATCCACCTCTAAATTAATTGGCCATGTATGGGCCCCAAACCACAACATAGGCCCATCATAGCCTATATTTACCCCATCAGTGGGAAGTGATGGTCGTTTTTAGGTTTTACATGTCAAGGATGTATCATGAATTAAACAATTTACTCAATGTGAGAATTGAGGTTCTCCTTAAAAAACAAAATGTTAATAGCATCTAAAATTGATAAAAGCATTCAAAGTAAAAGTGGAATCCAAGTGCTAGTCATAACTCCCACATAACATACACTTCATTTTTTCTAGTTTATAACCAATTTCATTTTATTATTTTATAGTTTGAGCTTAGATCTATCTTAATTCCAAATATATTAAGCACTGAGAGGGATCAAATATTTTAAAATATACCTTTTTTTATCAATTAAGATGAATCTAAGCTAATGGTAGTCTCACTCAATTTAGTGAAACTCAAAACTCACAACTCCTACATATGTGTGTATGAATATATGATTTTGATTATGTATAAATCCATTATCCCTCATATATATATATAAGGACTTTTTCCATATATATTTATATTTGGATAAACATCTAGAATTATTATTTGAGACCAATATATGGTGATGGAATTATCACCCACAAGAAAATATATCTACTATATTGAGTTGTAAATGTACTATGCTACTTTCTATACAATAAGACAATATTAGAAGAAAAGATGGTGCTCATTGTTAATATAACCAAACCGAGAGAAGTGGTAGTGCCTAAAGACACTGTTGTTGGGATCCCAATGGACACTATGACATACTTACCTAGAGTCTTTCCAAATTTAAATAGGTTATATTCCACATGAATATCATGGATTCTCATAAATGTGGAGCTTAAAAACCATATGTAACTTGATCGAGTCAAGTTTATCTAAATTACCCTGACAATCACCCCATTAAACTCAACTCGGGGAGATTAACCTAGTCCCAATCACTCTATCGAAGTCCATATAAAAAGGTTAACATCTACAGGAGTACATGGGAAACTAGCCACCATATCCACTAGTTATCTAGAACACCTTTTCATGTACATGGTACATCAACCATCTCACATTCTTACATTCTCCCCCTCAATCTAGGATACGAATACACTTTCCACCTTGGTACCTATCCAAGTGGCCCATTCCACAACTTGATAAACCCATGTGTCAATGCACGACATGTATGCATGATCAAAGTCTTAAGGTCTTACAACAATTGATTTAACACTAGCATATGAGTAATCCTTCCACCCTCTTACCTATCCAAGTGGTTCATTCCACAACTTGAGTCATCATGTGCTCATGTGAAACATAAATGCCTGCATAACATGTCTTACAACTTTCTGGGGAAATATACCTACCTATGGAAAGATTTCGCAACTTGTACCAAACACCCTTAGTGTGTTCACACACCACTGCGGCTCTCATCACAAGGTGGCTCCTTCACCAAACTTTAGCACCATTGACTCCATCTTTAGCACTAGTGCAGTTTCAATGTAATAACTAGTGTCATTCAATTTTCGAAGCATATGAATATCTTCTGCATTGTAATTTATTTATCTAAATTTTTCTATTTTTCCAAAAGTCATATTTTTCCTCGCAGGGTTGTGAACCTTAGGAACTAGTAAAATTTCATTGTGCCAAAGACTTTCCTAGTTTCTTTCTTTGTGTAATTAGATTCTCATACATATATGTTATCTAAGGCACTTAAAAAAATATGTATTTCTTATTTTCTTCCTTCACCCTACAATAGACAAAGCGTGGACTTATTTCCAGGACTCAAAAAACTAAATGACCATTGTGACTATGTTTTTATCGAACTGATAGACTATAGATGAGATATTCGCTCTACAAGCTTCTTTCCACCACTCAACCCCTTCTGGTTACTTGGGATACTCCTTATTGTGGCTGTGATAAACACACACAAAAAATCTACCCACAACTCTAATTGATCTACACACATATTCTACCAGACCATCCATTCTCAACTCTAACTCTAATATTCATCAGCCCTTGATACCATTTGTTAGGATCACGAAACCTAGAGAAGTGGTGGTTTCTAAAGACATTTTTGCTTGGGGTCCCAATGGCCACCAGGAAAAATTTACTTGGAGTCTTTTTTTCCTTTAAATAGGCTATATTCCACATGAATGCCATGGGTTCTCATAAACCTAGAGCTCAAAAATTGTTGTTAACTCGACCGAGTCAAGTTTACCTAAACCACCCTAACGCTCATCATGATTACTTTAAACAACAAAAACATCTTAAATTGAAGCAATTGTTTTGGTAATGAAAGAAATGGCAGTAAGATTAAAACAATGGAGTGATAATAATAAATTCAATAATATATATATATATATATATATATATATATATATATATATATATATATATATATATATATATATATATATTAACAAACCAAAATAGTTAAATTTACATAATTGAATTAAATTTTTTTAGTTTCAATACTCACTTTTAAAAGTAATTATTCTACCAACATCAATTGACATAAATAAGATCCATATTAATCCCATTTATATCAAGCGTTGAGAGGGATCAAATCTCTGGAGGTGCAAACCTCCTTTTTGAATCAAAAACTTGAGGAAAGGTTGTACCTAGAGAGATATGGTCCCTCTTGACACTTGATAGATCCATATTTAAGATGGATCTAGGTGGCTCCTTCACCAAACTTTAGCACCATTAAATTCATCTTCAACACTAGTGTGGTTTTCAATTTTTGGAGCATATGAATATCTTATGCACTATAATTTCTTTATCTAACTTTTTCCATTTTTCCAAAAGTCTTATTTTTCCTCGTAGGGTTGTGAACCTTAGTAACTAGTAGAGTATGGTTGTGCCAAGGCATTTCCTAACTTATTTCTTTGTGTAGTTGGGTTCTCATATATTGGCATTGATGTAATGTACTTAAAATGATACATATTGATTTTTTTCTCCCCTCACACTACAATAGATAAATCATGGACTAATTGTCAAGTCTAAAAAGAAAATGACCACTGCGACCAGGGTTTTAACAAATTACCAATAGTTGAGCTACTCGCTCCATAAGCTTTTTTCCACCACTCAACCTGTTTTGGTTACTTGGGCTACTCCTTAATGTAGCCATGATAAAAATGTTGAAAATGCAACAAGAAAATCCCAATTTAGTTTTTTCTTTGAATTAAATTGTAATTCCACATCTCATGAAAACTTGTAATAGTTAACTAAGTTAATTTGACTTAGTTAGCTCAGTTAATTCGAACTAAGGGTCTAAATAGAGTCATGTAGAGTGTATCCTACTTTTTAGGAGCCTTGTTTGAGTTTATTTTTAGGTGTAATTATTTAATTCATTTTAACTGAATTAAATTCAGTTAAACTAGTTCCAACTAATGGAGGAATTAGTGGGAGATCCAGTAGTCAAATGTAACCTACAGTAGTGGGGTGTTGTTAGGTCCCTATACTGCTGGTGTAACCCCTTATTATTATTAGTACAACCCCCTTATTGTTATTATTGTGCCCCATAGAAGCCCACTATTGTTATTATTGTGCCCTTACATTATTATTGTTATGTCGGCTCTGATTATATTATGAGCCCTTAGACTCCTATACATAGAAAGGAGGTCTTGTCATTTGTATCATCCAAGAATTGTTCATTTGTATAATGTAAAGGAGGTTGCCCCCTCGAAGAGGTTGAATTCTAAGGTGTTAATCTGTCTTTTCTATCTTTTTGTGAGCTGGTTTCATAACATTTGGGATTAGAGCTCTGGATTCTAGGGTTTCGCTGCTCCAAACATGTCATTGTGGAATTTGCGCTATAACCTTTTTCTGTGGCGTTTCAGAAGCTAAAAACAAAACCCATTTGAGATGCAATCACGCTAAACCTTGGGTTTGAATTTTAGAGCTTGTCTCACTATATTTTCGGATATATGATCTGAGTAAATTAGGGTTTTTGCAAGCTTCAGAATTTCATCTAAAACAGGTGATCGTGGAATTTTTGCTATGATGTTTTCGCTACAAAGTTTCAAAAGATAAAACAAAAACCCATTTGAGAAGGAATCTGTCTAAACCTTGAGTCCGAATTTCAGATCTTGACTATATTTTTGGATATATGATGTGAGGAATTTAGGGTTTTTGAAGACTCCCAAATTACATCCTAAACAGGTGACCTTGGGAAAATCATCATAACTTTCTCTCTGAGCACCAGATTGAAATTTCGTAAGAAGTTACAGAAATAAGACGGACTGTATTTTGTTTGGGTACAAATTTCAGAATCTAAGGGTGAAACAGGGACACGTGGCACATTGTACAAGTTAACTCTACTGAACTAGTCTATAATTAGGTCGTCGCAAAAGATTTTAGGAATAAATCTTTCGTTGGGAATCCAATTGCGATCAAACTTGCGGAGTTAGAAAAAGGACCTAGAGGGATATTACAGGTCGAAATGTTAGAACTTAAATATCCAAAATTACAGAGTTACAGTCGTTTCAATATTGAGCTCCTAAAATCAAGAAAAGGCGAGATGAGGAAATTTGATGGCAAGGATCCGATAAATTGGATACTACAGATGGAGAAATATTTTGATCTACATGGTGTACCACTATTACAAGAGGCACATATTGCATCTAATTATTTAGAACCGAATCAATTTTTATGGTATAAAGGGCTTTGTTCTTGTAAACCACTTGTTACGTGGTCAATTTTCACAGAGGAAATGATAGCACATTATGAGGATACAAAGAGCAACACCTTCTTTAGCCAATTGATAAATCTCAAACAAAAGTTTTCAATGGCAGAGCACATTGAGAACTTTCATGAATATAAGGGAAAATGACATTCCAGAGAAGAAGAGGATTGATGTCTCCATAGGGACTTTAAAGGATAACATTCAACATGAGGTTCATCTTTGGGAACCTAATTCATTAGAGAAGGCATTCAGGTTGGCAAGAAAAGTTGAAAGCAAAATTATGGCAACAAGGAAGTCTACCCCTCACAACTATAAATATGGAAGTGTTGTTTCTCCTAGCCTTCCATAACCTACAAGGTTGACACCACAACAATTGGAAGAAAAAAGAGGAAAAGGGGTTTGTTACAATTGTGATAACAAATACATTAAAGGTCATAAGTGTGCCGAGAAGAAATTATTTTCCATTGATTGTGAAGAGGAGGAAGAAAATGATCAAGAAACATCAAAAGAAGAGGATATACACCAAGAACCAACCTCAGAGAAAGAAGAAATGAATCCAACCATGTCTTGTAAAGCATTGGCAAGAATTACCACTCCTCAAACTCTCAAGATAGAAGGACATATCAAGAAGCATAGAAAATTCTAGGGGCGAATGTTCGCCCTTTGGCGAAATTAAGGGGTTTTAAATTTTTAGTGGGCGAATATTTTGTATCATAGCACATTTTTACAAATCACCTCAAATAGCCCACCTTGTTATAAGGGAGAGGGTAAAAAAGGTAAATTTAGCCCTTGAAACTAGGAGTTACAACCTTCCATTCGCCCATTTTCAAGAATAGGTTTTATTTAAGTGAATCCATTTGCCCATTTTCAAGAATATGTTTTATTTAAGTGAATCCTATGGGCCAAATACCATATTTATAAAAGAGGTATGGTAAATTAATAAAAATATAAATAAATGAGAGGTACGGTAAATAAATAAAACATTTTTTATATTTACTCCATAAGTCACCTTATATACATGCAAGGGTGTAAACAAATAAAAATATAAGTAAAGTGGAGGTATGGTAAATAAATAAAACGTCTTTTTATACTTACTCAAAAGGTATGGTAAATAAATAAAAATATAAATAAACTAGGCGTATGGTAAATAATAAAACCTCTTTTTATATTTAGTCCATAACCCTCGTTCTATTTATCAAGGCTCAAGAAAGAGGTTTTATTTAAGTGAATCCTATGGGACAAATACCATATTTGTAAAAGAGGTATGGTAAATTAATAAAAATATAAATAAACGAGAGGTATGGTAAACAAAATAAAACATTTTTTTATATTTACTCCATAAGTCACCTTATATATACGAACACTCAAAAAATGCGTTATATTTAGGTGAAACCTATGGGCAAAATACTATGGGACAAATACCATGGACTAGATTGTTATTAATACCATGCAAAAAAACATTATTAACCCTAATATTAGTATTAATAAAAATAAAAATGGCACATGGTATTGACCCATGGTATTCACCAAAATGGCACATGGTATTGACCCATGGTATTCACCTGGAATGTAGCCTATTTAAATGGGGAAATTAAACCAGCATAGATCCATCTTTACTCTGGATCTACTAACCCCCGAGAGGTATCAAATATCGTGATATGCAAACTAGCATTGAGTGAAAAGATATTTGATCCTTCTCAGGGCTTGGTGGATCAAGAGTATAAATGGATGTTGTAATTTAATGTATGTTAAACATTTCAGCTTGGTTAAAATAAAAAATAAAATAAAATTCAACTATTAATTTTATTATTTTTTATAAATTACTAATAGTAATTTTTAAGCTCCAGGTTTATGATAACCCATGGTATTGACCCATGGTAATACCATGGTATTCATGTGAGCATAGACTATTTAAAGGGGAAATTCTATCATCTTAGATCCATCTTAATTCTGGGTCTACCAAGTGCTCAGAGTGATAAATAGATTTCATCCCCCTAAGAGTGGTAGATGTGGAGTTAAGATGGATATAGGTTAGTTTTTATGATAATGAATATATTAAATAGACTTAGGAAATTATATTGTAAAAACATCTTAAGGTGAATGGTTAAAGCATAGACATTGGACAAGTATACTTGTATACTTCTGTTTTAAACTGAAACAAATCCAGGGCTAAAAGGAATGGATTGATTGCACTAGTCATCCTTCTATAACTTTCCAACATATGCTCGAGTAAACAGATTGTAATTTGGGTAATTTTTCTAACTGCAAATAGGAACATACTTGTGTATTGGCAGGGTGGTTACGAGGTCCCTAGAAGTGATGAATTTGAATTTTTCTTGGTTTTATATATAGTATTAGGTTTTTTCTCATGCTTTCTGTGAATGACACTGGTGAATTTTATCCTACACCCACTAGGTTATCGATATGTAATTTCAGTAATTTTGATTTCAAAAGATATTTTAAAGAAATGCAATGATTTCATTTGTGTATTCAATAAACACAATATTCTAATGGAATTCTGCATTTGTGGTTTACCTATATAGATTCCATGGAGACGTGTTAGTGGTGTGACATCAATTGTCCTCAAGCAGAGGCTTTAGTTTTACTCTTTTTGGAAGCAAATACTTTCTTCCATTTTTGAGTTCCATGAAAAATTTGAAAGTCCTAATAGTATTCAATTATGGGTTCAAGAGAGACATAGTATTCAATTATAGGTTAAAGAGATCCACACTGAATGATCTATCAGCCTTATCTTCACTTAGTTTAATACTATTCACTTGGAGAGCCTGCATGTGCCCCCACTTCAAGAGCATAGTAAAATCATGTAGAACTTAGAGAAGCTATCTTTAAGATTTTAGTGAAGAATGGAAAAATGTTTGAGTTCAATAACAACCAGTCGAGCATTAAGCTTCCAATAATGCTAGATTTTAACCTGGAGCACTTTTGTGATTTGGAGGAGATGCCCCCTCGTATTTGTGCACATATTCAGTTGTGAATTGGACTATTAATAACTATCATTTCCTTCAAAAGTTACCTGATGACTGGGGGAACCTCAACTCTTTAAGAATGTTAAGGAAGGAAAGAAAGTACATTATGCTAAGTTCTCTTATGCTTTTCAATTTTTTCTTGGATATTTACAACGTTTCAGGTAGGAAAGTACATTTTGTTAATGAAAATTTGTCTTGATAGAAAGGGCCAATTTCAAATTCTAATGCTTTCAAAAAACATTGTATAATTGTAATGTTTCTAAAAGGAAAGCATATTTTTTCAATTTAAGTATCATGATCCCATATTCCAACTTATTTTTCAGTAACCCATTAGGCTTTGTAGCTTTGAATAAATCCATGTCTTTTGATAATATCCTCTTCCAAATTAGAACGCAGTTTCCTTTTGGCAATAACCACATACAATGTCTTGATTTTTTTACTGAGAAAATAGAGGTTGTGAAACAAGCTCGTGCCATACAAGGACTTGATTCATTGATTATGTATCAATTATGGCTCTTGATGTAACAATGTCTTGATTTTGTTGCTTGAAAATAGAGGTTACGCTTTACTATTTCACGGAATTTCTTACAATCTTTCCATAAGTATTGATTTGTAATCTCAGTCACTGAGGGATGAAAGTAATGAAAAAGGTAATATTCCATGGTTTGAAGTTACCCTCTTACTAAATATTTAAATATATCACCACAATTTAACTATTAGTTAAATGAATTGTATTTGATTTGTAAACAATTCACTGCTTGATTTATAGATTTTGATTTTTTCCCTTTTTTTATTTTTTTCTCAGATTTGGTATGAGATATCTTCCAATATTTGGGTTCCCTAGTTTCCCCACCATAGCTATGAGGTTCAGATGCTATCATTAAATATTCTCAAAACGTTACAACTTTTCTAGTTAGTGTACTTTGAAACATTGTTGTTGCTTTTCCATGGTGTTAATGCAAATAAGCACTACAACTAGTGCCATTATTTAGATTAAGTGCCGAAATATAGGTGGTCTTGTAATGATGGAGTGATTGTTTTCTAGCTACTAAGGCCATATGCATTTTTATCTCTTATGTTGTCCTGAGATATTCAAATTCAGAATAAGAATTGAGGTCTCGTTTCCACTGTAGATTGCAATCAGTTTCTTGAACATAATATATAGTAGATTATATTTTACTAATCAACTGTGGATGTGATCCCTCACAGGAAAGGAAATTCAAAGTGACTTTGATTTCACATTGATCTTTCAAAACATCCACACGGGAAAGGAGATTCAAAGTGACACTGATTTCACACTGATTTGTCAAAATGGAGGCAAGAGAAAAGGAAACTTTGTATTCAACAATGCTCTTAATTTCATATGTACATGCACAGACATATTAGTAGAAAATATTGAAGGGTTTCCTAAGTAATATTTTCCATTCCACTCCATTCTTTACAGCTTGTAAATAGATAACTTGGAACAATTCATTACACTACTTGTTATTCTTTATTAATTAGTGGTTAAGATTTTGATATTGAACTGGCTAAGATTTTTATTCCTTCTGTGAAATTGTGTGTTCTATAATGCTTCTTTTCCATTCACTATGTATAGCATATAAAGTGTGTCTAATGGAGTAGGAAGATTGGAAAGTCTTGTGATCCTTGAACTATGTTACGAGGCAGAAACCCAATGGGGCAGGGTAGGTGCATCCCCACAAAGGGGTCACAAATACCAAAGTTGGTATTGGCTAGTTCCTTGAGCTAGAAAATTTCCTTTACCCTTGTATTAACAGTGAATCCGGAGAGGATTCTAATATTATCTTTATAAGATTTATATTAGTTAAGATTGATGAATAAAATTCATGAGACATGAGCTAGGATGTCCTTGCAAGGTGGTTGTTGATTATTGGAAGCTATGATGGCCATTATGTCAGGCTAGGTGGTCGCACTCCCTTCATCGTGAGCACAATTGTGATCAATATGGAAGACTTCATAGTCTGGATTGATTGTTTAGCAGTGATAATTAGTGGGCTCATTCACAAAAGCTTCTATTTCACTAATCCTTTTTATAGAGTTGTCAGATTCAATTTCCAAAGGTTTTAATTACACTATAGAGTTGAGTTCTGAGAGAGTTGTGATTCACAGTGTTAAGTATAGCAGCTATGACACTTGAATGAAGACAAGCATAGTAGATGTATCAGACTCTGTCATAAGCTTACTTGCATATTATAAGGGACTTGGTTGGCTTTTTTATAATTTTATAAACAAGTTCCATTTCATGGAAATGTGAAAAAAATAGTGATATTGCCACCATGTGGCTCTTGTCATATATGGTTTTATACTTTTTCAAAAAATTCTCTAAGAGTTCACAATGCTAAGATTCACTAGGACCTTACAAAGTTTTATTATTTAGTGAAAGACTCACCAAGGTCTTACAAGATTTTATAATTGAGTAAAATATTCGCCATGCCTGGTGAGAGATTCGCCAAAAAATTATATATACATATTATATTATTGATAAAATCGCCTTCCATTTTTCCTATATACCATGGAGATTCACCCATTTATTATACATATAAATTTAGGGGGGGTTCTTAAAATTTTCCCTGTCAAGAAGAAAAAGGTTCAAGAAGTGAAGTATCACATCAAGAAAGAAGAAATAAATCCGACCATATCTTGTAATGCATTGGCCGGAATTACCACTCCTCAAACTATCAAGATAGAAGGACATATCAAGAGGAAAAATGTTCAAGAAGTGAAAGATCACATCGAGCATCAAGAAATGAATCCAACCATATCTTATAATGCATTGGAAGAAATTACCACTCCTCAAACTCTCAAGATAGAAGTACATATCAAGAAGAAAAAGGTTCAAGCAGTGAAATATCACATCGAGCATCAACAACAAGTTCTCCAACTTTTAAATGATAACGCCACTTTGGTGCAGAATCGAATGAAACAACAAGCAGATCAATAACACAGTGAAAGAAGTTTTGATGTAGGCGATTGGATATTTTTACGGCTACATCTCAAGCAAGTTATTTATGAGAAGGAAATGTTGGCAATACTACATGCACTTAAGAAATGGCGACCTTACCTAATGGGAAGACACTTCAAGGTAAAAATGGATCATGATAGTCTTAAATACTTTTTAGAACAAAGATTATCTTTAGAAGAACAGAAAAAATGGGTCACAAATATGTTGGGTTGTGACTTTGAAATCATCTACAAAAAAGGGAAGAAAAATGTTGTTGCAAATGCACTCTCAAGAAAGGATGAGGATGTGGAAGCATTGTTTTGTGCTATTTCTATTATCCAACCAGATTGGATAAATGAAGCAAGGGATGAATGGAAGAAGTACAAAGAAGTGTGGCCACTCATTCAAAAGTTGTAGAAGATCCCAGTTCAAACAATATTGCCAGAACTTGATGAGGAAGGAAAAATTATATTGGAACCTGGAGCAGTCACAGAAACAAGAACCCTATAGCTATGAAATCGATCAATTTCAGAGTATCTCACCAAGTGGAAGAACTTACCCGCTAAAGATTCCACATGGGAGGACAAGAATTTTATACAGAAGCATCAAGAACTACTCAAGCGTTGAGGACAACACTTTTTGAAGGAGAGGGGCATGTTAGGTTCCTATACTACTAGTGTAACCCCTTATTGTTCTTAGTACAACCCCCTTATTATATTGTTGTGCCCATGTAGTCCCCATATTGTTATTATTGTGCCCCATAGAAGCCCACTATTGTTATTATTGTGCCCTTACATTATTATTGTTATGTCGGCTTTGATTATATTATGACCCCTTAGACTCTTATATATATAAAGGAGGTCTTGTCATTTGTATCATCCAAGAATTGTTCATTTGTGTAATGTAAGGGAGGTTGTCCCCTCAAAGAGGTTGAATTCTAAGGCATTGATCTATCTTTTCTATCTTTTTGTGAGCTAGTTTCATAACAGGTGTAGCTAACACTGATCAACCAGTAAACTGAATATTCACTCATAATTAACTCATGCATGTCAGATCAGAGAAAGACCCAGTTGGGATTGGAGTTCAGGGACAATGTACTATTATTTGTATAATCATTCGAATTGTATAGGTGGTGCATGCAATTAGAGAAAGGCCTATGAGGATTGTACAATTCATATTTGTGGAATTTCCCAATTAAATATTGGTTAATTCCCTAGGAAATTATGCAAGGAAATAGGAGCTTGGCAGGCATAAAAATTGGCTAATTATTGGCTTGAGCTTATTTGGGAAGTAGTAAGATAGATAGAGATAGTGCAGAGGTTGCTCGGGCTTGAGAAAAGCATTGTAATATTCTCATATTTTCTTATTAATGCAATATATAGATAGCAAGGGTTTTTAGTTGTGGCTTTCCCCAGAAAATTATTGTGTTATGTGTGATTGAATTCTTTCTCTTTTATGATTCGTGATTTCATCAATCATTTATTGTTTCCACTGATGAGTAAAGTAGATTCAAGTCAATTGTTTTAGCATATTACAATCTGCAGTTTGAATCTACAAGGAATTTCTACATGGTATTGGAGATGAAATCACTATAGAAGAGGAGAATACGAGTTTTTCTTTTGCAGGAGAAATCAAATTTTCAGTATCATACTTCAGAGCCAACAATATCTCATTCTACTAATTGAGACTCGAATATTCCCTTGAGGGTAGTTCGAACTATATTGCTTGGAAGGACAGGATGGAGGCGGTGTTGGAAGAAAACGGGAGAATCCATAGACAAATATATTCCTAAGCCAGTTGATGCTCAAAATATGGCAAAGTGAAGAAAGTGTGTGGAAAAGTTGAGAAGGATTATCCTAAAAGGAGTTTGAGATCATATTTTCTTGAATATCCATGGTAAGGAAACTCCATTTGCAATGTGGAAGGCCTTGACATCCCTGTTTCAAAATAACAGTGACCACGGGAATTTGGCACTGAAGGACAAGCTTAGAAAAATCAAGATGGAGAAGGGTGACACAATAACGAAGTACTTGACTAAGTTGACCCAATGTCAGGATGAGCTTGGAAGTGTCGGCGTTATAGTTTATGAAGACGGTCTGGTGATCCGAATACTTCTAGGCCTTCCCAGGATTGTTGATAAACTTACCAAGTATTCACACTTTTGTGCATTATCTCATCCTTTAAAATCCATTACAGTTGCTACTACATTTGTGAAAACATTTCAAAAGTTACATGGAAACCCAAAGATTATTGTAAGTGACGTAGATCTCATTTTCACTAGTATTTTTTGGACAAAATTATGTTCTTATCTTGGCACTAAATTAGTTCATAGTTCATCGTATCATCCTCAATCTTATGGGAAAATTGAGATACTGAACAAATTTGTGGAAGGATATCTTCATTGCTTTGTATCTGATAAACAAACACAATGGGTCAAGTGGTTACCTCTGGCGAAATGGTGGTATAATACTTCCATACAATAGCAAAAATGACCCCGTTTATGGTGCTTTATGAATATAATCCACCATTCATCACATCGAATCTAAGAGACAATTCTAATGTTCAAGTAGTGGAAGGTCACATCAGGCATCAAAAACAAGTTCTCCAACTCTTAAAGGATAACCTGACTCTGGTGCAAAATCGAATGAAACAACAAGCAAATCAACATCACAGTGAAAGTAGTTTTGTTGTGGATGATTGGGTATTTTTACAGCTACAACCATTAAAAAAAAAAAATGTCCCTCAAACATGCTAACAAGGATATTAAACTATGACCCAAGTACTAAGGCCCTCACAAGGTGTTACAAAAGATTGGTATTTTAGCACACAAAATGGAGTTGCATGCATCTTCATGAGTACACCCAGTTTTCCATGTTTCATGCTTAAAGAAGGTTATAGGTGACAAACTCCTAGTCCAAATTATATTGCTAGAACTTGACAAGGAAGGAAAAATCATATTGGATCCTAAAGCAATCACGTAAACAAGAATCCAGTAACTACAAAATCGATTAATTTAAGAGTATCTCATTAAGTGGAAGAACTTACATGTTGAAGATTCCACATGGGAGGATGAGTATTTTATACAGAAGAATCTAGAATGACTCAAGCATTGAGGATAAACACTTTTTTGAATGAGAGGGGCATGTTAGGTCCCTATAATACTAGTGTAGCACCTATATTGTTATTGTGTGCCCCATAGATTCCCACTATTTTTATTGGCGTGCCCTTACATTATTATTGTTATGTATTCCCTAATTATATTTTGACCCTTTATACTCCTATATATGCCAAGGAGGCCTTGTCATTTGAATCATTCAATAATTTTTCATTTATGTGATGTAAAGGGAGGTTGCCCCTTCGAAGTGGCTTAATATCTAGTCGTTGATCTATCTTTCTTATGTTTTTGTGCTATTTTTTATTTGGATAACATAACATATTGGCACAAAAAACCTCAATGGGTAGGGTCCTCACTAACATGGCATATACATAGCAATAACTAATCATATGCATGGAAAAGTTGCTTGAGAAGGTTGAAAAAATCAACAGAAAAGTCACACTTCTTGCCAATACCCTGATAAACATGGAATTTTCATCCTCTGACACTAACAGAGAGCCACAACCATCAGTCCAAAAAGACACACCTATGGGATGAAGCCCAAGCAAGGAATTACTGTGCAGTAGAACTTTACTTCATTGTTATTCTTATGTTTATGAATATAGTTCTATGTTGGTATTAGTTTATGTTTCTGTTTATCAGACTCTCAGATAGAGAACAACATTGATAATAAAAAAAAAATTGATTCTATGCTACTGGTCTAAGAACTACCTATGTATTTCAGTCTTTTTGAAAGTGATGCAGGAGCATTCAGGCCTAGTTAGCAATGTGATAGCATGATCACATGTTGTGACTAGCAAGGGGTTGGAAGGCAAGAGTTTAATTAATTTTATTTATTTAAATATGTGAGAGTGTTTATTTATTGTAAAATATGAGAAAAGGGGCATAGTGGCTGATTGATTCTCCCTGTGTGGAGATCAAGCCAAATTGTTAGATTTAATTGGTTTGAATAGGAAATGAGGAAACTGAAAGCTTGATTTAGCGTTGGTTTAGAAAAGAATGGGTTTGAAGAGAATTTTTAGGAGAGGTTGAGAGATTTCTGGTTCTGAACCAGAAATGGTTCATGAATCCACTTTTGTATAAAGTGTGAACTCTTTGTATAATTCAGGGGTTGGTTAGCTAGACTAGGAGAGAGGCTGGAAGATTAGCGAGAGAAGCAAAAAGGAGAAAGCGAGGATTTCACTGTAACAGAGGTTTATTATTGCGTAGTCAAGCCAGAGGCAAGACTCTGAATATAGTGTTATATGGAATAAATGTTTTAGTACATGTGTTAATAGGCCATTTGTATGGGATCCTTTTCTTTTCTTTGTGTGTACGTCTGCGAAAGAACCTAAGCCTTCTTCTCTGTTTTATGTATGCGATTACAAATAGTTGTATTGAAATAGCTTGAATAATCTTGGTTCCTTAGCAGCATTTGAGCATTTTTATACTCAGTCAATTATTTAAAGCCTTCCCAGAGAAATTATATAAGCAATCATCATCGAAGACAGAATATGGCCGAGAGTTGTTTAACGCAAAGTTCATTGAGAATAAGCAGAATCAATACTAGAAGAAACAGTTTTGAGAAGACTCAGTGGCCGTTAGATTTATAAGATCAATGGTTGAGATTTATTGCATCGGCAGAAGTCTTGTGGATGGATCAGGTCTTAACCCTTTGCAAAGGCGATTGTGATAAGTGTGATGCAATGAGGGCCGTTGGATCGGAGTTGATCTAATGGTGGAAGATTGATCGCATATCGAAAAGTGGTGTGCCAAAGACAGGGGACTGGAACGTCGATATAGTGATCGCTGATAAATTGGAGATCAGCGATCGAGCCAAGTGGAGTTCAGGCCTATCGGAGGAGCGCAGTAACTTAAGCACAGACCCGATATGTTATATAGGCGGGTGAATATTACTTGAGATCCGGCCTATGTGTTGTGGGCAGATTTCTTTGTAATTCTTGTAAATTGCGAAGATCTGAGCCGGAGGAATGTGAGGTATATATATTTGTGTTAAAGACCTGCGGTAGGGCCAATAGCGATCAGCAATGATGTACAACCTTGGGTTCTGTGCAGAGGTCGTACAAAAGGTGGAAACGATGTTTTTGCGAAGTTTTCCTTTGTAGTTGGGCTATAATGAAATTAAGCGCCAATATGTGGGTTCATATATATTAACCAATGGTATAAAGGGAGAGGGTTATATATATGTGAATTATTGGCATTGTAAAGGTTGCAAAGTGGGTTTAAATCCCGATAGAGGAGAACAAATGGAAGACTTCATTAAAAAGGCTAATGAAGGTTTTGAGGGGGTAAAAGGTCCCGATAGAGGGTTTTAAGCGGGGTGATTGAGTTCCAATAACAAGGAACTGGTTATAAAGTGCTTAACCATTTGGAGTTTGACGATTTGACTCCTTAGGGAGTTAAACTCCTGGGACAATTATTTTTATGCGTTAGATGCATACTGTGGGTATGTGCAGGGGTAACCCTACATCAGAAATTAATATAAATAACTAGATCTTTAAAAAAAATATATTATAATTTGATTCATTTGCATGATTTTTTTTAATGCTGACAATATAAGATATATCATGAGATAAGTGCTTTCATGCCTATTGACATTTATCAATCATTTAATGTATATAAATAACAAACATAAAAACCATTACGTGATTGATCCCTACCACCTATAATTAAGTGTGATCAATTCAGTTTATATCAATAATTAATATTTAAATTTATAATTTATGTTTGGGAAAATAGATGTTAGAACTACTTTTTTCTTCAGTCTGAGATCATCTAACCTATTCCAATTTTTTAAGGTAATTGTTTATTATGTAAGGTTTTATTTTAATTAGGTGTTTATTTGTTCAGTAAGGTTTTATTTTTATTAGTCTTTTAAACTTGGTATGAATTTATATATCAAAGTTTTCAGTGTAATATGGAATTATAACTTTATTTAAAACCACTACCAAATGAATTTATGAATTTTTTTTTTTGTTTTAAACTAAATTTGTGAACATATCAACTTCCACTTGTACACTTTTATTGTTCAACTAATTTGGGACAAGGATAAGGCTTTCCAAAAAAATGCATTAAGATAGTAAGGTGAATTATTATAATATTGAGATTGAGAAGTCAACACAACAAATAGGGTCGAAGAGATTTGGGTTGTATGGGTTTATTATATTAATCTTAGTGTTTAATATTAATCCCTTAAGCTTATAATCCCTTCGATTTATAATATTAATCTTAGGGTTTATATGCCTATGGTTCAATATTAATCCTAGGGCTTATGATATTAATTCTAGGGTTTGATCGTAATCCCTTGTGCTTATAATATTATTAATCCATTGGGTTTATAATATTAATCCCTTGGTTTTAGTAATCCCTTGGGTTTATTATATTATTGTATAATATAATAACAATTATTATAAATTATTGTTATAATTATTGTCGTAATAATAATAATAAAAATAGTAATAATATTTTGCATTATAATAATAATTACTATTATTATTATATTTGCATATTCATTAATATTAATATTAAATGCATACCATTGACGTTTGTCGAAATATATCAACCATATTTACTAATATGGTTGTGCATGTGATTGATATACGCTTATCTGTGTATATCAACCACATTTATCAATGTGGTTGTGCTAATACACTTTTATTGTTCAACTAATTTGGTACAAGGATAAGGCTGTGCAAAAAAATGCATTAAAATGGTAAGGTGAATTATTATAATATTGATATTGAGATGTCAAGACAACAAATAGGACAGAAGAGATTTGGGTTATATGTGGTGGAAATAACAATAATAATAATGATGCCCATGGGGCTTTGGATTGACGGTGAATGGGTGCATTGTTAAGGCACTTCGTGTGATAGGTCACTGGTTCAAATCTCCATGGCATAGAAAATTTTAGGGGCGAATGTTCGCCCTTTGGCGAAATTAAGGGGTTTTAAATTTTTAGTGGGCGAATATTTTGTATCATAGTACATTTTTACAAATCACCTCAAATAGCCCACCTTATTTTAAGAGAGAGGGTAAAAAAGGTAAATTTAGCCCTTGAAATTAGGAGTTACAACCTTCCATTCGCCCATCTTCAAGAATAGGTAGGGTAAAAAAGGTAAATTTAGCCCTTGAAATTAGGAGTTACAACCTTCCATTCGCCCATCTTCAAGAATAGGTTTTATTTAAGTGAATCCATTCGCCCATTTTCAAGAATAGGTTTTATTTAAGTGAATCCTATGGGCCAAATACCATATTTATAAAAGAGGTATGGTAAATTAATAAAAATATAAATAAATGAGAAGTATGGTAAATAAATAAATAAAATTTTATATTTACTCCATAAGTCACCTTATATACATGCAAGGGTGTAAACAAATAAAAATATAAGTAAAGTGGAGGTATGGTAAATAAATAAAACGTCTTTTTATACTTACTCAAAAGGTATGGTAAATAAATATAAATATAAATAAACTAGACGTATGGTAAATAAATAAAACCTCTATTTATATTTAGTCCATAACCCTCGTTCTATTTATGAAGGCTCAAGAAAGATGTTTTATTTAAGTGAATCCCATGGGCCAAATACCATATTTGTAAAAGAGGTATGGTAAATTAATAAAAATATAAATAAACGAGAGGTATGGTAAACAAATAAAAAATTTTCTTATATTTACTCCATAATTCACCTTATATTTACGAACACTCAAAAAATGCGTTATATTTAGGTGAAACCTATGGGCAAAATACTATGGGACAAATACCATGGACTAGATTGTTATTAATACCATGCAAAAAACATTATTAACCCTAATATTAGTATTAATAAGAATAAAAATGGCACATGGTATTGACCCATGGTATTCACCAAAATGGCACATGGTATTGACCCATGGTATTCACCTGGAATGTAGCCTATTTAAATGGGGGAATTAAACTAGCATAGATCCATCTTTACTCTGGATCTACTAACCCCCGAGAGGTATCAAATATCGTGATATGCAAACTAGCATAGAGTGAAAAAATATTTGATCCCTCTCAGGGCGGATCAAGAGTAAAATTGGATGTTGTAATTTAATGTATGTTAAACATTTTAGCTTGGTTAAAATAAAAAATAAAATAAAAATCAACTATTAATTTTATTAATTTTTATAAATTACTAATAGTAATTTTTAAGCTCCAGGTTTATGATAACCCATGGTAATACCAAGATCTTACAAGATTTTATAATTAAGTAAAATATTCGCCATGCCTGGTGAGAGATTCACCAAAAAATTATCTATACATATTATATTATTGATAAAATCGCCTTCCATTTTTCCTATATACCATGGAGATTCGCCCATTTATTATACTTATAAATTTAAGGGGGGTTCTTAAAATTTTTCCTACCCCATGGGTCTTACTTACCCAAAAAAAACAATAATAATAATGATAATTATGTTGATAGGACTGTTTATTTTGAAATAGGAATTTTAAAATTTTAATTTAATTCTTAATGATGGTAGGGATTTCACTTTTATAAAATATTCTTAGTAGTAATCACAAATCAAAAGTTTAATTTTATCTCAAAAATAGTTATGCATTTTCTATCCTTTTAATAAAATTAATTAATTAAAATAAGTCATGTTATTGGCTCAAGGTATTGTTGTTGAAATATGACAACAAGAATATTCCAATTTAATTTGTCCTTGAATTAAATTGTGAATTAAAATCGAATTTAGTCTTAACAGCTACTTGGAAATAATTAATTAATTTATTTTAAATTAATTAGTTGGAGAAATTCAAGTTAAAAGTCTTTCTGAAGTCATGCAAGAGTTATCCCTTAAATTAAGGAGATAAGATTGAGTTATATTTGAGTTGTAATTAGTTAACTCAGTTTACTGAGTTAAGTCCAGTTAAATTAGTTCCAAACTGTTTGAGGAACTAATAGTGAGTTAACAGTCAGTTGATGCATTAATGCACTCAACTAGTGCTACTCCAGTTAACTGAAGATTCCCTCATCAAAAACTCATGCATGTCTATTCTGAGAAAGACCCAGTTGAGATTAATGTTCAAGGACAATGTACTATCAGTTGCATGTGTTTTCTCATGGAGAAAACTCATGCATGCAGTCAAGGATTCATCCTTGAGGATTGCGCAGTTTTGAAGGCTTGTTTTTCCACTTGGTAATAGGCTAATCATCCACAAGGAACAGTGCAAGGAAATAGGAGCTTGGAGGGCAGAGAGGAAGGCTGGAGAGAAGCCAAGATTGCCTGTGAGGATTGTATTAAGAGCTGGCTAGTTGTGAGAGCTAAGGCTTTGTATAATTCCTATGTATTTCCACCATGTATGATAATACAATAGTGTGGGGTTTTTATCTGAGACTTTCCCCAAAGTATTTTCATGTGTATTGTGCCATTGATTCTTCTTCTTCTAGTTATATTGTTCAACTCGATCTTTAAGCTTCCACAAATTGATAGTAGAAGTAGGTTATAGTATTCTACTTTGATTTATATCGAATTATCAGGTTAACCTACCACCATATTTTCTATATGGTATCGGAGCAGTGAACAGTATACTGAGAAGAGAATTCGAATTTTGAAGTTTGGGGTTGCAAGTGCAAATCGAATTCATATCATACTTCAATATTGGCAATGGCATTCTATGGCTTGAGACTCGAGTATGCCTTGGAAGGTAGCTCGAATTACATATCATGGAAAGATAGAATGGAGGTTGTATTAGAAGACAATGGCTTGAAGGAGTTCATTAATCAAGAAATCCTAAAGCGAGCTTCAACTAATGCACAAGAGTTGGCTGAGTGGAAGAAGTGTGTGGCGAAGGCGAGATAGATCATCCTTGAGGGAGTTTGAGACTATATTGTCTCCAGTCTCCATGGGAAGGATACTCCATTTTGTGGAAGACATTGAAGGGCCTCTACCAGAATAGTAGCGACCAGAGGAAATTGGTGCTCAAGGATAAGCTCGAAGAATCAAGATGGAGAAGGGTGATACTATTTCCACATATCTGAACAAGCTCACCACCTGCAGATATGAGCTTGGCAGTGTGGGAATAACTACTGCCGATGATGATATGGTGAGCCTCGCTCTCCTTGGCCTTCCAAAGAGTTGGAATAGCTACCAAGACTCTATGAATGGAAGGGATAAACTGTCGGATTGGGAACAACTGTAGTCGAATCTTATGCAAGAGGAGATCAGGAGGAGCACACGAGATGGTTCTTCATCCAAGAATGATGATGAAGAAAATATGGCCTTAGCAAGTAAGGCAAGGAAAGGAAAGGGGAAGGCTTCCCAATTCAAATCGAATTCTTCTCATGGAGGGAAGAAGGGTGACATGTCTAAAGTAAGATGCTTTAATTGTCACAAGATGGGAAATTATGCAACTAATTGCCCATTGAAGAAGTCCAAGAAGGGATCCTCGAAAGGATCGGAAGGTGAGGCATTAACATCTCAGTTCGAAATGGACTTTACCCTCATCGCATGCATGGTGTCATCAATGATGGGTTGTGTCTGGTATCTTGAAAATGGAGCCTCATTCCACATGACCGGTGATAAAAATTTATTTGGTGCCTTGGAGGAGAAAGAGCTCAAGATGCGCATAGAGATGGGTGACGACAGAAGGTATAGTGTTTCAGGAGTGGGCACGATTGCTTTCCAGAGGTAGCATGGAGCTCCCCTCACCTTGATAGATGTGATGTATGTGCCCAGACTAAAGAAGAACTTGGTATCGGTCGCGATGTTGGAGGACAAAGGCTACGATGTTGTCTTCAGTAAAGGAAAGGCCTTCCTAAGACACATAGCCACGGGTCATACCAAGAGGATAGGAATTTGGGTGAAGAATCTTTGTAAACTAGAGGTAGATGATTGTGCAGCATTGAGTACGAAAGCATAATTGGTGCAAAGCCAAGACATTGGCGAGTTGTGGCACAAGCGTTTGGGCCATTTGAATCATGGGGCTTTGAAGATAGCAAATATCTACAGGAGTTCCCAAAGGTAACCTTGAGCAAGTTGACACATGCAAAGTTTGTACCTTGGTAAAGTACACCAAGTCTTCCTTTCATGATCGAGACAGTCGAGCAGAGGCTATCTTAGAGTGAGTTCATACTGATTTGTGTGGACCATTCTTGATGGAATCCACAGTGAAGCAAAGGTATTATGTGAGTTTCATGTATGACTATTCTCGTAAATGTTGGATATATTTCATGCAGAAGAAGGACCAAACTTTCACAAAGTTTTGTGAGTTCAATCTTTGGCCGAGAAAGAGTCAAGGAAGAAGATCAAGGCCTTAAGAAGCAACAACGGTGGGGAATATGTCTCTCAAGAGTTTAAGGACTTTTGTGCAGTGGAAGGAATTAAATGAGAGTTGATAGCACCTCATAACCCACAGCAGAATGGGGTGGCTGAGAGGAAGAACAGACCTATTGTAGGGGCAGCACAGGCAGTGCTGCAAGACCAAGGCCTACCACTTCACTTGTGGGTTGAGGCATGCAACACAGTGGTCTATTTGCATAATAGAAGCCCGCATCGCATACTTGGGATGAAGACACCAGAGGTAGCTTTCTCCGGTAAGAGACCAGATGTGGGTTACTTCAGGATCTTTGGTTGATCAATATATTTCCATGTGACAAAGGATGCATGGAAGAAGCTTGAGCCGATAGCAGATTTGGGGATATTTGTGGGGTACACTGATGCACCTCACAACTATAGGGTGTACTTGCCTACCAATCGAAGGACAGTGGTTCACAGAGATCTCAAGTTTGATGAGCAAAAGGCCATGCAAGTTTCCCTTAAGAGGGAGCTCCAACTACAGGCTATGGAGGAACTGTTGGTTCCTAAGGAGGAGGAGCCTCAGACTAATGCGGAGCAGCCGCATGCAAAGGTTCTAGGAGTGGATACATCCACTCAAGCAGAGTCTTCCAGAGATGGATGGAAGCGCACAAGAGAATCTGACAGATTGTTGGAGGATGCAAGAGAGAATGTGGGAGCACCACCTTCTCAGCGCAGACAAAGGAGGTCACCTGAGAGGTACATTGGATACATGGCCCTTTCTGGGGAATGTGTTGAGACCGATCCATCTTCCTTTGAGGAAGCAGTGCAGCGGCCGATTTGGGTTGATGTTATGGTGGAGGAGTATGACTCCATAATTCGTAATAGTGTTTTGGATGTGGTTCTGAGACTAGAGAACAAGTCAGTTGTGAGTTCCCGTTGGCTTTATAAGGTAAAGCAAGCTGCTGATGCTAGTGTGGAGAAGCATAAGGCAAGATTTATTGCCCGTGGCTTTTCACAGGTCGAGAGGATCATTTTGTTGTAGTGTATTTCGACAAAGAAGCAAGATATTGACATTTTGACAAAGGCATTGTCAAAGTGTAAATTCGAGTTCCATAAAGACAGGATCGGGGTGGCAGATAATCCCTTTCTTGTTGAGAGGGAGTGTTGAAATATGGCAACAAGAATATTCCAATTTAATTTTTCCTTGAATTACAT
Organism: Pinus tabuliformis; assembly: GCA_031772625.1. Lineage (NCBI taxonomy): Eukaryota > Viridiplantae > Streptophyta > Pinopsida > Pinales > Pinaceae > Pinus > Pinus tabuliformis. The sequence continues at coordinate 182,139,848 of CM062807.1, read as the reverse complement.
TGTGAACTAAAATTGAATTTAGTCTTAACAGCTACTTGGAAATAATTAATTGATTTATTTTAAATTAATTAGTTGGAGAAATTCAAGTTAGAAGTCTTTCTGAAGTCATGCAAGAGTTACCCCTTAAATTAAGGAGATAAGATTGAGTTATATTTGAGTTGTAAATAGTTAACTCAGTTTACTGAGTTAAGTCCAGTTAACTTAGTTCCAAACTGTTTGAGGAACTAATAGTGAGCTAACAGTCAGTTGATGCACTAATGCACTCAACTAGTGCTACTCCAGTTACTGAAGATTCCCTCATCATAAACTCATGCATGTCTATTCTGAGAAAGACCCAGTTGAGATTAATGTTCAAGGACAATGTACTATCAGTTGCATCTGTTTTCTCATGGAGAAAACTCATGCATGCAGTCAAGGATTCATCCTTGAGGATTGCGTAGTTTTGAAGGCTTGTTTTTCCACTTGGTAATAGGGTAATCATCCACAAGGAACAGCGCAAGGAAATAGGAGCTTGGCGGGCAAAGAGGAAGGCTGGAGAGAAGCCAAGATTTCCTGTGAGCATCTGTGAGGATTGTACTGAGAGTTGGCTAGCTGTGAGAGCTAAGGATTTGTGTAATTCCTCTGTATTTCCACCATGTATGATAATACAATAGTGTGGGGTTTCTATCTGAGACTTTCCCCAAAGTATTTTCATGTGTATTGTGCCATTAATTCTTCTTCTTCTGGTTATATTGTTCAGCTCAATCTTTAAGCTTCCGCAAATTGATAGTAGAAGTAGGTTATAGTATTCTGCTTTGATTTATATTGCATTATCAGGTTAACCTACCACCATATTTTCTACAATTGTAACAAAGCTTATTTACATATCATAAATCTCCGAACTTTCCATGGTTAAGAATATTGTTACATTGATTTTTAAATGCATGTATGTTTACTCACACATTAATTCTTTTTATAATAAATAATGATAATTTAAAATAAAGTTATGATTTACTTAATTTTTATTATTTTTTAATCTTGGCAATGTCAGTTATGTTATGAGGTAAATGTTTTGATGCAAGCCATTTGGTTTATTTGGTTTCCCTAGTAAGATAAAAATGATGATTTTATGTGAAAGTACAAGGAGTGGACAATGTTGATATTGTGAGGGAGCAGAGCAACTTTGTAGGTTTTGTTCATTTTTTCGCTGATAGACATCCCTATTTTGGAATAGGGTTTCCAAAACTTTATTTTTTATTTTTTAATATGTAGATGGTGGGGATTTAACCTCCACATAATATTCTTTGTTATCTTCCCACATATAGAATTGAAATGTATTTCAAACCCTAATCTTAGGCATTTTCAGTCTTGGTTTTCAATTTAATAAATTTAGATTGAATATCTTTCTCCCTTCCTCAAGGTGTTTGTCTATTTCATTCTTCGAAAAGTAAATCTAATTCATTCCTCCTTCTGTATATTTCAATATTATTTTGTGTGATGTTAAAAATAGCAACAAGAAATTCCAATTTAATTTGTCCTTGAACTAAATTTTGAATTAAAATGTGAATTAAATTGTAATTTTATTCTCATAGCAACTTGTAATAGTTAATTAAGTTAAATTGACTTAATTGACTTAGGAAATTCAAGTTGGAAGTCTATCTAGAGTCATTTAGAGTGATCCATAAATTTTAGGGGCCCAGGTTGAGTTCTTTGGAGTTGTAATTAGATAACTCAGTCTAACTGAGTTATAGTTAGTTAAACTAGTTCTAACTGTTGGAGGAACTAGTAGAGGTCCAGTAGTGGAGTAGTGCATCAGTGCATCACCATTTCCACACCAGTTGATTGAATATTCACTCATAAATAACTCATGCATGTTAGTTCAGATGAAGACCCAGTTGAGATTAGAGTTCAGGGACTACTACCAGTTTTATAATTTTCTGAGTTGTACAGATGGTGCATGCAATCAGTTGACGACCTATGTTTGGATTGCGCAACTATGGAGAGTGGATTTCCCAAATAAATATGGGTTAATTCCTCTAGGGATTGTGCAAGGAAGTATGGGCTTGGCAGGAAGCAGAATTGCCTAAGTGTTGGCTAGAGCTGGCTTGTGAGGTAGAGAGTTAGATTGTACTAGTGCAGGAATTGTTAATGCAATATAGATAGTCAGGGTTTTTAGCAGTTTCTTTCCCCATATAAATATTGTGTTATGTGTGATTGATATTCTTCCTCTTTTTGCTTATTGTTTTCATCGATCAATTTTGGTTTCCGCTAAAGAGTAGAGTATATTCTTGTCTTGTGTTTTAGCATATCGCATAATTTGTGGAATATACAAGAAAATCTACATGGTATCGAAGCTTAAGGCAGTATAGAAGAGGATATTCTAAGTTTGGTGTGCAAGTGAAAATTTAATTTGTAAGTTCATACTTCAGAGCAGCAATATGTCTTTCTACAAGTTGCAACTTGAGTATGCCTTAGAGGGCATCTCAAAATACATAGCTTGGAAGGACAGGATGGAAGCAGTGCTGGAAGAAAATGGCCTCAATGAATTCATAGATCATGGCATTCCTAAGCCTTTAACATTGGATGCTAAAGATCTGGCTGAATGGAGAAAGCGTGTGGAAAAAGTGAGAAGGATTATCCTAGAGGGAGTTCGAGACCACATTGTCTCAAGTCTCCATGGAAAGGATACTCCATACTCAATGTGGAAGACATTGACATACCTGTTTCAAAATAGCAGTGACCATAGGAAATTTTCATTGAAGGAAAAACTCATAAAGATTAATATGGAGAATGGAAAATATATTATGAAGTACTTGACCAAGTTCACCCGTTGTCGGGATGAGCTTGGAAGTGTCGAGATTACTGTTTCCGAGGATGATATGGTGAGCCTAGCTCTTCTAGGACTTCCCAATAGTTGGCATAGTTATTAGGACTCTGTCAATGGGAGGGAGAAGCTACCAAAGTAGGAATGGTTGTGGTCAGATTTCGTACAAGAAGAGATCCAGAGGAATACCAAAGACGATTCCTCGTCAAAGACTGATGATGAGGAAAAGTGTGCCTTAGTAGTTAAGGAAAAGAAAGGGAAGGGGAAGGCATCCCATTCCAAATCAGATTCTTGTCATGGAGGCAAGAAGAAGGACATGTCAAAATTCAAGTGCTTTCATTGTCACAAACTGGGACATTTTTCCACAAAGTGTCCACTCAAGAAGGTCGGTAAGAAGCCCTCAGGAGGAGTAGTAGGAGGTGAGGCTCTTGCCTCAAAATTCGAATTGGACTTTACCCTCATCGAAAGTATGGTGTCATCAATGATGGGTAGTGTATGGTACTTGGACATTGGAGCTTCTTTCCACATGACTGGTAACAAAGAGTTCTTCATTGACTTGGAGGAGAAGGATCTCCATATGCATATCGAGATGGGTGATGATGGGAGGTATAGTGCTACTAGGCTTGGTACAGTTACCTTTCAGATGGATTTGGGTGCTCCCCTCACTTTGCGGGATGTTATGTATGTTCCTAGTTTGAATAAGAACTTGGTATTTGTTTCCATGTTGGAGGATAGAGGCTATGATGTGATCTTTAGTAAGGGAAAGGCATTCCTTCGTCACATAGCCACAGGACAAGTGAAGAGGATAGGGTTTCAAGTGAAGAATCTATACAAGTTGGAGATAGAAGATTGTGTTTCCTTCAGCATGAAAGTAGAGAAGGTCTAGAGCCGAGACATTGATGAGTGGTGGCACAAGCGGTTGGGTCATTTGCATCATGGTGCTTTGAAAATCATGCAACAAATTTCCACCAATCTTCCCAAAGGTACACTAGAGCAAGTTGACACATACAAAGGGTGTACTTTGGGAAAATGCACCAAGGCTTCCTTTCATGACAAAGACAGTTGAGCACATGCGATCCTTGATCCAGTCCATTTAGATGCGTGTGGACTATTCTCAACAACATCCACAGCCAAGCACAGGTATTACGTTATATTTGTTGATGATTTTTCTCGTAAATGTTGGATCTTCTTCATGTAGAAAAAAGATCAGACTTTTGCAAAATTTTGTGAATTTAAAGCATTGGTCGAGAAAGATATTGGCAGGAAGGTTAAATCTCTCAGGAGTGATAATGATGAAGAGAATGTATTGAATGATTTTAAAAACTTTTGTGCAGTAGAAGGCATTCGACGAGAGTTGATAGCACCTCATAACCCACAGCAGAATGGGGTGGCTGAAAGGAAGAATAGAAGCATAGTAGGGGAAGCATGGGTGATGTTGCATGATTAGGGCCTACCACTACACTTGTGGGTCGAGGCATGTAACACAAATGTTTATTTGCATAACAGAAGCCCTCATCGAATTCTTGGGATGAGTGCATCGGAGGATGCTTTCTCAGGGAAGAGACTAGATGTGGGTCACTTCAAGACTTTTGGTTGATCGGTCTACTGCCTTGTAACCAAAGATGCACGGAAGAAGGTTGAGTCAATAGAAGAGTTGAGGATATTTGTGGGGTACACTAATACACCTCACAACTATCGAGTGTACCTACCAGCCAATAGGATGACAGTAGTTTGCAAGGATGTAAAATTTGATGAAGAGAAGGCCATGAGATGTTCCCTTGAGAGGGAGCTTCAACTACATGCAGTTGAGGATATTTTAGCTCCTAAGGAGGACCCTTAGATTTATGTGGAGTAGCCACATGCAAAGGATCGAGGAGTGGAGACACCCACTCAGACAGAGTCTTCTAGAGATGGGAGAAAGTGAAGCACAAAGGCTAATAGGTTATTGCATGATGCGAGAGAGAATGTGGGAGCACCCACATCACAACATAGGCAGAGGAAGTCACCTGAGAGGTACACTGGATACATGGCTCTTATGATTGGATGTGTTGAGACTGAGCCATCCTCTTTTGGAGAAGTAGTGCAGCAACCAGTTTGGGTTGATGCCATGGTTAAGGAGTATGACTCCATTGTTAGGAACAATGTTTGGGATGTGGTCTCAAGACTAGAAGACAAGTCAGTGGTGATTTCTCGATGGATTTACAAGGTAAATCAAGTAGTGGATGGTAGTGTGGAGAAACACAAGGCCATGTTTGTGGCCCAAGGATTTTCTCAGGTGGAGGGGATTGATTACGATGAGACCTTTTCACTTGTTAGAAGGTACTCATCAATCAGATCCATTTTGGCACTGCCAACACAAATGGGATCGAAGATACATCAGATGGATGTAAATATAGCCTTCATTAATGGCATGATTTAGGAAGAGGTGTACATTGAGCATCCTGAAGGTTTTGAGACCTTCAACTGAGGGTCGCATGTGTTCCAACTCAAGCAAGTGTTGTATGGGCTGAAGCAAGCACATCGGGCTTGGTACACCAAGATCGATAGCTACTTCACTGGGTTGGGCTTCACCAAAAGTGAAGCAGATGTGAACCTTTACCATATTGTGGTTGAAGGTAAATTGTTGATTATTGTTTTATATGTCGATGATTTGATTCTAACAGGTGATGATAAGTTGATCAAGTCTTGCAAAGAGGACCTTGCAAGAGAGTTCGAAATGAAGGACTTGGGGCTCATGCACTACTTTCTGGGCATGGAAGTATGGCAAGGTGATGAGGAACTTTTTGTCTCTCAGGGAAAGTATGCCAATGAGATACTAAAAAGGTTCCACATGGAGAGCAGTAAACCCATGGAGACTCCTCTAGCAGGTAACTGGAGGAAGGAGGATGCTACTTCTAGTGAAGTAGTGGAAGCTACTATTTAGGTAGCTTGTGGGTTCACTCATGTATTTGGTGAACACACGACCGGGCATGTGCTATGCAGTTAGCTAGCTTAGTCAAGCGATGATTAAGATTACCAAGTTGTATTGGAAAGCAGTCAAGCATGTGTTGAGATACCTCAGAGGCGCTATTCGGTATGGTTTAAGGTACAAATGGATAGAGGGAGTGAAGCTTAAAGGCTTCAGAGATGTAGATTGGGTAGGGAGTCCATCCGACAGGAAAAGCACATCAGGAGTGATCTTCAATATTGGTTCAGTAGTTGTTTCTTGGTACAGTAGGAAACATAGATCAGTTGCACTCAGTTCAGCAGAAGCAGAGTACATGGCTGCTAGTTAAGAAGCTTGTGAGGCTATCTAGATGAGGAATATTTTGGCTGGTTTGTTTGATCAGCGGATGAATCCAATTGTGATTTACTGTGACAACCATAGTTGTATCAAACTCTCTGAAAATCTAGTTTTTCATGATTAGTCCAAGCATATGGATATCTGGTATCATCATCTTCGAGATTGTGTGCAGAGGAGAATTATGTTGTTGGAGTACATTCCCACAAAGGAGTAGGATTCAAATATTTTAACAAAGGCATTGTCAAGATGCAAATGTGAGTTTCATACAGACAGGATCGAGGTAGTTGATAATCCCTTTCTTGTTGAGAGGGAGTGTTAAAAATAGTAACAATAAATTCATTTGTTCTTGAATTAAATTGTAATTATAGTCTCATAGCAACTTGTAATAGTTAATTAAGTTAAATTGACTTAATTGACTTAGGAAATTCGAGTTGGAATTCTATCTAGATTCATGTAGATCGATCCCTAAATTTTAGGGGCCTAGGTTTAGTTCTTTCAAGTTGTAATTAGATAACTCAATCTAACTAAGTTATAGTTAGTTAAACTAGTTCTAACTGTTGGAGGAATTAGTAGAGGTCTAGTAGTGGAGTAGTGCACTAGTGCATCACTAGTACCACACTAGTTAATTGAATATTCACTCATAAATAACTCATGCATGTCATTTCAGATGAAGACCCGGTTGAGATTAGAGTTCAGGGACAGTGTACTATCAGTTGTATAATTTTCTGAGTTGTACATATGGTGCATGCAATCAGTTGAGTACCTATGTTTGGATTGCACAGTTATGGAGAGTGGATTTCCCAATTAAATATGAGTTGATTCGTTTAGGGATTGCGCAAGGAAGTAGTTGCTTGGAAGGCAAAATAATTGGCTAAGTATTGGATTGTGTTGGCTTATGAGGCAGAGAGTTAGATTGTACTAGTGCATGAATTGTTTAGGACGAACAAGCATTGTATTTTCTTCTCAAATCTTCTTGTTAATGTAATATAGATAGTCGCGGTTTTTAGCAGTTGCTTTCCCCAGAGAAATATTGTGTTATGTGAGATTGATATTCTTCCTCTTTCTGCTTATTCTTTTCATTGATCAATTTTGGTTTCTGCTAAAGAGTAGAGTAGATTCTTGTCTTGTGTTTTAGCATATCACATAAGTTGTTGAATCTACAGGAAAATCTACATGTGATTCACCATTTCATTCACACCATAGATTTGGCTTATCAAATACCATAAGATTTCTAATTATGATAGATCCCTGCAACAAAAACAATAACTCCTCACTACACCAAGGAAGACGATGGTGGCCTTCCCCTTGAAAGAGGGAACAATGTTCTATTCAAGGTATTGTCAATATTTATTGTGAGATACATGAAATTGACCAAGATCAAATCCTGCTCTCAGTTCGAGAACCCTTTCTCATATGGTGATGAACAAAAAGCAAGAGGAATATAGTTCCAAGTGTTATTTTGAGTATGTTTTCTTCGTAGATTTGGAAACATGCAGATCACCCTAGATCAACTACTCCACCATATCCATGGTTTAGTAGCTTCAAATGGATTATTTATTTTTTTTAAGATACAAAGATAACTTGCAAGCTTGTATAGATATTAAGTGTAATATTTAGAGGATTTTATTCATCATAATCCAAATGATATCTCGATGGCCTCCTTCTAATTTCTTGACAGAAGTGTTATCATAAATTAGTATAGTCGAATCTTTCCTCGATATAATTGAATAATGTGATACATCATCCTTGACATCTTGTATATATCATAGTAATTATTTATATTCATGTCTATAATATAGAATCTAGTCAAAAACTGAAAATGAGATTGTTTTTATAGGTGAATGGAGATTTTGTTTGTCAGGGTGGAGACAATCAAAATCTTAAAACTGAATTCTCCTTATATGTGCACATATGTCATGACCCTAGGGACTCCTATAGTCACAAGACACATTTTTTCACACTATGATCCCTCGAGTGGCACCGATGTGTTTTAACTTTTCCTAGTGGATTACAGAGGTATTCGACCTAGACTATGCCTCATAGTAAGTTCACTTATTTAATATTTATACCAATAGTTACTTAGCGTAATATCATAACTCTTTGATATAGTGCAAGTAGTATTATTGTCTTATCTACTTCAGTTAAATGTCCATTCATGAGAACATGAGCATTATATGCAATACATTAATTCACTATCAACATCATCATACATATGCACAAATTCTTAGAAACAACCCTCCAGACTTTTATTTTATTAATAAGACATAATTACAACAATCCAATGAGGCAATGACTCAAACTAAAAGAGTAGAAAGCCAAAAATTCAATACGTAGAACAATGAACCCTTATTCTATCTGTCATACCCCTCCTAAGTCTCCTTAGCACTCTATCGAATTGTTTACACCCTACAATCCTGCCTCAATTGGTCACAAGGCTTTCTCAAGTCTACACAATTACACGCCCTAAGTTGCTCCTCTTTCCTCGCCTTGTACTCGTTTTCACGTCCTTCGCACCTCTTCTATTATGTGACTTCAATTAGTTAAGTAAAATGGTTGTTGTTCAATACCTCTCGTCCATCGTGTGGTTTTTGTTTATATATCAATCATTCCCTTATCCTATGTGGTTTCTTCCACTCATGCTTGTTCGGATGGCCCTTACGGGTTATGTGCCCAAGGTTGATTCCACCCCATCATCTCACCCAAGCACTCTCACAATACGCCCTTACTCCACTTTTTCCTCCTAGTTGTCTTCCCATGTCACTCCAATTGCCTTGGCTGACATGCTCTCGCACTCAGTCTGTCAATCCACCATGTCACCCATCATTTGGCCCAATGTGCCCCAAGCCAACATACTCCTTTTCACAATCATTCATCTTTGGGGCATCTTATCCTACACCTAGGGGAACCCATGTCACCTCCCATGGTCATGTATTGGTTCTTTTCCCATTGCTTAGCTGAATTGGGCACTTGGTCATCCAAACCAACTGTGCCACCAAGCCACCCACATGCACCCAATGGAAACCCAAAGTGTTGGTCTCTCAACACCTCATGTTGGTGTTCCCTCACTCAACATCTTATTATGCCAAATATTTTGTGATATATTTGTCGCAAATCATACGATGGAGATGTCACCCATGGTGTTCCCCTCGGTTGAAGGCATGCCCAGCTCTAGGGTCTGTCATCCTCCCCCACTCAAAGTTATTGTTGTCTTAGAAATAGTCCAATCACAATCCTCTAATCATCTTCACTAGATATTTTCATCACAGTGTAGCCTCTCTAAATGATTTCTCTTATTGTATCTCTAGAAATCACTCCTGCATATCTACATGTGTTGGATCCCCTTGTGTTACTCAGCTAATCAACTAGCTAATCTAACAGTTGCATCAAGCTCCCTAAGAACTCATGTCTCATAATGCATTAACCTCAACATCATAGCATCGTGACTCCATCAATCTCTCTGTTTTTGAGGCACCACCCTAGGTACGCCCATGATATTGTTTGGCCATATGACTACACAGTGAGTCATCTTCTCATGGCTCTAATCTCCTAGAAACACTCCTCTATACTTCCTCAGTATATAAGTCAGCAAAGGAGTATATGACATTATCATGCCCTCTACTTCTTCAACAAGTCTCTTTAGCTCGGGATCCCATGGTGTTGACAAGGTTAATCCTCTATGCGGACAAAGACGATCCCTCTAGCCTAATGAGTGGGTCTGGCAACTGAAGTCACAATCAACTAGACATCTTCCCAAGTTATAATTTAAAAGTAGAACGAAAGAGATAACCTACCTCATTCTGATGCTATTTTGATTTCCTTTGTTGTGGGCCTCGAACCACTTGTGTCATGGACTTGTTCCTGCTTCTCTCAGCGCTTATGTACCTACACAAGTGATCAAGAGATAACAAAGCATGCCAAAACCAATAGAAAATCCAATAACAACCTACTAATTTTATCAAGGAATGCCAAGCTAATACATACATGAACATATATATTTTGGGAAGATGAACCAGCAGCTGTATATTATTTAAGGAATAAAGGGAAGCTTACAAGGGAAGCTGTATATTATTTAGCCTTGATGTTGAAAGGCTCTCCTTGAGTGGTAATCTAATTCCAAGCCAAGAAACTCTCCAAACACTCCTTCTCCAAGTCTAATGAATAGCCTTTAAGCACAAGCTCAACAGAGGGGTGCAAATGGACATAGACCAACCCAACTTCGAACCTAATCAACCATTTGGGAATGGAGAGGATGAATTTATAGATTGGGAAAGGGAGTTATGACTTCTCCAAAGATAGGATTAGGCCCACATCTGAAGGAGGTAGCTCATAGGGATAAGACAAAGAGGTCAATATGGGAGGATTCGACCTCATCTATGTGAAACCACCTCCAACTCACAGCTCTGGAAGCTTCTAGATCACGAGCTTCCCATCCTCTATGGGAAAATTGCCTTTTCAAGATCATCGCGGGTCTGGCATATTGCAACATCGCGGTTTTTAGCTTCATAAGGGCAATGACCTTAATTTTAGGGTTTTAAGAGCTATTTCTTAATGGAAATCTCCATATATATTCAAAGAAAAGTTAAAGGAGGGATCTGAACTGTATACATGGATGAGTATACTATATAATGATCATGTTTCGGGCACTTCATGGTATGTCACGGGGAAGTGCAGGAGGTGTGACAAAACATTGGGTAACACATGGCCAACCACCTGTGCAAAGTGTTGAAGCACCAGCTCTCTCCTTCACTTTAGCATACCAAGGCACACCTCCTTGGTCACACCTTTTAACAACCATTTTCATCTCAATCTATGTTTCTCAACTCTACATCATTGTTACTCGACTCTCCACATGTATCTCTACAAAAATTTTGTTCACTCTCAAAGATGGTGGTCGTATTCACTATTGAGTTTGGGTATCCTCTTTGAGTCTTCACTATGATCAGTTGAGCTCCTAACATAATGAGAAGATGCCCCATATGAGGCATAGGGACAACTCTCTTGTAAATTAAGAACGACTTCCCCAACGTTCAAGTCATAGTTATCAAGTTGAACTATTGTAAGGTCCACCTTACATTTCCAATATCATATTTGGATAGGTACATCATCAATTGAACCAATCACTCACATATATCTGGAGTTATTATCCTTAAAGGAGGCCTTCTCAGACTTGACTCTAAGACCAATATTCCTTGCTACTTCTTCATTCATAAAATTGTGGGCAGCCCCATTGTTGGCCATCGTTGTTGCCTAGATGCCTTCTAGTTCTACCCCAATAAACTCCAAGTGATTTTATTTTCTTACCATTGAATTCTTCCTTCTTCTCATGGGAAGAAACTGCCCCTTTTGCCTGTAACATCCCAACTTTAGTTTCCTCTTGCTTCTCCCAAGCATCCACTTTCTTATTAATATGGAAATTCCTTCCCAAGTGGTCCTCGCCACAAATACAATAAGATATGGGCTTCTTCTATTTGGCTTCACCTACTAGTTTTCCTTCTTTAGAATTCTTCCCCTTCTCCTAAACCTTCTTCTACTTATCTTGTTATCTCTTTGCACTTCCTCCTTATCCTTCTCATCGGTTGTAATCAAGGAGTTTCTCTATTGCAATGATAGTTGTTGCAAGAGTTTGGACTCCTTGATTTATGACTTCCCTTTTTTCCCATGAATAGGTATTGCTAATAAAGGCATACATCATGTCCTTATCATGCATATCCCTAAGCTCCAACATGATACTTGAAAACTCCTTAATATAGGTTTGGATTTTTCAAGCATGCTACCCATTATTGATTCCATGGTCCAAACTATGCGTATAAAACCTCTTTCAACTTTTTCAAATTCACAATCTTATCTATGATTCAACCAATTGCTAAATCCTCAACTCGGGTTATCCACAATGTTTCATTGTTCCTATGAGATACACGATTGCATCATCGACTTTCATCTCTTCAAAAAAACCCTTCATTTTTTCCAACATTTGTTCAGCATCCCAATAGAAGTTTCCAAGCACCTTAGCACTTCTAGTCCCATCATACATCCTTTGTTCTTTCAATTTCACCTTCATAAGTGAATTGCCTAAAATATGACCTATGGCCTTCTTCAATACTACTATAGTATCAACTTTATCTCTCATGAGTGCCTCGAGTGACTTCACTTAATCTTATAAATCCTTCATCCAATCCTTATGAACTTAGGATTGTCTTACTACATAACCAATGGAAAAAGAACTTGCTTCAAGTGCTCCTTTAATTTCCTAGATGTTTGCTTAGAGTTCTTCAAACTCCTTTCCATGGCCTTCCATACCATCTACCATCAGTGCCAAGGTTCTCTCAATATCATGGACTCTCTCAAACAATGCCACCTCATCTTGGTCCTCTAGGTTAGACCTAGTTTTCACCATTGTGACCTTCTTCTTCCCTATGTGACCTTGTCAGGCTCACTTCCACTTCACCCAACCACAACCTATATCAAGAACCAATAGCAAAAAATCCCTTGCCCACTTGGAAATATATTACAGAACCCATTTAACCCAATAAATTGCAAACATAAATTCAATTATATTTGCAATATTCCTTTGACTCTTGCTTCTTCTCTAAATACCACCTTCGTGGGGTATAACTCTTCACCAACTATTTTAGAACCAATAATATGGTATTATATTTGATACCACTTGTCACAACCTTAGGGACTCCTGCGATTATGAGGCACCTTTATGGCCCACTGCAATCCCTCAAGTATGTGACATGACTTGTTTCACAATTACCTTGTGGATTACGGATTTATTCCACTCGAACTATGCCTCATAGTAAGTTCACGTATTTAATCTCTATACCATTAATTACTTAGTGTAATATCATAACTCTTCGATATAGTGCAAGTAATCTTATTGTCTTATGTAATTCAGTTAAACTTACATTCATGATAACATTATAACTATATGAAAGACATTAATTCACCATCTATATCATCATACACATGCACAAATTCATAGAAATGGCACTTTGGCCTTTTTCTTTATTAATAAGACACAATTACAACAATCTACTAAGCAACGGCTTTCCTAACAAGAGTACATAGCCAAATATTCAATACATGTAATATTGACCCTTTCTTCCACTCGTTGAACTCCACCCAGGTCTCCTCAGCACTCTATCAAGTTGTTTCCACCCTAGATGGCCCTCTCAATTGGTCGTATGGCTCACTCAGGTATGAATAGATGAATGCCCACTATTGCTCCTCTCATCTCCCCTCGTACTCCTTTGCACATCCTTCATGCCTCCTCTCTTATGCGGATTTGGTTGGTCAAGTAGAACATTTTTTGTTTGACGCCTCTCCTTCATTGTGAAATTTTTGTTTATATATGGTTTGTGCCCTTATCCTATGCAATTTCTTGTGCTCATGATCATTTTTCTCGCCCTCATGTGTTGTGTGCCTTGGGCAAAGTCGACGCCATCATCATGCTCAAGTTCTCTCACAATACTCTTTTACTCCACTCATTTTTCTTAGTTGTCTTTCCATGTCACTCGAATTGCATCGGTTGGCGTGCTCTCACACATGGTTTTTCAGTCTACTTGGTCCACCATGTCACCCATTGTTTGGCCCAAAGTGCCTCGGGTTGACATACTCCTTTACTCGTCCACTCATATTAGGGACATCTTGGCCCATGACTAGGGGCGTCCATGTAACCTCCCATGGTATCGTCTCAATTATTTTTCCCTTTGCTTGGCTAAGTTTGGCTCTCAATCATCCAAACCCATCATGTCACCAAGATGCCCACATGCGCATGCGCCCTCACCCAACATCCACTTGCATCACCTTTCCTGTGATATCTTCGTCGCAAATCGTGCAATGGATATGTCACCCATGGCACGTGTTTCAATTAAATGTGCACCCAACTCTAGGGCCTAACAACATAGATTCGGTTTATTGGGGAAAGGTCGATGTAATTCAGTCCATGTTGATTAAAGTGGGAGGAGGATGAATAATATTTAAAACTATTTATTTTCTAGTAAAATTATATTGAAAAATAAATTGTAGAATTATCCCTACATAGATTTATAGCCATAGATGGTAATCTAACATCTATGGTTATCCCTACTTATCCAAATTGGATCGTCAAACAATTCCATGATTGTTAAGAATGAATGACAGACTTCAAGAAATATTATAGCTATCAGAAATAACCTCTGAATAATGGCAATTTGCAACCAGCACGGAGCAACGAGGACCTTCGGTCAAAGCGCGCTGACCGTTGGCCCATGGAGACCACGCATGGTGCAAAAATGGCAATTGGGAAGCTCAGATCCGGAAATGGAGGTTGTTTCTAATACGCAATTAGCGCTAATCGCATATTGCTGGGCAAAACCCCTCGAGAAGGAAAAGCCCCGAGCGCTTGGTCACAAGGAAAACCAAAAAACCGTGGGAAAGCGCTAAAACTGACAAGGCGGGTCCCGCGCTCAAAACCGACGGAATATCGGAGGCATTTCAGGTGGTAAGCGGATTTGGCCAAGGACCCAGCGATTCCATACACTGAGTGACGCATGTCCGGCGAGGAGAGAGAGAAACCGCTTACATCGCGGACTAACGGTCGAGCAACTCAATCGCGCGATATAAGCGAAGACCGTAGGATCTGGGGGCTCCAGATCAACGGCGGAGGTTCAACCTGATGGATGACCAGACTCAGGGGAGAAATAAACTATGGCGCATAAGATTTGAAGTCTGATTTGACCAATGAATCGACAGAAGGATCTGTTTCACAGGCATCTGGGAAATAACGGAAAAAATGACCGTTCAGGAAGAACTGACACTCAGTTCGCAAAGAGATAGGTGGCCACCTCTCTGCGAAGTATTACACAAAAATGATGATGCAGGTCAGAGGAGTCCCAGTAGACAGAGGCAAGCGATCCAGAGAGCCAGGAAGCCGAAACGAACAGTCGAAGGAACGAACTAGCTTTAAAGCCACGAGCTGACAGAGACAAGAGAGACAATGAAGTAGAGAAGCAGTGAAGAAGTCGAAGGCCGAGAGACACAGAAAGAGAGGCAAAGTTGCAGAGGGCAGAGAAACCAAGATGACCATCGAAGTAAGGGTAGCATCGAGGAGACAGAGACCAATTGAGGTTGAAATTCGGTAAGGGGAGTCTGTGAACTCTAAGGACTTGAGAATTCCAAGTGCCATCCTCCTGATCATTCTCTGTCAAGTGAGACTCAGATTGAGCTCCTTATTGTAAGACTCTGCTTTAAAAGCATAATAAAAAGTCCACCACTGAAGGCTGGACCAGGAGACGTAGCCCAGGAGGATTGGGTGAACTCCTTATTAAATTTTGTTGTGTTTATGTTTGCTTACTATGATCTCTTACTGTTTCAAGTGTCTGTGTATTTCGCAATGTTATCGATCCGTTGCATAAGATAACATAGACACACACACCAGCACATGAGTCTGTAATACCTTCATTAATTTCTTGAGGTCACCTAGGGGTGATTTCATATCAAGTGGTATCAGAGCTATAGGTTGTTAAGGTTAGACAAGCTTGTGCTGGATTTAGCTGTTGAATGCTAACTAGATCAAAGCTCAAATTAGGAGAAGGAGAGTTGGTCGAAACTAATCCTGAAATTGGAAGAGTCTACCCTCAGAAGACAATGTTGGAGGAAGGTTTTGTGGGCCTAGACCCTCAATTTATAGATAATTTCCTGGCCATGAGATCCATGGTAGAGGAAATGTATAAGGACTTTAGAAAACATAAAGATGAGGAATCATCAGGCTCCAAACAAGATAAAGGAGAAGAAGAGTCTCTCCTCCATGACCACTCAAAAGGCAAAGGGAAAGAAGAAAACTTTCTCACACCTCCTAATAGCCTTGAACATAAAAAGAAGACATCTTTGATTAAACTAGATGTTAAATTTGATTTACCAATATATGATGAAGAGTTGAATGCAGAAAAGTTGGACAATTGGATCAGAGAAATTGATGTTTATTGCAGAGTGTAGAGTATCGACTCAGACAGGAGCAAGATTCAACTGGACAACCTACGCCTTGGGGGCACTGCCTTGGTCTGGTGGGAAGGCAAGACCCAAGCTGACATGAAGAGACATGGTAAGACTCTTTCTATCTGGAGTGAATTTGTTTCTGCAATCAAAAAGCAGTTCTAACCATTGGCCTACAAGCAGCAAGCCATGATGAGCTGGCAAA
This sequence comes from Pinus tabuliformis, assembly GCA_031772625.1. NCBI lineage: Eukaryota > Viridiplantae > Streptophyta > Pinopsida > Pinales > Pinaceae > Pinus > Pinus tabuliformis. Next base: position 182,123,582 of record CM062807.1, on the reverse strand, counting down.
CTCTTTTCCAATTGAAAGGGAAAAGTGTACAAGGCTACACCCAAGAATTTAGGAAGAGAGCTTTGATTCGAGGAATCTCATTAGACTCACCTGAGACTCTGTTGAAGTACATTGGTGTTCTACACAGCTACATGAGGCACACTTTCCTCATGTTTAATCCCACTAGTATAGATGAGGTATCTATTCAAGCTACACATCTAGAAGCTAGAGGAAAAAATGGGAACCCAGAGGTTGCAGGATCATCCAAGCCCATTTGAAGTAAGAATAAGGAGAAGAGAAAACAGAAATGGAAAGAGAGAAAGGCCAACATTGCACAGAAAAGCAAGTCTTCATGCACTCACTATAAGAAGGATGGGCATGATGATGAGCACTGTTGGATTCTGCATCTGGAGTTGATACCTAAGAAGTTCGAGGGCAAGAAGAAGAAGACTGCTGCAGCTATTCAAAAAGATTTGGGGTTGGACTCAAGAGATGAAACAACCATTTTAGCCACAGGTATAAAAGGTAAGAATTCATAAGCATCTACTAGTAATTCTGCACAATCTATTACCGATGAAGAAAATGGGAGAAAAAGACATGAGCTTTTCCATATTCGATTTATTTCCAAACATCAAAAGATTGATACTTTGCTTGATAGTGGCTCACAAGTAAATCTAATTTCTGAAGCAATTGTAAAGAAGTTGGGATTACTGACTACACCTCACAAGAAACCATACCCATTAAGTTGGTTAAGTGATAAAGCACAACTACAAGTGACTAGACAATGCAAACTCAAGTTTTCTTTTGGGTCAGCATTTGTAGATGAGGTTGAGTTAGATATAATTCCTTTGGATATATGTGGAATTGTTTTAGGAAGTCCTTACTTGTATGACAGAAAAGCTATTTTATATAGAGCTGAGAACAAGTATCTACTCGTTAAAGATGGAATCGAATACTTTGTAAGAGCTCATAAGCTCAAGAATAATTATACTCTCATAAACTCAGGGCAGATGAAACGAATTGTAAATTCATGCAAACAGTTTTTACTGATGGCTGTAAAGGAAAAGAAACCTGATAAAACCAATGTATTTGAGGGTTGTGATGCTAAACAGCAAGCTGATTTAGAAAAAGTTGTTTCAGAGTATGATATCTTGTTTCAAGAACCTAAAGGTCTGCCACCCAAAAAGGAAATAGTGCATGATATTAATTTGCAGCAAGATGCTCCATTGCCTAACATTGGGATGTACAGGTTGTCCGCTTTAGAGAATGCAGAAATCAAGAAGTAGGTGCAAGAGTTGCTCGAGAAGGGGTTCATCAGACCTAGCACATCACCATGTGGGTCACCAATCGTTTTGGTGAGAAAGAAAGATGGCTCGTGGAGAATGTGCATTGATTACCGAGCACTGAATAAAATAACAATCAAAAATTGTTATCCCCTTCCTCACATAGATGATCTATTAGATCAGTTAAAGGAAGTTGTTTATTTTTCCAAGTTAGACTTGCATAGTGGATATCATCATGTCAGAGTTGCAGAACAAGATGCATGAAAGACTGCTTTCAAAACAAAGCAGGGATTGTATGAGTGGTTGGTTATGCCTTTTGGCTTAAAAAATGCTCCTGCTACTTTCATGAGAATAATGAATGATGTGCTCAGACCTTTGCTTGATGATTTTGTTATTGTATATCTGGATGACATTCTTATATTTAGAAAAACATGGGAAGAACATTTAAAGCATGTTAAGCAGACACTAAATGTTTTGAAAAGAGAAAAACTTTATTTTAAACTCCCAAAATTTGAATTTGGCAAAACATCATTGAATTATTTGGGACATATAGTAGCGGGTGGTGAATTGAGGATAGATCCCTCTAAGGTGGCAGTCATTGTAAACTGGCCTAAACACAAATCTGCGATAGAAGTTAGAAGCTTCTTAGGAGCAGCACAATATTGGAGAAAGTTCATTTCTAACTTTTCCTTACTTGCAGCTCCCTTACATGCTTTAATAGGATTAAACAAGGTGTTTCAGTGGGGAGGCAAACAGCAGAAAGCCTTCAACACCTTGAAAGAAAAAATTAGTACAGCACTAGTACTAGCACTGCCAGGTCTTCAAAGACCGTTTGAGATCCAAACAGATTCCAGTGACTATGCCATGGGAGCAATGTTGATACAGCACGGTAAACCCATATGTTATCATTCTTAGACATTTAACTCTGTAGTAGTTAACTATCCCACATATGGTAAGGAATTATATGCATTAGTACAGAGTGTGAAAAAGTGGAAACATTACTTAATGGGCAAAGAAACAGTTATCCATACTGATCATCAACCACTTCAATATCTACACTCCCAAACTAAGTTGCAGCAATCAAGACACTACAGGTGGATGGGGTTCCTATAGCAGTTTCATTTAGTCATCAGATATAAAAAAGGCATACATAATAAAGTTGCAGATATGTTATCTAGACCCATTATAAATGCATCTACTATACTTAAGCATAATTTTGTATTACATGAAAGTTACATTGAACAATATGCTCAAGATATAGACTTTAAAGATGTATATGCAACTTTAAGTCAAGGCAAACGAGTAGAAGAATTGGATTATCATATTAAGGACCAACTCTTGTATCATTGTGGGAAGCTATGCATTCCACAAACTGAAAGAGTAAAGATAATTCGAGAAGCACACACTTCTCTAATATCAGGTCACTTTGGGGTAAGAAAAACAATTGCACAGCTGCAAAGATTTTGTTACTAGCCAAAAATGAACGAGACAGTTTCTAGATATGTAAGAGGGTGTACTATGTGTGCTAAAAGCAAGCCCAGCAATAGGAAACTAGGCTTGTACACTCCATTGTCAGTTCCTTCTCATCCTTGGAAAAGTGTTTCCATGGACTTTGTTGGAGGACTTCCTATGTTATCACTAAACAAATTTCAAAGGAAAAGGGTAAGGTAAGAAAGATTTGGTCTTGGTTATTGTCATGCTCCTTTCATGCATAAGAAGCACTTGGCAAACTCAGGGTCAGCATACATAAAAGTTCTTTGAAGGCTCAAGCAAAGCAAGCAAGTTTCAAGGTAGATGAGAAGGACATTTCAAGATAAAGAAGCTCAAGATAGTCAAATTTGGCATGTAAGCTGTGTTTTTGAAATTACACAGCAGTTTCGTAGCGTAGCACGCTACGAAACTGCTGTAAGTGATGCCTAATGCACAACAGTTTCGTAGTGCGCTACGAAACTGCTGTAGCTACATATTGTGATTTGATGGACCATTTTTGTAAGAAAAAGGGAAATATTATTTGAAGAGGAGGGTCTGAAAGGGAGCATTCATGAAGTATAAGTGTCTAGCAAAGGCAAAACAAGGAAAGGAAAGACTTTTATGAACTCCAAAGTTTTATGTTATGAAAAGAGCAGTCGACTTCCAAGGGGATTAACAAGCAGTTAAAAACTCATCTCTGAAAATTGAAAGAGGTTTTCATTCCTAAGATTTTTAAGTACAAAAACCTCTTCCACTTTCTTCAAATCCATTATTATTTGAGAGAAATTAATGATCAAACTTGTGCTATGAAACTGCTGTAGGTGCAGTTTTTCACAAGCATATTTTTACACCTGTTTTTCAAAGACTCATTCTGGGCGGTAGGAAAGATGTTTCAAAAAACCAAGAGAGGTTTTTGTTCAGCATGGATTGGTTCAAAAAATCCTCCTTCATTTTTTCAAAATACATTTTTTATGAGAAGTTATGAGCTCTGTCCCAAGACCTATGTTTCAGCCAGAACAGAGCAAGGGACAGTCTCCTAGTTTCTAGGAACAGCAAAAGGATGAGTCATCAAGGGCCAGCTAGAAGGTTATGAGCACCATCAAATTCGAATTCATGGATTTTTAGGTGTCAAATAATGTTTTAAATGTTTAGATAAGGTTGTTGTAATCATAATAAGGAGTTACACTCCTAGTTGTATTAGGTCTCTGGGACTCCTAGTTAGTTGTCCTTTGTATTAAATAGTTAGTTTTAAGTGTCAATAGGTGTCAAATTAGGAGGAATTCGAATTCCCCTCATGCTAGAGGAAGGAATCTACATGAAATCTATATATGGGAGAAGAAATAATGTATTAGTGGTTGGAAAATTTATGGAAAAGCTTGTATTTGGCCTATGTAAGACTCATTTTCAGTAATACATGCTTGACTTTACTTCTCAGGATTCATGAAGGATTTTTTATGTTCCGAATATGTGATGTTGTCCTTTTCTTAATTCTTACAGTGGTATGGATGTATAATCACTCAGAATTCACTGAATGTGCTCTGACTTCCTGTATACATTTATAAATTGTGTGGTCCCATATGAGTTTATGTTCTGAATGTTTAAATGCTGAATGCCCTGACTTCCATGTAAGGTTGAGTTTATTGTTATATTGAGGTGTTGTTGACTCCATAAGCCCAATGGATAGTTGTTTAATGTGTTTCCACCATTCATATTTTTCACAGTTGTTCTATAAGAGTTAGCCATCTTATCTTTAATCAAAATCATTAATCCATCAAGAGAGAGCCCTCTCAGGTTGAGGAGGCTAAGCCTCAGCCTAAAGTCGGTTTGAAATAGTTACTTAGAGTCAACTTGACCAGCAGCCTATCAGGATCTGATTTTGAGATAACATTTTGGTGCGTCTGCCGAGAGCCTGAAGTCTATTCATTCCCGAAATTAAGAGACTGAACTTCTGAAGGTAGCAGGAGCTCAAACATCTTTTTGAGGCTGCAAAACTACCTTGGCGACTCCACACATCGAATAAGAAATTGGAAGGTGACTCCACTGCTAGAAGATCAGTAGCTTGATGAAGTTTCAAGATGAGTTCCACTGCAATAATGAATGACAGGTATGCTCCTATGAATCGGTCTCATATCCCTGGCTTTCCAAATCCTATGCCAAAGGTTGATTGGTTAGATGATCTTCCAATATTCAAAGATGAAAAGAAGGACAATGCTGCTCTTCATTTGGTTAGGTTCCATATGCATGTACGCAGTCTTAAGGTTCATTTCCCTGAAGATTGTCTCATGAAGATGTTTATGACCACTTTAGAAGGAAAGGCATGGTCTTGGTATAAAGGTTTGGAAAATGGTTCAATATATTCGCTTGCTAATTTTCATGATGAATTCTATGAGATGTATAAAGAATGTCATCCTTCCTTATTGTTGCTCAAAGATTGCTGTAGACATTCTTTAAGTCTTATTCAGTACTTGGAGGATTGTTATGATGATGATGAATTTATGGATGAAGAAATTTTAGAGGCTCTTCATAACAATGCATTTCAACACCAAGAAGAAAGTATAACATCTCATGAAATGCAGCATGAAGATCAGCAGGGGTTTACTTATGAAAATCATATTACATCCTCTGAGATTGATGTAGAGATGCAGCAGATTTGTCAGGCTTCAGATCATTATGAGTATGAAATTGATTGCAAACAGCAAGAAGAAGTACTGGAAAATAGCTTTTATAGCCCTCAGGCAGAGGAAAAGGTTGTTCAATTTTGTAATTCCTTGCAGCAGCTCACTTCAAAGAATGATCACAATAGTGAGGAAAATTACATTGTCTATGAGAATCATGCAGAAAGGCAGTTGGATAGCACATCCAAGGAATTTTGTGTGGCTGAGGATCAGTTGTCTGAAGAGATAGAATGTTATGATGATTATCAAAATAACCATTTTTTCTTTGACCCTATAAATGAATACATGGCAAAGTTTTGCACATCAGTATTTCATTTTCATTTGCATTATGAAGATCGTATACATTATAAGTTGATTTGGTCATCTCACTATCATGGTTATTTTGAGGTTGAATGCAATCAAGAGCCTCCAATATCAGAAAGGACAATTGATTCGCTTTATTGGAAATATCATGTTGCTTGACCTAAACTGGAAATTGCAGCTAGTAGGTAGGTAGGAAAATGCAAATAAGCTCAAAGTTGACTGAGCATTTTTTTCAGTAAATATAGATTTCTTTCTCCTACAGTGGTCATCAAGCTTAAGCCCGAGGTGAAGGCTCAAGAAGCTTAAAGGGAACACTTGTCAAGCAAATTTTAGTTTCTCAAAAAAGGATAAAGCACTGGACCTGCGATTTCTTAGTGTACTACAGGAGCACACTATCCCAAGTGGAGCCATTGTTATCACTAAACAAATTTCAAAGGAAAAGGGTAAGGTAAGAAAGATTTGGTCTTGGTTATTGTCATGCTCCTTTCATGCATAAGAAGCACTTGGCAAACTCAGGGTCAGCATACATAAAAGTTCTTTGAAGGCTCAAGCAAGGCAAGCAAGTTTCAAGGCAGATGAGAAGGAAATTTCAAGATAAAGAAGCTCAAGACAGACAAATTTGGCATGTAAGTTGTGTTTTTGAAATTACACAGCAGTTTCGTAGCACGCTACGAAACTGCTGTAAGTGATGCCTAATGCACAACAGTTTCGTAGTGCGCTACGAAACTGCTGTAGCTACATATTGTGATTTGATGGACCATTTTTGTAAGAAAAAGGGAAATATTATTTGAAGAGGAGGGTCTGAAAGGGAGCATTCACGAAGTATAAGTGTCTAGCAAAGGCAAAACAAGGAAAGGAAAGACTTTTATGAACTCCAAAGTTTTATGTTATGAAAAGAGCAGTCGACTTCCAAGGGGATTAACAAGCAGTTAAAAACTCATCTCTGAAAAGTGAAAGAGGTTTTCATTCCTAAGATTTTTAAGTACAAAAACCTCTTCCATTTTCTTCAAATCCATTATTATTTGAGAGAAATGAATGATCAAACTTGCGCTATGAAACTGCTGTAGGTGCAGTTTTTCACAAGCATATTTTTACACCTGTTTTTCAAAGACTCATTCTGGGCGGTAGGAAAGATGTTTCAAAAAACCAAGAGAGGTTTTTGTTCAGAATGGATTGGTTCAAAAAAGCCTCCTTCAGTTTTTCGAAATACATTTTTTATGAGAAGTTATGAGCTCTGTCCCAAGACCTATTTTTCAGCCAGAACAGAGCAAGGGACAGTCTCCTAGTTTCTAGGAACAGCAAAAGGATGAGTCATCAAGGGCCAGCTGGAAGGTTATGAGCACCATCAAATTCGAATTCATGGAGTTTTAGGTGTCAAATAATGTTTTAAATGTTTATATAAGGTTGTTGTAATCATAATAAGGAGTTACACTCCTAGTTGTATTAGGTCTCTAGGACTCCTAGTTAGCTGTCCTTTGTATTAAATAGTTAGTTTTAAGTGTCAATAGGTGTCAAATTAGGAGGAATTCGAATTCCCCTCATGCTGGAGGAAGGAATCTACATGAACTCTATATATGGGAGAAGAAATAATGTATTAGGGGTTGGAAAATTTATGGAAAAGCTTGTATTTGGCCTATGTAAGACTCATTTTCAGTAATACATGCTTGACTTTACTTCTCAGGATTCATGAAGGATTTTTTATGTTCAGAATATGTGATGTTGTCCTTTTCTTAATTCTTACAGTGGTATGGATGTATAATCACTCAGAATTCACTGAATGTGCTCTGACTTCCTGTATACATTTATAAACTGTGTGGTCCCATATGAGTTTATGTTCTGAATGTTTAAATGCTGAATGCCCTGACTTCCATGTAAGGTTGAGTTTATTGTTATATTGAGGTGTTGTTGACTCCATAAGCCCAATGGATAGTTGTTTAATGTGTTTCCACCATTCATATTTTTCACAGTTGTTCTATAAGAGTTAGCCATCTTATCTTTAATCAAAATCATTAATCCATCAAGAGAGAGCCCTCTCAGGTTGAGGAGGCTAAGCCTCAGCTTAAAGTCGGTTTGAAATAGTTACTTAGAGTCAACCTGACCAGCAGCCTATCAGGATCTGATTTTGAGATAACAGCCTAAATCTAGGAAGGGTCATGATTATCTGTATGTTGTTGTGGATAGGTTCAGCAAAATGTGTATTTTGATACCTTGTAATAAATAGATTACAGTTGAACAAACTGCAAAACTGTTCTTTCAACATGTATGGGTTCATTTTGGATTACCCACTTCCATTATATCTGATCGAGACACCATATTTGTGGGGAAGTTTTGGTCAAGTCTGTGGGAACTGATGGACACCAAACTAAAGAAAATAATAGCTTTCCATCCACAAACCGATGGCCAGACAGAAGTAGTCAATAGGACGATGATCCAGTTGCTCAGGGGATATTGCAGCAAACATCCCAAGCTTTGGGATGAACATTTGTGTTATGTGCAGCATGCTTACAACCGAGCCAAACATTCTTCCACACAGAGATCTCCTTTTGAGACCTGTTTTGGTTTCACACCAAGGTCTCCCTTGGATTTTGTCTTTGGTAAGGACACAACAGTTGAGGGACACAGCAATGTGGACAAGGCAACTAGGTTCATTGAACAAATCCAAGAGATCCATCAGGCAATACAGGAACAGTTGGAAAAGAGCCAGGCCAAATACAAGGCAAGGCATGACAAGCATCGGGTGGAGCATATTTTCCAAGTTGGTGATCAAGTCTGGCTATATATCAGCAAGGACAAGATGCAAGGTGAAGGTAAAAAGCTAAAACCAATAAGGTATGGACCTTTCAGGATCCTTGAGAAAATTGGTGAGAATGCTTTTTGCCTTGATTTACCAACTTATATGCACATCTACTCAGTCGTCAATGCAGACAGCTTGAGACTATTTGAACCTTCGTTAATTGAAGATCCTGAAGAGTAGAGTCAATTGCCTTCTATTGATGACTTGTTACTTGAATATCTTAATGAATTGCAAGAAGACACAGTTCTGGATAGGAAGGTGACAATGACCGGCAGGGGAGATGTTGAGTACCTCAGAATTGGCTCAGGGGTTCAAAGTCAAGCAGTGCAAAATGGATAGAGATTGGACATGTGATAAAGTTGTATCCTCACTTAGTCGATGCTTGAAAACCAACTTTTGGTGGTCCAAAAGCTTTTTCAGTGGGAAGGTCGTGATCCAAATTGGATCCTCAAACAATTCCATGATTGTCAAGAATGAATGACGGACTTCAAGAAATCTTATAGCTATCAAAAATAACCTCTGAATAATGGCAATTTGCAGCCAGCACGGAGCAACGAGGACCTTCGATCAAAGTGCGCTGATCGTCGGCCCATGGAGACCACGCATGGCGCAAAAATGGCAATTGGGAAGCTCAGATCCAGAAATGGAGGCTGTTTTTGATACGTGATTAGCGCAAAGTACTAATCGCGTATCGATGGGCAAAATCCCTCAAGAAGTAAAAGCCCCGAGCGCTCGCTCACAAGGAAAACCGAAAAACTGTGGGAAAGCGTTAAAATTGACAAGGTGGGTCCCGCGCTCAAAACCGGCGGAATATCGGAGGCATTTCGGGTGGTAAGCGGATTTGGCCAAGGACCCAGTGATTCCATACACTGAATGATGCGTGTTCGGCGGGGAGATAGAGAAACCGCTTACATCGCGGACTAACAGCCGAGCAACTCAACCACACGATATAAGCGAAGACCGTAGGATCTGGGGGCTCCAGATCAATGGCAGAGGTTCAACCCGATGGATGACCAGACCCAGGGGAGAAATAAACTACAGTGCATAAGATTTGAAGTCCGATTTGACCAATGAATCGACAGAAGGATCCGTTTCACAGGCATCTAGGAAATAACGGAAAAACAACCGTTCAGGAAGAACTGACACTCAGTTCACAAAGAGACAGGTGGCCACCTCTCTGCGAAGCATTACGCAGCAATGATGATGCAGGGCAGAGGAGTCCTAGCGGATAGAGGCAGGCGATCCAGAGAGCCGGGAAGCCGAAACGAATAGTCGAAGGAACAAACTAGCTTTAAAGCCACGAGCTGACAAAGACAGGAGAGACAGTGAAGCAGAGAAGCAGTGAAGAAGTCGAAGGCCGAGAGACACAGAAAGAGAGGCAAAGTTACAGAGGGCAGAGAAATGGAGCTGACCATCAGATTAAGGGCAGCATTGAGCAGATAGAGACTAGTTGAGGTCGAAATTTGGTAAGGGGAGTCTGTGAACTCTAAGGACTTGGGAATTCCAAGTGCCATCCTCCTGATCATTCTCTGTCAAGTGAGACTCAGATTGAGCTCCTTATTGTAAGACTCTGCTTTAAAAACATAATAAAAAGGCCACCACTGACGGCTGGACCAGGAGACGTAGCCCAGGAGGATTGGGTGAACTCCTTATTAAATTTTGTTGTGTTTATGTTTGCTTACTGTGATCTCTTACTGCTTCAAGTGTCTGTGTATTTCCCAATCTTATCGATCTGTTGCATAAGATAACATAGACACGTACACCAGCACATGAGTCTATAATACCTTCATTAATTTACTGAGGTCACCTAGGGGTGATTTCAGATCACCTACGCTTGTGATCGCACTGAACAACAAAGCAAAGATTATGCACTCCTAATAAACCCATTTCTTGAACATTAAAATCACATGTTACAACAAATGTTATAATTTATTCATCACTTTTCTACAAGCTTTTTGAGAAATCTACAAGGACAAAACCTAACACTCTTTTTAAATTAACAATATTGATTATGTGTGAAAGTCATGTGATATTCATTAGATCTAGGATCACAAGAAAACTATAATTAAAAAAAAAAAAAATATATATATATATATATATAGAGAGAGAGAGAGAGAGAGAGAGAGAGAGATAATTCTAAGATCAAATTTTAACTATTCTCTATTATTATTTCAAACCCTTTGATATTATTAGTCCCTGCCTCCGACTAGGGACTATCGTTATCAATTTTCAATGAAAAGGATTTAACCACAGATTATTTCATCTGATTTTTGTGACATTAACCATAGTTTGCAAAAACCACAGAATTTTTTCATTTTTCAAAAATTAAAATATATTTTCCTAATTATTAAAATAATATTTCTATTTTTCTATTTTTCTATTGATTGAGGGCACTTTCGACAAGACATAATTCCCTGGTGTATGGGATTTTTTTCATATTTCTTTAATTTTTAAATTAGTTTTAAAATAAATGTTGTTTTTAGTGCCTCTTGTGGTTTTGACAAGGTAATTTAGTATAAGTTATATGTTTTTGCAAGTTTTGACAATGATACAGTCGATGTTTTGACAACAGTGTAGGCTTTGACTATGTTGTAGGCTATGCAATTATTGTGCTCGCATCACCACCACCATCCCTACCACCACTAGCTACAACCTTCAAAAGAACTTCTCGTTGGCAATGTTCCAACCTGCATACCCTACATGGCCACACATCTCACCACATCCGTCCTTTCTATATTGAAAGGGGATCTACTTTCCATATTGAAACAAAATTAGTAATCTTGTTGAACCCTTACGTTGATATGGAATCTCAAGGTGTACTTGGAAAAAAAAAGTTTTTGGAAGCTTACCAGATTCATTGTAGTCAAGGGTGATGTGAAACGGGGATTGATTTAGATGTTTCCTCTACCTCTTGCACTAATTACTTCTTTACTAATGCTTGCATTAGGATGGGTAGTTGGCCTTGTACTTGGAGGATTTGAGACTATTTAAGTCTTTGAGTGAGATTCAATCTATATAGGTGTCTTTGTATCTTTGTGTGAAAGGTATGTGGGCTTTCCTTTTCAACTAACCAAATGAGCAAGGGTTGAAGATGTTCTTGCAATCTTAGAATTTCATCATGATTAAAGTTAGTGATTTAGCAGGCCAGGAACTAAAGGAGAAGAAAAACCAATATTTACAAGTGAATTAAATGAAATTTCAATTCAGTCTTTGTCTTCACAATTTTCATGAAAAAAGAAATATGTTGAAAGCACAAAAATCAATTTCCTTATTTACTTCTAAAAATGAAAAAATAAATCATTGAAATTCTACTTTTTATTATTTGAATGGATAAAAAAAAACCTTGTGGTCCAAGCTAAAAGCTTGTCTTCCGAAAACATAAGGAAACAAGTTAACGACCCAAGACCCAGAGGCATATGGCAGGAGTGAAAGTCATTCCCTTATAGACCACTAGCAAGTAATTCTAGGTGGCATGGTTTTCCTTGAATAACAATGATAAGTAAGCTTGCATTCGTAGATAACAGCTAGTGATGGTGTTCCCCACTACTAGTTTGAAAATTGATTTATGATAGGTTTTCCCACTATTAAAAAATAAATAAATAATTAGGCTCTAGGAAGTCCAAGTTTTCTATTTGTTTTTTACTTAAATAAAATAAGCCCATCAGAGACAATACATGTTACTGGAGGAGCATAATATTTTTGTGAATGCTTCAACTTGCCCGTCATCTTGTTGCAATACATAAGAACATTATTAATGAGGGGCTATTGAAATATAGAGGGCCTACATTAGTGAGGGAATGGTATAGCTTGTCTAGTTTGGATGTTTAACCATGTTTCGAAGGCATGTTGTTTGGAATCTTCTCAAATCTAAATTCCAACAAATATTTAACAAATTCCATCAGTGTAGATGTGTTAATGCACTCTTGTGTCTATTAGGTATTAATAAAGGTGACATAGAGGCCTTGAACATACAAGATATGTATCAATTGCAGCATAGCGTTAATGGGGCCCTAAGCAAGGAAAGGGAGCATAATAGTGTGTTGGCAGTGATGGATTCCACCAGCATTGTAAGGGGATCTCCCTGATGTGAATTACCAATTAGAACTCACATTGTTTGGTGTAGAAGTCCCATCTGGCCATACGGTCTGGCCATTGTTGGAATTCCTTGGTTACAATCGAACATAAGAGAGTATAATGCATCTTTGAGTTAGCAAGAATGTGAGCTTTGTGAGACACCCAACGTAAGGTATACTAGGAAGACTTACGCAGTTGGTGAGAGAAACGAGCCACCTATTAGAAAAGTAATAGTACTATCCTAAAGGGGGACACAGGGTAAAGAGGAAGACTTGTTGAATACCTGGAAATTAGTCCACATAATAAACAAAAATCGTTAAGGCATAATAACATTCATTCAATAACATCGATAATCAAGCAACGAAATAGTTCATTAAATTGGCATGTGAATAAAGAAACATATACCATACACATAACCAAAATAGTCCAACTATATACATGATACATGTATGAAGGAATGTTGGATCACTGAGCTTCTTATTATAAGCATAAGGTACCAAGTAGATTGTTACATGGATGAAACATTGTAACACCCTCCTCCCACATTTACCCAATTTAACTAGTCTAATGGGGTAAACATGTTACAAGAGGCTACTATGATACGGTTCAACTGTTGGGTTGTGTTATATTCTTTCCACGACTAACCCAGGGAAAAAAAATAAATTGGACCCTATATTAGGTGGGCGGACCTACCTACGATTTTGTGCATGGATTTTGCATATGGTTTTGGGCGCGATGGTTTTCGGTCCATGGTATTTTGTAGATCTGGTCAAGGGAACTACAGTTGTGTTCTAATCCAGGGTTAATGGATTGGGGTTTATATATATATATATATATATATATATATATATATATATTGTAACATTAAAAGGAATGTAATGAAAAATCAATTTGGTAGTCCCGGTTTTAGGATCCAGGGGAAAATCTCTGTGTATATTTGTTTTATGTGTTATGCTCTCGCCATTGTTTATTTTTTGTTCGTAGAATTTGTATGCAGGTAATTTATGTACAGGGTTAAAACCTACATCAACTCCCCATGTACAGTTAAGGAAGTGGAACTGACACAACAAAACCAATATGACCTTCTAAACATGCTACAGAACCCTCAAGAGCCAACCAACCCTTCCAGGTTGTAGGTTTTAACCCCATACAAAAATTTCCTCCATACGAATTATAAAAATAGAAAAATAAACAATGGTGAGAGCATAAAACATAAAAAATATATACACAAAAATTTTCCCCTAGATCCCAAAACGGGGAATACCATATTGATTTTTCATTATATTCCTTTGAATGTTATAATACATATATATACATGTCGAAGCATCCATAAACCCCAATCCATTAACCCTGGATTAGAACATAATTGTAGTTCCCTTGACCGGATCTACAAAATACCATGGGCAGAAAACCATCATGCCCAAAACCATGTGTGAAAACCACGCACAAAGTCAAAGGTAGGTCTGCTCACCTAATATAGGGTCCAAAAAAAAAATTCCCTTGGGCACTGCCTTGAACCCCATAGATGGGGACTGCGCCCCCCCTCAAACCCCCTGACAAGGGGGAACTAGCCGCCCCCCTTCTAACCCCCCATCTTCACTACTGGGGCTAGTCGTGGAAAGAATATAACACACACCCATCACAGGTGATCACCCATTAGATAACCTAGAGCCTCAGTCGCTCCCATGGCATGTTCATGTATGTGACTAGGGTATTTTTCAGCTACTTCTGAGCCTGCGACTGTGGATTTTGTGCCACTTTTTTACGTCCAGGAATCAGGCCATTGCCCAAAACTTCATGAAACTTCTATAAATGAAAAGTAACATCAAAACAATGATACAAATGTAAATACCTAAACAAAGGCTTGACTGGACCCCTACTAGCCATGACAGAAATTTCATCAACACATGTCACGAATATGCATTATACAAGTCATAAAAAAAAATTGAGCATAGGGGTCTCATACTTATCTAAGAATCACTAAGAAGCATTGATGCCTTATCACATTAGCTGCATTGTCATCTATTAGGTCATATATTCATTATTCATTCATTTCAAATCAAAACATGATGAGAGCCATACCTCATCACTGTCATAAAACATACTCATTATCAGTATATAAACAACAGAAATAATAAGGATACAACAACCATAGAATCCACATATGAACCAGTACATTTATACATGAAATACCAAGGAGAAGGAACTTTTATTAATGAATGAAAAATCCAACCGAGTTTGGGACTCCCACGAACCACCTGACCATAGATTGGTTGAACCAAATATTTCTTTCATCCAATCACCCCCATGCCATATTCCAAGCATGAATGTAGGACTCATAACCAAAACGCAACCAGGGCTTCCTGAGGCTACACCACTTCACCCTTATCAATAGAACCAGGCTTTACCGCAATCCACACCGGATCACTAGGCCCTAAACAAGAATGGATTCCACCAGATTTCTCCACCTACACCGTGGGGAATTTTAATGTCTCCTAGTGATCTGTAAACTACCGTGGATATTCAATTGGACTGTTCATCACAACATATCTGATAATGTTCTATTAAAAATCTGAGATTCTACACTATTACAGTTTTATTTAATTTCTAGATCTATAGAGCTTACTGTAATTAGTACATGCATGTAAAAGTAAATTATGAAGAAAGTATCCTAAGTTGCACGCTCCCGTGAGCTCCCCTGGTGCGCCCAAGGGACTCAGCCGTCTTGCGTTCAGATCAACTCACAGGGCGTCCTGCTGCATCCATGGAGACATCAGAACCACCAGAGGATGGAGATACTCCTCCAGGAAACCATTCTGAGTAAGAAGAAAATGCATATGCCTTTGCATCCTTGATATCAACCATTGGCCCTCCAAAAACCAGACCGTCAATATCCAAGTTTGTGAAGAAACTCGAAGATATCCCAAAGATCTCACTCCCTCCATCTCTTCCTCGTCGGGCGGCGTTGTCTCTAGCAGAAAGGGGATTGGTTGGCTAGTTTACATGACTATGGCCATCCCCTCATTTAGTTCAAAAATGGTTTGAAAGGAACTGGACCTCTTCAATAAGTGGAAAAATATCCATAATATTTTGTGGCAAAGGGTATTACACATTTCACTTTGAAACAAAGGAAGATCGATACTTAATCATTAGAAACAGCCCATACCTCATGGACATGCGTGGGTTATACCTAAACAGATGGACTCCTAACTTTGATCCTGAAATGGATGTTCCCAGCGTTGTGCCAGTTTGGGTAAGACTTCCTCACATTCCTCTCCAATACTAGGGAGACGAAACTGTCAAGGCCATCAGGAATGTTGTGGGGAAGTATATTGATAGATACGAACCGAAAGAGAACATGCATGCATGTGCGAGGATTTGTGTCGATGTGGACCTAGGGAAAGTCCTTCTGGAGGTAGTAAATATCAAAGTAGATCAATGGACACACATACAATAGCTGGACTATGAGAAGATACCATTCAAATGCAAGGTATGTCATGAATATGGTAATTTTGCAAATAGATGTCCAAAAAAACAAGAAATTGAAAACCTATAAGAGACTGAAGAAAAATGGGAACAAGTTAAAAAGAAAAAATCGGCAAACAAACAGCCCCTCTCCTCATCAGGCCATCCACAGGCTCACCCAGATTCTTCTCCATCATCCCCCATCTTAGCCAAACCCCCCATAAATCCTTCATCCTTCATCAACACCAACCCATTTGGACCTCTTGAGGAACCTTCTATACCTCCTTCATCCCCCACCTCCCCCCCTCATCTCTCCCCTTCCCATATCCTCACCCCCTCAATCCCTATTACCCATCGCAGCCCCCCTCCCCCCTTAGTGGACAAAATTCTGACAAGAAACCAATCTAAGGAATCTCTCCAAACCTTAGATCACCAAAAGAAGGTAGGAAGAAAATCTAACAAAGAGCTTAGAGATGAAGTGACAACAAAAGAGATCGATTTAGAGAACGCAGCAGCCCATGGACTCCTTTTTTGGGAAAAGTTGTGGGAACAATGAGAAAAACCAAAATCATCAAAGAGGGAAAGGTCCCTCAACCCACCAACCAAATAAATAATGACTGTGGTTTCCTGGAATTTTCGTGGTTTGGGGACACCTTTTAAAGTAAATGTAGCAAAATATATTTTAGTAAAGGAAAACCCAGATATCCTTATGCTTCAAGAGACCAAAACTAGTTTCCAGGACTCAGAAAAAATGATCAAAAATATAAAAAAATATGAAGGAACAGCTCAACAAACCATAGGGGCCTCAGAGGGAATTTGTACACTATGGAGGAAAGGAAAATGGAAGCTGCTACAACAAAAAAAGTAGCAACACTGGATTAGAACATATTTAAAAGATACAACAACTAATGAGCAATTTTGCTTCGTCAACATATACGCTCCTAATCACTTCAGGGAAAAAGAACAATGTTGGAATGCGGTTCAAGAGACTTTAAATGAAACTCATAACAGAAAAATAATTTTGGGAGGGGATCTCAATCTTGTCTTAAATGTAGAGGAGAAGTTTGGAGGGACTTACCATGCATACCCTTTAAGGGATGCCTTTGAAACAATTATGGAAAAAAAATCTAATAGGCATTCCTCCAAACAACGGTAAGTACACGTGGAACAACAAAAGGGTAGGAAAAATCAACATAAAGGAAATATTAGATCGGATTTTGGTTCAGGACAACATCATCTACAACTACAATTCAGCAAGATCAAGAATGATTCATACAACGGCATCAGACCACAAGCCGGTTGTAATTACTATGGGTTGATGGACAATCAAGGTCCATTACCTTTCATATACTGCCCATATGGAACAGCAACGAAGAATTTAGAAAATTAATTGAGGAGGTGTGGTCTCAAAAGGTCATGGGGTCTCCTTATTATGTGTGGGAAACCAAGCTCAAAAATCTAAGAAAGGAATAGAAAATATGGGCCAAAGAAAATGAAAAGCAAACCAAAAAAGAAAGTCTGAGCTATTAAAAAAGATGGAGAAACTTCAAGAGGCAAAATAAAATGAGGAAGACAAAGAGGATCAACTCCAGGAAAAGGGTCTCTTTTGGGAAATATATAGAGAGAATCGAAAAGAAGAGGAAGAGGCGAGATTAAAGTCAAGAAGCCTGTGGCTAAAAGTAGGGGATAAAAACATAGCTTTTTTTCATAATACTATGAAAAATAGAAGAGCTAGAAATCAGATTGAGAAAATCCAAGTAGATGGACAGGAAATTAGAGGAGCAGTTGAATTAAAAAAAGAGGCTCATAAACATTTCAAAAATCTCTTAACAGCAAATGGAGAAATAGCAGATTATGAAAGCTTTTTGCAGCATGTCCCAAACAAGATAAGTGATAGGAAAAATGTGGAAATCATGAAAGAAATCACAGAAGAAGAAATAGAGGCAGTTGTTTGGAACCTCCATCCAGATAAGGCACCAGGCCCAGATGGTTTCACAATAGCATTCTACAGGAAACACTGGAAGATAATAAAAAAGGATCTAGTAAGAATGATAAGGAATGTGTTTAATAAATAAAAATGGGAGGTTCCACCAAATCCTCCTATCTGGCATTAATCCCAAAGGATGCTAGACCCTCTACCTAAGTCATATGACACGTCCTCCAAGGTCCCGTGTCACGTATTTTACGTGCCGGACACGAAAACGGCCCTAAAACATGTCGAAAACGTTTTTCATCGTGTCCTGTAAAATGTAAAACGTATTCGCCAGTTTTCGTCGTGTCCGGCATCTAGAAAATGCGTATTCCATTGATATAAAACGTTGCCTGCATAAGCTGCATTTTTTTTTGAAAGAAACAAATAATTTTTGAGTGGGGCGGCTTAATAATCAAGTCTAGGCCCTAGTATTGATATGCTATTCATGGTAATGTTAAATTCTTAAAGTAAAAGTGACATTCTCCTTAATCTTCATTTTCATCCTTTTACTTAAATTTTTAACATTACCATGAAATGACTCAGGATGTTTGAGAGTGGTTCCAGCCTCATTGGATTTCATATGGAGAAAGTATAATTTTAGATTTCATTCAAAATGCAGCAGACTTATCAGTTTTTCAGGATTTCAGGATTGGGAGATTGTAATGTTTCCAGGTGACACCACCTGCCCGGGCTACCCTTACCACCAGTAGAGGACGTGGTCTACCTCCTATAGCTCCTACTTCTAGTTCTTCAGCTTCTAGAACATAGCAAACTCCACTGCCAACTCCACCAGCACCAGCGTCTACATCTAGAGGGAAAGGGAAAGTTGTGGCATTTTCTCTCAAGAGGGGCAGAGGAAATCAATAGGATTAGACTTTAGCTATTTTCTTATGTGCTTGTAAGTTGTACATGAACAATGAACATTGAATATTCAAGAATCAAGACCAGGCATATCACATTCTAATTTCTAAATAGTAAATTTTGATTCTATTTATTTTTTTTAAGTGAACTATGAACTTTGAGAAGTAATTATATTTTAATTTGATTAGATACGCTGCAACCTGCAATTTAATATGGACTAAAAACTATATTTCGGTATATATATATTATTAAATATATATAAAACGTGTCCCCCGTGTCCTGTTTCCAGGTCGCTGCGTTTCCTATTGAATATTCATATTTACGTGTCCTCCGTGTCTCGTGTCCTCGTGTCATGTGACTTAGCCCTCTACATTTAGCAGATTTCGGCCAATTTCTTTGTGCAACTCTTCTTATAAAATAGTTACGAAAATAATAGCCAGCCGAATAAATAAAGTTCTTCCGGAGATTATTTCAGAAAATCAAGGAGGCTTTGTACCAAATAGATAGATTATAGACAGTGTTCTGGTGGTCCAGGAAGCTCTCCACTCAAGCATGCTGAAAAAAGAAAATGGAATCATCATAAAATTGGATATGGCCAATGCTTTTGACCGAGTAAGTCTTCCCTACCTTACTGTTGTCTTAAATAAATTTGGCTTTTCAAGTGAAATCATTGAGGTAATCAGTGCCTGCATTATGGGACCTTGGATAGCCCCTTTGATAAACGAAAGACCGAGTGAGTTCTTTCAAAGCTCTAGAGGGTTGAGGCAGGGATGCCCTCTCTCACCTTTCTTATATATAATAATGGTTGATTCGTTAAGTAGAGCTCTGGAAAAGAGAAGGAGAGAAAGAACCCTAACTGGGTTACACGTCTCTCATGGAATTAAAAGCATAAATCACTCCTTGTTTGTTGATGACACTTTGCTATTGGGCAGAGCTTCATGCATAATTTCCCAAAGATTTAAAAAATTCCTTGATAACTTTATGGAGGTCTCGGGTGGTCTCTTAAATAATGCAAAATGTAGAATATATGACTAGAACAATACCTCTCGCACCATGCAAAGAATATCTCAAATTCTTGAGATTCCCATATAGGAAAACTGGAGCCATTTATTTTACCTTGGACTTCCCATATCTAAAGAAAACCTTAAGGTTGAGTTGTGGAGTACACAAACTAAAAAGATGAAGGAAAAAATCCAAAGTTGGGGAATGATGTGGCTGAACATTGTAGGCAGGGTGACTCTAATTAAAGCAATGCTTACTGCGTTGCCAATATACCAATATGCCACTATTCTGGCTCCGGCCAGTATTCACAAACAAATGGAATTAATAATCAGAGGTTTTCTATGGAAGGGAGGGAAAAAGGAGACCAAAAAAATTCAACTTGGTAAAATGGGATCAAGTAATTTTTCCCTACGATAAGGGAGGCTTATCTATAAGGCGGCCTGGATTAATGAACACTGCCCTAGGGGTTAAAATTATATGGAGAATGATAACTAGTAAGGACAGCTGGTAGAAACAAACTTTGGCTATGAAGTATATGAACCATCAAAGAACCCACTTACTGGATGAAAGTGTCCCAATAAGGCCATGCACACAAGTATGGAAGCTAGTTAAAAAAATGATACCTGCTATCATCAAGTACACCTCGAAGATGCCCGGAAATGGTAAAAGTATCAAGGTATGGGAAGATAGAATCATGGGGAAGGAACCTTTAACATTCCTTCCAAGTTGCCAAGAGATAAAAGATTGGATGCAAGCCAAGGAGATAACCTCCATGCATTCTATCTCTCGTTGGGAAAACAAAAATTGGTAAGATTGGCATATTCCAAACCTCCCTCCACTTTTAAAAAGCTAATGGGATCTCTTAGTGCACCACCTCAAAGGATCAGCCCCAACAAACATGGAGGATTAAAATACAATCATATGGGATCTAGTTGAGGTGCCTACTCAGGCAAGTCCGAATATAACGCTCTCCAAGATCAACAAAATGAACAAGATTGGGCACCATGGAAATCCATGTGGAAAACAAAAAGTCTCCCTAAAGTTAAAATATTCAGTTGGACCCTACTAAAAGGAAAAATCCTTACTACTGAAAACATTAAAAGAAAGGGATTCTCAGGCCCGTCAAGGTGTTCAATGTGCCTAAATGAAGAAGAAACCATTCAACACCTTTTCATGGATTGCCCATTTACTAGAGAGTGTTGGAAGCAGCTATCTAGTCCCCTAGAAATGGAACTCAACTTCTCCAGAACCTTTAATGATTTTTTTACTGAATGGAAAAAAAATTATCCTTATTCAATGAAGAATAAGCAAACCATTAAAAGGTTTTGGGAAAGTCTCTCGTCTTTACTATGTTGGCAGATATGGCTCTCAAGAAACAAAATCATTTTCAAAGACCAAGTCCCAAAGATTGAAAGAGTTTTGTCAAAAACTTGGGGACTCGCCTCCGAATTTTTAAACATGAAAGGACTAAAAGCAATAGATAGAAATCTTCTCCAACAAGAAGAAAGGGATTGGATTAGTAGGGAAACTATAAGAAGTAAATGGAATATCAGTCCCAATGACAGACCACCAATCCAGAACTGGAAGATAAGATTAAATAAGGAAGAATTCATAACATGGAAAGGAAATTTGAATAGGTATTGTCTCTTTTTTGACGGGGCCTCCAAAAATAATCCAGGTAGAGCAGGTGCAGGAGGGATCCTCCTCGAGCCAGGGGGGGAAATCTTGTCTCTTATGAGTGGGGGTTGGGGGAAACCTCCAACAACAAGGCAGAGGCTTATAGCCTGTTAATGGGATCCAAGATTCTAAAAAAAAGGGAAATCAGAGATTCAATAATAATGGGAGACTCAGCAATTATAATCAAAGCCATGGTCAGCAAAAGAAATCCTCCAAATGCTGTCATGCATCGAATCTTTAAAAGAATAAGGAAAAATTTAGCATGCCTAATAAATGTCACATTCAAGCATATATTGCGGGAAAACAACAATAGAGCGGATCACTATGCAAATATGGCAGTGACCAGACCCGAAGGGGAAACAAGAGAGGATGTGGAGGTGTATCACACATCTATTCCTTAAGTGTTATTGAACCTACAATAAAATCATGACAAAAATCTCATATCCCTATGACAATACGTGGCTCAAAACAAAGCAGATATGCAGCATCATTACGTATATCTGCAAGGATATACTCTCAATTGACATAGCATGGAGATCCCGTGACTCCACACGAAGCTCTCTGTGCACAATTTGTCACTACAGCAGCTCGAAGATTAACATTTTACATCCAATCGCACTCCTCAAGGTATGCATCATCTCTAAGCGGTACAGGTATTCCATCGCACTCCTCCCTCCTTTATATCTCGGGCTTCCCTATTATATTTTAACACACAGTCTGCTCAATGCTCATCCCGCTGAACTCTTCACCCATCGAGCTCCATCCGTCTCTGGTTCTATCTCCCATCATCGCAGTCTGGTCTCCACTCTTATTCACTTTCTTCCAATCCCTCAGTTGATCCCAAACCTCCTCCATGCGCGTTGTTTGTTTATCAACCCCATCCTCTTGACCCCAATACTTCTTTGAGCTTATCTCTTTTGCTTTGTATTCATATTGACAGTTTGTGAATCTCTACACTCTCCTCTGGCATCCTCATTTCTCCCTCCTTCATCGATGTCTGTGCTGCTAAGATAATTTTTATTTTCTCCTTGTTTCGGTCCAAACCAGCAAGTTGTTGCTTCTCCAAAGGGAAGGTAAAACATCGTCTCTACAGCAAGAAAAATCATTGGTGTCAATCTAACAAGGACAGGGGAACTTTAGCAATGCATTTGTTAAGCAGAGTTAATAGGAATCATCAACACAACATAGAGGATCAAACTGTATTTCAAAGGAAAGTAGAAGAACGCTCAGAAATGGATTTTAATCCAGTTGATCGAGCCTCTCAAAACGAGAAATGTGCCACTTGCAGAGCCAATAAATTTATGATCAGCAAGATAAAAGAGAAAATCCAAGATTTGAGGTTCCAAATGAGGGCTGAGAACTGTGATCTGAAGAGACAATTGGAGAGTCAGAAGGCAGAAATAAATTCCCTCAACAACAAATGCATTCACCTTGAGGAGACAGTCAACTACCTCAAAAACATCACGTTGAATTAGGAGGAAGAAAACTCAAACTACGAGAGTAGCAAACAGAGATCTCAACAAGACCAATCAGTGAACAAATATTAAATTGTCTTTAAGCGTTTTAGAAGTTTGATAGTCATTGGAGATTATGTTATGTAATTGTATTTTATTGTTGTCCCAGTTTGTAAGGCAGTATGCTAGAAATGTAATAGGTATCTCTGGAATTTTTGGAACCATGTCTAAAGTTTTTTGGTACTGTGTTCCCGACCTTCTATCCTTCTGCATGACTCCATCTAGCATCAAATGTAATAGGAGCTTTCTCCTCTTTCTTTTTTGGAATATATAAAACCATAACTGATCTTGTAAAAAAAAAATTCATTAATAAAGTAAGAGAACGAAAAAATAAGCTCACACACATATAAGACACGAGATGTGCTCTCTGGGAAACCCTTCGGGAGAAAACCCAATTGGAAGGTGAGGTCACTTTGCTCTCTTTCTCTATTTGGATCTATGTATGTAGATACAAAGAAGTAATGTATGTGGCATGTGGGTTGCTATAGTGCACATATCCTCTCTTTATACTCTACCTCCTATATCTCTTGACTATCTTTTATCAACTATCGAACAAAATTCTCTCAAAAGAATGGAATGCCTCTTCCTCTTAGTGGCCCGGTTATAACATAGCCTGATAGCCTACTAGTGCCTAAGTTTGACTACATCAACTCTTAACTAGAGTTACAAAATAGACTCTTCTAGAGTATTTTACATCGCAAACACGTGGCTATCCTCTTTTCCATGAATAATGGGGGCTGACGCGGCATCCTCTCGAACTATAGGTGTGAAAACAAGAAGGTCAACTTCTAAGTGGCATAACTTTTGCATACGGACTCTGATTGACGTTATTCTTACGCCGTTGGAAAGATTTATGTGTGTTAAATAGCACGAAATGGTTCTATGCTTAAGATACAAAGCTTTAACCCCAAAAAAGGTTGTTTGATGCCTCAAAATGCTCTCGGAAAGTTTCGGACCCCGTTTTTCCAAACTAGGTCCCGCCAGTAAAAACGGTCCCATGAGCTCATTCCTCCAAATTTTGCACTCCAAATGAACCGAGAAGGATGGAAAAAAATATAATGATCCAATTTAGATCACACCTCCCCATTTTGGGAGGATTTTGGTCCCCAAAAGATTTTATTGAATGAGGTGAGGAAATTTTTCCTCTGCCTTCTCTCTGGTGTACCATTTATCTTTGCCTAGAAGTTGTCCCTTCAACCCACTCTACCAAAGGTCTTGTTGCCCTTGTCTTGTAGTTCTGGACCACTTCTACAAAAATGTATCTTTTGTCAACTCTTCCTGAGCGTCTAGTGCCAAATCCTCCACAAAAGGTAGGACCTGTTCCTCTTCCTGATCTAGCATGGAAGGCTCATAGAGTTTCAAATTCTCCACATTTACAACTGAGTAAATGTGCATATATGGTGGTAAACTGAGTCGATAGGAATTATCACCCACCTTTTCTAGTATCTCAAAGGGACCATATCTGAGAGCCTTGATTTTCTTACCAAGCCCCTACGGCCTCTCCTTGTTCAACTATAGTCATACTTTGTCTCCCACCTTGAATGATTTCTCTATTCTGTGTTGATCATGTCTGGCCTTATACTTCTCCTGCGACTTCTAAAATGTTTTATGTACTAGTATATGGATTTGTGTGATCTTATCTATAAAATGTTCAGCCCTCAAAGCATCTCTTGTAAGATCTTCCTTCACTCCTCTGTATTTCCCATATGCAATATCCAAAGGTGAAGGTGGAAAATATCCAAAACAAGTTTCAAATGGGGACTTTCCTGTAGAAGTGTGGACTACTTTGTTATAAGAATTTTGTATATATACCAAATTTTCATCCTAGGTCTTTGGATGCTTCTAGTTGTAACCCCTTAGAAGTTGTACCAAAGTCCTATTAACTACTTTTGTTTGCCCATCTGTCTATGGATGGAATGTTGTAGATCTCTTCAACTTCGTGTCCATATTCTCCCATAATGTAATCCAGGATGCACTGAGAAGTCTTGTATCCCTATCTGAAATGATGCTCCTTGGTATCCCAAAGTGTACCTAGACTTGTTTAGAGGACAAGTTTGTTGCTTCTTTTCCGTTGATGGTCTTTTTACAGGCCATCAGAACACACATCTTGTTGAACCTATCAACTACCACGAACAGGTATTCATGTCCCCTCCTGGTTGTCGATAAACCTCCCACAAAGTCCATGGAAATTCATTACCAGGGACGAGTAGGTACAAGTAAGGGATGATACAAACCCTGTTTCTTGTTGCTAGGCTTACTGGTACAACAAAGCATGCATCCTCTTATGAACCTAGCTATTTGTTCTTGCATCTTGGGCCAATACACATACCTCTGCAAGTTAGCCATGGTCTTCCCTACACCAAAGTGTCCTGCAACCTTGGAGGTGTGAGCCTCTCTAATCAATTGCAAACGCTCACCTTTAGGAACACATAGCTTATCCAACCTGTAGAGTAACACATCCTGGAGATGGTAGTCAACGTTGTTGTCACCATCGTGCACATGACTCTGACTCTGCTACAAATGATACACCTCCTTGAAGTCTTCATCTTCTAAATATGCCTCTCTGTATGCATCATGGGTGAATGGCTCCATGTGCATAAGAGTCCCCAAAACTATAATCTTGATGTGGGTGGCCTTGAAAGCATATCGTCCAACTTGTTCATGCTGCCCTTATTATACTTGATCACCGAATGAAACTGTTGTAAAAACCCCATCCACTTGTAATGCTTGGTCTATTGTAGCTTATTCTGGGCCTGCAGGTATTGTAATGGCTGGTGATCTGTGTGGATTATTGTCTCCTTTCCCATCAGATAATGCTTCCACTTCTTCACAGCTTTCACCATGGAATAAAGCTCCTTATCATAGGTAGGGTAGTTAAGAACTACCCCATGAAATACTTCAGAATGGTAGCAAACGGGCCTTCCTCCTTGCATCAAGACAACTCCCATAGCATACCCACTCGCATTTGTCTCCACTTCAAATGGTCATTACAAGTTTGGTAATGCTAGAACTGGTGCTTCATTGATCTTCTTGTTTAACTCATCGAAAGCCCTCTTCTGACATTTTCCCCACTGGAAACTCTTGACACTTATTGTTATGGCATGGAGAGGTGTTGCTACCACTTAAAATGAGGCTATGAATTTCCTCAAGTAATGTGTTGCCCCAATGAAACATATAACCCTGGTAACATTAGTAGGAACCGGCCATTTCATGATGGCCTCCATATTGGAAGGATATATCGTCAATTCTCCTCCACCAACAACATATCCCAAATACACCAAGGACTGCTACGCAAACTCACACTTCTTGAGATTTGCTAGCATATAGTGCTTCTTCAATGTTTCCAGCACCTGCATCAAATGTGAATTATGCTCCTCCCACGTATCACTATATACTAGGATATCATCCAAATAGACAATAACAAATGAATCTATAAAATGGCGCAATACATCATTCATTAATCTCATAAATGTAGTTGGTGCATTACATAGGCCAAATGGAATATCTAACCACTCATACAAACCTTGCCTGGTTTTGAAGGCGATCTTCCATGTATCTTCTTCTTTGACTCGAACCTAGTGATATTTAGATTTCAAGTATGTCTTGGTGAAATACTTTTCTTCTTGCAATTGATCTAGAAGATCGTCTATCTTGGAAAAGGTGTATCTTTTCTTGAGCGTGATTTTATTCAACACCCTATAATCTATAAACATCTGCTAAGTCCCATCCTTCTTTGGCACAATTATGATGGGTGACCCACATGGTGATGTACTTGTTTGAATGACACCATGTTCCAGTAGATTCTGCAACTATTTCTTCGCCTCACTTGCTTCTATAACAGACTGCTTGTACAGCCCAATATTTCGCAATGGGGAGTCTGGAAATAGCTGGATCTTGTGCTTCACTTCTCTCTTAGGGGGTAGCCCTTTAGGCTCTCAGAACATGTCCTTATATGCCTATAACAAATCCTCCAATTGATGTTTTTTTCTTAGTACACCCCTCTAGGGATGCCTTGCCTCTTATTGACTCCTCTACAGACTGATTTTCTCTTAAAAACAATAAAACATACTTCTTGCTGGAACTAATCAATTTCTTGGCTTGGTTGGCACTTACCAATGAAATTTTCAAATATATGTTGTGCGCATTGATGATGAATTATTTTACATCCTTCATGAGCCGGTACTGGTTAGCTCTCCTCATGAATATTGCATCACACGTGTACATGTATGGACTCCCAAACACGACGCCACATACATCAAGGGGAACCACATCCAGATCTACTTCATCAATAAAATCATCACTCATAGCAAATCTTATTTTACAATATTTTTTTACCTTCATATCTGCATCCTTATGTACCCATCCTAGTGGATATGGGTTTGGATGATCACAAACTTCCAGCCCAACTTCTTGACCAGATCTGTTGCAATGAGATTTGCCTGTGATCCTGAGTCAAAGAGAGCATCAATCTTCGTCTTATTGACCTATATATTTACATGGAAGAGTTTAGTCATTTCTTTCTCTTCCTGTTGCTGAATGCTACTTAGATTCACCTCCTTCTGTACTAATGTATAGATGATATTCTCATCCACGTCCGAGCCACTTTCAACTTTGTTGCTCGAATCAGTGGCCATGAGATTCTTCTTTTTATTATCTTTCTTCTTGTTCTTCAGATTTAGCTCTGGATGCAACTTCCAGCACTTCTCCTCTGTATGGCCATAAATGTTATAGTGGTTGCAATGGTTGCTAGAATCTTTGCACCGGTGTGTTGTGGTTGTCGTATTTTTATATTTCCCCCTTTTTACTTCTTCTTCCCATCCTTAGAAGCGTCTTTTTGCTCCTTTTTCATCAATCCACTTGATTGCACTCTTTTCAGGCCTATGTTCTCCAGGTATTGTACTTGTACACAAGCCTCATCCACCATTTTGGGCTTGAATAACATCACTTTCTCACGCAAATGGCAGTGCAAGCCCTCCAAATAATTGATGAGTACATCTGGGTTCTTTGGAGAGATACCCAACATTATAGCCATCTTTCATAATTCTGTGGTGTACTCCTACATGCTTTGGCCCGAATTTTGCCTGAAGTGATGCCACCGGATCCACTGGTCTTCCGCATACCCAATGGGATAAAACTGTGACTTAATGAGGTTTTTGAAATCCTACCACTTAGTCACTGGAGGTTCTCCCTCCAACCTTAGGGTTTCCGTGTGGCTCTCCCACCAAGTTAGTGCATGACCCCCCAATTTCAGTCACACGAATGAGATCTTTTGCCCTTCCTCGATCTGATGGACACTGAAATAAACTTCCAGTTGTTGCAACCAGTGGCTCAACTTCAGAGTGTCGATCTTGCCATGGTCTGGCTTGATACTGAATTTTGCTTCCACTTTAATCAGGGATTGGTTCACAACACTCGAATTAGGTTGATCTTTTTTGGGTTCTTTCTTCGGCTGGTTATCTGCATATTCCTGATCTCCTGATCCCCCTTTTGATTTCTCCTATGCATTTGAACCCCTTCTTCTCCAAATATCTCCATCTTATTACTTAGGGTTGCCATGAGGAGGTTGACATTATTATTTATATCTGCGAGTTGTTCTTCGAGCTGTGAAAACCTCACCTCTACAGGATCACGAGGTTCATTTACAGATTCGTCACCCATGATTAGGGTTTTACGATTTTCGGCCTCACAGATATAGATCCCTGCAATCTCCACAAAATACCCAAAGAAGCCTGCTCTGATACCAAATGATCTGTAAAATATCATGGATATTCCACTGGACAGTTCATCACAACAAATCTGATAGTATTATATTAAAAATCTAAGATTCTACACTACTAAAGTTTTATTTAATTTCTAGGTCTATAGAGCTTATTGTAATTAGTGCATGCATGTAAAAGTAAATTATACATAAAAGAAGAGAACAAAAAAATAATCTCACACATATATCAGACACAAGATATTCTCTCTAGGAAACCCTTTCAGTAGAAAACCCAGCTGGAAGGTGAGGTCGCTTCGCTCTCTTTCTTGGTCTGGATTTATGGCTACAGATACAAAGAAGTAATTTTTGTGGCTCCTGGGCTACTACAATGCAAAAATCCTCTCTGTGTGCTCTACCTCCTATCTCTACTACCTATCTTTGCTCAACTATGGAACAAAATGCTCTCGAAAGAATGGAATGCCTCTTCCTCCTAGTGGCCTGGTTATAACATAGCGCGATAGCCTACTAGTGGTTAAGTTTGATTACATCAACTATTAACTAGAGTTACAAAATAGACTCTTATAGAGTATTTTACATCACAAACACGTGGCTAGCCCCTTTTCCATGAAGAATGGGGGCTGACCTGCCATCCTCCCGAACTATAGATGTGAAAATAGGAAGGTCAACTTCTGAGTGGCCAAACTTTTGCATACGGAATACGATTGACGTGATTATTGCATTGTTGCAAAGATGTCTGTGTGTAGAATAGCATGAAAAGGTGTTATGCTTATTAAAAAAATTTGTACCCCTAAAAACGTCATTTGATGCCTCAAAATTCTCCTAGAAGGTTTCGAACCCCGTTTTGCCAAACTGGGTCCCACAAGTAAAAACGGTCTTGTGAGGTTATTCCTCCACTTTTTCCACTCCAAATGCATCAAGATGGATGAAAAACAATATAATGATCCAATTTGGATCACCTAGTCTCTAGGATTTACTGTAATCCACAGTCTCATTCAGGGATCACTAGGCCATAATCGAGACACTACCCTCTAGGCATTATCGTATATCCTGCCATTAACCAAGAAACGATTCCTAGGCCTGATTGAGGGCACCCACCTCTAGCATTTACCGTATATCCTATCATTCACCATTCGAGGATTCCTAGGCCCACCGAGGTAATACAAAATCTAGCTTTACTGCAACCCATAGTCTAGTTCAGGGGTTACTATGCCAAGGCTTTACCGCAATCGACAGTCTGGTTCAAGGATCACTAGGCCATGTGTTCTTTCTTTCAGAGATCCACCTCACTCAGTTTCGAATCTATCCAGAAATCTAGCTCAACCAAACATGAGAATCCCATCACACCATGACTATCCGTAGGCTAAAAAACATTGTCACACCTGGAAAAACCCATGTCCATGACAACAAGAGAACACATGCATGACCATGCGTGCTAAATCTAGCAAGGAAATCATACATGCAAATCGATACCTGTAAATAATCTCATTGTAGCTACTTGATTATGATCTTCCTTGCTTGATCATTGGTTTCCTTTTCCTTTTATGCTTTCCTTGATCCAATGTTGAAGTGCTCCAAGAAAAATCTCTAAGTGTCCAAGAGTGTGAGAGAGAGAATAGAGAGAAAGCTCCAAAATTGAACTGACAAAAGGTACCAATTGATCCTCATACGCCTTTTTATTAATGAGGCCTCTATTTTCTTCATTTTCCATTATTTTCATAATTTTCCTCCTCACATGAAACATGTGACCCTTCACATTCCTTTTCTCCTGATTTAAATTATTTTCATAAATAAAATTCCAATTAATGTCTCATGCCTTTCCAAATCCTTTTCCATTTCCTTTTCCAATTTCCATAGCCATAATAAACCAAATGAACACCCACACTAGGATGTCTTGCCCAACATTCAGCTTGGAATAAGTGTCCCATAATCGTGGTTATTATTTTTCCTTTATTAACTTTTATTAAATGGAATTTTCACCAGGGTTGTTAAAGAACCCTCCCCCTTGGGGGAACATCGTCCTTGA
Organism: Pinus tabuliformis; assembly: GCA_031772625.1. NCBI lineage: Eukaryota > Viridiplantae > Streptophyta > Pinopsida > Pinales > Pinaceae > Pinus > Pinus tabuliformis. Next base: position 182,092,771 of record CM062807.1, on the reverse strand, counting down.
TGTTGAATGACACCTACAACCAACAAGACTATTATAAGTAAAACATATTGCCCACGAAGCTTTATAAGTTAGCTCCATGCAATATTTACAATGATCAACCTTCTGAAAAGCAAACCAACTTGACAACATGACAACCATAATGACATGTCACATAGATTGCTTATTGAAGCTTTATAGCACAAATCATGGTAGTATTTACATCCATATACATATGTACATAAACCAAAACATATACCAAAAAAATTCGCTCAACTAGTGAACAAGGAAGGATACATGGCTCGCATATGATCCACCATCTCCCATGTAGCTTCATTGGGCCCAAAGTGATTCCACTGCACTTTAACCTGCTCAATTTCTTAGTTCTGAAGCATGAACATATTTCTCTGCAATATACACTATGGTTCTGACTAGAATTCTCCATCTGGCTCCACCTGCAATACAGGCCAATGAATCACATGATCAACATCTTTAACATACTTCTTAAGCAATGACACATGGAAAACATCATGGACTTTCATTGTTGGAGGTTGTGCAATCCAATAGGATACTGGCCCAATCCTTTCAAGAATATTGAAAGGTCCACAAAGCCGAGGTTCCAGCTTGGCACATGATCCAATCCGCAAGGAGATATTCTTAGGCTTGATACGCAAGTACACCTGTTCCCCAACCTGAAACTCCTTAAAAAACATGTTCTGATCTGCATAAATTTTCTGCCTGTCTTGTATTTCCTTTAGATTCTTCTTGATTACCTACATTTCCAATTCCATCCTTGCCAATATATCCAATCCAATCAACACCCTTTTAACTATATCACTCTAACTGATGGGAGTATTACAACTCCGCCCATACAGTGCCTCAAATTAAATCATCCTCAAAGATCCCTGATACCCATTGTTGTAAGTGAACTCAACCAGTGTAAGATACTCTTCCTACTTGCGTTGTTAATGCATCACATACATCCTCAACATGTCCTCCAATATCTTGTTTACCCTCTATGTTTGTCCATCTATCTGCGGATGATAAGATGTATTGAAGGCCGACTTTGTCCCTAAACCTTCAAATAGCTCCTTCCAAAACTTGGAAGTGAACTTAACATCCCTATCCAACACATTCTTCTTCAGAACACCAGCAATCTAACCACATATATGATGAGTACATGTGCTACATCACTAGATGAATAAGTAGATTTCATTAGAATTAAGTGCGCTACATTTGTCAACTTGTCCACCACAACCATGATGGAATCATGCTATCTAGATGTCCTCGGTAAACTTGTGATGAAATCCATGGAAATGACCTCCCATTTCCACTTTGGAATAGCAATCGGCTATAGTATTCCACCTGGATGCTTACACTTTACCTTTACCTGATAACAGTCCAAGCATCTAGCCACAAACTCTGCCACACCCTTCTTCAAATTCGGTCAATAATAAAACTTCTTCAAGGTTGTCAATGTCTTTTGATATCATGGGTGACCTGAATACAGTTTCGCATGAAACTCTCTCAAGATAGTCTTCTTGAGCTCACTGTTGTATGGTACATATATCATGTTCCTAAATCTGATCAAGCCATCTACTGTAAGAGGATAGTCCACATCCTAACCACCTGTACCCTGTTGTAACCTATGCATAATCTCCCTGTACCTGTCATCCCGTTGACCTACCTGTAAGATATGATCATGTAAGTTTGTCCCATAATAACTCATAGATTTTATATGATTCACCTGTATTTTCCTACTAAGAGCATCTACAGCCTTGGTCTCTTTACCCTTGATGTACCTAATATCAAAATCAAACTCATTGATCATGGCCAACCATCTAGCTTGCATGGCATTCAAGTTCGGCTAATCAAAAAAGTATTTCAACCCATTGTGATCACTCATCAATATAAACCTCCTACCAAGAAGATAGTGCCTCCACATCTTCAAAGCATGGATGATCGCTCCCAACTCAAGATCATGTGTTAGACAATTCTGGTCATGCGCATTCAATTTATGTGACTCGTAGCATGCTACATGTCCTTCTTGCATAAGGACTCCACCAAGTATTCTCTTGCAAGCATCTGTGCACACCACAAATTCTTTGTCCATATTTTCAATATTTAACGCTGGAGAATTTGTCAACAACTACTTTAATTGTTCAAAACTTTTTGCACATTCCTCTATACATTCAAATTTCTTACCTCTCCTTTGCAATGATGTAATAAGATATGCAATGCGAGAGAATTTCTTGATGAGCCTCCTATAGTAACATTCTAACCCCATGAATGACATTACCTCATCCACATTTCTTGGAGTTGCCCATTCCATGATAACTCTTATCTTCTCTGGATCCATTGTTATGCTTTCCTTGGAAACAACATGTCTCAAGTAATGTACCTGTGTCTAAAAGAAATTGCATTTTCTGAGTTTGGCATAGAACTTATGCTCTCTCAGCAATCTCAAAATTGTTGCTAAGTGCTTGGCATGTTCTTCCTCATTCTTAGAATATACCAAGATGTCATCAATTAATACAATAACAAACTTGTCCAGATAAGGACGTAACACACTATTCATCAAGCACATAAAGGTAGTTGGAGCATTAGTCAAACCAAATGGAACTACAACAAACTCATAATGCCCATACCTGGTCTGGAAAGCAGTCTTGTAGATGTCCTCCTCTTTAATGTGTACCTAGTGATATCATGATCTCAGATCAATCTTCGAGAACATTATTACTCTCTTCAACTGATCGAACAAGTCGTCAATCCTCAGCAACATATATTTTTTGTTGATGATTACCTTGTTCAATTACCTGTAATCAATGCATAGCCTAAGAGTACCATCCTTCTTCTTCACAAACAATATTGGTGCACCCCAAGGTGATACACTTGGCCTAATATATCCCTTGTCAATAATTTCCTTCAACTGCAACTTCAACTCTACTAACTCTGGTGTGCTCATCTTGTAAGGTGCCTTTGATGCTGGTGCTACCCCTGGTACCAGGTCAATAGAAAAGTACACTTCCTTGTGAGGTGGAAATTTTGAAATATCTACAGGAATACATCTTGAAACTATTGTAAGATAGGGTACCTGCTTAATACCTCCACATCCTCAACATCCTTACCTTTATCACTAGAAATATGCACTGCAAATAACACACACCCTTTTCTATGATTGTGCTTTTCCTGTATAATTGTCACCATTCTAACTGATGTTTCCTTCTTCTTACCCTACAAGATTCTATGTTCTCCATTGTCATCCAAGCACTCAATGGATTTGTCATAATAATCTACCTTGGTCCTATGAAGATATAACCAGTCCATACCCAGTGTTGAAAATGCAACAAGATGATGGAGCTTAGTGAAAAGAAGTCGCCTTCACTAAGTGGGCCCGCAAGGTATTTTTGGCGCAAAGTCTATTTTTAGACTATGTCTATTTTTAGACATATGGATCATGGTCTATGAGTTGCAGGATGCTATTTATGGATGATTGGTCATGTTGGTAAAGATAGATGGACTTCTATTTTTAGACATATGGGCGGAGTCTATTTTTAGACTGCCAGTCTAAAAATAGAATAGTCGAATATTATTAGCTCTTAATAATATTTGGACTATAAACATTATCTTATCCTCTTGCCGCACTTCAGTTCGAGCTACGAATGTGGCACATGCAACTGCCAGAAGGAAATACGCTTTTCCTATGGGTTAGTTGAGCTATTGGATGATGGACTTCAATTAGAACTCAAGTGATTGAGTTTGGTGGAGTTGATTGAGGAGTTGATGGAGTTGTGTTCAGTTTGACTTAGTTGAACTAGTTGTATTTAGTCTAACTGCCAAATACACTAGTGATGAGTGATGTGAATTAATTATTAATTAATTCACTAATTATTAACTCATAAATCAACTAAAGAATACATCAGTTAACTCAGTGCATGGACAGTTCAGTGGAGACAAGTGTTAGAGGTGGGTGAAAGGGTGAGACTACTATCAGTTGTGACTATAGCTGTGCATGAGATTTGCACAATCATTGATTGAGATTGCCAATGAGGATTTTGCAATACAAGCCAAGGGAATTCGAACTTGGATTAGAGCTATTCTCAGATTAGATTGCACAGTAGATGCAGGCAAACAGTGGAGGAGATTTGAACCCATGAATTGTTCAGATCTGAGCTAGTTTGTGTGTAGCAGGTGGAGATAGTACTGAATACTTGTGAGGAGTATTGTACTATGTATTGTTACATGTTCTCTATCATTATAATATAAAGATAGTTGGGGGTTTTCAGCTGTATGCTTTCCCCATTACATACTGTGTTGATATGTGTGATTGATGTTTGAATGTGTGCATGCGATTGTTTCTTAATTCCGCAAATTGAAGATCAATGGTAGAGGATGTTATGTATTATGCATGCATTCCGCAAATAGTGTATAATCAGGATAATCTCTGTGAATAAGTGTTATATTATTCAAAATTTCTACATGGTATCAGAGCGAAGTTGATCATCAGATCTATTATTCAGAAAGTGATTACATTTTATTTCTTCAGGCAGAGTCTGTAATCGGGCCAGGTAGCCTCTGGATTCATCCTTCTTTTGGAAGGTGAGATATCTGGTAAATTCCCATACAGTCAATCTCTGTACGAGAAATACTTTGTTCTCACGAATTTTAGATCATAAACGGTTGAGTTTTGAGCTGGTCGAATTCGAATTTGCAGCAGTGTTTTCTTGGTGTCGAAGTTGAAATGTATTTCAACGGATTGCGATTGGAGTATGCCCTTGAAAGTAGCTCGAATTATATTGCATGGAAAGACAGGATGGAGGCGGTGTTAGATGACAGTAGGTTGAAGGAGTTCATAGAGGTTGAGGTCCCAAAGCCTACTAATGCTGCTCAAGTTGAGGCTTGGCAAAAGAAGACAACAAAGTGTCGAAGGATTCTGTTGGAGGGCGTGAAGGATCACATTATATCCAGCTTGCATGGAAAGGCTTCTCCATACTTGATGTGGAAAGCATTGACAGATTTATTCCAAATCAAGAGCGACCAGAGGAATTTGGCACTCAAGGATAAACTCAAAAACATTGAGTGTGAGAAAGGAGACAGTATGCCCAAGTATCTCACGAAGTTCACCCAATGCCGGGATGAGCTGGGAAGTGTGGGGGTGACTGTCGATGATGAGGACTTGGTGAGCTTGGCTCTCCTTGGTCTTCCAAAGAGTTGGCATTCCTATCAGGACTCTGTCAATGGTCGGGAGAAATTTCCAGGATGGGAGAGACTTTGGTCTGATCTTGTGCAAGAGGAGATCAGGCGGAATACCAGGGACGGATCTTCATCAAAGGCATCTGATGAAGAAAATTGTGCTTTTGCTGCCAAAGCAAAGAAGGGGAAGAACAAGAAAGCTTCTCATTCTGGTGTGAAAGGAAAGAAGCAGGACATGTCCAAGGTGAAGTGCTTTCACTGTCACCAGCACGGACATTATGCCACAAATTGTCCACAGAAGAAGAAAAATAAGCAAGTTGTTGGATCTGCAGCGGGAGAGGCCTTAGCCTCGCAGTTTGAGCTGGATTTTTCGCTGATCGCATGCTTGGTATCAAGTGTGATGGGATCGGTATGGTATTTGGACAGTGGTGCGTCTTTTCACATGACAGGAGATCGAGATTTGTTTTCTGATCTAGATGAGAAAGATCTTGGAGTGCACATCGAGATGGGCGATGATGGTAGATACAGTGCGACCGGTATCGGTACCATTTCCTTTGAGAGGGAGTCTAGTAAACCCTTCGTACTGAAGGAAGTGATGCATGTTCCAGGATTGAAGAAGAATCTTATCTCTGTGGCGATGTTAGAAGACAAGGGATATGACGTTGTCTTCAGCGAGGGAAAGGCTTTCCTGTGCAGTAAGACAACTGGAGAAGCCCGGAAGATAGGGGTTCGAGTCAAGAACCTTTATCAATTGCATGTAGATGGCTGCGCAGCAATGGCATGCAAGGTAAAAGGATTGGTGAGCCGGGATGATGGCGAGCTATGGCACCAGAGATTGGGCCACCTTCACCATGGAGCCTTGAATATACTGCAGCAGATTTCTACTGGGCTTCCTAAAGGCACTCTTGCGCAGTCAGATCAGTGCAAGGGGTGTACTTTGGGAAAATTTGTGAAAGCCACCTTTCACGAGAACGATAGTCGTGCCACGATGATCCTTGAGAGAATTCACATAGACGTGTGTGGACCTTTCTCAGTAGCTTCGACAGCAAAGCACAAGTACTATGTGATCTTTGTTGATGATTTCTCTCGAAAGCACTGGATCTTCTTCATGCAGAAGAAGAGTGAGACATACTCAAAGTTATTTGAGTTCAAAGCACTGGTCAAGAAGGAATCGGGGAAGAAGGTGAAGGCTCTTAGGAGCGACAATGGTGGTGAATTCATCTCTGATGAGTTCAAGGATCTCTGCAGCGCAGAAGGGATTCGAAGAGAGCTCATAGCTCCCCATAACCCACAGCAGAACGGGGTTTCTGAGCGGAAGAACAGAACGATCGTGGGTGTTGCACGGGCGATGTTGCATGATCAGGGCCTACCCCTTCACTTGTGGGCAGAGGCATGCAATACTGCAGTATATGTGCAGAACCGTTGTCCTCACAAGATACTTGGCATGAGTACACCTGAGGAGGCTTATTCTGGTAAGAGGCCTGATATTTACCATTTGAGGATTTTTGGTTCTCCTGTTTACATGCATGTGACGAAGGATGCCAGGAAGAAGCTGGAGCTGACCGCAGAGGTTGGGATATTTGTAGGGTACACTGATACGCCCCACAACTATCGTGTGTTTTTGCCAGACAGCCACAAGACTGTTATGCGACGGGATATCAAATTTCAGGAGGAGAAAGCCATGAAGTGTTCTCTTGAGAGGGAGCCACACTTGCATGCAGATGAGGAGCTATTAGTTCCTAAGGATGAGCTTCAGGATGTGGATCAGCCACAAGATGAAGTTCATGGAGTGGAAGAGACCACTCATCCAGCGCCAACCATCAGAGGGTGAAAGCGCACTACAGAAGCTAAGCGACTGGCTCAAGATGCAGAGAAGGCTGTAGGACCACCTACAGCACAGCGCAGCCAGAGACAGTCACCTGATCGATACACTGGATACATGGCTCTTGTGAGCAAATGTGTCGTGACTAAGCCATCCTCTTTCGAGGAAGCTACGGAGGATCCCTCATGGGTAGATGCCATGGTGGAAGAGTATGATTCGATTGTCAGAAATAGTGCATGGGAGATTGTCCCAAGACCGGAAGGGAAATCAGTGGTGGGTTCGAGATGGATCTACAAAGTGAAGCAGGCAGCTGACGGGAGTGTGGAGAAGTACAAGGCAAGATTTGTTACCCGAGGCTTCTCACAGATAGAGGGGATCGATTATGAGGAGACCTTTGCACCTGTTGCAAGGTATTCTTCCATACAGACGATTCTTGCTCTCTCAGCACAGATGGGGTGGCACATCCATTAGATGGATGTGAAGACTGTGTTCCTCAACGGAGTCATTGAGGAGGAGGTGTCCATAGAGCAGCCCGAAGGTTTCAAGATCTTCAGCAGCAAGTCGCATGTGTGCAGGCTCAAGAGAGCGCTGTATGGGTTGAAACAAGCACCTCGTGCTTGGTACACACAGATAGACAGGTATTTCACCGGACTTGGATTCTCCAAGAGTGAGGTGGATCCTAACCTATACCAGATTGTGGTGGAGGGTAAGTTGCTGATCATTGTACTTTATGTAGATGATTTGATTTTGACGGGAGATGAGCTGTTGATACTTTCATGCAAGGAGGATCTTGCTAGAGAGTTTGAGATGAAGGACTTGGGCCTCCTTCATTATTTCCTGGGATTGGAAATTTGGCAATGCAGTGATGGACTATTTGTTTCTTAGGGTAAGTATGCCCGGAAGATACTGGAGAAGTTCAACATGCATGGCTGCAAGCTTGTTGATACTCCTCTTCCTAGAGGTTGGAGGAAGGAGGATGCTACTTCAGCGGAGGTAGTGGATGCCACTGTTTATCTATATTTGGTGGGGTTGCTTATGTATCTGGTTAATACACGAACCGATATATGCTATGCTGTTAACCATCTTTCACAAGCTATGGTTAAGCCAACCAAGCTCTTCTGGAAGGCAGGCAAGCATGTATTGCGTTATCTCATAGAAACATCGGGATATGGATTGTGGTACAGACAGGAGGATGAGGTGAACCTATGTGGCTTCACGGATGCAGATTGGGTAGGGAGCCCAACAGACAGAAAGCACATCGACATCAGGTACCATCATATCAGAGATTGTGTGCAGCGGAGAATCATGTTACTTTCATACATTCCCACGAAGGATCAAGATGCTGATATCTTGATGAAGGAGCTCACCAGGAGCAAATTCGAATACCACAGAGGTAGGATAGGGGTTGAAAATAATCCATATCTTGTTGAGAGGGAGTGTTGAAAATGCAACAAGATGATGGAGCGTAATGAAAAGAAGTCGCCTTCGCTAAGTGGGCCCGCAGGCTATTTTTGGCGCAAAGTCTATTTTTATACATATGGATCATGGTCTATGAGTTGCAGGATGCTATTTATGGATGATTGGTCATGTTGGTAAAAATATATGGACTTCTATTTTTAGACATATGGGCGGAGTCTATTTTTAGACTCCCTGTCTAAAAATAGAACAGTCGAATATTATTAGCTCTTAATAATATTTGGACTATAAACATTATCTTATCCTCTTGCAGCACTTCAGTTCAAGCTACGGATGTGGCACATGCAACTGCCAGAAGGAAATACGCTTTTCCTATGGGTTAGTTGAGCTATTGCATGATGGACTTCAGTTAGAACTCAAGTGATTGAGTTTGGTGGGGTTGATTGAGGAGTTGATGGAGTTGTGTTCAGTTTGACTTAGTTGAACTAGTTGTATTTAGTCTAACTGCCAAATACACTAGTGATGAGTGATGTGAATTAATCATTAATTAATTCACTAATTATTAACTCATAAATCAACTAAAGAATACATCAGTTAACTCAGTGCATGGACAGTTCAGTGGAGACAAGTGTTAGAGGTGGGTGAAAGGGTGAGACTACTATCAGTTGTGACTATAGCTGTGCATGAGATTTGCACAATCATTGATTGAGATTGCCAATGAGGATTGCGTAGTACAAGCCAAGGGAATTCGAACTTGGATTAGAGCTATTTTCAGACTGGATTGTGCAATAGAGGCAGGCAAATAGTGGAGGAGATTTGAACCCGTGACTTGTTCAGATCTGAGCTAGTTTGTGTGTAGCAGGTGGAGATAGTACTGAATACTTGTGAGGAGTATTGTACTATGTAATGTTACATGTTCTATATCATTATAATATACAGATAGTTGGGGGTTTTCAGCTGTATGCTTTCCCCATTACATACTGTGTTGATATGCGTGATTGATGTTTCAATGTGCGCATGCGATTGTTTCTTAATTCCGCAAATTGATGATCAATGGTAGAGGAGGTTATGTATTATGCATGCATTCCGCAAATAGTGTATAATCAGGATAATCTCTGTGAATAAGTGTTATATTATTCAAAATTTATACACCCAGTGGCATACTATATGATCCCAATGGCAGTACATTCAAATGTGTTGATGTAGGAATACCATTCAACTCAAAAGCACAAGCTCTTACCTAATGATGAACTTGCTTCTTTGTACCTGTAACCAACTGCACTAATCAAGATTCAACATGCACTTCTTTATTCAAACCACATTTATCCACCAAGCCAGGGTTAACATAACTATTATTAGATCCAGGTTCAATCAAAATAGAAACAACTTGATCACAAATCTTATCGTCCATCTCAATGATAGATGCCTAATGATATGCTTGCATGTTATCCAGTGTTGCATAGATATGAGGAATTTTCTACCCAACATCCCCAACATTCTACACCTTTTGTGCACTATAGATATGCGGTCTACCCCACTGATGTTGTGGACAATCCCTCCTAAGATGCTCCTTACCACATGTGCAACACTACAACTGTCATGTACCATCACCTTTATTATGTTGTTGTGACCCATGTCGCTATCTAGCTACATTGGACTTCTTTTATGGTGCAACAATTTCTCTCTCTTTTGCATTCTGGGGCCTTGTTCTTTTCGGTTGCCATTTACCTTTACCTTTATCTTGTCCTTTCCATCCTTGCTGATATTTTGTCTTACGTTTTGACTGTTCATATTAATGCTTCAATTTCCGAATAACTTCCTTAAATGACTAAGACTCGTCATGATTAATCTGATCTCTAAATTCTAATGGTGATCCACTGACAAATCTCTAAACTTTAGCTTTCTCATATTTAATATATGGTACATACCTCAATAACTCCAGGAACTTGGTCGTATACTCCTCATTTGTGATCAATCCCATATTTAGCTCATAGAAATCTATAGCCTTATTGTCATAGTACCTTTCTGACGGGTATTTCTTCCTGAAAAGTCTCTTGAATTCATGCCAACTCAAGTATTTTTTCATGATGTCTCTAACCCATTTTACATCTTCCCACCAGATGTCTACTTTCCGTTTGAGGCTAAAGATAACTACTTTGGATTCATATTCTTTGTGTACTCATGCAGTTCAAAGAAATTCTTCATCCCAAGTAACCAATCCTCTACATCCTTTGGATTCCTCAAATATCCATCAAAAGTAGGTGGCTTATCTTTCTTAAACTCATCCGGAAAATATCCCTTGTCACTCCTCCTGTAGGGGTGATAACGATGACAATCATAGTATCTATCAAAACCAAAACTAGAATAGCAACTATGTCCATCACCTCTCATATCCGGAGTGTGCAAGAACCTGCCACCCCTTATTGTGTCATCCTTGTCTGACTTGTGACCACCATGAGATCTATTGGCATATGCCCCATTTTTTATGTCCTCTTACTCATGGTTGATTCGAAGTGGTCCCTATTTATGCAATTCTTACAAACTCTAAAGGATTATTGCATTAACTTATGTGTGTTTCTCCTATGCCTAAATGATTATGTCATTATCTTCTTTACGACTTCTTATTTCTGTGTTCAAACTTCTCAATGTGTTTGTTAAGTCAGAAGAATGCATACCACCACGCTACTCACATGATCCATAGGAAGAGTCTCGGGAACTATCGTCTACCATATTGTTAGTCATCTTTGTTATTTTCTTCTTGCAAGGTATATCATGTCAGCTAAACCAAAATATAAACATAATCAGCATACCTTAGTATAGTTCGGGGAGGATACATTTGGAAGATCAACCAGATTAGCACAATACATGTATAAAGATAATCGTAACAACATATAGATATCATCATAACCATAGTCAATCATCAATGTATGACCATATCAACCACACATCATGACCTCATTCATGACAAATACAAACATGTTGATGTGTGCATAATAAACATATGTACGACATGCATGCATATATGATATGTACAAATGATGACATGCTTAACTAGTGCATAACCGACCTATACTCATGATAAACACATCCAACATCAACACCATCAAATTTCACATGGCGACACCACTGCAACCATGACAAACACCATGCATATGCAACAAGCACATAAAACACAATCATAAAGAACACATAAGAAACCGACATGAGTGCATGTCCAACACATTGCCCATCCAGTCCAAGGGGTGAACCATGCTCTGACACCACTCTATAACACCCTCCTCCCACATTTACCCAATTTAACCGGTTTGTTGGGGTAAACATGTGACAAAAGTCTAGTATGATCTAATTCAACTCCCCATGTACACTTAAGGAAGTGGAACCGACACAACACAACCAATCTGACCTTCTATACATGCTACATAACCCTCGGGATCCAACCAACCCTTATAGGTGATCACCGTGAGACAACCTAACATTTTTTTGACCTAGAGCCTCAGTTACTCCCATGAAATGGGCATGCATGTGAATGGGACCCTCCAGTTGCTCTCACATCATGGGCATGCAATCAACAGGGGTTTTTTTCAGCTAGTTCTAAGCCTTCGACCCTAGATTTCATGCCACTTTTTTAGGGCCATGACTCATGCCACTACCCAGAACTTCATGAAACTTCCAAGAGACAAGTGACATCAAAACAATGATACAAATGCAAATACATGAATAAAGACTTAATTGGACCCCTACTAGCCATGATAGACATTTAATCAAACATGTCACGAGTGTGAATTCTACAAATCATAACAACATATCTAAGCATAGGGGTCGCATACTTATCTGAGAATCGCTAAGAAGCATTGATGCCTTATCACATTAGTTGCATTATCATCTATTAGGTCATATATTCATTGTTCATTCATTTACAAATCAAAACATGATGAGAGCCATACATCATCATTGTCATAAAACACACTAATAACCATCCTATAAACAATAGAAATAATAAGGATAAAACAACCCTAGAATCCACATATGAACCAATACATTTACACATGAAATACCTGTAGAAATTTCACTTGTAGAACAAACTGATATATGCAATGTCCTAAAGCATAATACTTGTTCTACTTCTACAAAACATTAAGCGGAAGCATAATCGAATTCATGAGCAACATCAAGTAGAAACATGCATAACTAATCAAGAGAAATAATCACACATAACACAAGATATATCTAGGGGAAAGCACCAGCATAAAACCCCAACCATGTATTATCAATCAAGTGGAAATCCTCTTCACAATGCAAAAATAATTAGTTCTCAAGCTATTCAGTTCTCAATGAACTATGAAGATATGAAGATATTTCGCATGAACCAACAAAGCCATGTTTATATAGGCTTTACCTATGGTCCTTGCATAGTTTGCTTAGGAAATAATAGCAAAATCATATGCTATTAATTCCAACATACCAAAATTAACCAATGGTCCAACTACGCAATCCTTGAGGACACTAGTTCCTCAACCATGCAGAAACTACTTACTAGAAATAGTCAAGCATCTGCTAGTACACTGTCCCACATCTGATCTCAACTGGGTCTCTGACAGAACTGGCATGCAACAGTTATCCATGAGTGAATCCTCAGTTATCTAAGATAATAGTTGTCACATGCATGCAAGCATTAACAAACTATATTTTATTATTTTAACATCTTGTTAAAATAATCTAACTGGACTTGACTAGTTAGAACTAAGTGTTGGGTGTGGAGCCTGATTATCTTTTGTATTCAAAGGTTTCAGTCGGATGTACACCCCAGGAAGACTGTACACCCCTCCAAACGGGGGGGTGTGGGAGGGACTTGTCCCCCCCGGGGGGTCCGAGGGGGTAAATCCCCCCTGGCTGGGGGGTCCTGGGGCCAGCGATCCCCTGGTGGGGGTTTCGGGGGCAGCGCCCCCGAAGCTAAAAATAGATGCAAAATTGCCTTGTAAAATTCTAGTAATTTCTAGTCAATCTGGGCCGTTCATTAGGCAGATGATCTGACGGTAGAATTTATGTTTAATTTAGGGTTTTTTGCCCTAGAAGGCAACCCCTCACTATATATGAGGGAATTGTATTGTGTCTATGGATAACTGGATTCTGAGTGAGGAAGAGAGAGGAGATTGAGAGCGAAGAGGGTGTTACAGCGAATCTGTTGTAGGTTTTATCTCTTTAGTTTGCTGGATAATATAAAAGGAAGGACTGGTTGTTTCTCTATGGACGTAGCCCAAACTGGGTGAACCACGTATATCTGTGTCTCTCTTGTTTTATGCGTTTTCTGTGTTTATATTTCTGCAATATTTTATGTGTTCCATTGCTCTATAATATATAATTTTCTAACAACTGGTATCAGAGCCGAAGGTCTATTTAGTTGATAAACTCGCAGGAGAGAAGGGTTCTTGGTTCGAGTGGGAGCAATGGCGGAAGATGGTAGGTTTAGGGTCGAAAAATTCAATGGCCAAAACTACCAGTTGTGGAAGATGCAGATGGAAGATTATCTGTATCAGAGAGATCTGTACCTACCATTGAGCGGAAAGACAAAGAAGCCAACGAGTATGACAGACACAGAATAGGATATTCTTGACAAAAAGGCACTTGGAACAATACGGCTGTGCCTAGCGGCGTCAGTAGCATTTAATATTTCAAAGGAAACGACAACACAAGGTTTAATGTCGGCATTGGCCACACTATATGAAAAACCCTCGACCTCAAATAAGGTATTTCTTATGAAGCATTTATCTAATATGAAGATGTCAGAAGGTGTATATGTTGCAGACCATTTAAATGATTTTAATACAGTTACAAGTTAGTTAAGTTCTGTAGGGGTAAATTTTGATGATGAAGTTAGGGCTCTGTTATTTCTGTGCTCATTTCCAGAAAGTTGGAATGGCTTAGTTATGGCCATTAGTAACTCTGTCTCTGGATCTAGTACTTTAAAGTTTGATGATGTTGTCAATGCAATCCTTAGCGAGGAAATGCGACGGAAAAGCTCCAGTGAGACATCAGGTAATGCTTTGACTGCAGAGACTAGGGGAAGAAAAATGGAAAGAGGAAAGAGCCCAGGATATCGCAGTAAGTCAAGAAAAGGCAGATCCAAGTCTAGATCGAGGATAGTGTGCTAGAAATGCGGGAAGAAAGGACACCTGAAGAAAGACTGCAAGTCTCGGAAGGGAAAAGAAGGAGACGCGCAGCAAGAAGCTAATCATGAAGCGAATGTAATAGGTGATGTGTTGCAAGATGCTTTGATTCTTTCATTAGAAAATATTATTGATTCCTAGGTGGTAGATTCAGGGGCCTCATTCCATGCCACACCTAATAAGAAACATTTTCATGATTATGTTCACGGAGATTTTGGACAAGTTCAATTGGGTGATGATAAACCCTGTAAAATCGTTGGAATGGGTACATTTTTCATAAAACAGCAGAATGGAAATCAATGGCTATTGAAGGAGGTAAGGCATGTTCCAGATCTGAAGAAAAATTTGATTTCAACAGGGCAGTTGGGAGGTGAAGGTTGTGTAACTACTTTCACAGATAAAACCTGGAAGGTCACTAAAGGATCCCTGGTAATAGCGAAAGGAGAAAAGGTTGCTACATTGTATTTATGCAATGGTATTTCTAATTTTGTTAATGATTTAACCTCTACAGGAGAAGATATGGAATTGTGGCATCATAGGCTTGGGCACATGAGTGAGAAGGGGATGCAGATTCTTCACTCAAGAAATTTGTTGCCAGGTTTGAAGCATGTTGATTTAAAATTTTGTGAGAATTGTGTTTATGGAAAACAGAAGAGAGTCAGATTCCTTAGAGTTGGGAAAGAAAAGAAGAGCGAAAAATTAGAGCTTGTGCATACAGATGTATGGGGACCTGCTCAGGTATCATCTCTTGGTGGCTCTCATTATTATGTTACTTTTATTGATGATGCAACGAGAAAAACCTGGATTATTGTATTCGAAATAAATCTGATGTATTTGATACTTTCAAGAAATGGAAAGCTTTGGTTGAAAATGAGACAGGGAAAAGGTTGAAGTGTCTCAGATCAGATAATGGAGGTGAATATTGCAGCAAAGAGTTTGATAGGTACTATTCAGAAAATGGAATTCATAGAGAGAAGACAGTTCTAGGAACACCACAAGAAAATGGTGTGTCAGAAAGGATGAACAAGACAATCATGGAGCGTACAACGTGCATGAGATTGCATGCAGGATTGCCTTTACAATTTTGGGCAGATGCTGTAGATACTGTTGTTTATCTAAAAAACAGAGGGCCTTCAAGTTCCTTAGATGGTCGTATTCCAGAGGAGGCATGGACAGATAAAAAGGTAAACTACTCATTTTTAAAGACTTTTGGTTGTGAAGATTTTGTCCACATTAACAAAGAAAATAGAACAAAGCTTGAGGCAAAATCAAAGAAATGTACCTTTATTGGATATGGTGTTAATGATTTTGGTTATCGCTTATATGATTATGAAAATCACAAAATCATTAGGATCAGAGATGTAATATTCAATGAAAAGGTCTTGTATAAGAATCAGTTGCAGGAAAAGAAACAAGAAAAAGAAAACAAAGAATACATAGTGCTTGACGATATCACATGAAAAGTGATGGTGCCTGAAAATCATAATGATCAACAGCCAGAACAACAACCAAAACAGCAACAAGCACTTCAAACACCTGAAAGTGGTGTTAGAATATCTAACAGGGTAAGTAGACCCCCTGAACAATACTCTCCTTCATTATATTATGTATTGTTGACTGATTCTGGTGAACCAGAATGTTATGAAGAAGCAGTGCAGGTAGAAACCAGGAAGAAGTAGGAGCAAGCCATGAAAGAAGAGATGGACTCCTTAGCACATAACCAGACTTGGGACTTAGTCAGGTTGCCTGCAGGTAAAACAGCATTGCAGAATAAATGGGTTTACAGGCTGAAGGAAGAAGATGGAGGAAAACAGAGGTACAAAGCTAGACTTGTAGTGAAGGGGTTTGCACAAACGAAAGGTATTGATTTTGATGAAATATTTTCTCCTATTGTTAAAATGACTTCAATCAAAACTATTTTAAGTCTAGTAGCAGTTGAAGATTTGCATCTTGAGCAATTAGATGTAAAGACAACTTTTCTCCATGGGGATTTGGAGGAAGAGATATATATGCAGCAGCCACAAGGATATGAGGTAAAAGGGAAGGAGAAACTAGTGTGCAGGTTGAAGAAGAGCTTGTATGGCTTAAAACAGGCTCCAAGGCAGTGGTATCTAAAATTTGACAGGTTTATGTCTGAACAAGGTTATACTAGATGTCACTATGATCATTGTGTTTATCTCAAAAGGAAAAATGATGGCAGCTATATTATATTGTTATTGTATGTAGATGATATGCTTGTTGCAGGTTCTAACATGCAGGAAATAAATGTGCTCAAAAGGAAATTGGCAAACTCATTTGCAATGAAGGATTTGGGTGCTGCAAAACAAATCCTTGGTATGAGAATAACTAGAGACAAGAAGAATCGCAAATTAACATTGTCTCAAAGTGAGTACATAGAAAAGGTGTTGAAAATTTTTAATATGCAGAATGAAAAACCAGTTAGTATACCTTTGGCTAGCCATTTCAAATTAAGTAAGGAGGCGTATCCCAAGACTCAGGAAGAAATGGCTCATATGTCTAAAGTTCCATATGCATCAGCAGTTGGAAGCTTAATGTATGCAATGGTCTACACAAGGCCTGATATTGCACATGCAGTGGGAGTTGTAAGCAGGTACATGAACAATCCAGGAAAAGAGAATTGGATGGTGGTGAAGTGGATTCTCAGGTATTTGATAGGTACCACAAATCAATCATTATGCTTTGGTTGTTCAAACATTGCTCTATAGGGATATGTTGATGCAGATTTGGCAGGTGATAGAGATAACAGGAGGATCACAACAGGGTATGTGTTTACTGTAGGTGGAACAACTTTCAGTTGGGTTTCAAAAATCCAAAGTGTTGTTGCACTTTCAACAACAGAAGCAGAGTATGTTGCTACTATAGAGGCTAGTAAAGAAATGATTTGGTTACAAAGGTTTCTGGATGAATTGGGCAAGAAGCAGGAGTTGGGTAGGTTATACAGTGACAGCCAGAGTGCCATACATCTTGCAAAGAACTCTGCATTTCATTCCAAGACTAAACATATACAGCTCAAGTACCATTTCATACGGTCAGCATTGGAAGATGGACAGTTGAAGCTGGAAAAGATACACACTAGCCAGAATCCTACAGATATGTTAACAAAAGTTGTAACCAGGGAGAAACTGAGAATCTGCTCAGTTTCAATTGGTCTTCAAGTATGATGAAGAAGATGAGAAACAACCAAGTCCAAAGTGGAGTCATTGTCTAGAAAATGAAGCAGTGGTGGAGTTGTTATAATCAGTCTCCAAGTGGGAGATTGTTGGGTGTGGAGCCTAATTATCTTCTGTATTCAAAGGTTTCAGCCGGATGTATACCCTAGGAAGACTGTACACCCCTCCACACGGGGGGGTGCAGGGGGGACTTGTCCCCCCTATGGGGGTCCGGGGGGGTAAATCCCCCCCGACTGGGGGTTCCTGGGGCCAGCGGTCCCCCGGCGGGGGTTCAGAGGAAGCACCCTCGAAGCTAAAAATAGATGTAAAATTGCCTTGTAAAAGTCTAGTAATTTCTAGTCAATCTGGGTCGTTCATTAGGCAGATGATCCCCTCACTATATATGAGGGAATTGTATTGTGTCTATGGATATCTGGATTCTGAGTGAGGAAGAGAGAGGAGATTGAGAGCGAAGAGGGTGTTACAGCAGATCTGCTGTAGGTTGTATCTCTTTAGTTTGCTGGATAATATAAAAGGAAGGACTGGTTGTTTCTCCGTGGACGTAGCCCAAACTGGGTGAACCACGTATACCTGTGTCTCTCTTGTTTTATGCGTTTCTATGTTTATATTTCTGCAATATTTTATGTGTTCCATTGCTCTGTAATATATAATTTTCTAACACTAAGTCAACTGATTCTCTCATTATATAACTCATACTTATTCCCTCAATCAGTGGAGGAAATTAAGGATAAATTCATCAATCAGTGGGACAACTCATGTGCATGCTCACAAAGACTTCAAATTCGAATTTCCTTAACTAATTAACTCAACTGAATTAATTAATTAATATTTCCAACTGATGTTAAGACCAAAATTAATTTTACTTCCTATAGATAGACTAGGGACTATTATAAATAGGAAGGGACCCATAAATGCTATTTTTAGAACTTTATATTTTTAGCAGCTTCACCTCTCACCCAATGTGGCCAATGACCTCACTGGCCAAACTGTTATTTTTAGACATGTTATTTTTAGCAGGTCTATTTTTAGCACATTCTAAATTTAGCATTTCTTGTTGCACACTTTTCAACACTCCCTCTCAACAAGAAAGGCTTTCTCTCGAACCCGATCTTGTAACTCTGGAATGTTCTGCATGCAACACATCTACCCGGTCCACTTGCTCCACCAACACTTGGAACAAAAACACTCCCAACTGACCACTCTGTTGGGATAGGAGCATACTCTGATGCTGAAGCTCTACCTGCTATTGACAAGTGCTCCCTCTCTGACATCTGCGCTACTGCAACGTCTCCATGCATCTCGCACCATTGCACACCTCTATGTGCCACCTAGCACTGTGCAAAACACTTATGCCTCTCGCATTGCTGCAGCTTGCTAGCTATGCGCTGTCCTGGGATTCCCTGCATTGTTGCTCTCTCTGCCGCTTCATCTGTATCTGTCTCTTCCCAATCATTCAGTTCTTGCTACTCCACATCGGGGCTCCTATAGCAAGGTCACATCCAAGAGGTTGGGTACCTCAAGGATCCTTCCCCTCCTCCTTGGGATGATCAATCCACATCACCCCACCTCCTACCTAGAGGTATGGCTGCATGTGATCCCTCTGCCCACCTGGCTTGAAGTTTCCCCCTACTAGAGGTCTTTGCATGAGTAAATGTCTCTACTTGATCTCCTATCAGCTTCCCCTGTTGTGGCTGCTCCACAACCTCCTGAAGTTGTTGCACCAATCGTGGCTCCTCCACAATAGTCCGAGACATCTTCTGGCGCTGCATGTTGAGAGGTAACATACTCTCCCTCTCAACCACCAAGTCTCCATCAGTCACCTTGCTTCTCAAGGCTTTGCATGCATCTTGAACCCCAAAAGCATAAAAGTTCTTGACCCATGAACCAATTTGCTTCACCTGTCTAGTGATGATGTGTCTAAGGAAAACCTTTCCCTTACTGAAGACTACATCATAGCCTCTATCTTCCAGCATCGCAATCGACACCAAGTTTCTATTCAGTCCTGGTACATACTTGACATCGTTCAAAGTCAGGCGAGATCCATGCTCCCTTTAAAAAATAGTCGTGCCTACACCTGAGACACTATACTTCTCATCATTACCCATCGCTATGAGTATCTGGAGATCTTTATCCTCCAAAGTACTGAACAAACTCTTGTCGTCGGTCATGTGGAAAGAAGCTCCACTGTCAAGAAACCAACCACTTCCAACCATGGATGAAACCATGCATGTGAAGAGTGTGAGATCCAACTCAAACTGTGAAGCAAGTGCCTCACCTTCAGATCCTTCCCCGGATCCCTTCTTGGATTTCCTCCGTGGACAATTTGCAGCATAATGGCCCACCTCATGACAACGAAAGCATCACACTTTCGATTTGTCAACCTTCTTCCCATCATTGGAAGAACTGGATTCGGAAAGAGAAACCATCTCCTTCGACTTCTTCTCCTTACTCGCTAAGGCACGATTCTCCTCATCATGCATGGATGAATAACTGTCTCTGGTGCTCTGTCTGATCTCCTCCTGCATCAAATCTGACCATATTCATTCCCAATCTGGCAATTTCTCCCTTCCATTCACCGAGTCCTGGTAGCTATGCCAGCTCTTAGGAAGGCCAAGGAGTGCTAGACTCACCATATCCTCATCTGATGTCACGACCCCTACACTTGCAAGCTCATCCCTGCATGTGATGAGCTTGGTCAGATACATAGAGATCGTCTCATCCCTTTCGCACTTGATCTTTCGAAGTTTGTCCTTCAGTGCCAGCTTCCTCTGATCACTGCTATTCTGATATAAATCTTTCATTGTTTTCCACATTGCATGTGGAATATCCTTCCCATGGAGGCTCGAGACAATTTGATCTCGCACTCGCTCCAAGAGAATTCTCTTAGCTCTAGCCACACACTTCCTCCATTCCACCTGCTCAGTCTTGTCAGTAGGCTTAGGAATTTCTTGATCAATGAAATCCTTAAGGCCATTATCTTCCAAAGCTGCCTCCATGTGATCCTTCCAAGCTATATAGTTTGAGCTGCCATCAAGGGCATACTCAAGCCTCCAACCATAGAACGCCATCAATGAAATAGATGTGATAAGAACTTGAGATCTATATCCCGAATAATAAACTTCGAATTTCTCCTGCTAGTATATTGTTCTTGCTTGATCACATGTGCTCCAATACCATGTAGAAATTTCACCTGTAGAACAAATCGATATATGCAATGTCCTAAAGCATAATACTTGTTATACTTCTACAAAACATTAAGCGGAAGCATAATAGAATTCATGAGCAACATCAAGTAGAAACATGCATAACTGATCAAGAGAAATAATCACACATAACACAAGATATATCCAAGGGAAAGCACCAACATAAAACCCCAACCATGTATTATCAATCAAGTGGAAATCATGTTCATAATACAAAAAGAATTAGCTCTCAAGCTATTCAGTTCTCAATGAACTATGAAGATATGAAGATATTTCTCATGAACCAACCAAGCCTTGTTTACATAGGCTTTACCTATGGTCCTTGTGTAGTTTTCTTAGGAAATAATAGCAAAAGCATATGCTATTAATTCCAACATACCAAAATTAACCAATGGTCCAACTACGTAATCCTTGAGGACACTAGTTCCTCAACCATGCAAAAACTGCTTACTAGAAATAGTCAAGCATCTGATAGTACACTGTCCCACATCTGATCTCAACTGGGTCTCTAACAGAACTGACATGCAACAGTTATCCATGAGTGAATCCTCAGTTATCTAAAATAATAGTTGTCACATGCATGCAAGCATTAACAAACTATATTTTATTATTTTAACAACTTGTTAAAATAATCTAACTGGACTTGATTAGTTAGAACTAAGTCAACTGATTCTCTCATTATAGAACTCATACTTATTCCCTCAATCAGTGGAGGAAATTAAGGATAAATTCCTCAATCAGTGGGACAACTCATGTGCATGCTCACAAAGACTTCAAATTCGAATTTCCTTAACTAATTAATTCAGTAATTCAATTGAATTAATTAATTAATATTTCCAACTGCTGTTAAGACCAAAATTACTTTACTTCTTATAGATAGACTAGGGACTACTATAAATAGGAAGGGACCCAGAAATGTTGTTTTTAGAACTTTCTATTTTTAGCAATTTCACCTCTCACCCAATGTGGCCAATGACCTCACTGGCCAAACTCCTATTTTTAGACATGCTATTTTTAGCACATTCTAAATTTAGCATTTCTTGTTGCACATTTTTCAACAATACCTGGCAAGGAGAAGTAACTCGTATTAATGAATGCAAAATCCAATAGGGTTTGGGACTTCCACGAATCACCTGACAATAGATTAGTTTAACCAAATCTTTCTTTCAGCCAATGATCCCCATGCCATATTCCAAGCATGAATGTGGAACTCATGACCAAAACTCAACAAGGGTTTCCCGAGGCTACACCACCTCACCCTCATCAATAGAACCAGGCCTTACTGCAATCCAAACTGGATCACTAGGCCCTAAACAAGCATGGATTACACCAGATTTCTCCACCTATACCATGAGTAATTTTACTGTCTCCTAATCTCTAGTATTTACTGCAATCCACGGTCTAATTGAGGGATCACTAGGCCATAATAGAGACACCACCCTCCAGGCTTTATCAAATATCCTGCCCTTCATTGGCCAAGGATACCTAGGCTTGACTGAGGGCACCCACCTCTAGGATTTACCATATATCCCACCATTCACCGGTCGAGGATTCCTAGGCCTACCGAAGAAACAAAAAATCTGGCTTTACCATAACCCACAGTTCAGTTCAAGGGTTACTAGGCCAAGGCTTTACCGCAATCCATGTCTATTTCAGGGATCACTAGGCCATGTGTTCTTTCTTTCATAGATCCACCTCACTCAGTTTCGAATCCATCTGGAAATCCATCTCAACCAAACATGAGAACCCCATCACACCATGGCTATCCGGAAATGGAAAGGCTAGGATGAAAAACATTGTCACACCTAGCAAAACCCATGCTCATGACAACAAGAGAACCAAGAACACACGTGCATAACCATGCATGCTAAATCTAGGAAGGAAATCATACATGCAAATCGATACCTGCAAATAATCCCATTGTAGTTGCTTGATTCCACTCTTCCTTGCTTTATCCTTTCTTTTCTTTTCCTTCTTTGCTTTTCTTGATCCAATTTTGAACTTCTCCAAGAAAACTCTGTGTCCAAGAGTGTGTGAGAGAGAGAGCTCCAAAAATGAACTCGCAAAAGGTACCAATTGATCCTCATAAGGCTTTTTATTAATGAGGCCTCTATTTTCTTCATTTTCCATTGTTTTCCTTCATTTTCCTCCTCACATGCAACATGTGACCTTTCACATTCCTTTTCTCATAATTTCCATTATTTTCATAAATAAAATACCAATTAATGCCTCGTGCCTTTCCAAAGCCTTTGCCATTGCCTTTTCTAATTTCCTTAGTCATAATAAACTAAATGAACACCCACACTAGGATGTCTTGCCCAACATTCAGCTTGGAATAGGTGTCCCATAACCGTGGTTATTATTTTGCCTTTATCAACTTTTATTACATGGAATTTTCACCAGAGTTGTTACAAACATTGTATCCAATAGTGGAACATGAAGCCATAGCTTTCTTCTCCAAATAATAATCTATCTCCTATGTAGTACAAGGGAAGCCAAGGTTATCACTCCTAAGATCTTGGTCCCAAAAATCCCTTTGTTTGAGTTATGAGGAGCTATTTATAACAAATACAATCTGAGCTTCTCCTTGACTCTTTGACTTCTATGACTATTGACATTCTAACATGACTCATTACATTCCAATGTGTGGATTTTCGCATTCCACATGTGTCCCTTGGAATTCATTACATAACATTTATTACATAAGACAATTTACAAATGAGACAGTGGCCTAATAAGACAAAACTGCTAAAGGACGAAGACTCTTCAAATGGATAAATCATTTGCTTCTTCCTGGAGATTTGTGATGTAAGTGTGCCATGCTCTGAACTCCTTCGCGATATCTTCTATCTAGTTTGGCAAGTCCCCTTTGTAGCGCATCTTCACCTCCAGTGCCTCCGACAGTATGTTATTAGATCTTGACTGTACATTATTCCACAACCATGAAATATTCATGGGCGCTTTGACTGTTGCGAAGGCATACTGCTAAAAAATGTCCTTGGTGACGTCCAAGCCTTCTTGTGTTGTTGCTTGTTTCATTTGTTCAATGTAATCCCTGATCTCCTGGAATATGACCTCCCTGCCTCTGATTGCTTCAAGGGTTCTGATGGTGTGCATCCTGTGTTTTTGTGTTAGAGACTCGAACCCATTATGTAGTCGGTTGTATGCAACTATAGTACTAACTAAATCTGCTCCAAGGTGAGAGTAATCTTTTAGGTGGAGTCTCAACTAAACTTTGTTTATTCTTTCCAAATTTTGTGGAGCATCTGGATATTTGGCATCCCACTCCTGTATCTAATCAACTGCTCTATAATTATATCTTTGGGAGTTTCACCACTTCTTGTGCATTCTTTTGAATGCCAATGGGAGCATCCATGACCTATTGTATCATTATCATCTCGTCATATAGTCAAGCCATGGTGTCATCCATTGGTCCCAATTCTTCTTGCATGGTTGATTTCCATTCTGTGGTATTGGTGTTATGTGATGACAGTCATTGGTTCTCTGTTGAGAGATTCTCTACCTATTGCTTCACTGCAACCAATTCTCTTCTTAACCTGGAATTTTCATTCAATAAGTACTCTGAGTTGTCTTGTGTCGTTGTAGAAAATGCAACATTTGCCACCATAATTGTCCTTGGATTTCTTCTAGTGTTAGAGGTGATCACCTTCTATGTTTCCACTGAGACTAGATTCTGAGGATCATTGGGAAAGTATCTATGCATTTGTTGCACAATCCTCTTCTTGAGCTGATCAAATGTTACGCTACAAACATTTTCAACTCTATCTATTGATGGAGGTGTAATCCCCATCTCTATGAATAGAAGATGACCTCCTGTGAGTAGTTGATCACTTGAAGTACTCGGCTCATCATCCATACGTTGGATGATGTATTCTTCCTCATAATTATCCTACTCCAATTCATGATTCAATTGTTCTTCCTCCAACCTTTTTGTTTCTTCCTCCTCTTGAGACTGCCTCCGTTGTTCTAGATCTATCTGTCTCCTCTCTTCTTCTTCTACCACTTGCTTCTCAAGAAACTCATCGTGATTCTTGCTCCCTTCTTCTTCTTCTCATTCTTCCCCTTATCTACTTTTTGGATTTGTTTATGTAGCTCCTATGTTTAAAGGGTCGTATTTCCATTCCCTATTTCTTTCACATGATGAGTACCTAATCCTTTTCTTGGGAGCTAATTTCTTCACTTGATACGTTATTTCCTCCTCCTCTTACTCTTGCTCCTATAATTTCTGAGTCCATGGATTGTGAGATGAAATCGTGTTCATGGATGGATGTGTCTTCCTTCTGGTATTGTACCAGTTCTTTAAATTTTCATCTTTTGGTCAACATATTGATGAATACCCTGTATTATGTTTGATCCTTTCACAATGCTACCTGATAATTCGCCTGGGATCATATTCATGAAAATATTTGGTGGTGAAGTGTAGGTGGTTCAGCTCTTCAGTTTCAGCTGCTAATTCCTTGTGACTCTTTAATTCGTATAATCTAATCCTTAATGGAAATATAAGCAAAGTGGCTTTCTTCCTCATGTGAAGGGTTCCCAACAGTCCCTTGTCCAATTGATTCTGCACCTCTTGCATGAACACCTTGTTTTTCACATATTGTGGCATAAGATGAAGGGTTGTTTGACATCCAAAGCATCTAATGTGTGATCCCTCGGGAGATGCAAACCATTCCGCATTATCTTGAAGTGACTCCTTGAATTTATCTGTCATGCATGGCGGATCAGTCTTGAATATCAAACGAAATATGCCTGCAAATAAATGTTCGGCTAATCTTTCATATGCGTCTCTGAAGCTTCCTTCTGATAACACCCTACAGTGGACATAAACTGGGAACTTCTCTTTAGGAGTCCAGTTCCAATATAGTTTCGGGAATATGTATCATGCACAGATTTCATCTAAGAGATATCCAGACATGTAAAATTCGAAAAATTGATTTGTTTGCAAAGATGCTTTGGCATGCCCCACCGGTTGTTGCAACTCATATGATAACATATCTGCCCAATTAAAATGTTTTTCGTACTTCACCACCATATTGAGCGTATATATCCAATTCTCTTGGAACACCTTAGCATTCTTATGCCCAAACAATCGATAATACATAGCTATCAAATACTGATATACGTGCCTTAAGATCTTTGTCGGATAAACTGTTGATGGGCGATGGCGAAACTTGGCAGCTTCTCGACACGATTGCTTGATAACGTCAGTCATGTTGATTTTATCACATCTTGTGTAAAAGGTATCATTTGCATATTCATTGGTCCTGAGCATATTATAATATGTCTGCATATCCTCGCCATAATAGATGGCGGGGTGACCACCACTCTCACTGTGAAGCACAAGGTGAGAGTGATCCATACGTGTAATGATCCATTCAATAGCTGTAGCACATGGAATGATTGGGTATCTGCACGCGATCTTGTGTATCCTGGAATTCTTAATGTGGATATATGCATGCACAGCTTCTAAGTCCTCAGGAAACATTTGTAACCCTTGTCGTCTTGTTAATAAAACATTGAGTGTCTGCATATATAGGAATATGGGGCTTTGAAACTTTAATCAGCTCATCAACGCTTACTTCCAAAATTTATTTAGAGGCACACTTGTAGCATAAACACATGTTTGTGGAATCACACTCATGGTGACAAGATCATACTTAAAACAACTAACTGTGCAACAATACTTGTAAATCATGTTCAAAGAGTCATCATAGAAGATAGAGCATGAAAAAATATGGACTACAACCAAAATTAACTTGCATGCAAGCAAAAACACACATGCAAACTAGGAGGGCGCACTCTCAAAGCACGAAGGAACATGCATGGTCATTCGAGGCTTCGTGGTGCACTAATACGCTTATGAAATAGGTAAAAAATCAGCAAGTGTGCAATGTAGCACCTTGAAGGATCGAAGCAATGGGAGAAAAGGCCTTCAGTTCTTCTCTATGCACCCTAGGAGATAAGGAGGGTGCATTGTCGCACTCC
Source organism: Pinus tabuliformis (assembly GCA_031772625.1). NCBI lineage: Eukaryota > Viridiplantae > Streptophyta > Pinopsida > Pinales > Pinaceae > Pinus > Pinus tabuliformis. The sequence goes on along the minus strand of CM062807.1, from coordinate 182,065,800 downwards.
AAAGGGACGAAGGATGAAGAAAATTTAGCTTCGAGTCTTCAAAGTGCGCCTATGTTCTCAAGGAAAAGGAGGGTGCACTATCTCATGTTGAAGGGTTGAATGAATGAAGCTTCAATTATTTAGGATGCGCCCATGTGCCATAAGGTAAAGAGGGCACATTGTAGCACTCTGAAGGGTTGAAGGGAAAATGTTTGTGCCTTCATGATGCGCTCACACGGCTATGAGGAAAAATGGGTTACACAAGGCGCAATTTTCAAGGTTGAAGGAGCTTTGAGCTTAGCAAGTGCGCTATGCCTAAAAAGAGAGCATAAACACATTCAAACAATAGAATTTGATGCTAATTTGAGGAGAAGAATGATCTACAAGGCTTTATAGTTGTTTCTGCATGCATGGTGGAAGATAGAAGGTTTTAGAAATGTGAAAGGTTTCTTGCATGCACCAATGATTTAACACTTGCAAGATGAAGAATCAACTAGAACACTAGCAAATAAATTTCAAATCAAGTGATTGACAGCAAACAAAGCAATATTTGACAGTGAAATGATGAAAATCAGTAAAATATTGAGCATGAAAACTTACTTGTTGCACTAGTTGATGAAAGGCTTCTTGATTCTCCAGTTGTGCGCTCAAATTAGATGAAATTATGGTGAAAGAATGATTAACTGAGTTCATTTAAATAAATAAACATGCAAACAAATTCATGCATGATTTCCACTTGTCATCACGTGAAAGGATCAATTAAGAGGGAGTTAAGGCGATTCCTATTTTCTAGGAGTGTGCCCTCATGCAACAAGTTGGGTCATGCATGCAACTGGACAGGGCACAAGTCTTCATCATGAAGGAGTGCACCGAGGTAGTGCACACTTTCTCAGCCTGAAGGAGTGCACTCAAGTAGGGCGCATTCCTGTAGCCCGAAGAAGTGCACTTTCTTCAAGTGCAAGCCTTTATCGACTTTAAGTGAGATTTTTGCGTTTGTGAGATATTTTCTTGCTTTTTCCTTGTTTTTTCTGCTTTTGTGTGCTTTTTTTAGTGTGTTAATGGCTAAAAGGCAAGTTTATAAGTCAAAAAGAACCGTGAGTTCACTTAACCATAAACTTACTAACTCGAGTGCTTCTAATGGCTATGTGACAAAACTTGATACATATTGACTTAGGAGGATGGGACACTAGGAGAAAACACACAAATAACAAATGAAACCACATGATGGTGCAAGGGGGCTTGAAACGACAGTCAACATAGGCTTCGAAATCGACATGCACAAAAAATTTGAAGGGTCATTGTCACAGCGACAACATTGGCGACACAGTGGGAGAACCCCAACTTCTCTAAAATGGTTTCATTGTAAGCGCAAAGTCTAATTCCTTCAAGAATTATTGATTCAATCAATGAGTTATATTCAGCTCTCCACTTTACCTGATTAAAGATATAGTCTTCCTTGTTCTATTACCCAGTGTAACAAAAATATTAAACAAACCATATCAATATCTTGTCGATGTAAGTAAGGGTAATATAGTATGGTGAAATAAAAACAATAAGAGTGTGATTTTTACATCTCTGGCAATGCTTCCTTTGCTAGCGGGCCTGGACAGTACCCCGATAGAGTCGCTTCAGGAACACAAGCGTTGCTTGGCTGTCAGCGAGCCTGGATAGTACTTCGGCGAAGTCGCTTGCTTCACCTCCCCACTTAGGAAACCTTTCTCTTCTTTCACCCTTTTATTTTTCTTTTATTTCATAAGATTGTGCATAGGCATTTATTATTAGTTTATTTTTACGGTTGGAAAAATATCTCAATTTATTGAGAGTAGAAGAGGTTATTCCTTCATAGACAAGTTTGAGACCTATGATGCCTTAATCACTAAAAAAATTCCCCTTATACTATTATACACATATAGATAGGTAGAAACACGCCATTCTTAATAGGACAAAGTGCGGGAATGAGAATCCTAAATAGATACAGGTTTCATGGTTTGCTTACAATTTCCTAGCTGAACAATCTTATTTTCCATCAGAAAATTACTGACTTGAAAGATGTAAACCAAATCAAGAAAGAAGGTGACAGATAAGTCAATGGTTGTGTGATACTACAAATTTCCTTTCACAAAATATTAGCCAAGCCATCTCAAAGCTCAAAACCGACTTATTTAAGGACAAATGAAACCGAATAATAAAATCGCAATATGAAAAAAAAAACAGTGTGATGCATCTAACTACATGAAACCTAACCTGTCCTAAAATAAATAGTACAATATTGGATCATGTAATATGGAACTTCCAATGCAGCCATAGAAGCTACTTCCAACTTTCAAACCGCAAGGCATGATCGTGTAAAGCGAAAACAAAAAGCAGTGCAGTGAACAAAAGGAACTGTGCAAACATGTGCACTGGCCGAAGAGAATAGGAAATGCAACCACAACGGTGTATTACACTCAACTTCTTTATCAAATGGGGGTTTTCGCAATAGCAATAATCACTGGGCCTATGACCATATATGACTCGACAAAGCGTATGCAAGTACATGCCATGAGACATGGGCCCAGACTGAAAGGATTCTTCTAATGAATCTGCAACAGGATCGTGGATGCAAACTTTAGGGAAAGACACACAAGAAAGGATATACAATGACAAATCCACATCATAGACGGTATTATCATAAGGTTTACCACAATCTAAGTTATCGTGTGTGAAAGATTATTTGATGGATGATGTAAGAGATTCATTAAGATTACTCCCTGCTCCTACATTACGGATTAGAGATTTACTTGAAATGAGATGAAGTGGTGGAAGCTCAATAGTCAAATTAAATTTCTTTCCCTGCGAGTTAAATTTGTTTATATGAATAAAAAAAGCATCCCTCAGGAAGGCATAATCATCCCAAGTGCTAATATTGATGAAAAAGTTATGCAGAAAAATCAGAAACTGACAAAAATCACAAATACTTCCATGGTTATAGGGACCTTGCATAACCATCATCCTTAGCTGAAGTGCCATACTCATCTAACTTGAATATAAATTCTGAGACAACACAGTCATTTTCTTATCAAAAGAGGATTCAACATGTAACTCATGAAGTTCAACACAAGATAGATATTCAAGACTAATGCAAAAATATTCAATGATAAGCATGTCATCTTCTTGATTGAAAGGAGATATACATGAAAGAAAATATTTGATAATCGTGTCAAACTCCTTTTGAAAATCTTGCAAATCCAAATCTTCATGTAGAAACAAATGTTCATCGAGATTACTTGAACTATCATGACCATATAATTCATAAAGAAGAAAATCATTAGGGCCATGATCATCCAAGGGTTCATCTTGATTAACAGGTAAAATATTTATGGGGGGGATATCAATATTTGAAGATGGTTGATTGATGAGGTTGGATGAATCATGATCGGACGAGAGATATGAAAGAAATATGATTTCTTCATCCATAAGATGATCTTCTGATTCAATGATTGGTCTAGGTCCAACATACAGAACATCAAAGGGAGGAGGACATGGGACAAAGAGCATATCTGATTCTTCCTTTGGATGTTGAAATTCTTACTAATCAGAAAGATTTGATATAAAATATTTCCTTGACATCCATACTAGGAATCAAAACTTCTCATCCAAGAACTTTTGTTCCATGTCGTCATATGGAAACCTGATAACAGAGATGAAGGAACTGATCAACAAAATGTTCCAAAGATTCATTCAATTCCATTCTTAGTTTATCCATTTCCTTAATAACATATTGATATTCATATTTATAAAAACAGGATAAATCTTGTTAACCAAGTGATCGAAAGATATGATAGAAGCAGTGGGTAAATAATAGCACCATTGCTTCGCACGACCATCCAATGTAAGGGTAAACAATTGTGCAATGATTTCTTCTGAATCAATACCATTCAAGAAGAAAAATTCAACAAATTAAACAACATACCCAAGGACAATTGTTGTACCCTTTCCATCAAATTTAAATGGTGACAAGTTATGCAAAAATTCCATAGGGATTGAAATATCTAAAGCCTTTGTAAAACAACTCGTGATTATGATTTGGGATGAAACCATTAAAGGTAAAATATTAAAATAGGCTTCACATGCTCAACTTGTCATCTGTCCCTCCTTCTAGCGCCAGAAATGTTGACAATGCTGGATTCTGCCAAAATTGTAAGGGAATATCCCCGATATGAAGTCCCAATTAGACCTCACACCATTTGGTGTAGGAGTCCCATCTAATCATACGACCCGTCCACCATTGGAATGACTTGGTTACATTCAGAAATAAGAGAGTATAATGCCTCTTTGAATCAACAATAATGTGAGCTTTATGAGACACCCAATGTAAGTTATACTAGGAAGACTTACGTGAGTAGTGAGAGAAATGAGCCACCGGTTAGAAAAGTGATTGTACTATCCTAAAGCGGGACTTGGGGTAAAGAAGAAGACTTGTTTAATACTTATAGATTAGTCCACATAATAAACAACAATCATTAAAGCATAACAACAATCATTCAAGTAACATACATAGCCAAGCAACAAAGTAGTTCATTAACCTGGCATGTAAATAAAGCAACATATGTCATACACATAACCAAAATAGTCCAACTATATACAGAATACATGTATGAAGGAATGTCAGCTCATTGACATTTTGATTATAAGCATAAGGTCCCAAGTAGATTTTTACAATGGATGAAACATTGTATCAAATACTGGAACACGAAGCCACAACTTGCTTCTCCAAATAATAATCTATTTCCTATGTAGTAAAAGAGAATCCAAGGCTATCACTCCTTAGAGCTTGGTCCCAAAAATCCCTTTGTTTGAGTTATGAGGAGAAATTTAAAAAAAAATACAATGACTTTTAAGCTTCCTCGTGACTCTTTTACTTCTATTATTGTTGATATTCTAACATGACTCATTAAATTCCAATGTGTGGCTTTTCATATTCCACATATGTCCCTTGGAATTAATTACATAACATTTATTACATAAGACAACTTACAAATGATACAGTGGCCTAATAATACAAAACCGCTAAAGAACAAAGAATCTTCAAATTGATAGATCATTTGCTTCTTCATGGAGTTCATTTGTGATGTAAGTGTGCCATGCTCTGAACTCCTTCACGATGTCTCTGATCCGATTTGGTAAATCCATTTTTTAGTGCATATTCACCTCCAATGCCTATGATAGTATGTTGTTGGAGCTTGACTGTACATTATTCCACAACCATTAAATCTTCATGTGTGTTTTGGCTAGTGCAAAGGCATATTGTTGAATAATGTCCTTGGTGACCTCCAAGCCTTCATGTTATGTTGCTTGTTTGATTTGTTCAATGTAATCCCTAATCTACTAGAATATGACCTCCATGCCCCTGATTGCTTCAAGGGTTCTGATGGCAGACATCTTGTGTTTCTGTCCCTTAAGATCTTCATCAGATAAATTGTTGATGGGAGATGGCAAAACTTTCCAGGTTCTTGACACCATTGCTTGATAACATCAGTCGTGTTGAGGTTAGCCCATCTTCTATAAAATAAATCGTTTGCATATTCATTGGTCTTGAGAATCTTATAATATGTCTGCATATCCTCACCATAATAAGTGACGAGGTGATCGCAACTCTCACTGTGAAGCACAAGGTGAGAGTCATCCATATGTGTAATGATCCATTCAATAGCTTCAACACATTGCATCACTGGGTATTTGCATGCAATCTTGTGTATCTTGGACTTCTTAATGTTGATATATGCACGCACATATTCTAAGTCCTCAGGAAACGTTTCCTGCATGAATGTGTTGTAGATATTTCTCTAGGTAACCTTCGTCGTCTTGTCAATAAAACATTGAGTCTCTGGATATATAGGAATATTTGGATTTGCAACTTCAATTGACTCATTAAAGCTTGCTTTTGAAATTTATTTAGAAGCTACTCTACTTGGTGACAAGTCTCCAACATAAGATGACAAAGTGTTTACACATGTAGCACAAACACGTGTTTGTGGAATCACACTCATAGCAACAAGATCATGCTTAAAGTAATTAACTATGCAACAATACTTGTAAATCATGTTCAAAGAGTCATCACGGATGATAGAGAATGAAAAACTATGAACAATAGCCAAAAATAACTTGCATGCAAGCAAAAACACACATGCAAACTAGGAGGGTGCACTTTCAACGCACGAAGGGACATGCATGGTCATTCAGGGATTCGTGGTGGACTAATGTGCTAAAGAAAGAGGAAAAAAATCAGCCAGGGTGCACTGTAGCACCCTAAAGGATTGAAGGAATGGGAGAAAATGCCTTCAGTTCTTCCTAATGTACTCATGTGCCCTAGGAGACAAGTAGGGTGCACTATTGCACTTTGAAAGGACAAAGGATGAAGAAAATGGAGCTTCGGGTCTTCAAAGTGTGCATATGTTCTCAAGGCAAAGAAAGGCACATTTTCACATGTTGAAGGGATGAATGAATGAAGCTTCAAGTATTTGGGGTGCGCCCATGCGCCCTATGGCAAAGATGGCGGACTGTAGCACTTTGAAGGGTCAAAGGGAAAAGCTTTGTGCCTTTGTAATGCGCTCACGCGCCTATGAAGAAAATTGGGTTACATAGGGCATGGTTTTGAAGACTAAAGGAGCTTCGAGCTCAAGAAACACACTCTGCCTAAAAAGAACCCAAAAACACATTCAAACAACAAAATTTGATGCTAAAATGAGGAGAAGAATGATCTAAAAGGATTTATAGATATTGTCGCATTCATGTTGGAAGATATAAGGTTTAAGGAATGTGAAAGGTTTCTTGCATGCGCTAGTGATTTAACATTTGCAAGATGAAGATTCAGCTAGAACACCAATAAATAAATTGTAAAACAAGTGATTGACAACAAACAAAGTAATATATAATAGTGAAATGATGAAAAGCAGTAACAGATTGAGCATGCAAACTTACTTGTTGCACTGGTTCATGAAAGGCTTCTTGATTCTCTAGTTGTGCACTCAACTCAAATGAAATGATGGTGAAAGAATGATTAACTTAGCTCATTTAAAGAAATAAACATGCAAACATATTCATGCATGAGTGCCACTTGTCATCGCGTGAAATGATCAGTTAAGAGGTAGTTAAGGTGATTCCTATTTTATAGGAGTGCGCCCTCATGCAACAAGGTTGTTCATTCATGTAACTGGAAAGGGCACAAGTCTTCATCATAAAGGATTGCGCCCAAGTAAGGCGCACTTGCTCAGCCTGAAGGAGTGCGCTCAAGTAGGGTGCATTCCTTCTGCCCAAAGAAGTGCACTTTCTTCAAGTGCAAGCCTTTATCGACTTTAAGTGATATTTTTGCTTTTGTGAGAGATTTTCTAGCTTTTTTCTTGTTTTTTCTGCTTTTTTTGTGCTTTTCTGAGTGTTCGCATGGCTAAAAGGCAAGTTTCTAAGTCAAAAAGGACTGTGATTTCACTTAACAATAAACTTACTAACTCGAATGCTTCTAATGGCTAAGTGACAACACTTGAGACATATTGACTTAGGAGGATGCGACACTAAGAGAAAACACGCAAATAAGAAATAAAACCACATGAAGATGCAAGGGGGACTTGAAACGACAGTTAGCATAGGCTCCAAAAACAATAGAGGAAAAAATTTTGGAGGGTCGTTGTCATAGCGACAACATGGCGTGAAGTCATTTATTTAGTAGTGTCATGGTAATGCAGAGCAATTGAATCATAGAATGGGAGAGTAACACACAAGTGTTAGGTGAAAAATGATGAGAAAGTATCCGGACATAGATTTGGTTGATTCCCAAATTTCCTATATATTGTATAGAAGGTTATCTGGGTCTTTTCAGATTGTTTGGCAGTGAATAAATATTCTATTAAGTGATGATAACTACGGAATGTTGTGAATTTTACATATTTATAGTTATGATCTATATGATCAATATTCAAGCCAAATGACCTGAAATATAATCAACATATTTTCTCAGGTCCTTTCGTACATCATTATGTAGGAAAAGTGGAGATTTACACCTTTATATTTTGATCCTGCAGAAGTTGATCCGGTCGATTGAGTAGTCAAAAAAGCAAACCGGTTTACATGGTTTGTGCAGATGCTTGGTTCCTCACCTTCCCCTAGCATGAAATGATAGGCCTTCATATTGTTGTTCCACAAGATAGAGAGAATGATTCCCAACCTTCATAGTCGAATTTGGGGTGTTTGGAATTAAGGGTGTTATCTTACACCCCTTGTTGGACATAAACCAGCGCTCCTCGTGTGTTTTGCGACATGTGCTTAACCGCCTCTCGCAGATCCATTAAATCTGACGATGTGTCCATTTACTAACACTTGTGGGTTTTGGTGTAACTAAAATCATGATTCCAACAAGTGGTATCAAAGCCAAAGGTCTCGTGTTTGAATCACACCTAGATCACGTTGGCGGGCAGATTGTTGGGCATTGGATAAACCAACGCTCCCTATTTGTTTCATGACATGTGCGTAATCGCCTCTCATGGATCCGTTAACAATGCGTTCATTTACTAACACCTGCGAGATTTGGTGTAACGACAATAGTGATTCCAAACCCCCCCCCCCACCAACCTTTATGTCATAGTCGCAATCAGAACTCAACCAGAAGACAAGAATTTACTTGAACATGTAACAAGGGAATTAAGATTGGGTATTTACATGTGGTGTAACGCATACCTTGATCATTGCCACTTCCCTGTAGTCTTATCCACAAAACTGGCATGTCGTCCACAGTCTCAATATGGATTCAGTTACCCCATATTGCTCTACATTGTTGAAATGAAGATACCCTTAGGGACATTGGCAATTCCTTCGATAAATATATTGGTAGTGTAGAACCGCAATATGGCGTGTTTTATTGCACAAAAATTTGCGTGAAGGTGGATCTAGAGAAAGGAATACCTAAATAAATTCAATTATCTCTACATAAATGGAACTTTATTCAAATATCTAGTTGGCTATGATAATATCCCCTTCAAAAGAAAATGTTGCGATGAGTACGGGCACTTCACCAAAAACTACCCTAAATTAACCTAGGAGTAATTACGAGGAGAACCATTGCAATAACCTAAGTGAATAAGGGGCCCTACTAGACAAGAAGGCCCTCCCATGAATCCTATGGTTCCAAACACAAATCCTCAAAACCACCCCCTTCCTCCATAATTAGATTTTTCTCAAGCTCACTCTAGCAAAAATGGTTGTGCAAAAATCTCCTCAGAAAGTAGTTATGAACTACTTGCTAGCCTAGAATAGTGAACCTCTAAGGAACAAAGACAAGGTGGATAATATTTAGATTAAATTACTATAGTATAGGACATGGAGGCTCCCACCCAGAATAAATATGTAAATGACCGTGAAGAAGAAGTGTGCCTCTCTCCTACTAATGCCCCAAATCCTTTTGGAAACCTCTTTTTAGGATTCAAAGAAATATTGAATGGTGAAATAAAAAAAGGCATTGCAACGAGCATATATGGGGAAAAATTAGGAAGAATACCCGATCGGGATAAAACAGAAGAAAAAACTTGTTAAACTGCTCTTGTACCCCAAGTTTGGTATATGTCTAGACTAGAACATAAACACACTGAAGATACTTGACTAAAAGCACTTTTCCCAGTGGAATATATTAGCAGTGAAGTCAATGGCAGTACACAAGATATATAGGCCCAAAAATTGTTCCTTATTAGTTCATCAATAAAATAATCATATGGCTCTTGTACCGGGGATCATGGCCCTTTACAAAGCTTGATACAAACTAGTATACAACAACTATGGCTTGAGTTATAATCCTTCAGACCCTCGATCTACCCAACAAAACAAAGACAAAAACACACAACTTGCTTGCTAGTTGGCCTCCCTTTTCAATCATCCCTTTCAAATGTGTTTTCCACAGAAGATCAACTTCCTTTTGTCCTCTTTCTTGGTTGTCCATTTCCTCTAAGATCATATAGATATCATCTCCATTAAACCTTTGTCACACAAATGTTCATAGTAGGGTTATTCCTTCAACTCACTGTATAAATACCGACAAAAAATACTTGTTGTTAGGTATATCCTTTGACCTGAAAGTCTTCTTTTATCATCCATCTTCACTCCGCCTTCACTTGTTGTCTACTACAATAACCTTTTCCAATTCAACCCACCATCAAGGCTTGTTGCCCACCACATTTAACACTTCAGCCTTCACATCTAGCTCTACCAACACATCTAGTAGCATTTTCCTACCTCAAATCAACCTTGGGTAGGTTTGTTATGTCTATACATCGACTCGTCTCCTAGGGCTAGGCCAGCCTGCGACTTGCCCTATATTTCATATAGCCCTACCACAGAACAGCCCAGGAACTATGGTCAGGCCCTAAAACACCTTGTTTCTCATATCATACTTTCTCTTGAGCTTAGATATACCTCAACTATACTCGTCCCTCCTACTTCTCCTTCCGCAACCTGAAAAGCGATCCATCCAAGCATGTTCTAGGGCTCAGATCACCCTTAAACATGCATAAACAGACAACAAAACAAGCTTGAACCCTTAACCTTCTTAAGGATAGATTCTCTAAGACATAATTTTTCTTCCAAAACAAAAGCAAACCACACTAACTTATCCTCTTATAGTTGTGTCTCTCTTTAGGGCTTCATTAGGCTCACAAGATCACATTTTCACTTATTCAAATGACCTTCATGGTCTCCCATATTTATAGCTCTCTAATGTAGCCGTAGAAGGCCCCTTTTATCCATTAAAGGTGTCCTCCACAACAATTAGAATAAAATAAGAATATCTTTGGGTTCTAAGCCCACAACTCTGGGTTAAAAGCCTAAAAACTTCGGTAACTTCCCCAACTAACTCCCTTTTGGTGGGTTTTCTCTATTTGGAAAGACCTTTCGAACTACCCAAATTTCAAAACTCCCTCTTAGTGAGGAAGGTATTTCCATCACTACTTGAAATCTCTATCTCCATGAATTTCCTTGCATGTCCATGGCTATACTTGCATGAATCATGAATTTCCTTGTCTAGTCATGTTCATCCTAGCATTTTCCACGTCTTTGTTTGTACTTGGCCAATATTTATCATGCATGCAGCATGAATTTTCCTTGCTTGCTCCATAAGTTTCCTCACATGAGCTATGACATTCCTTGCACCACCATGAGTGTTCTTGCATGGTTCATGACTATCCTTGCATGTGATAAAAAATACACTCTCTCTCTTCAACTTGAGCATTTATACTTCCACTAGGCGACTGACTTTCCTTTGCAATCTCCCTCTAAAGCTATACTCCATCTGAGCCTACACAACCTCCATTTCTCACTATTTTTTCCTTCTTGGAAAGTGTTGCTACTGAACTTGTGTTATTTCAAGGTTAATTTTGAACTGCGATCAGACATTGGGTCTAATCCACTCTATACCACCTCAACTTAACTCTACAAACATACTCATCATTCAAGGTCAAATACCTCATGTGCACATGGCTTCACTATCATATGTGCAACTCTATAACCCAACGAAGATACTAACTCATGATCAAACTAGCATCCACATGGAGCTATCTCGTCCATGCCAAAGCACCTCTCTGTTGAACCTTATTCTCCATGGCTAGTAGTTTCACAACTCCCTCCTAGAGCTAATCCTTCTACACACTCTTATACCCCTACCTTTCAAAGTAGCTCTAATACCATGTTGAAATTCCCTTGTACCCCAAGTTTAGTCTATGTCTATTCTAGAACATAAACACTTTAAAGATACTTAACTAAAAGAAATTTTCACATTAGAATATATCAACGGCGAAATCAATGAAAATACACAATATATATAGGCCCAAAACTTGTTCCTTATTAATTCATCAATAAAATTATCATCGGGCTCCCATACCTGGGATCATGGACCTTTACAAACCTTGATACAAACTAGTATATATAGTATACAAACTAAGGCTTGAGGTCTAATCCTTCAAACCCTCGATCTTCCCAAAAAAAAATACAAAACATACAACTGACTTGTTGGTTGACCTCCCTTTTCAATCAACCCTTTTAGTCCTATTGTCCACATAATATCAACTCCATTTTGTCCTTTGTCTTAACTTTCCTTTCCCTCTAATATCATACAGAGATTGGCTCCATTAAACCTCTATCACATAGTTGCTCACAATGGTGTTACTCCTTCAACTCATTCTAGTATAGCTAACAACAACAAAATATTTGATGTTAGGTCTCTCCTTTGACCTAACAGTCTTCTTTTATCAACCCTCTTGACAACCTTCACTTGTTGTCTGCTACAAAAACCTTGTCTGGATCAACCCACCCTCAAGGCTTGTTGTCCACCATAGTCAACACTTCATCCTTCATGTTTATCTCTATCCACAGATCTTGAAACATTGGCCTACTTCAAATCAACCTTGGGTAGGCTTGTTAGGTCTATACAAACCCTTTGCCCTACTCTTAGGGCTAGGCCAACCTACAACCTGCAAACAACCCTAGATTTTTTTTGGCCCTATCACATAATAGCTCAGGACCTATGGTTAGGCCCTAAAACACCTCACTGCCTAGATTATACTTTCTCTTAAGATCTAATATACCTCAGAGGGACTCAAGCCTCCTAATTCTCCTTTTACGACATGAACAAGGGTCTTTCCAGCCCTCTTCTAGCGCTCAGAGCACCCGCAATCATGCACAGACATACATCAAAACAAGTTGGAACCCTTGGCCTTCTTGAGATGAGATACCTGGTCTCTCCTCTAGGACAAAATTCTTCTTCCAAAACATAAACAAACCACACTAAACCGTCCTCTTCTAGTTTCATATCTCTTTAGGGCTTCATTGAGCTCACAATATCACATTTTCACTTATTCAAATGATCTCCATGGTCTCCACATTTATAACTCTCTAATGTTGCCTTAGGATCCCCTTTGATCCATTAAAGGTGTTCTCCACAACAATTAGAATAAAATAACAATATCTTTGGGTTCTAAGCCCACAACTTTGGGTCAAACCCTAACCGCTTGGGTAATTTCCCCAACCAACTCCCTTTTCAATGGGTTTTCTCTATTCATAAATACCTTTTGAACTACTCAAATTTCAACAAATCTTAACAGGACAATTAATTAGGAATACAACACAAGATAGAAGGAATGTATAAAATAGGGTCTAGGTAGACTAGGAATCAAAGTGGTTCAGTTCCTCCCTAAGGAGGAAACCCCAAAGGTACCAATAAGGAACAAAAGTTTTTTGTTGGTATTGCAAGGGTTTACGAAGTGAAAGCAAATTAGCAACAATACGTAGTTTGATCAAGGAAGAAAAAATCTCGCTACAAGAGACTAAACTAGGGGAAGAAGAAATGTTTTAAATGAATAAAATATTTTGAAATTATAATGGTTACTAGCCTAAGTTATCCATACTCCTTTGGGTGATATCTGCAACATAATTAATATTTACATGCCCATTTATTATCAAGAAAATGTTTAATGTTGGAACTCCCTCTAATCCTCAAAGGAAACATTCTTTAACAAAAATACTATCTTTGCTGGTGATTTCAATACAACCCTCCATACATGGAAGAAAAAAGGAGGCTCCATAATAATATATAATTTTATAGAAAGGAAGGAGGATTTTATTTATGAGTTGTATCTTATAGATGTTAAACCTATAAAAGGAAAATTCACCTAGAATAATCAGAGACGAGAGTTAGGCATATTTCAACATGCCTCGATTGTTTCCTAGTGCATGGAAGTTATCTAGAGTAGAGGTTCTCATTCTCCTTCCATGTCATATCATGGAGTGAGTGTGATCATACACCAATAGCTCTACTTCTTCATCTTCAAGAATACAATGGCCCTCTTCACCTATGATTCAATCCACAATGGACTTAGGACCAACATTGTTTGAAGTTTGTTTCAGGTGCATGGGAACAAAGAATATAATGGTACCTGACTTGTATCTAGGAATAGAAAATAAAATTGATTAAATCTATCCTCAAATAATGGGATAAAACTTGTAGATTTTTTAATTGTAGATTCAACAACTTATGTGATTTTCTAAAACACAAGACAAGAATCTACTCTACTCTTCAGCGAAAACCAAAATTGATCAATGAAAACAATAAGCAGAAAAAGGAAGAAAATCAATCACATGTAACACAATATTTCTCTAGGGAAAGCAATTGCTAAAATCTCGACTATCTATATTGCATTAACCAGAAGATCTGAGAAGAAAATAGAATGCTTGTTTGTCCTGAACAATTCTTGCACTAGTACAATCTATCTCTCTACTTCCTAGGGAAACCTTGGATGAATACAATATGCTATACTCAACCTTAAGCTCAAACTGCACAAGTATTTTCTATCCTCTGCCTAACTGACTGGATTTGGCCAATACTTAGCCAAATTCCTAGCCTTCCAAGCTCTTACTTCCTTGTGCAATCCCTAAGGGAATCAATCTCTATTTAATGTGGAAATTCCCTCTCCATAACTGCACAATCCAAACATAGGTCCTCAACTAATTACATGCACCATCTATAAAATTCAGAAAATTATACAACTGATAGTACATTGTCCCTGAACTCTAATCTCAACTAGGTCTTCCTCTAAACTGACATGCATGAATTTTTTTTAGTGATTTATCAGTTGTTTGATTGATTAATACATGTGAATTAATTCCAATTTGATTCATTTGACCACTCACTAGTCCCTCCAACAGTTAAAACTATTTTAACTCAATTTAACTCATTTAAACTGAATTAAATAATTACAACTCAATAATAACTCAACTTGGGCTCCTAAAATTTAGGGATCACTCTACATGACTCTGGATAGACTTCCAACTTGAATTTACTGAGCCAACTAAGTCAAATTAACTTAGTTAACTATTACAAGTTGCTATGAGAATATAATTATAATTTAATTCCCAATTTAATTGAAGGACAAATTAAATTAGAATTTATAGATGTTATTTTTAACATTTATTGTTGCTATTTTCAACACTCCATCTCAACAAGAAAGGAATTCAACTCTATCCTGATCTAGTACCTTTGGAATGTTCTGCATGCAACACTTCTCTCTATTTTTGTTGCTACTGCAATTTCTGAAACTAAAAAAAACATCCAAACTGAATCAGTATGATGAATCTATCACCAAAGTCTCTGGTTGCTACTAGCTCTACCTCTATCGACTGAAAACTCTATGCTTTTGTTGACTCTACCTCTATTCCATTTGCAATGTTGTCAACTCTACTATGTGCTCTCTAGTATCTGACAGATACTATCTTCTGCCTTTGTCACTTTGATATTTGACTGCATCAACAGCCACTAATCCATCATGTTACTGTGTACTATGGGTTCTCGTAGCAAGGCAATAATTCATGAGACAAAACCTCTCAATGGATGCTACCCAAATGTCTACACTCTTAGGACTAATACTTCACATAACCCCACCTCTCACCTAGAGGTATGGCTGCATGTGCTCCCTCTGCCCACTTGGCTAGAAATTCCCCCTACTACAGGTCTCTGCTTGAGTGGATGTCTCCACTCGATCTCCTCTTTTCTTCTCCAATTGTGGCTGCTCCACAACTTTCAAAGGTTGCTTCTGAGGCTACATGTTGAGAGGTAATTCAAGCTCCCTCTCAACCACCAAGTCTCTAACCTTTGCCTTTCTCCTCAAGTCTTTGCATGCATCTTGTACCTCAAGAGCATATAGGTTCTTTACTTGCACATCGATCTGTTTAACTTGTCCTGTGGCGATGTGTCTAAGGAAAACCTTTCCCTTACTAAAAATCACATCGTAGCCACGATCTTCCAATACCATGATGGAAACAAGATTCTTCTTTAGTCTTGGAATATACATCACATCTGTGATTCTAAGAGAGGAGTCAGACTCCCTCTAAAAGGTAATTGTACTAATGTCAATCACGTTATACCTCCCATCATATCCAAACTCTATGTTCTGCTTGAGGTATTTCTCCTCAAAGTCACTAAAGAGATCTATATTCCCCTTCATATGGAATGAGGCACCGCTTTCGAGATACCACATTCTTCCCATTACAATGATGGCCATGCATGCAATGAGAGTGAAATCAAGTTCAAATTGTGAAGCTAGAGCTTCACTTGTTTCTGCAACTGCAAGCTCCTTCTTGCTTACTTTCTTTTGTGGGAAATTCGTGGAAAAATGCCCATACTCGTGACAGTGAAAACACTTGACTTTCAACAAGTCTTTCTTATTTCTACCCTCCTCGCCTTGGGACTTCTTTCCCTTGGCTTTCTTTTCTTTTCCGACTAATGCAAAGTCCTATTCCACTTCATTGGAAGCGGTCCCATCTCTGGTGTTCGGCCAAAACTCTTCCTATACCAAATCCGACCATAGTTGTTCCCAATCTTGTATCTTCTCCCTTCCATTGACAGAGTCCTAATAAATGTGCCAACTCTTGGGAAGTCCTAGAAGAGCTAGGCTCACCATATCGTCCTCCGAAACGGTATCTAGAAACTTACAATCTCATCTCGACAATGAGTGAACTTGGTCAAGTACTTCATAATAGAGTCACCCTTCTCCATTTTGATCTTTCTGAGTTTGTCCTTCAATGCCAATTTCCTATTGTCACTTCTATTTTGAAACAGTTCCATCAATGCCTTCCACATAGCATATGGAGTTTCCTTGCCATGGAGACTCAAGACAATATGGTCTCAAACTCCCTCTAGGATAATCTGCCTTACCTTTGCCACACACTTTATCCATTCAGCCAGATCTTTAGCATCCAATGATGGAGGCTTAGGAATGTCATGGTATATTGAATTCCTATTGTTAGAAAATTATATATTGCGGATCAATGGAACACATAAAATATTGCAGAAATATAAACACAGAAAACGCATAAAATAAGAGAGACACAGATATACGTGGTTCATCCAGTTTGGGCTACGTCCACCTCGAATAGCCAGTCCTTCCTTTCTATTATCCAGCAAAATATTGAGACACAACCTACAGTAGATCCGCTGTAATATCCTCTGTTTTCTGTCACAGTCTCACCTCTCTGTTTCTCGCTCAGAGAATACACATCTATGTCACAGCCTCAAATACAATGCCCTCATACAAAGAGAGGGGTTGCCTTCTGGGGCAAAAAACCCTAAACTAAACATAAGTTCTACCATCAGATCATCTGCCTAATGAACGGCCCAGATTGACTAGAAATTACTATACTTTTACAAGGAAATTTTACATCTATTTTTGGCTTCGGGGGCGCTGCCCCCGGACCCCCCCGTGTGGAGGGGTGTACAAACTTCCTGGGGTATACATCCAGCTCAAACAAAGACCTCTGAACAATCATGCTCCACACACAACAATCTACCACTTGGAGATTGATTGTAGCAACTCCACTGCTGCTTCATTTGCTAGACAATGACTCCTCTTTGGACCTGGTTGTTTCTCATCTTCATTGTCATCCTTGAAGACCAATTGAAACTGAGCGTGTTCTCAGTTTCTCCCTGGTTACAACTTTTGTTATCATGTCTGCAGGATTCTCACTAGTGTGTATCTTTTCCAGCTTCAACTTTCCATCTTCCAACATTGATCGTATGAAATGGTACTTGAGTTGTATGTGTTTAGTCCTGGAATGAAATGTTGAGTTCTTTGCAAGATGAATGGCACTTTGGCTATCACTGTATAACGTGCCCATATCATGCTCCTTACCCAATTCACCCACAAACCTTTGTAAACAAGTCATTTCTTTACTAGCCTCTGTAGCAACAACATACTCTGCTTCTGTTGTTGAAAGTGCAACAACACTTTGGATTTTTGAAACCCAACTGACAGTTGTTCCACCAATAGTAAATACATATCCTGTAGTGCTCCTCATGTTATCTATGTCACCTGCCATATCTGCATCAACATATCCCTGTAGAGAAATGTTTGAACCACCAAAGCATAATGCTTGAATTGTGGTACCTTTCAAATATCTGAGAATCCATTTCACTTCCATCCAATGTTCCTTTCCTGGATTGTTCATGTACCTGCTTACAACTCCCACTGCATGTGCAATATCAGGCCTTGTGCAGACCATTGCATACATTAATCTTCTAACTGCTGATGCATATGGAACTTTAGACATATAATCCATGTTTTCTTGGGTCTTTGGGCACATTTCCTTACTAAGTTTGAAATGGCTAGCAAAAGGTGTACTAACTGGTTTTGCATTGTGCATATTAAATCTTTTCAACACCTTTTGTATGTACTCATTCTGAGACAATGTTAATTTGCGATTTTTCCTGTCTCTAGTGATTCTCATACCAAGGATTTGTTTTGCAGCTCCCAAATCCTTCATTGCAAATGAATTTGCTAATTTTATTTTGAGCACATTTATTTCATGCATGTTAGACCCTGCAACAAGCATGTCATCTACATACAATAACAATATAATATAGCTGCCATCATTTTGTTTTTTCAGATAAACACAATGATCAGAGTGACATCTAGTATAACCTTGTTCAGACATAAACTTGTCAAATTTTAGATACCACTGCCTTGGAGCCTGTTTTAAGCCATACAAGCTCTTCTTCAACCTACACACTAGTTTCTCCTTCCCTTTCACCTCATATCCTTGTGGCTGCTGCATATATATCTCTTCCTCCAAATCCCCATGGAGAAAGGTTGTCTTTACATCTAACTGCTCAAGATGCAAATCTTCAGCTGCTACTAGACTTAAAATAGTTTTGATTGAAGTCATTTTAACAACAGGAGAAAATATTTCATTAAAATCAATACCTTTCTTCTGTGCAAACCCCTTCACGACAAGTCTAGCTTTGTACCTCTATTTTCCTCCATCTTCTTCCTTCAGCCTATAAACCCATTTATTCTTCAATGTAGTTTTTCCTGCAGGCAACCTGACTAAGTCCCAAGTCAGGTTATGAATTAAGGAGTCCATCTCTTATTCCATGGCTACCTCCCACTTCTTCCTGCTTTCAACCTACATTGCTTCTTCATAACATTCGGGTTCACCAGAATCGGTCAACAATAAATAATATAATGAAGGAGAGTATCGTTTAGGGGGTCTACTTATCCTAGTAGATCTTCTAACACCACTTTCAGGTGTTTGGGGTGCCTGTTGCTGTTGTGGTGGTTGTTGTTGTTGTGGTTGTTGATTATTATTATTTTCAGGCACCTTTACTTTTTCAGTGATTTCGTCAAGAACTGCATATTCCTTGTTTTCTTTTTCTTGCTTCTTTTCCTGCAACTGATTCTTATACAAGACCTTTTCATTGAATATTACATCTCTGCTCCTAATGATTTTGTGATTTTCGTAATCATATAAGCAATAACCAAAATCATTAACACCATATCCAATAAAGGTACATTTCTTTGACTTTGCCTCAAGCTTTGTTCTATTTTCTTTATCAATATGGACAAAGGCCTCACAACCAAAAGGCTTTAAAAAAGAGTAGTTTACCTTTTTACCCGTCCATGCTTCCTCTCGAACACCACCATCCAAGGAACTTGAACGCCCTCTGTTTATTAGATAAACAGCAGTATCTACAGCATCTGCCCAAAACTGTAAAGGCAATCCTGCATGCAATCTCATGCACCTTGCACGCTCCATGATTGTTCTGTTCATCCTTTCTGACACACCATTTTCTTGTGGTGTTCTTGGAACTTTCTTCTCTCTGTGAATTCCATGCTCTGAACAATACCTATCAAACTCTTTGCTGCAATATTCACCTCCATTGTCTGATATAAGACACTTCAATTTCTTTCCTGTCTCAATCTCAACCAAAGCTTTCCATTTCTTGAAAGTATCAAATACATCAGATTTGTTCTTAATACAATAAATCCAAGTTTTCTAGTTGCATCATCAATAAAAGTAACATAATAACGAGAGCCACTGAGAGATGATACCTGAGCAGGTCCCCATACATCTGTATGCACAAGCTCTAATTTTTCGCTCTTCTTTTCTTTCCCAACTCTAAGAAATCTGACTCTCTTCTGTTTTCCATAAAATGCAATTCTCACAGAAGTCCAAATCAACATTCTTCAAACCTAGCAACAAATTCCTTGAGTGAAGAATCTTCATCCCCTTTTCACTCATGTTTCCGAGCCTATGATGCCATAATGTTGCATCTGCTCCTTTGGAAGTTAAAGCATTAACAGAGTTAGAAATACCGTTGCATAAATACAATGTACCAACCTTTTTGCCTTTTGCTATTACCAGGGCTCCTTTGGTGACCTTCCAAGTTTTATCTATGAAAGTTGTCACACAACCTTCACCCCCTAACTAACCTGTTGAAATCAAATTTTTCTTTAGATCTGGAACATGCCTTACCTCCTTTAGTAGCCATTGGTTTCCATTCTACTGTTTTACAAGAACCTTACCCATTCCAACAATTTTACAGCGTTTATCATCACCCAAATGAACTTGTCCAAAATCTCCTTGAACATAGTCATGAAAGTATTTCTTATCAGGTGTGGCATGGAATGAGGCCCCTGAATCTACCACCTAGGAATCAGTAATATTTTCGAAAGAAAGAATCAAAGCATCTTGTAACGCCTCAACTGTCACATTTGCTTCATGATTGTTTTCTTGTTGTGCATCTCCTTCTTTTCCCTTCCGAGATCTATAGTCTTTCTTTAGGTGTCCTTTCTTTCCGCATTTCCAGCACACCATCCCCGATCTGGACTTGGATCTGTCTTTCCTTGATTTACTGCGATATCCTGAGCTCTTTCCTCTTTCCATTTTTCTTCCCCTAGACTCTGCACCCAAAGCATTACCCGATGTCTCACCAAAGCTTTTCCGTCGCATTTCCTCGCTAAGGATAGCACCGACAACATCATCAAACTTTAAAGTACTAGATCCAGACACAGAGTTACTAATGGCCATTACTAAACCATTCCAACTTTCTGGTAATGAGCACAAGGATAACAGAGCTCTAACTTCATCATCAAATTTTACCCCTACAGAACATAACTGACTTGTAACAGTATTAAAATCATTTAAATGTTCTGCAACAGATCCACCTTCCGACATCTTCATATTAAATAACCGTTTCATGAGAAATACCTTGTTTGAGGTCGAGGGTTTTTCATATAGTTTCTCCAACGCCTTAATCAAACCCTTTGTCATTGTTTCCTTCGAAATGTTGAAGGCGACCGATGCCGCGAGGCACAACCGTATTGTTCCGAGTGCCTTTCTATCAAGAAGGTTCCATTCTTCATCTTTCATACTCGTCGACATCTTTGTTTTTTTGCCCAATGGTAGGTACAGATCTTTCTGATACAGATAATCTTCCATTTGCATCTTCCACAGCGAGAAGTTTTGGCCGTTAAATTTGTCGACCCTAAACTTACCATCTTTTGCCATTGCTCCCACTCAAATGAGGAACCCTTCTTTCCTGCGAGTTTATCAGCCAAATAAACCTTCGACTCTGATACCAGTTGTTAGAAAATTATATATTACGGAGCAATGGAACACATCAAATATTGCATAAATATAAACACATAAAACACATAAAACAAGAGAGACACAGATATACGTGGTTCACCCAGTTTGGGCTACGTCCACCCCGAACAGCCAATCCTTCCTTTCTATTATCCAGCAAAATGAAGAGACACAACCTACAGTAGATCCGTTGTAATATCCTATGTTTTCTCTCACAGTCTCACCTCTCTGTTTCTCGCTCAGAGAATACACATCTATGTCACAGCCTCAAATACAATGCCCTCATACAAAGAGAGGGGTTGCCTTCTAGGGCAAAAAACCCTAAACTAAACATAAGTTCTACCGTCAGATCATCCGCCTAATGAACGGCCCAGATTGACTAGAAATTACTATACTTTTACAAGGCAATTTTACATCTATTTTTGGCTTCGGGGGCACTGCCCCCGAACCCCTGCCGAGGGACCGCTGGCCCCCGGACCCCCCAGCCGGGGGGGATCAGCCCCCCCGCGTGGAGGGGTGTACAAACTTCCTGGGGTATACATCCGGCTGAAACAAAGACCTCTGAACAATCATGCTCCACACACAACACCTATCCTTCCAAGCTATGTAATTTGAGCTTCCATCCAAAGCATACCCAAGTCTCAAACCTTAGAAAGCCATACTGCTGACTCTGAAGTATAAACTTTCAAATTCATTTTAACCTGCACAACAAACTCGAATTCTCCTCTTCAGCTTCAGTACCATGTAGGTTTTTTACTTGTAGATTAAACAACTTATGTGACTTGCTAAAACACGATGCAAGAATCTACTCTACTCTTCAACGGAAACCAAATTGATTGATGAAAACAATAAGCAGAAAATGGAAGAATATCAATTGCACATAACACAATATTTCTATGGGGAAAGAAACTTCTAAAAAGCCTGACTATGTATATTGCATTAACTAGAAGATCTAAGAATAAAATAGAATGCTTGCTCATCCTGAACAATTATTGCACTAGTACAATCTATCTCTCTACTTCCTAGGGAAGCCTTGGATGAATACAATATGCTCTGTTCAACCTTGAGCTCAACCTGCACAAGTATTTTCTATCCTCTGCGTGATTGACTTTCTTCGGCCAATACTTAGCTGAATTCCTAGCCTTCCAAGCTCCTACTTCCTTGTGCAATACTTAAGGGAATCAACCTCTATTTAATGTGGAAATTCCCTCTTCATAACTGCGCAATCCAAACATAGGTCCTCCACTGATTGCATGCACCATCTGTAGAATTCAAAAAATTATACAACTGATAGTACACTGTCCCCGAACTCTAATATCAACTGGGTCTTCCTCTGAACTGACATGCATGAGTTATTTTGAGTGATTTATCAATTGTCTAATTGATCACTACATGTGAATTAAATTCAATTTAATTCACTTGACCACTCACTAGTTCCTCCAACAATTAGAACTATTTTAACTGAATTTAACTCATTTAAACTAAACTAAATAATTACAACTCAATAATAACTCAACCTGGGCCCCTAAAATTTAGGGATCACTCTACATGACTCTAGATAGACTTCCAACTCAAATTTAGTAATCCAACTAAGTCAACTTAACTTATTTAACTATTACAAGTTGCTATGAGAATAGAATTATAATTTAATTCAAGGACAAATTAAATTAGAATTTCTAGATGTTATTTTTAACATTTCTTGTTTCTATTTTCAACAATCCCTCTCAAAAAGAAAGGAATTTAACTCTATCCGGATCCAGTACCTTTGGAATGTTCTGCATGCAACACTTCTCTCTATTGTTGTTAATGTTGCAACTTCTAAAACTGAAAAACCATCCACACTGAATCAATATGATGCATCTGTCACCAAATTCTTTGGCTGCTACTAGCTCTGCCTGTCACCAAATTCTTTGGCTTCTACTAGCTCTGCCTCTGTCGACTGAAAACTCTATGTTGTGCCATTTGAACTATTGTCAACTCTGCTCTCCTCTCTCCAGTATCTGACTACTACTAGCTTCTGCCTCTGTCACTCTAATATTTGACTACATAAACCGCCATTGATCCATCCTGCTATTGTGTATTGTGGGATCCTATAGCAAGGTAATGATCCATGAGACAAAACCTCTCAATGGACCCTGCCTAAATTTCTGCACCCTTGGGACTAATACTTCACATCACCCCACCTCTCACATGGAGGTATGGCTACATGTGCTCCCTCTGCCCACTTGGCTCGAAATTTCCCCCTACTGGAGGTCTCTTCTTGAGTGGATGTCTCCACGTGGTCTCCTCTTTGCTTCTCCAATTGTGGTTGCTCCACAACTTTCTGAGGTTGCATGTTGAGAGGTAATTCAAGATCCCTCTCAACCACCAAGTCTTTAACCTTTGCCTTACTCCTCAAGGATTTGAATGCATCTTGTACCTCAAGAGTATATAGGTTCTTAACTTGCACACCAATCTGTTTCACCTATCTTGTGGAAATGTGTCTAAGGAAAACCTTTCCGTTACTAAAAATTACATCGTAGCCACGATCTTCCAATACTGAGACGGAAACAAGATTCTTCTTTATTCCTCGACCATACATCACATCTGTGACTCTGAGAGGGGAACTAGACTCCCCTCTGAAAGTTAATTGTATTGATGTCAGTCACACTATACCTTCCCTCATCTCAAAACTCTATGTTCTGCTTGAGGTCTTTCTCCTCAAAGTCACTGAAGAGATCTCTATTCCCCGTCATATGGAACATGTCACCATTGTCGAGATACCACATGCTTCCCATTATAGTGTTGTCCATGCATGCAATGAGAGTGAAATCAAGTTCGAATTGTGAAGCTAGAGCTTCACCTGCTGCTGCAACTACAGGCTCCTTCTTGCTTGCTTTCTTCTGTGGGAAATTCATGGCAAAGTTTCCATACTCATGATAGTGAAAACACTTGAATTTCAACAAGTCCTTATTATTTCCGTCGTCCTGGCCTTGGGAATTATTTCCCTTGGATTTCTTTTCTTTGCTGACTAATGAAAATTCCTCTTCCACTTCTTTGGAAGAGGTCCCATCTCTAGTGTTCCGCCGAAACTGTTCCTGTACCAAATTCGACCACAGTTGTTCCCAATTTGGTAGCTTCTCCCTCCCATTGACAGAGTCTTGATAATTGTGCCAACATGCTTGGGAAGTCCTAGAAGAGCTAGGCTCACCATATCGTCCTTGACAACACTAATCTCGACACTTCCAAGCTCATCTCGATAATGAGTGAACTTGGTCAAGTACTTAGGAATAGAGTCACCCTTCTCCATTTTGATCTTTCTGAGTTTGACCTTCAGTGCCAATTTCCTATGGTCACTATTATTTTGAAACATGTTCTTCAATTCCTTCCACATAGCATATGGAGCTTCCCTACCATGGAGACTCGAGACAATATGGTCTTGAACTCCCTCAAGGATAATCTCCCTTACCTTTGCCACACACTTTCTCCATTCAGCGAGATCTTTAGCATCTGATGTTGGAGGCTTAGGAATGTCATGATCTATGAGACCATTGTCTTCTATCATTGCTTCCATACAAAGCATACTCAAGTCTCAAACTGTAGAAATCCATATTGCCGACTCTGAAGTATGAACTTGCAAATTCAATTTTCACCTACACAACAAACTCGAATTCTCCTCTTCTATATTGTTTTCAGCTCTAATACCATGTATATTTTTTACTTGTAGATTCAAAAACTTATGTGATTTTCTAAAACACGATACAAGAATCTAGTCTACTCTTCAACGAAAACCAAAATTGATCGATCAAAACAATAAGCAGAAAAAGGAAGAATATCAATCACACATAACACAATACATCTCTAGGGAAAGCAACTGCTAAAAAGCTTGACTATCTATATTGCATTAACCAAAAGATATGAGAAGAAAATACAATAGTTGTTTGTCCTGAACAATTCCTGCACTGGTACAATCTATCTCTCTACTTCCTAGGGAAGCCTTGGAGTACAATATGCTCTTCTCAACCTTGAGCTCAACCTACACAAGTATTTTCTATCCTTTGCCTGACTGACTGCCTTTGGCCAATACTTAGCCAAATTCCTAGCCTTCCAAGCTCCTACTTCATTGTGCAATACCTAAGGGAATCAACCTCTATTTAAAGTGGAAATTCCCTCTCCATAATTGTGCAATCCAAACATAGGTCCTCAACTAATTGCATGCACCATCTATAAAATTCAGAAAATTATACAACTGATAGTACATTTTACGTGAACTCTAATATCAACTGGGTCTTCCTCTGAAATAACATGCATGAGTTTTTTTGAGTGATTTATCAGTTATCTAATTGATCACTACATGTGAATTAAATCCAATTTAATTTACTTGACCACTCACTAGTTCCTCCAACAGTTAGAACTAGTTTAACTAGATTTAACTCAATTAAACTGAATTAAATAATTACAACTCAATAATAACTCAACCTCGGCCCCTAAATTTAGGGATCACTCTACACTCTAGATAGACTTCCAACTCGAATTTACTAAGCCAACTAAGTCAACTTAACTTAGTTAACTATTACAAGTTGCTATGAGAATAGATTATAATTTAATTCCCAATTTAATTCAAGGACAAATTAAATTAGAATTTCTAGATGTTATTTTTAACATTTCTTGTTGATATATTCAATAAAACTCACTTTAATGCCAAATATCAGGCCATCCTTGCATTAAAATTCCACTTGGGAGAAATTCAAAATTAAATAGATCAGTAGTTTGTTTCCCAATATCTACTTTAAGGAGAAAAAAATGAGTATACTTGCCTCCAAAAAGTTATCATGGTAGAAGAATAATGTTGGTGGTTAAAATAAAGGAGCCTTTGGGTCAAGGTAGGGGATCATAATATTAATTACTTTCACGACATGCTAAAATGAGAGTTTGGCGCAATAATATTTGGTCAATTCACGCCAATGGGGAAACCATAAGTTCCTTTGTCAGGATCAAAGAGGAAACCTTAAATAATTGTAGTCTTATGTATTTAGACCCTAATACCTCCTCTCTAGAAGACAATGAAGAAATGCTTGATTATATCCCTCATACAATCTCTTTAGAAGAAAAAAATAAGCTTCTAAATTGGCCCATCTCGGAGAAACAAATATGGGAGACTACTTCTTCATTTGATCCAATTGAAGCCTAAGGACCATATGGTTTGACAATGCACTTTTGCCAAAAATGATGGCACATTATCAAATATGATTTACTAAGGATGATAAATTATATCCAAAAAATAGCACAAACGGGATGCAACATCAACTCCACCTTTCTTGCTCTTGTTCCAAAAGAAGTAAATCCATCCTCCTTTTCTAGAT
Organism: Pinus tabuliformis; assembly: GCA_031772625.1. Classification (NCBI taxonomy): domain Eukaryota; kingdom Viridiplantae; phylum Streptophyta; class Pinopsida; order Pinales; family Pinaceae; genus Pinus; species Pinus tabuliformis. Next base: position 182,039,056 of record CM062807.1, on the reverse strand, counting down.
TTTTTCAAATTTATTTATGCGATGCATCCTGTAAAATCATCTTCAAAATTATAGCCAGTCATTTAAAACCCCTTCTTTGCATGCTTATTTCAAAGAACCAAGGATAATTTGTGGGGAATTGACAATTATGGATAATATAATTATGGTACAAGAAGCAATCCACTCCAATAGAAACAAAGGAGAAAAATGTATTGTAATGTCCCCTAATAATAATAAATAATCTAATCTAATATTAAAATATAAGCAAATAAATGATAAACAATAAAGAAAAGATAATAATAGTAAATAAATAATAAATAATGAAGAAAATATACTAATAATAATAAATAAAATAGTAAATAACTATACTAGAGTTTGGGGTTTGGTTAGGGTTTTTACTGAACCCTGAAGCTGCAGTAACCGCGTCGCCCTCCGTTTTACCCTCGCCGCTACCGCAGTCAGCGCCTTCCCTCCTCCGTTTCACTGCCGCTGTTGGTTTCGAAGCTCCGCGCCGGGGGAACACTGTGCCGTGACTTCCGTTTCTACCTGTGGCGGTTTACATTTTTACCTTGCACGGTCCGTCAACTGTAACTGCAACCTGTCTTTTTCCCCGGGATTCTCTACTCCTCAAGGTGTCCGCCGTCCCGAGGTGCAGCTGGCCATGGAGGATCTGGAGGCTGTTGATTATTCCGCTGACCCATTGGAAGGGGTCCCCATCTGGCGATCTCCAAATGCCACCTCAGAAGGTATGTTCAACTCTGAAATCCCCGGAAATTTCTCTCAGTTTTTCTTCGGTGAATCGTCGAGGGCTCAGCCTGTGGTCCTTCCGGATGAACCTCCTACCTGGCCAGCCCTCTCCACGCCGCCTCACTCTCCGGCAACCCTCGGTTTTGTCTCCGGTTGCCTAAACCCTAACCCTGGTTTAGACCTCCCGGAAGCTGGCTCATTTTCACGGCCGCCGCATAACCCTTCTCTGCCTTCCTCCTCCGCCGGACCCGCGGTCTCCCTTGGTCACTCCTCCGGCAGCTTCACGGCCGTACCTCCGCTCTCGGGCCCCCCTTTTGTTTCTGGCTCCGGAATCCCTGTCTCTCATCAGATCTCGGCCCCTTTGAATGCTACCGCTCCGCCTCCTGGTCAGCCTCAGAACCCCCCACCTCCGCGCGGCCCTAAACGGAAATATAAGTGCTTCAAATCCAAGGAGGACGATATTTTTCTCAGACTGGAAGAGGATATTCGGTGGGGAGAAACGATGGACTTTGCAGATCGGGTCTTGGTTGGTCGCATCAGGGGGCGCAGCTACACGGCGGCACAATTGAAGACCTGGGCAACTGAAGTTTGGGGGCATCATTTGGTGAACATCCCTCATGTGCAGACATTCGTGAGGGGATGGTTCGCACTGAGGTTTGCTCGTGCTGACCACACAAATTGGGTCTTGTCCTCTTACTGGCATTTTGAGCATGCCCCTGTGCTCCTTAAGAGATGGACACCTTTATTCGACCCTGAGACAGAGCAGATAGGTATTGGACCAGTATGGATTAGGCTCCCAGGATTACCTCTCCAATACTGGTCTGAAGATATATTCAAGCGTATTGGTAATGCACTTGGTACATTCATGGGCTATGATAAATCCTATCATCAGACTGGCATGATGGCTTATGCCAGGATCCTCGTCAACATGGATACCAGAGGCGGGCTTTATGAGCACATTACTATACAGTGGAGAGACTCAGCTCGCAGACAGATCATTGATTACGAGGGCATTCCCTATCGATGCCGCAGGTGCCACAAAGTAGGGCATCTCTACAGGGACTGCCCTCTCCTCCGGAAAGGGCCTAGGAAAGGCGATGAAGTTGGAGTCGACCCTCCCCAGGACACCTCCCCTATACAGCAACCTGATCAGCATCCTGAGCCTCAATTGCACGAACAGGAAGATGGTGTCCCTCAGAGCTCTCCTGCGGCTGCTGATACTGACACAGTCCCAGTCGCTCCTCCTACTGCAACAGCTCCTGTGCTATCAGCGCCACAGCAAGAGGACGCAGCGAACTCGGGTATGTCTTCATCTCCCCCCTCTTTGATATCTCATGCATCCTGCACTGCATTGGGCATATCATCTCTCCCTCTTTGCACTGATCCTCTCCCCTCATTATCATCTCCCGCTCCACATTTCACCCCCTCTCACTCTCCCCTCACTTGCTCCCTGCCGCTCCCTCCTCCGTTGGCCCCTCCTCTATTGATCACATCGACCCTCGCTTCCCTTTCCATTCGATCGTCTCAGACATCTCCTCGGTACTCGCTGCGATCCCGGGTGAGAGACAAGGGTCCTGACGCTGTTGGTCTCGACTCTGTAAGTGTCTCCTCCTCTCTTAAGACCTCCCGGGGTCGACCCTCCCGCATCACCAAAGCTAGGCACACTGCCGATGAAGAAGTCGCCCTCGGGCGACAACAGACTATTTTAGGGCGCTTAGAGCAAGGGATGGCCCTCTTCCCCTCCCCTCATGAAGGTTCTATCTTTTAACTGCCGAGGGTTTGCTAGCTCATCCAAAAAACTAGCGCTCAGGAGGTTGCTTAATTCGACTCAACTGGACATTTTTTTCCTGCAAGAAACCCTCAGCTTGGCTGAGCCCCTCATTCACACCCTCTCCTCCTGGCTCCCTAACTGGACCATCCATGCTCTGGATGCGTCTGGGCGATCCGGTGGATTGGCTATCGGGGTCTCTAACAGGGCTGTGGATATTCGAAATCTCTGGGGTGGCAGGGGTTTCATTGGCCTTGATATTTTTGTCCACTCCTTGGAAAGAGATATGCGCATCATCAACATCTACGGCCCCTGCTCTGACCGTGCAAACTTCTGGAGATCTCTCATGGAATCTGAACTACTACAAGCCGATAACATCTTATTGGGAGGGGATTTGAATTTTTCCCTGGGCTTCTGCGAATCATGGGGGCATATGGCACAGGTCGACTCCCTCTCTGATACCCTCTCCACCTTATTGGAAGATCATCACTGGGTAGACATTCCATCTGCTCGTTTACAATACACCTGGACTAATAATAGGAGTGGGGATCAGAGTTTGGCCAGGAGGCTCGATCGTTTTCTTATTAAGGAAGCCCTGTATAACAGCCTCCCCAGATTCCGCCAATGGGTCGGATCCGGTGGCATATCCGATCACAGGCCTATCTTCCTAGAAGCTGAAGACCTTAATCACAAAATCAAGAGCCCCTTCAAATTTAATGCTTCATGGCTTCTGGACCCCTCATATATTCAGCTGGTCCAAAATTACTGGCAGAACAATCCCATCAGGGAAGAGGAGGAACTCTCTGCGGGCTTTGTTAGAAAACTTATTGAACTCAAGCAGATCTCCAAATCTTGGGCTCACCAAAAGCGAATCCAAGATAATCACACTCTGAAAGAGGCGGAACAGGTCATAGCGGAGTTTGAGGAAACATCATCTGGAACTTTCCCCACACAGGAGAGCAAGGATCTGTACACCTCTCTCATCGCAAAGCGCTCTCAAATTCTGAAAGAAAGGGAAGAAAGTTGGAGGCTGAGAAGCAGGGCTATCTGGCTCTCTGAAGGCGACAATAACTCTAAATTTTATCACAAATTCGCCAACGGGCGCAAAGCCATCAACACTATTTGGGAATTAAAGGATAATCAAGGCCACACTGTTACATCACAACAGAACCTGGCCAGGCTGGCTACTGAGCATTTTAGAAGCATTTATTCTGCTCCTGGAGACATTAATATTTTGGAAATTATGAGAGTTGCTGAACTCTTTCCCAGATATGTTGATCAAGATGACTCAGATGAGCTTCAGAAGGAAGTAACCATGGAGGAACTGGAAGCTACACTAAAATGGTTCAAGAAAGATAAGAGCCCTGGCCCAGATGGGTGGACCATAGAATTCTACCTCGCTTTCTTCGACATCTTGGGGAATGACCTCCTGAAGATTGTGGAAGATAGTAGGAGGAGAGGTAGGATATCCTCAGCTATCAAATCCACCTTCATCGCCCTTATTCCTAAATCCGATGCCCCGTCCTCCTTCGATGACTTCCGCCCCATCTCACTCTGCAACTGCCTTTATAAGATCATTGCCAAAATTATCGCCAATCGCCTTAAGCCCATCCTCTCACATCACATATCCTCCGAACAATTTGCTTTCTTGCATCAAAGGCAGATCCATGAAGCCATCGCCACTGCTCAAGAACTTATGCACTCCCTGCAGATCAAAAAACAGAAAGGCATGATCCTTAAAGTGGACCTCTCTAAGGCATTTGACAGAACAAATTGGCTGTATTTGAGGCTGCTGCTAACTCATCTTGGCTTCCCTTTTGGCTTCATTAAATGGACGATGAGCTGCATCACCGACGTATCCTACAGTGTTTTACTCAATGGGGAAGCCACCTCCTTCTTCACATCTGAGAGAGGACTTAGACAAGGATGTCCTCTCTCACCTCTGCTGTTCTTACTGATCATGGAAGGATTAAGCAGAATTATCTCTACAGCCAGAGATAGGCATCAAATGACAGGCATCAAAATAGTGGACAATTTCTACCTCACACATTTGTTATTCGTTGATGACATATTGATCTTCCTAAATGGCAGCATTGGCGACTCCACTGCGCTTCACAATTCCTTCCTCCTATTTCAGCAAGCCACTGGAATGAAGATAAATGTAAACAAATCCACAATCACCATGGTAGGATGCTCCATTCATGAATCTGCCTTTGTCACTCAGCGCTTTCCCTTTGTTCTATTGAATCTGAAGGATGGAATAAAGTACCTTGGCTTCAGACTAAAACCATCTGGCTACAGAATCGCTGACTGGTTATGGCTAATTGCAAAAGTGGAAAAGAGACTTCAGATATGGTACCACCGATACCTCTCTCGCGCAGGCAGATTAGTTCTTATCAAAGCTGTAATTGAAGCCACGCCAGTCTATTGGATGGCACTAGCCTGGATTCCAAAAGGCATTTTGAATAGGCTCCAAGGTATTTGCTGCAGATTCCTTTGGAAAGGACAGCAGCAGGGGAGACTCTTCGCTTGGGTGAAATGGGACACCATTGCTAAGCCCAAGCGATGGGGCGGATGGGGCATCAAGAGATTGGACTCTTTCTCCAAAGCCTTGGCTGCTAAGCTCGGATGGCGTCTACTTACCTCAGATGGTCTCTGGTCTCAAGTTGCATATGCTAAATATATCAAACCACAGACAGTACTGGACTGGATGTGCACTCAGCATGGCACCAATCACCAGATCTCCAATATCTGGAAAGCAGTCATCGGCACCTTACCACTGCTACGAGATGGTATCACTTGGCGCATTAAGGAAGGCAACGCTGTTCGCATCGGGCTGGATCCATGGGTTGGATGCGGAAATGCCCATAGATTATCTGCTGATCTAATTAGACATCTCCAGGACAGAGGAATTACACACATCAAACATATTGGAGATCATGCAAACTCCTCGTTCCTTCAGCAAGCTTGGTTATCCGCCCAAGCTTTGGAAGTGCCTGCACAGTGGACAAACGAATGGGCGGAGTATACAACCGCACTATCTCAAGCTCATATCAGGCTCACTGATGGACCAGACGAGATCATTTGGGCGTTCGCCAAGCATGGAGTCTATACACCAAAGCTTGGTTATCTAAGGCTCATGGAACCTTATAGACCCCCTGAAATTCTTCCCACCTGGAAAGCGCTCTGGAAGCTTAAGTCAGCCCCCCGGACTAGATTGTTGATGTGGAACATCCTATTCGATAAGGTTCCCACCGGCACCAACCTCATGAAGAGGTCCTTTTATGGACCCTTTCGATGTCACCTCTGTCATAACGCCGAAGAAAGCACCGATCATTTATTCCTATTATGCAGCTCTTCTAATCAATTCTGGAAATCTCTCACCTTACAGATCCCGCTATTGAAAGAATGGCACGGTAACAACCTCTCGGAAGCCTGGAATGCCTGGTGCCAAAATCACTCTGGAAAAGCTATTAATATGCCTCTGCTGGCTTGCTGGGCCATTTGGATCGCGCGGAACCAGTCAATCTTTAATCTTAAAGCCCCTCATTGGCCTTCTATTGTCCTCCACACGGTTGCAGATTACAATATGCTACCTGAAGAGGATCCTCCCGCCCCGCCTCGCATCCTCAGACCTGTTCCCATTGATATATCAAAACCATGGGCTTTTTTTGATGGCTCGGCCCAAGAAGCGGGCTGTGGGGGTGGTGCTATCCTCCATCTCAACGAGAGGCATTGTTTCAAGCTACAAATCAATCTTGGTAGAGGCACAAACAATTTTGCAGAACTGTGTACCGCCAAACACATCATCCACTTTGCTATCCATAAACAATGCAGACACCTACAGCTATTTGGAGACTCTAAAATTGTTTGCAACTGGCTGAATGATGCATCCCATTGTCATGCATTTTCTTTGAGGCATATACTTGATGAAGCAAAGAGATTGACTGCTGCTTTTGAATCTTTTGTTTGCCATCATGTTTACAGGGAGCAAAACACCGTCGCCGACCAGCTCTCCAAAGAGGCCGCGCATAGAGATGGAGAAGACTGGCTGATCCAGGAGGAAATAGATGGCTCCTACTACCAGCACTACCACAGACCTTTTGACGACCACATGGACGAGGGGCTATGAAGCCCACACTATATTTCTGAGTAGCTTTTGTTTATAGTATGTACATAGACACTGTCTAGACATGGTTTCAGTTCACTCTATTTTGTTTATATACAGTATATATATGGCTCTCTGCGAAGAGCACAGTCAATTTTTGATCTCTGACAAACTTAACAGTTTCTTTTTTGAAAATGCTCCCTGCGTGGAGACATCTTGGACTACTCTACAGTTATTTTTTGATCTCGACAGGCAATGCTGCCTCCATATGAATATGCTTCGGCATCTGCAAAATGTAATTTCTTAATACATAATAGAAATTACGACTTTTTCCCAGGGGAAAAAAAAAAAAAAACTATACTAGAGTTCTAAATAAATATATATAAAAGTAAACTATAAGAATAGTAGAAATAAGTAAAGTTAACAAAAAGTAAAATAAAATAAGAAAGAGTTAAACTAAGAGAACTATAAAAATAGTAAAAATAAGTAAAGTTATCAAAAAGTAAAAAGGAATAAAATAAGAAAAAATTAAATTAAGAGAAATATTAAATTAAGTAAAACTTAAAATAAAGAAATAAAATTTGGATGTTGACACATGGAATGTGTGCATGCAGTCCCCTTTCCATTGTTTGGTCTATTTAATAGACGATAAGGAAGATGAGATTGATCATTCCTTCCTCTATTCTCTGGGGAGAAAAGTGTTGTGAGATAAAGGATTCCCTGGCAGTAGTACATTGATTGAGAGTTCGGGGGTGGCTAGTTGTAGAAAGATTATGTGCAACTAAGCCTACAGTTGGGTGGAGAGTCGTCCCCAAAACTTTGTTGCGGTTAGCGGGATTCCAATAACGTTCAACTCCGAAATTACAAGTAAGGAATATCATCACTACGCATAAGTTGTCCTTGCTCCTATTTCTAAAAAATTATATGCTAATTAGTTGAATAGAGTTGTGTTGATTGTAAATCACATAATTGATCTAAGTAGTTGCATATTTTAATTTCGGGGTTATTATAGGTATGGTTCTAAAGATAGACATGGCTAATGCCTTTGAGCATGTAAACCATTACTTTCTTTTAAATGTTCTCAGGAAATTTTGATTTGTAGATAGAATTATCATGTGGATATTTTCTTGCATTGGTAATCCCTGGATCTCTCCATTGGTAAAAGGTATACCAGCAAGGTTCTTTTGGGCTTCAGGAGATCTCCACCAAGGATGTCCCTTATCTCCTCTTTTATACATTTTTATGGTTGAATTATTGAGTTGCAAGCTTAAACATGGGAATATTTTAGGTGAGTTTCTAAGTATTAGATATTTCAATGGGGTTTAAAATAACCATGACTAATTTGTTGATGATACAATATTTTTGGGTAGAGCTTCAATAAACATAGTAATCAAATTCAAAAAAGTGCTCTAGATTTTTATAAATGCCTTGAGTGGACAAGGAAACTTAGATAAGATTCATTTGTACACATGAAACATCAACAATAAAACCCAATCTACCATCCATAGAGTCCCAAGATTCCCAATTCAAAAAGGTTGATCCATAATTCACTATCTAGGCATCCCTATTTTCATTAGCCTTTCCCCCATCCTTCTTAGCTCCCCCTTCTCATGAAATTTAAAAATAAATTCACTCAGTGTAGTGTGCAATGGTTATATTCACTAGGGAAACTAATTTTATTAAAACCTATATTAATTTCCCTTCCTCTCTTCCAAACCTCATTGGCTCTAGTAGGAGTAAAAAATGCAATAACGCAAGTGCTTCGAAATTTTTTGTGTGGCAAGGATGGAAAATCGATACCAAATATTTTCATTTGGTTAATTGGGTAGGTCTGAACACCCAAAATCCATGGTGGATTAGGAATAATATATCCCTCTCTAATGAATATAACATTCGACTACAAACTCCTTTGGCAATTAATCACAAAGTAAAATGATTGGTGGAAATAGGTACTTCACAAAAATTAGTTAGAAAGGAAAAGAAATTGTTGCTTAGAGTCACCCATCTAGTTCAAGGAGGATCATAGATATTGAAACTATTAGCTACAAGCCACCCTCTCATAAGTTGCAAACTCACTTGGATCTTAGACAATGGGTCTCAAATCAAATTCATGGAAAATTTTATTTTTGGTCACCCTCCCTATCAAAAAATGGTTGGAAAATAATAGTAAAAATTATCTTTTGTACATCTCAAGATAGGATCATATTGGAGAATGGAACATATGGAACTTCAAAAATGTACCCTCTCATCGTCAACCTACTCTTTGCCTTCTAATTTCCAATATTATTGGTTGTTCTTCGAACCATGTAAATAAAGAATACCAAAGGGGATGAGGAGACCTAAGGTATGCAATGCAAAAAGGGTATTAATCTCTCCTCTTTCCTAAGGGTCTTCCTATTAAACATAAACTTTGGAAACAAATATTGTATGCATATGGGACTCCTAAAATTAATATCTTCTATTAAATCTTAGCCCAAAAAAAATTTCTCACAACGAAAAAAATCTCCAAAAGAGGCATGTAAGGACCTCCAATCTTTGGTCTATGTTGAGAAAACAATGAAACTATCTCTCTCATATTTTTTCATTCTGCATATTCACTAAACAAGTATGGACTTATGATTTGAAAGACATATATCCAAGACTATGTCAACCTTCCAGATTCATAATTTTTTTTTTGATTGGTCTAAGTTGTATGCAGGGTCCTTTTTTGGTAAACCTCTCCATAAAACTATTTAGCAAGCTCTCCCCAAACACATTTGTTATAAAATATGGCTAGCTCGTAACAGAGCCATATTTCCAGAAATCATATCTCATCCTATGTTGGGACCTTCATTTTTTGAGGAATTGAGAAGTTTTGGAGATGAGTCAGAAGGTTGACGAAAAGTGGCGGAAATGGTCGTTGGAGAGTTGCGAGAGTAACAGTCGGGGAAAAGGAAGGAACTCACAGAACACTGGAAGTCGTGGAGGGGAAGCAGGAAGGGGAAGACACAGTCAAGCGGGAAAAGAACAAGGATGGAAGAGTAATGGGAATAAATGAGAAAGGGATAAGGCGCAAAGCTCAAGAATGAACTGGAAGTCCAGGTTGGTGCACAGAGAGAAAAAAGAACAAGTGAAAAGGAAGAAAGGAGAACACGAAATGGTTGTTGTTACAGAGCTAGGAGAGTTGCTTTGTATATGTTGTTTCATATGCTTATGTATTGTTCTGTCTAGAGTTTTTGTATGTTGGAAAAGAGGCCTTGAGCCTGATGTAATTCATTTGCTACTCAAATTAATGATGAAGACTACTATTGGGACCATCGTGTGTTAGTTGCATGTTAATCTGGTTCTTTAAAAAAATTATGCGTATATTTAAGTAATATCTCTTTTACAAGCATGTATAACCTGTTGTGATCAGAAGTATATATAGAATGATTCAATGTTATTTTCCTCTTGGTTCTCTTCTATGATTCCTCCCGATACTAGATTCCAACTCCCATATAACTAAGGTCACGACATGCCTTGGGTGAGACTCCTTACCCATTCTAGGTAAGGTGAAAATGTCAGCGTTGTGCTAGACTACAAACGGAGATTTGTTGGCCCCTATGCCCAAAGTTGGGGTCTCAACCATGTTGTTATTTCTAAACTAACAAATGGTTCCATTGTTGGGACCCTGAAATTTCAAAAACGTGTTTGGAATATGGTATCGAGGATCTTTAAGAAAGAACTACATAACTGGAGGAATGAGCAAGTGGACCAGTTTGTTTCTCAGCGAACTCAACTCTGCTGATGAAGAATAGGGAAGTTGAAGGAAGAAATCTTGTACTTGGAACCAGCTAGTGATCAATACAAGATCTTCTCGTGCAATTTTCCATAATAACTTTACAACTGGTTACGGAGACTGCAAGTGAAAGGAAAGCCCAGTGGACAAAATCCATCTCGTCACGCCTGGACACAAGCGGACCTTATTGAGATACACCACCTTAATACATATTTGACAAGAGCGGAATATTTCTGGGTATAGACCAAGTTAGAAGGTTGCATTATTGAGTTTGCAATAGAAAGTCATTAGTCTTTTTCGAAAGCTAAAGTCGTGTTCTGATTGGGGTTGCTAGGGAAGCTACTGAAGGAGGTTACCCTATGGATTAAGTTTTTAATGGTAGAAGAGGGATCATTGGTGTTCCAGAACCTAAGCATGGAATCTTAAACATCTATTACCAGGGGAAGGACCTAAAGGGATGAATTTTATCAAGAAGGGAGTTATGAGAATGTCACGAGGATGGATGCATATGACTTTCGAAAGGCCAGTGATCTAATAGCGTAAAGGAGAGAGTGGATAACTGAGAAATGGCAGGAAAGGCCTATATAGGTGATTAAATGAGGCATAAGAGTTTGCACCAAGCAAGAGCAGTGTTGAGAGATACAGAAGAGGAAGAAAGTGTGGAAGAAAGTCTAGTAGGAAGGGCAAAGATGACCGCAACAGCTGTGCGTCCGGAAGGTGCTAGGGACCCACCCTCGCCAATAGAAATGGAAATGTTGGATGGAATGGGCCACTTAGGCTCGGAAGAAATCCTGGATGATGACATGCACTTTGTTATAAGGATACTATTTGTTGAAGATGATGCATCCAAAGGAATCAATGATTTGCCTCCCCGAAGCTCAGATAGTGTCTCCCCCAACCTTCCCCTGGTACTCTATCATAATCCTGAAAATTTCCTATCTAATTTAATCAAAACGATAAGATTTCACAGTGTTCATGCTAATTACAAAGTTAGCATTAGTAGTAGTGGTACGAGTCTACGAGGATCATTACAGCCTAGGTTGTGGGGATTTGTACTCCTTTCACATGCTTAGTAAAAAATGGCGGGATCATTCACTAGGTATCTTGAGTTCTCTAGTAAATGTAACAACGATATAGAGAAACATTGGTATCTGTGTGAAGCCATCTGGAGGGACCACCAGATGTCGAATGGTGTGAATTTAATTGAATTTCATACCACTTTTAGAGAAAGAGCCTTGAAATGGTTCATAACGTGGTTATAATTACACCAGAATCCAACTATAAATGATGTTAAAAGAGAATTTGTGCAATAATTTAAACTTCCCCAGACCAATCAACAAGGGTTTTCAGAACTATGGGAAATAAAACAACGGGAGGGAGAGACCGCATGGGAGTTGATGTAGAGATTTAAGGATGCAATTGGTAAACTAAGCTACCCAGTAGATCCAAATCATTAATGGGACTAGTTTATCAAATCACTATTGCCTCTCACCCGTACGCCATTGACGCAACAAAAAATTGATATGCTACAAGATACTCTAGAGAAAGAAAATCATATTAAAGCTATGGCAGGATACCCACATGAGTATCGGGGGGGGAGCAACACCTCATGATCCACCCATTTTTTGGTCTACAACATCAAATTGTGAATCTAATAGAGAAGTTGAAGGATCTGCAACTAGCACGCCCAACGTGACCAAATGTATGGTGTACAACCTACTTAGTGGAAGGTCATGTTGCTACAGAATGCCCAAGGTTGAGAGGCACAAATGATAAGTCTACATTAGTAGGACCACATGGGTCTACAACTGCAATAGGAGTTGTGCAAATAGGGTTGCAAGGGTTATAAATAGGGCACAACCAATTTCAAGCGTTCCCGAATCAGTAGAGTTCAGTGCAACCGGAGTACTGTGAGGTATGTAGGGCATATGGGCACCCCCTTCGTTTGTTCCCGATGCTACAAAATTACTCCAACGTCCAAATAACACTTACTGTGAATTTTGTGCTTCAAAAACTCACCATACGGATCACTGTAGGGCATCAGATGCTCTAGCTCATTGGTTAGATCGATCAACCTTCCAAATCAACAAGGCTCCTCAAGGGCGAGGAGGAGGAGGAAAAAGAGGAGGAAGGACAAGAGGCAAAGGCCCAAATCGTTGTTACAACTGTGATCAGGAAGCGAACATTGTGTGGGATTGCCCACTACCAAGAAGACCATGGTGCTCCCAGTGTAGGAACAACACGCATGCAACAGAGGACTGTCTAGAACTAATTACAAGGTGGGAAGAGAGAAACTGCCAGAGGGGATCAAATTTAATTAATATGGAGCCAAGGTTGCCAAAGGTGACCCCCTATCAAATATCAATATAGTCACACATGGAGGTAAAAATACTAGAGTTGATATGGGAGCCACGGAACATCCTAAGATTATAAGGTTGCCTCCCCAAAGCACTCATATGACCCAGAACAATAGAAGTGGCATTACAAGGAAGCCACATAAGTTTTCAATAATTTGACAGGAGGTGGAGGGACACAAAAGGAGCAGCCAGGATCTCTTAAATCTAAGATCCCAGACCTACCACAATTCGACGTTCAACCCATTGAAGAATGGTTCAAATTATTTCTTCAAATCATGAACGACAACTAGATGTTGGGGCAGTTGTGGAAAAGTCTGATGGGGCAGTTGAGGGAGGAGTCATCTTTTCCAATCTACCTGAAAGACACTCTAGGAGGATTTGAAGGAACAAGAAGAGAAAGAGAAGAGAGTTTTAGATTTATGCTCATATTGCAGGGTTCCAGATTAAGTACACCATGTTGGATCTAGGCTCAGATGTCAACATTCTGCCAAGAAAGACATGGAAAGCTCTGGAAAAACCTTAGTTTATGTTTTCACCAATCTAACTGCATATGGAAAATCAATATTGTATCCTCCCGATTGGAAGACTAGAAGACGTGGAAGTTGATATAGTGGGGGTGAAGACCCATGCAGACTTTGAAGTGATAGACATCATGGGGGATAAGTACCCCTACCCGACGTTACTTGGGATAGACTAGGATTTTGAGAACTACACCATAATCAATTTGAAGAAGGAAGTGATGACTTTTGAAGTAGAAGGGGTTATGGTTATTTAACCTATAGACACCTATCAGGGACCAAGATTTACAGAACTGGTAGATGACAGGGAAGAACTATTGGAATGGGGACCCCCAGGTCTAATTTTTATCTAAAGTTTAAATCAATTTTGATGTAATATTGTAAAGTCTCCACATTTTGAGGAGTGGAGCACGAATAACGCAGAACATTAAGAGTCAAAGGGGATTTTAGGCAAGTCAAAGCCCCTTATTTTGTAAAGGGATGGGTTGTTTTGATTTCCGCCCATGGTTCGCAAACCATGGTAATGTAATGTAAAAGCTATAAAAGGAAGTCATCTAGGAGTCATTAGGCAATGAATGAAGTGCATGAATGATATTTTGAGGCTATTTTGTCTGTGATTTTGTATTCTAGTGAAGGGGAAGGCTCCTACAGCTGAGTGTGTGAAGATCTTAGCAAGTCTGCAACTAAGTGTGTGGGCCCCTACAACTGTTTGTGCAGGGTCAAAATAAGTGTATTCATTGAATATCTGAAGTAATAAAGCCTATTTGAAGTAATTCTATGTGTTCTTTGTATATTTATATGTTTTTCTGTTTATACTCAGTTATGGTTTGATTCTCTGTAATATTTATTTATTTAATTACATTGCGGAGGTCTAGATCTACTTTTGTATGATAACTTATGCATGTTAGAACAATTAGGCGAAGCTCATAGATCTATTTAAGTAGAAATCACTTTAGGTTTGTGATTCTAAAGATAAGGATTTACGAAGGTCGGATCAAGCCCCATATTAAAGAAACATCTAGCTACTACATCACATAGCCTTCTGGATGAAAAAACCTAGTTCTAGCATCCCCCAATACTGCCTCAGGTGAGATTGTGGTCTGCGCTAAGCGGACTATTGCTGAAAGGGCCGGTAGTGTAGGGTTTTGTTGGTTAGCATAGCTAACTCTGAACCTGGTTCCAAAGCCCCTCAAACCAACAAATAGTTTCGTCGCTGGGACTGGGATCTATCTGAGGGATGTGTGATGTGGCATCCATGGATACCAACTAAGAAATAACTCGAGAATTAGGTAAATCAGAAGTTGCACAAGTTTGCAGCTCAGGAAAATTGGAATCCGTACTAGTCAAAAGATAGGTGGTTATAGAAATATATCTACAGAAAAGAGCACGAGACATTTTTTGCATCATTCACTAACGAACTGCACGAGTGATTTTCAAATTTAACGGAAAGCGAACCTACCTAGAAACATGACGAACATCCGGTGTGGACTCCTAAACTAATCAAGCATCTTGAAGAGTCTGATCATAAGGTTGCAAGGGTTGTTGATTATTGGATCAATAGTATTTTGGGTGGTTTCATCACTGAATTTGCAATTGACACATTTGTATCTTATAGTGAAGTTGAACACTGATTCTTTAAGGGTCTGAGAGGTAAGTACTTAAAATCGCTAAAACTTGGATTAAAATGTTGTTGTGCGAAAAGGTTGTTATGCCTCTGAATTAATGCTCAAAAGAGGTCAAACCGGATCTACACAAAGTGAAAAAAGATTTCAAACAAATCATGAAAGATACACTGAAGGTGAATACAGTCCGTTGTTACAGGATTCAAAAACTAACGAAGAGGGAAACCCTAACACACATGGAGGTGCCCCATAGATAGCAGGTCAGGGCACTTCTAGGATTCTACATCCATCCACTCCATCTCCACCTCCACCGCCACCTCATACACCTATGCCTATGCCTCCACCTCCACCTTCATTATTCAGTATGGCGAATACAGTGAAAATGCTTGTATTCAAGGGTCAAGGATCAGAGGATCCTGATCAATTTTGGTTCGTAGTAGAAGCTATGTGGAAGGCACAGTAGATCAATGATGATGACATGAAGAAAGTGCAACTGGTTACAACGCTACATGATAGAGTGCTTACATGGTATATCAAATATAGTACAACCAATTTGAATGTTACGTTGGCTGAGACAAAGACTGCGTTGAACACAGAATTTAGGAATTCGAAATCACAAGCTCAATGTGTTACCGAAATAAAGGAGATCAAGTAGGCAGTTAACAACTATGCCTGGGATATAGATCATAGGTTGAAGTGCTTATTGAGACAAGCTAACCTTCATATTTCGGATGAGAAACATAAGAAATAGTACATAGCTACGTTATTGCCACACTTAAGTTTGTCTTTGTCTCAACATAAGATCGGATCTCAGGCCGAAGCATTAGAGATCGCGATGAAGCTAGAGGCTTCGTCAATCTAGGACACAAATATAGGAGTCCAATAAATCCAGTCACTGTTAGAAATCCTGCATATGGAGTTGCAGGATCTGAAGAAGGGAAATGAGGTTCAGTCGGGACTACACCCTGAACTTTGGTGCACGAAGTGCAAAGTTGTAGGTCGCTATAAGGATCGATGCCCTATGTACCAGGACTATATAGTTGCGAGGGGTCCCAACCCGCTAAAACTAGAGTCTCCTATTGGATCAAGCGTTGGTTCAAGTGTCTGGTGTAGTATCTGCCAAGTGTTAGGAATGCATCTGAAAGACAATTGTTATCTATTGAAAAATTTTGTACAATCACCAAAGCAACTATTTTGAAAATTTTTTAAATCGGTTGGCCATGATGAAAGAGACTATCGAAGCTATGACTTGATGACAGAAAAAACCCCAATGTATAGGATACAGGTTTAAACCTGTGCGTAGAACGATCAAGGCCCACCTGTGGCTCACAGAGGATTCCAAGGATGGGGAAGAGGATGAGGAGGAGGTGCTAGAAGACATCGGGGCCAGATCATTTGCTACAATTGTGGAGAATAAGGACATTTTGCGTGTGACTATCAGAATCCAAGCCATCCTTCTTGTCAATATTGTAAGCAATTTGATCATGTTATAGAATATTGTCCTGTATTAATAACAAAGATGTAGGAAAAGAAGAACCAACAACTGACGCAGAACATTCACATGATGAGATTTGAGCCGTGCGAAGACAATCCTAGTGTCAATATAGTCACGCAAAGTGGTATATCCACTGGTGAAGACAAGGTAGAAGGCAAACAACCAATATCGGATACATGGGTTCGCAGGGCTAGCGAGAAGAATGTTGGATTTGACTTATAAAGAGAAAAGGAGACATTTATGGAGGCAAGAAAAAGTTTTATGGATCCAGGTGCTTCTATGTCTACATCTCAGCTACAAATAGTCCCATGAAAGGAGAAATCTAAAGAAATTACTGCGATGGAGGACTCTGATCCCACTGTGCTAAAGTCATTTATGCAGACATGCATGAAGTTTTTGAGGGATCAAAAGGTAATTGAAGTACTAAAAGAACTGATAGATAACTTTGCTAGCAAAGAAAATTTGTTACCAAAACAACGCGCAGTGAATAAGGTGAACCGAAGTAAGAAGAGGACTAGTAGGGAGATGCGTTTGACAGCACAAATTGGTTAGTTTGACATGGACCAGATAATTCTAGACTTAGTATCTAACGCTAATGTACTACCAAAATGGACTTGGGAACGTATGTGGAAACCTAAGTTTCAGTGGTCATCAATCCAACTGCGCATGGAAAACCAACAAAAGATAATTCCAATGGGTCGCCTGCATGGAGTAATTGTAGATATTGAGGGAGGCAATGTGCTCGTAGATTTTCAATTTATTGAAACAGTAGATGACATTAATCCATACCCAAAATTTGCTCGGGATTTATTAGGATTTTGAGGTGAATTATATTAATAACTTGAAGAAGCAAAGCATGGTGTTTGAAAAGAACGGCATTAGAGTCGTTGTTCCCTTGGATCTAGCTAAAGGTGCGTGATACACGGAGTCAGTCCATGACGACTATGATGACAAAGAAATTGATCACATATATAAGCTCACTGCGCAAGACGAAGATTGGATTAATCCCACTACAGATGGATGGATCAATTGGGAGAAGGATAACTCGTGTCAATCAAACTCAGATGAAGAATTAGAAAACTGGAAGAATCGGTTACATGAGGTCTCTACTCTACGATACAATAGCCTTACAAAGTCTCTGCATTGTATATGAATTGAGGTACGTAAATTGCCTTATTATGATGGGCTAGATGATGTCAATATTTTTCTTGACCATTTTGAAAGAGACGTACCAGAGGAGCACAGGTTCCAGGCTCTATATTTGGCTTTAAGAGCTACGCCTGCAAGATGGTGGGGAACCCACAAGCATAATATTGTTGATTGGAATAAATATTGTAGACTGATGAGATTAATATTTGGTTGTGCAAAAAACGTGGCTCAGTGAAAAGTATACAGGTAAGGATGACCCACGTGAACATTTGACTCGATGGACCAAGTCTTGGGGTGAGGTACATCAACCGGAGTGGATACATATCTTTATTCATACCTTAGACGTTATACCAATGAATTGTTATTTGGAGATGGAGCTGCGACATGGGACTGTTGATTGGGATGAAATGAAGGAGAGTTTCCTGCTGAAATTCAGCTTTGAAGATGGGTTTGAATGCATTGATGGGATGCTTCAGGAGATTAAGGAAGCGATCTTTCAAACACCAATAGAACCTATAACTTTGATGCAACTTGACTAGAGTGCGCAGCTATAACATGTTTTGGAATGCTACAATATTACTACGGAAGAAGGCAATGAGGATCTGTGAAATATCAATATTCCTGAGTCAAAGGGACTGTGTGAAGTTGTAAGACCTGATGTAGAGATCCCTAATATATCACAATCGGTAAAGACAAAACAAGTAAATATTGGCTCAGAAGCAGAACCAAAGTTCGTGCATATTGGTGACTATTGGGATGAAGACACGGTAGGCAAGGTTGTTGAATTATTGCATGAATATCAGGATTTATTTTCGATAAATTTCTCTGAATTAAAGGGTATAGTAGGTGATTTGGGTATGATGAAGATCAATTTAAAGCCATTTGTGAATTCGATTAAGCAATGCCCATATCGACTGAATCCCAAGTACAAGGAAAGGGTAAGAAAAGAGTTGCATAATTTGCTCACGGTAGGCATAATTGAGCTAGTAGAAGAGTCAGAATGGATCAGTCCAATGGTGGTCCAAGAAAAGAAAACCAAGGGTGATATAAGGATCTACATAGATCTGCGGAAGTTAAATTATGCATGTGCACATGACCCCTTTCCTATGCCTTTTACAAATGAAGTTCTAGAAAACATTGGCGGACAGGAGGCTTATTCGTACACAGATGGATTTCGGGGATATCACCAAATTAAGATCGCGCTAGAGGATAGAAGCAAGACCACCTTCGCTACAGAGTGGGGTTCATTCCAATATACAGTTATGCCTTTCAGACTAAAAAATGCTCCTGCAATATTTTCAAGGGTGGTAGTCACAACATTCAAGGAATTTATTCATAAGTTTCTGGAGGTATACTTTGACAATTGTATAGTATTTGGGCTAGTTAAGAAACATGTTTCTAGTTTGTGCCTAATGTTGGATACATGCAGGAAGTATATGATTTCCTTGAATTTGAAGAAATGTATTTTCTGTGTACCTTATGGAATATTGTTGGGACATGTCGTATGTAAGCAGGCATTGATGGTAGACCCTAACAAGATCATTGTAATTATCAATTTGGATCCAACCAGGAATGTAAAGTAGCTACCTACAACTTTGGGTCATACAGAGTATTATAGGAAGTTTATAAAGGCGTATACATAGATCACTGCGCCAATGGAGAGGTTTTTAAAGAAGGATGTTATGTTTTGCTGGGATGACGACTGTCAGAAGAGCTTAGATTTCCTTAAGGAGAAGATGGTTACTGCGTCAATCATGGTATTCCTGAATTGAAAGAAATAATTTCATGTGCATGTAGATGCATCTTGTATAGAGTTGGGAGTTGTTTTAACTCAACCAGGTGAAGGAGATATTGACCATCCAATTGCCTTTGCAAGTAGGAAACTTTCTAAGGTGGAGATAAAATATTCAACCACAGAATGAGAAGGATTGGCCATGGTATATACACTACAAAAATTCAACCATTATCTGCTAGGTGTGCAATTTAAAATGTACACAAATCATTCTACATTGAAATACATGGTCAATAAGCCTGTGTTGGGGGGGGGAGATCTGTAGATGGTTGCTTCTCTTCCAGAAGTATGATTTTGAAGTGATAGTTAATCCAGGGAGGTTGACTGTTGGACTTGATCACCTCTCTAGGATCGAGAACGGAAAAGAACCCACTAATATTGATGAAGGGTTACCTGACACACAACTCTTTGCTATCAAAGTTGTTGATGAACATTTTGTATACATTATTTATTTTCTATCTATTGGCGTAGCTCCTGAAGGATAGACAACGCAGCGAAAGAAGGAACTAGTAGTGAGGGCTGCAGATTTTTCAATGATTGCATGATACTTAAATAAGATGGGACCGATGAAGTTTTGCATCAATATGTGCCTGAGTATGAATGACACAGTATTTTGGCTGAAGTGCATGGTGGTGTTGCAGGAAGACACTATGCAGGTAATCCAACTACGTAGAAGATTCTGCGAGCAGGATTATGGTGGCCTACAATACATAAAGATTCTAAGGAGTACTGAAGTGCGTGCAATGTGTGTTAGAGGACTGGAAGACCATCATGAAGGGATGAATTACTCTTAAATCCGCAAGCCACGCTGCAAAAATTTGATAATGGGGCAATTGATTTCGTTGGACCAATTAATCCATTAGGGAAGAATAAGGGTGCACGTTATATTATCACTGCAACAGATTACTTGACCAGATGGGCCGAGGCACAGCCTGTGAAGGATTGCAACGCGAAAACTACTATGAAGTTTATATTCAAGTATATTTTGTCATGGTTTGGATGCCCAAAGATCCTAATGAGTGACCGAGGTTCACACTTCTTGAATGAAACAATTGAGGCGTTGACAGAAGAGTTCCAAATGCACCATCAGAAGAGTACACTGTATCATCCCCAAGAAAATGGAACTGTCAAAGCTTTTAACAAAATATTGGAGAATGCCTTAACGAAGATCTGCAATGTTAATAAGAATGACTGGGATGTGCACATATTGACAGTTCTATGGGCATATAGGACGACTTGTAAGAAATTGACAGGGAAAACACCATTTAGACTGGTATATGGACAAGAAGCAGTGATGCTAATGGAGTATATAGTGCCTAGATTAAGGATCGCAGCAATAACTGAGATGGAAGATCACAACTTCATGGAGGAATGCTTAGCGCGGCTATTTGCATTGGAGGAGGACAACTTTTTGTCGGTTTTCATCAGCAAGTACAGAAAGTTAGGGAAAAGGTATTGCATGATCGCCACATTAAGTAGTGCAATTTGAAGAATGGATATTTGGTCTTGATGTATGACAACAAGTTCACAAAAGTCCATGGGAAGTTTCAGATGCATTGGCTAGGACCCTATGTGATCAAGGATATTTTGGATAGTGGTGCAATTTAGCTCGCAAAGTTGAATGGCGAGTTGTTTCCTAGAAGGATTAATAGGATCATATTGAAGGTATACAGGGACGATCCCGCCCTTGCCAGGATGAAATGACTATATGACAACATGAAAGTCTTAGTGCTTCAGGCAGCTGGAAGGAAGAGCAGGACTATAAACTACTTTGCCAAGGAAGGGTTCCGTCGAAGAAGCAGGGATGCGCAATGTTTAGGGAGATGACGCAAGTGGAGAAAGTTGTGACAATGTAGATGCACCATAACGGAGGGTCCAATGCCGACTGCCCAAAATGTGACCGTTGGAAAGTTACAGTGGATTTGACAGCGATTTTTCTTTTAAAGGGAGTGGGGGAAATGCATTTAAGGAGCATATCTATGGAAATATGACGCCAAATTTTCATTTATGAGGAGGATCTGCAGGCATTTAGGACATTCAAATTTGAATTTGGCTATAAATATGGCATCCTTCTCTACATTCAAACACTTTGCCTCTTGAAGAAATCTTGTGAACTTTTGCACCTAAGTCTGAGCCAAGAGAAGTGTTGCATGTCTGGTGAGGATTAGAAGGACGTCTAGTGGGAATTTCTAGAACGAGGATTAAAAAGAATCATGAATTCTACACCTCCTACACACACCACATCTCCTAGATCGTTGAGGTCGAAGGCCACAGTTGTAGCAGCGATAGAAACAACGATAGAACCAGCAGAAACAACAACAGTAAAGAAGTAGAAGAAACCACAAAAGCCACCAATCAAGCACTTGCCTAGGAAGGTGCCTGCTGAGCAAACGAGAAAGGAAAAGATGGACAAAGGGAAAAATAATCAATCAATGGAGCTGGTTGACATAGAGGATGAAGAACTTGAGGCAGGAATTGAGGACATAAATGTCGATGAGGCCAAGCCAATCTTGCAGTTACCTCCATATATGCCTTCAAGAAAGTTGATTGTCAAGGTGACAAAGGACCCTGATGCAGTAAAATTTTCCATTTTCACACCTTTGCTGCCATAAGATGTGCCCTTTAAGGGAGAGTTGTTGGCGAAGGTGCCACAACTACTCATGGAGGATTGGGAGCTGGCGTACAAGGCCAAATTCCCTCATTTTGAGTCGATTAAATACCTGAAGATGGTATACTATGAGGAGTCTGGTGTAAAGACAGTATACCATCTTCAGGTATACAGGTCCAAATACATCACTATGCACTCTGAGAGGTTCTCTTGGTGTAGAGAAATAATGGGTGTTACAGGGCTAGATAAATGACTAAGCTCTCCTATGGCCCCCTATGGAAAGAAAACAACAAGTGGGAGAATGTTGGTTTGTGTTCTATTCTTTCCACGACTACCCTCCCTAGTTAACCAGGTGGTTAGAGGGGGGGTGGATCCCCCCTTTCGTTGTGCCGATTGTGCAGCAGGGGGGTCACAGGGGGTTTGAGGGGAACTGGTAGCCCCCCTCTATGGGGTCCGGGGCACCGCCCCAGGGAAAAAAAAATTGGACCCTATATTAGGTGGGGCGAACCTACCTATGGTTTTGTGCATGGTTTTCACACATGGTTTTGGGCACTATGGTTTTCAATCCATGGTATTGGATGCTTCGGTATGTATATATATGTATTGTAACATTGAAAAGAACATAATGAAAATCAAGTTGGTAGTCCCGGTTTTGGGATCAAGGGGAAAATCTCTGTGTATATTTGTTTTATGTGTTATGCTCTCGCCTTTATTTATTTTATGTTTTTTTAGAATTCGTATGCAAGTAATTTTTGTACAGGGTTAAAACCTACATGCACTAGTTTACTTAACGTGTTGTTTGTGCCTCATTTTGGGCACAACAACATCATACAATATGTGTGCACTAGTTGTTGGCTTTGGTGCACGATGGAGCCTTATGGATTGGGGAGAGGATCCCAATTGAT
This sequence comes from Pinus tabuliformis, assembly GCA_031772625.1. Classification (NCBI taxonomy): domain Eukaryota; kingdom Viridiplantae; phylum Streptophyta; class Pinopsida; order Pinales; family Pinaceae; genus Pinus; species Pinus tabuliformis. The sequence continues at coordinate 182,016,251 of CM062807.1, read as the reverse complement.
GATATGTTGATCAGGAGGATCATCACGCTGCCATGTGCAGGAGAAGACCCTGCCAACGCTTTTGTTGACGATTCTCAAGAAAAGAAGCCTGCAGACCAAGTAAAGAAAGATTTCAATGTTGTCAAGAAATCGCGAGGCTATGTAGTAAGCTCGATTTCTGACAAGGTTGTTGCCTATGTCATGTCCATTATAGCTGGTAAGATTATGAGGAAGTGCATGGCAGATGAGGTGCCAGCCCCAGTAATTTAGTTGGCTGCACAGTGCAGCCAAGGGGTGCAGTTTAATTGGGTAGGATACCTCTGCCAAGAGTTTTTGGATGATTGTCGTGAGGCCCAAGAAGAGAGGAAACCCTTCCATTATGCATGGTTGTTACTTTTGATTGCTTTGACAGCCTGGAGAACCCCCGATGAGTCACAGTTCCCTATTGTCGACCCAGACTTGTGCGAAGCTGCGAGGTACACTTCGTTGTGGGCGTCGAAGGATCCAAGTCAGGTGGTAGAGAATAAATTATTTTGGGTGTTGTTTGAGATGGATCTACGCACCATGGTCAGCCAGAAGTGACGGATATCACCGGTTTTACTTAATGAATATCACAGAGTTGTGAACTTCAAAGCAAACTTCCACAACATATACATACATGTGAAGAAAGATGCAGAGGGCATATGGTATGAGTTGCCCTATTTGGTCACAAAGCATGATATTTTTTCAGTAATATCTAACTAGTCAAGCATGTGGTTGGATCCCAGCAAGGGAGCCGAATGAGCCCAGGAAGGTACCAGCAAAACAACGAAGGCCACAGGCGGTACTACTGGGATGGGGTCCCGTGGGTCAGTTTTGGGGTTAAGAAAACCCAAGTTTTGATACAATGTTGTAATTAATGTAAAGTCTTCGCGATTTGTGGATGTCGAGCGTGTAGATGAGTAGGAGTCAAAGGGGTTTAGCCCCTTGTTTTATGTAAAGTTTGATTCAGTTTTGAGTTCCACCCATGGTCCATGGACCATGGCATTGTATGAAAAAAAGCTATAAATAGGTGTGTCTTAGAGAGTCTAAGTCATGATTGACAAGCAATGGGTAGATAGAAGAGAAGTGATAGCAAAGAAAAGTGGGTCAGATAGGAGAAGAAAATCTCTGCTGCTAAGTGAGCAAAGGCCTAGGTAGATTCTGCAGCTGAGTGCACGGACCCCTGCAGTTGTGTGCACAGGGTATTTTTTAGTGTGTAATCCTGAATTAAAGATCAATAAAGATAATTTCCAAAGAATTCTTGCATATTTCTGTTTACTTCTGTTTATGATATACGTTGTCAATGAATGATGTGTTTTATGAAATATTGATTAAATGTTGCACGATTCTCTTGAATAAGTGTTAATGATGTACGCAATACATGTTTAAGTACTTTCATGAAGACTCTAATGGTCGCTATGATGTTTACTAATAACTTAAGTAAATATGCATGAACCCTAACTTAGGGTTGCTTTCTAATGCGCGTAAGTAGATAGATTGACTATTAAAAGGTACACAAAGACTAATCGTAGACCTTCACAAAGGCCTGGAGACTGTTCTAACAAATTTGCAGTAACATGCCCTAAGGGTGTATCAATCTGTGTGAAGGCAGATCTGAGGTACTAAAAGACATCACACTAGTATCTGGATGCAGAAACTTGGTTCTAGCATCCCCCATACTCCTTCGGGTGAGACTGCAGCCTGTGCTATGCAGGTTGTTGCCGAAGGGCCAATAGTATAGGGATTTGTTGGTTGGTGCAACTAACTCTGAAGCTGGGTCAGGACCCCCTAAGCCAACAAATGGTTCTGTTGTTGGGACCAGGATATACTTGAAAGACATGTGTGATGTCGCATCACTAGAATCCAACCAAGAAAGAAATTGAAAAGTGGTTGGATCAGAAGGTTCACGAGTTTACGGCGCAAGAAAATAGGAATATGCACATGTCGAAGGAAGACTGATTGAATAGGTATTTGTATCAAGGAAGGTGGAAGCTTGATAATCCTATAGTGTGGACTCCATAACTAGTGCAACGATTGGAAGCATCTGAAGACAAGATCGCGTGGGTTGTTGACCATTGGCTTGACCAAATTATGGGAGGATTTGTAACAAAGTTTGTAGTTGATACCTCGGTCAGATATAGCGAAGTGGAGTGAAGATTTTTCAAAGGATCGTGAGGTAATTATTTAAGATCATTGAATACTTGGATTAAAATGTTGTTATGTGAAAAATTGGGTGATGCCATTACCTTGATGTTTGGAGCTACGGAAAGTGGACGAATATCTAGAAACCATGAAGGAACGGACCCGAAGTATAGTCCATTGATTGGACCTCCTTTAAGTGACAACAAAGGGGTGGAATGGACTCTGCTGTGAAGCGTTATTCAGCTAATCACTCAGGGGATTCCTAGAGTAAATCATCCGTCCACTCCACCTCCGCCTCCACCTCCACCGCATACACCTTCGACCACACCTCCACCTCCACCACCACCATTTGACATGGCGAACGCGATGAAATTGCCAATCTTCAAAGGCCTAGAGAGTGAAGATACAAAGTAGTTGTGGTTTGTTGCGAATGTTGTGTGGACAATGCAACAGATTACTGACGACAATATAAAGAGGGCCCAACTAGTTACCACTTTGTAGGATTGCGCACTCACTTTTTATATTAAGTATTGTTCTGATAATCCTCTTGCATCGCTAGCAGAAACTAGGGCAACTTTAAACAAGGAGTTTAGTAAACCTAAGTTTGACTCACAATCAGTGATTGGATTCAAGGAAATCGTGACGAGGGTCGATGAGACACCTTGGGAATTAGATCAAATGTTGAAGTGTCAAATTCGAGAAGCTAACATGAAACTCACAAATAGTCAGCATCGCAAATGGTTTATAGTTTCGCTTCTGCCCCACCTGAGAATTACTCTGACAAAACAGAAGGTAGGAATGCAAGCAGAAGCCTTGGAAATCACGATGAGGTTACATGAAACACCTATTCAGGATGCCACCTTAGGGGTACAATAGATTCACTCTCAGCTACAAAGCTTACACCTAGAATTACAGAGTTTGAAGAAAGACAAGGAGACTAAACCGGAAGTGCGCGCGGAAGTCTAGTGTTTGAAGTGCAAGAGCCAAGGGCACGATAAAGAACATTGTCCAGTGTATGTGAATTATATTACACGAGGAGGGCCGATTCCCCTAAAACCAGAAGACCCAGTAGGAAAAAGCATGGGAGTTGCGCTATGGTGTGTTATTTGTCAGGTTGATGGACAACATGCGATGGATAATTGCCATCTACTTCAAAATTTCATCCAGGCACCTTAGCAGTTGTTTTGTAACTTCTGCAAATCTGTGGGCCACGGTGAGCGCCATTGTCGAAGCTATGAACTGATTATGGAAAGAACACCTACATAACGGATGCAAGCAGAAACTCGGCCTCAAGGCGCTGGGGAGGTAGTGCGCAGAGGTTATCAGGGATGAGGACGGGGCCGAGGAGGAGGAGGGACTAGTAGAGGTCGTGGTCATATCATCTGCTATAACTGTGGAATGCCAAGGCACTATGCGCGAGAATTTCAGAATCAGATGCACCCGTCATGTCAATATTACAGCCAGTTTGACCATACTATAGAAGAATGTCTAGTGCTGATAGCTAAAATGCAAGAGAAGAAAGCGCAACCTTGGAAACCTATGCAAAACTTATAAATGATGAGAGTTGAGCCCCGCGAGGAGGTTCAAAGCATGAATATAGTGCTGAGGAGTGGGATAACGATTGGCAATGATAAAGTTAAGCAGCCTGAAGAGGACGAATGGGTTCGCAAAGCCCCAAAGAAGGAATTTGGTTTTGATCTAGAGTGCGCTAAGGAAACTTTTATGGAAGCCAAGAAGAGCTTCGTTGAGGCCTCCACCTTAGGAAGCCATAACAAGGTGCAAGAAACTAGCGCACCTGCAGAAGTTGATCCCTCTGTACTCACTACGTTTTTGGAGACCTGCATAAAATTGTTGTGTGATAACAAAATTGTGGAAGGCCTATAGGAGTTAATACACAAATACGCCAATAAAGAGAAGGTCCCTAATGGACACTGGGTGGTCAGAAAAATTGGCAAACATAAGGCACGAACAAGGCACGAAATGAGGCTCACTGCACATATAGGTGATTATGAGATGGACCAGGTCATCTTCAATCTAGGGTCTGATGCAAACGTTTTTCCAAAACAAACATGGGAAAGGATGGGGAGACCTACACTGCAGTAGTCTCTGATTCAGCTCAGAATGACGAACCAACATAAGATCATCCCCATGGGACGATTATATGGAGTAACAGTTGATATAGAAGGTGTGACCGAAATGACCGACTTTGAGGTTATGGAGATTGTCAATGACAGTAACCCATACCCCGCGCTCCAGGGAATTGACTCGGACATTGATATGAATGGGGTCATCAATTTGAAGAAGAGGACAATGTCGTTTGAGAGGAAATCGCTTCATGTTGTAGTACAGTTGGACCCTGCAGAAGGGGCATGCTATACTGAACCAGTCCGTGATTATGAAGAAATTGAGGATGAAATAGATCAAATCTACAAAAACTTCGCAAGATTAGGACTGGATCAATCCAACGACAGATGACAGGATTGCATGGGATCGGGAGAGTTATTGTACCTCTTATTCAGAAGAAGAGTTAGAGCACACGCAGAATTGCTTACATGAAGTGTCTACATTGCGATGCAATATGATGACAAAATCATTGCGTTGTGTTTTGTCAGAGGTACAGAAATTACCCTATTATGATAGTTTAACTGACATTGATTTGTTTTTGAATGAATTTGAGCGCGAAGCCCCTGAGGATCACTTCTTCCAAGCATTAGATTTGGCATTGTGCGCTACATTTGCACGATGGTGAGGTACGCATAAGATAGTTTTGATGGATGGAGAGATTACCGAAGAATGATGAGGTTACAGTTTGGGCGTGCTAACACTAGAATGACTGAGAAATATAATGGAAGAGATGATCCGCGCAATCACCTAGCCAAATGAGCTAAAGCTTGGGGAACATAACCGTAACTGCAGTGGGTACACATCTTCTGCCATACTTTGGATACAATTCCCATAAATTGGTATCTGGAAACGGAGCTCCACCATGGCACTACGGAGTGGGATGTATTGAAGGCGAGGTTCTTATTGACCTTCAATTTTGAAGATGGCTTCGTAAGCATCGATGAAGAGCTACAAGATATTAAGGAGGTTATCTTCAGAATGCCAACGAAACCTATGGAATGGGTTCAACCAGACTAGAGCACCCAGCTGTGCCATGCATTGGAGTGCTATAATGTAACCGCTAAAGAGGAGGATGAAGACCCGAGAAACATTAATATTCCAGAGGTAGAAGGGCATCGCGAAGTGGAAGGTCCATAAATAGAAAACCCAGACATCTCTATGTCATTGAAGACAAAACAAGTAAACATTGGCACTAATGAAGAACCGAAGTTTGTGAATATTGGAGATTATTGGGACGATGCCACAGTGGATAAAGTTGTTGAGTTACTCCACGAATACCAGGATCTTTTCCCTACCAAGTTTTCGGATTTGAAGGGCATAATTGGCGATTTGGGCGTTATGAAGATTACTATGAAGCTGAAGGTGAAGCCTATTAAACAAAGGTTGTATCACCTTAATCCTAAATACAAGGAAAAGGTTTGCCACGAGTTGGATAAGATGATGGAGGTAGGCATCATAGAACCTGTTGAGGAATCTGATTGGGTGAGCCCGATGGTAGTTCAGGGAAGAAACAAAAAGGTGAAATAAGAATTTGTGTAGATCTGTGAAAGCTTAACGATGCATGTATCCATGACCTATTCCCAATGTCATTTACAGATGAAGTGTTGGACAATGTTGGAGGGTGGGAGGCCAACTCGTTTACTGACGGGTTTTCTGGGTATCATCAGATCAAGATCACGCAAGAGGATAGGAGCAAAACGACATTCGCGATGAAATGGGGATGTTTTCAATACACTATGATGCCATTTGGACTTAAGAATGTGCTTGCCATATTCTCCCGCGTAGTCATAGTAGTGTTTAAGGAGTTCATTCATAAGTTCTTGGAAGTATACTTTGACAATTGGACAATGTTCAGATTAGTAAAGCACCATGTAGCAAGTCTATGTTTGATGTTGGATGCATGTTGCAAATACCAGATCGCGCTGAATTTGAAGAAATGCATATGTTTTGTTCCCTTTGGGATCTTGTTGGGTCACGTGGTGTGCAAGTAAGGGTTGATGGTGGACCCTGCAAAGATTGTAGTAATTATGAATTTGGAGGCCCCGAGGAATTTCAAGCAGCTGCGCACAACACTAGGACATACGGGATACTATAGAAAATTTATCAAAGCTTATGCTCAAATTATTGCGCCCATGGAGAAACTGTTGAAGAAGGACACAACATTCTGTTGGGATGAAGAATGTCAGCACAACTTAGATGTATTGAAAGAAAATATGGTCACTGCACCGATCTTGGTATTCCCTGATTGGAAAAAGGAGTTTCACGTACATGTGGATGCCTCTTGCATTGCGTTGGGTGCAGTGTTAACGTAGGCCAGTGAAGGAGAAATGGACCATCCTATAGCCTTTGCGAGTAGGAAATTATCGAAGGCTGAGAATAATTATTCAATGACTAAGCACGAAGGATTGGCCATGGTGTACGTGTTGCAAAAATTTAGGCATTATCTGTTATGAGGGCATTTCAAAATGTACACAAATTATTCTACATTGAAATACCTGGTCAATAAGCCTGTGATGGTGGGTAAGATCTACAAATGGTTGCCACTATTTCAGGAGTATGACTTTGAAGTCATTGTGAAACCAGGGAGGTTAAATGCAGGACCTGACCATTTGTCACGGATCGAAACAAGTGAGGAACCTAATAATCTGGAGGAAGGGTCGCCAGATATGCAGCTCTTTGCGGTGCACGTAGTGGATGATAATTTTGTCGATATTATTCAATTTTTTACCACATGAATGGCACCGGAAGGATATACAAGCCAGCAAAATAAGGAATTAGTAGCGTGTGCGACAGATTTTTCAGTTATTGCGGGACATCTATATAAGATGGGTGCAGATGAAATATTGAGGTATGTGTCGGATTTTGAGTGAGATAGCATTCTTGTTGAAGCTCATGGGGGAGCTGCTAAAGGTCATTATGCAGGAAAGGCAACCGCGCAGAAGATTTTGTGCGCAAGTCTATGGTGGCCAACACTGCATAAGGATTCCAAGGTGTATTGTAAGGCATGCGATGCATGTCAAAGGATTGGCAGACCATCGCGAAGGGATAAATTTCCATTACATCCTCAAGTATCTTTGCAGCCATTTAAGAAATGGGCAATTGATTTTGTTGGGCCAATTCAACCCCCAGGAAAGAAAACAGGTGCATGTTATATCATCACCATGACGGAATATCTAACCAGATGGGCGGAAGCACAATCGGTTAAGGATTATACAGCAACTACGGCAACAGTTTTTGTTTGAGTATGTCTTAACCATATTTGGTTGCTCGAAAGTGTTGATGAGTGATAGAGGTACGCACTTTCTGAGCGAAACGATCACCACACTGACTGAAGAATTCCAGGTCTACCATCATAAGAGTACACCGTATGACCCATAGGCCATTGGAACCGTTAAAGCTTTCAATAATATTTTGGAGAATGCGCTAACAAAGATCTGCAACGTGCAACAAAATGAATGGGATGTGCACATACCTGTAGTAGGATGGGCTTATAGGACTACTCCTAAGAAACCGACAGGGAAAACATCGTTCAGATTGGTATATGGTGTAGAATCTATAATGTCGATGGAGTATATTATGCCTAGCTTACACATAGCAGCTCTCACAGATATGGCAGATCGCGAGGCCTTGGAGAAGCAACTCGCGCAGCTGATGGAGCTCGAAGAGGATCAATTTTTGGCAGGATTTCATCAACAAGTACAAAAGGAATGCAAAAAATCATGGCATGATTGCCATATCAAGCTTCGCATGTTCAAGGTAAACGATCTTGTCTTGTTATATGATAGTAAATTCACTAAATTTCCGAGTAAATTCCAGATGCATTGGTTAAGTCCCTATATTGTCAAAGAAATTACAGATGGAGGTGCAGTCCAGATTGCGAAGTTGAATGGAGAACCTTTCCCGGGCAGAGTGAATGGGAGCAGGTTGAAATTGTATACAAGGGATCTTGCACAATGACTATATGACAGTAGGATAGTCTTAGTGCTCCAGGCAGTTGCAAGGGAATGCAGGACTATAAACTACACTGCCAAGTTTGGAGGACAACGCAGCAAGCAGGCTGTGCAGAGAATGACGAAGATACAACCCATAAAGTTTCATGCAGGAAGTTGCGTTATGAAGGAAGGTACCACAAAGCACAACAAGAAAGTGACCGTTAGAGTCACTTTTCATGACTTGACAACCCGAAGATGGTTAAGAGGAGTGGGGTAGCAGCATTTAAGGCAAAAATATTTGAAGATATGCCACCAAAATAGCATTAATTATCAAAAATTCGGGGGAACAGTTGGATTTGAATTCAAAAACCCCTATAAATTACGCAGAACACATTGTGCTCTTAGAATTGTTAGTGAAATTCGTTGTCTGTCGCCTATGAACTGATCATCTTGGGAAGATTTAGTCACGAGCCCCATGATTGCCAAGTTGTCTGAGATAAACCAGAATTTTATTCTTGACAAAATGCTTGGACCAAGTCCTACTGAAACTGTGAGCAGTGGTGATGTTGCCTCTGAGGGAGCTGCCCCGGAAGTTGTAAGTATGGAAGCTCCGGCTCCTATGCCTACGGTGCCTAGGCTGAAGCCTACCCCTACCTAAGGAACCCAACCAGCCAAATCAAAGCAATCCATGAAGGAAAAGCAGAAAAATCTAGTGTCGGTGTGCATGTCACCTAGGAAGCATACTGAAACCCATAAATAGAAGAAAGATAAGTAGTTGAAGAAAGTAGTTGACCTGGATACGGAAGAAGGCCAGGGAACATAAGACATTGATGTTGAAGGATTAGAATCCATTACCAGGCTACCTGAGTATATCCCTCTGCGGAAGGGAAAGGCAAAGGTCATGAAGGACTCAAATTCTGAGAAGTTCACCATTTCTATGCCCTACTACCTGAGCAAGTCTCGTTTGAAGGTCCTCAGCTCACGCGGATCCCACTATTGAAAATGGAGGATTGGGACCTCATAGATCACGCTAGGTTTCTACACTTTGCAACAGATAAGTATATGAGAATGGTCTATTATGCGGAATCAGGTGTTAGATCACTGGAAACGGAGGAATGGGTCTGCGGTGTCGAGAACTTGGGGTTACTCAATTTGTTGTGGGTACCCCATTATCACCACACCCCCATTCACACAATATGTGTGTGCCAGCTTCTCACCTTAGTGCACAATGGTTTTCTATGGCTAGGAGGGCATATACCCATTACAGACATGCTTATTCACAAAATCACACACCTGCCTTATAAGGGTACAAACCTGGCCAAGGAGTTTCGCGGAAAGACTGGGGAAAAAGACCTTGCAGAAAGAATGAAGAGAGATTATGGCCTCGTGAATAAGTCGCGAGGGTATTCTATTATGTCTATAACATACCTGACAGTTCAATTGGTTGCCCAAATTTTAGTAGGGAAGGTGATGAGGAAATGTTGCGCAGATGAAGTTTCGGTGCCCGTAGTTTCCTTGGCTGCACAGTGCACGAAATGCGTACAGTTTAATTGGTCTAGATACCTTTGTCAAGAGTTCCTCGTGAACTGCCGAGAGGCCCAAGATGAAACCAAGTCGTTCCAGTATGCTTAGTTGTTGTTATCGATAGTGCTCGTTGCGTGGGAATTGCTGGAGGATAGCCAATTTCCTCTGCTGGAGAAAGGATTTTTGGAGGCCGCGCAATTCGCTTCATTATGGGCTACAAAGGATCCCGCACGGGTTACAGAGACGAAGATATTATAGGTTCTCATGGAAATGTCTCTCCGCATGACCATTAATCAACGTCTGAGGTTGTCCCCAACCTTTTTCACGCAGTTATCACCCTATGTGGAATTCAAGGCCGACTTCCACCAAGTATATATCCAGGCACAGAAGGATCTAGAGCAGAAATGGCACGACTTGCCATATTTGGTGACAGAAACAGATGTGCAGGAGGTTGTAGTGAAATGGCCTCTAGAGTGGCGCACTCCGTCAGACTTAGTTGTTGGACCAAGCACGAGTGCAGAGAGTTCTGCCATGCAAAAAGGAAGGAGGCAGCTAAGCAGACTACATGTACCTTGGCAGCCCCAAAAAAAAAAAAATGGGCTCGTGTGGAGGAAGAACGCACTGCCAAGGAGCAAGCAGAATAGGAACAAGGTGAGTCACAGAAAGGTGACAAGTCACCTTTGCCAGAGACAAAGGAGAAAGAACTATCAAGACAAGGCGATGAAGGGGATGAGGGACAGATCACCCCATTTATTTTGAAGAGACGTGGCAAGGAGAATCAGGGTGGTACAAGGAAGAAGCATAAATTAGATAAGTCACAGGGGGATCCCATGGTGCTAATAGCGGGTGATCTCGATGAGATTAGGGATAAAATTTGGGACACCACCACGGAAGTGTTGCAGTAGTTTGAGCAGCACTACATGTAGACGTTTGGGAGCGTCCAAAAGGATCTGTGTAAGTTGTAGATCTAAGAAAGCAGAATACAAGCGGGCACTGGACAAGCGAGGGCAGAGCAAGCGAGCAAGGCCGCCGGGACTATAGCATTGCCAGATGGGTCCCTTCGCGAAGAGACCGTCGATGATCACATTATCCTTAGTACAATAAAGAACATTGGGTTGAATATAGCAGCGCTCTCCAATGAGACCCTCCATGAGCTAGATATAGGGGTGGAAAATGAATTGAGAACTAGGGAGCAGTGCGCCTTCAACCTTATCAGTGAGTACAAAGTGAACAATGAGCAGATGTTTATTGAAAAGATGCAAAATTTGAAGGAAAAGGAGGCACTTCAAACACGTAGTTCAAGTCTGGAGTCGGCAGTAGTAGAGGCATGAAAGACAGTGCCTGAGCTTCACATCCCGGAGGATGCACAGCCAGAAGCAAAGATCAGAAAACTAGCCGCTGGTGTGCGCGAGGCTAAAGCAGAGGTTGGTCGAGTCCAGTTTGAGCTCAACATGAAGATCACAGAGTTGCAGTTAAATTTGCAGCCTACGACTCCACCTGAGGTCCAAGAGCAGTGCGGAGCTGTGATAAAGGAAGGAATGGCTACCTTGGATGCCACAGCCACTGACTGTACGACATTGTTCGAGCAAGCTATGGAGATAGTGACTAATCTACAGGAGGATGTGAACCTGTAGACACTGAACACAAAGGTCAACGATTTGCAGCGGAAATATGATGCAGTTAGGGCAACCGCATGCTCCATAGCACCAACACAATGCCTAACCAAATTACAGGAGGGAAAGAAACTCCTAGCACAAGGAAGCACAAAAAAAGGATGCCTTGCTAAAGGCTAGGTTGCAACCATGGTTGGAGGAGGCTTATCAAGTCATGACTACCATCTAGGATAAGTTTAAAGGATTGCATCAGAAACAACAGACGATGAGGCTGGTTGTAGAAGGACCAACTACAGAAAAATTGGTTGAGGAAGTCAAGCAGGCAGCGACGTAGAGTGTTGCTAAAGTTGCAGTAATCTAGGTGAAGTTGGGGGATCTTCATAGTAAGATCGTAGTGCCAGCCAAGTGACTCAAGGGCGAGTCATGATATTTTTTTTGGGGGCCTGTTGGGATGGGATCCCCTAGGTCAGTTTTGGGGTTAAGATAACCCAAGTTTTGATACAATGTTGTAAATAATGTAAAGTCTCCATGATTTGTGGATGTGGAGTGCATAGATGAGTAGGAGTCAAAGGGATTTAGCCCCTTGTTTTATGTAAAGTTTGAGTCGGTTTTGATATCCACCCATGGTCCGCGAACCATGGAATTGTATGAAAAAGGTATAAATAGGTGTGTCTTAGAGAGTTTAAGGCATAATTGACAAGCAACGGGTAGATAGAAGGGAAGTGACAGTGAAGAGAAGTGGGTTAGATAGGAGAACAAAGGATCTGCAGCTAAGTGCGCAGAGGCCTAGGTAGAGTCTGCAACTGTGTGCGCGAACCCCTGCAGTTGTGTGCATAGGGTAGTTTTGAGTTTGTAATCTTGAATTGAAGATCAATAAAGACAGTTTCCGAAGAATTCTTGCATATTTTTGTTTACTTCTGTTTATGATATATGTTGTCAATGAATTATGTGTTTTATGAAATATTGATCAAATGTTGCGTGATTCTCTTGAATAAGTGTTAATGATGTACACAATACATGTTTAAGTACTTTCATGAAGACTTTGATGATCGCTCTGATGTTTACTAATAACTTAAGTAAATCTGCGTGAACCCTAAATTAGGACTACTTTCTAATGCACGTAAGTAGATAGATTCATTGTTAAAGGTACACAAAGACTAATCGTAGACCTTCGCAAAGGTCTGGAGACTATTTTAAAAAAGTTGCAGTAACGTGCCCTAAGGGTGTATCGATATGCGCAAAGGTAGGTCTGAGGTACTAAAAGACATCACACTAGTCTCTGGATGCAAAAACTTGGTTCTAGCATCCCCCATACTGATTCGGGTGAGACTGCAGCCTGCGCTACATAGGTCATTTCTGAAAGGGCCAGTAGTATAGGGATTTTTTGGTTGGCACAACTAACTCCGAACTTGGGTCAGGACCCCCTAAGCCAACGAGTACCCTGACTATGAAATTGGCACTGAAGGAAGACACAAAGAAGGTGCCTCAAAAGGTCACTGTGGACATTGAGAAGAATACCACACAGGAGCCTAAGCGCGTACAAGAAGAGGAGTCAGACACAGAGGCACCAAAGTAGGGTGGAATAGACACCTTTAAGGAGACAAAATATATTGAATCTCCTTTTATCCTAAAGAGGAGGAAGAAAACCACCACTGGAGGTGCGCAAAAGAAGCAGAATTCTGACAAGACCTCCAACACTGAACCGATGGTCCTCAATGAGGGGGACATCGATGAGACTGGTGACACTATGTGATTAGTCACCAAGGACATGTGGGGAAATATAGAGGATCAGTACAAGTCAGTACTGACGTAGGTCCAACAGGGCCTCAAATAGCTACAGGTACTGTTGAGAAATGACAACAAGAAATTCCAGTTTAATTTGTCCTTGAATTAAACAGAATTAAAATCGAATTATATTCTCATAACAACTTGTAAATAGTTAATTAAGTTTAATTAAATTAATTAGCTTAGGAATTTCGAGTTGGAAGTATTTATGTAGTCATATGTTCTCCCTAAGTTTTAGTGGTCCAATATGAGTTTAAATTGAGTTGGAAATTAGATCCCTCAATTTACTGAGTTAAGTTAAGTTAAATTATTTCCAAAAATTTTTGGAACTAATAGAGGACTAACAGTCAATTGGTGCACTAATTCATCCACTAGTGCTACTCCAGTTAACTGAATATTCCCTCATGAGAAACTCATGCATGTGAGTTCAGAGAAAGACCCAGTTGAAACTAAAGTGTAGGGACAATGTACTATCAGTGGTATTATTTACTGGAGTGTAAATATTATGCATGCATTAGATATTGATCCTGTGTTTGGATTGCGTAGTTTTGGAAGCATGAATTCCCTTTAAATACGGGCTATTCATCCTAGGAGTTACGCAAGAGATTAGGAGCTTGGAGAGCTACAAAATTGGACAAAAGCTAGCTTGTGAGCTGAGAGAGTTGAGCATACTTGTGTGGAATTGTTCTAGTGAAATCAAGCTTTCTATCTTCACTTATATTTCTGATATATGCAATACAGATAGGGGGGTTTTGAGTAGTGGCTTTCCCCTGATACATCTTTTGTTATGTGCCATTGATTTATCTTCTTCTTATTCATATTGTTTTCATCGATCTATAGGCGTCTACTGGTTGAAAGTAGAAGTAGATTCTTGTCTTTTTCTTTCGTACATTGCTTGAGCTTGTGAATCTACAGAATTTTCTACATGTTATCGGAGCTGGAGAAAATATACTAGAGAATATTTTGAAGTTTTGAGTTTTCGGTTACAGGTGAAATTCGAATTTGCAATACATACTTCAAGATCGGTAGATGGCGTTCTATGGTTTGCGGCTCGAGTATGACTTGGAAGGAAACTCAAATTTTATAGCCTAGAGGGAAAAAATGGAGTCTCTGCTAGAGGATAATGCCTTGAAGGAATTCGTTGACCAAGAAATTCCTAAGCCAACAGCATCAGATGCACATAATTTGGCCGAATGGAAGAAGTGTGTGGCGAAGGCGAGGCGGATAATCCTTGAGGGAGTTCGAGACCACATTGTCTTAAGTCTCCATGGAAAGGAAACTCTGTATGTTATGTGGAAAATATTGACGGGCTTGTATCAGAACAACAATGACCAAAGGAAATTAGCACTGAAGGACAAACTTCTAAAAATTAAAATGGAGAAAGGCGAGACTATTCCAAAATACTTGACCAAGTTCACTCTATCAATGGTCAAGAGAAGCTACCAGAATGGGAACGATTGTGGTCGGATTTGATGCAAGAGAAGATCAGGAGGAACACCAGGGATGGCTCTTCATCAAATACTGATGATGAAGAGAATTGTGCCTTAGCGATTAAGGCGAAGAAGGGGAAAAGGAAAGCTTCCCATTCCAAATCATATTCTTATCATGGAGGTAAGAAGAAAGACATGACAAAATTTAAGTGATTTCATTGTCATGAGCTGGACCATTTTGCTACAAATTGTCCACTCAACAAGTCCAAGAAGAAGTCCTCAGGAGGAGCGACGAGTGAGGCTTTGGCCTCTCAATTCGAATTGGAATTTTCCCTCATTGCATGCATGGTGTCATCAATGATGGGAAATGTATGGTAATTAGACAGTGGAGCTTCATTCCACATGACTGGCAACAAAGAGTTATTCAATGACCTGGAGGAGAAATATCTCCATATGCATATCAAGATGGGTGACGACGGGAAGTATAGTGTTACTGGATTGGGCACGATTACTTTTCAGGGGGAGCATGGGGCTCCACCCACCTTGAAGAATGTTATGTATGTGCTTGGAAGAACTTTGTATCCATTTCCATACTTGAGGATAGAGGCTATGATGTGATCTTCTCAAAAGGAAAGGTCTTCCTTCAACACATAACCATGGGTCAAGTAAATAAGATAGGGATTCGGGTGAAGAATCTCTATAAGCTGGAGGTAGAGGAGTGTGCTGCTTTGAGCACAAAAGCAGAAAGGGTGCAGAGCTAAGAAATTGGAGAGTTATGGCACAGGCGATTGGGCCACTTGCATCACAGGGCTTTGAAGATATTGCAGCAGATCTCTACCGGTCTTCCCAAAGGTACACTTGAGCAAGTTGATACATGCAAGGGGTGTACTTTGGGAAAATACACCAAGTCTTCCTTTCATGACAAAGACAGTTAAGCAGAGGCTATTCTAGAGCGAGTCCATTCAAATGTGTGTGGAACATTCTCGATAGAATCCACGACCAAACACAGGTATTGTGTTATCTTTGTTGATGAATATTCTCATAAATCTTGAATATTTTTCATGTAGAAAAAGGATCAAAATTTCACAAAGTTTTGTGATTTTAAAACATTGGTGGAGAAAGAGTCAGGCAAGAAGGTTAAAGCTCTATGGAGTGATAATGGTGGTGAGTATATCTCAAACGAGTTTAAGAACTTTTTGTGCAGCGGAAGGGATTAAATGGGAGTTGACGACACCCCGTAACCCTCGGAAAAATGGGGTGGTCGAGGGGAAGAACAAAAGCATAGTAGGGGCAGCGAGGGTGATGTTGCATGATCGGGGCCTACCACTACACTTGTGGGCTGAGGTATGCAACATAGTGATTTATGTTCATAACTGTAGCCCACATCAAATACTTGACGTGAAGACACTAGGGGAGGCTTATTTTGGTAAGAGGCCAAATGTTGGTCACTTTAGGATTTTTGGGTCATCAATATATTTCCATGTGACCAAAGATGCACGGAAGAAGCTTGAGTTGACAACAGAGTTGAGGATATTTGTGGGGTACACTGATACACCTCACAACTATTGGGTGTACTTTCCGACCAACAGGATGACAATGGTTCGCAGGGATGTCAGATTCGATGAGGAGAAGGCCATGCGAGCTTCCCTTGAGAAGGAGCTTGAGCTACATATGGATGAGGAGATTTTAGTTCCTAAGGTTGAGGAGCCTCATATTGATGTGGAGTAGCCACATGCAGAGGATCTGGGAGTGGAGACATCCACTCAGGCAGAGTCTTCCAGAGAGGGAAGATAGCACACTAGAGAGGCTGAAAAATTGTTGAATGATGCATGGGAGAATGTGGGAGCACCCACTTCTCATCCCAGGTAGAGGAGGTCACCTGAGAGGTACAATAAATACATGGCTATTATGGGCGAATGTGTTGTGACAGAGCCATCTTCCTTTAAGGAATCAGTGCAACAGTTGGTTTGGGTTTATGCCATGGTGGAGGAGTATGAACCCATAGTTCGTAACAGTGTTTGAGATGTGGTCCCGAGACCGGAGGACAAGTCAATGGTGAGCTCCTGTTGGCTTTACAAAGTAAAGCAAACTACAGATGGTAGTGTGGAGAAGCATAAGGTTGTATTTGTGGTCTATGGCTTTTCATAGGTAGAGGGGATTGACTATGATAAGACCTTTGATCCTGTTGCAAGGTACTCGTCAATTAGATCTATATTGGCACTATCAGCGCAAATGGGTTGGAACATACATCAGATGGATGTGAAGACAACCTTCTTTAATGGCATGATTGAGGAAGAGGTGTACATAGAGCAGCCTGAAGGTTTTGAGACCTTTGACCATGAGCCGCATGTGTGTCAGCTCAAGAGAGCATTGTATGGGCTGAAGCAAGCACCTTATGCTTGGTACACCAGGATAGACAAACTCTTCACCAGGTTGGGCTTCACGAAGGGTGAAGCAGATGCGAACGTGTATCACATAGTGGTGGAAGGTAAATTGTTGATCATTGTACTTTATGTTGATGATCTCGTACTAACAAGTGATGATTAGTTGATCAAGTCTTGCAAGGAGGACCTTGCAATAGAGTTTTAGATGAAGGACATGGGGCTCATGCATTACTTTCTTGGCATGGAGGTATGGCAGGGAGATGGGGAGTTGTTTGTGTCTCAGGTCAAGTATGCCAGTGAGATACTCGGGGAGATTCTGCATGGAGAGTAGCAAACCCATGGAGACTTCTCTAGAAGGTAACTGGAGGAAGGAGGATGCTACTTCAGGGGAAGCAGTGGAAGCTACTGCTTATAGGCAGCTTGTGGGTCCACTCATGTACTTGGTGAACACATGACCAGATATGTGTTATGTAGTTAACGAGCTTAGTCAAGTGATGGTTTGGCCTACCAAGCTATATTGGAAGGTGGAAAATCATGTGTTGAGATACTTCAAGGGTACTTCTCAGTATGGATTATAGTATAGACGGATAAAGGGCGTGAGCTTCAAAGCTTCACCAATGCAGAATGGGTAGGGATTCCATCAACAAGAAGAGCACATCAGGAGGGATCTTCAGTATTGGGTCAGTGGAAGTTTCTTGGTATAGTAGGAAACAAAGATCGGTTGCACTCAGTTCGACAGAGTATATGGTTGCGACTCAAGCATCATGTGAGGCCATTTGGATGAGGAATATCCTAGTTGGTTTGTTTGGTCAGCAAATGGATCCAACTGTGATTTACTGTGATAACCAAAGTTGTATCAAACTCTCTGAAAATCCAGTTTTTCATGATCGATCCAAGCATATTGATATCTGATATCATCATCTCAGAGATTTTGTATTAAGGCGGATTATGTTGTTAGAGTACATTCGCATGAAGGAGCAAGATGCTGAAATTTTGACAAAGGCATGGTCAACATGTAAATTCAAGTTTCACAGAGACAGGATCGGGGTAGATGATAATCCATTTCTTGTTGAGAGGGAGTGTTGAGAAATGACAACAAGAAATTCCAGTTTAATTTGTTCTTGAATTAAAATGAGAATTAAAATTGAATTCTATTCTCATAACAACTTGTAAATAGTTAATTAATGCTAATTAACCTAATTAGCTTAGGAATTTCGAGTTGGACGTCTTTCTGTAGTCATGTATATGTTCTCCCTAAGTTGTAGGGGTCCAGTATGAGTTTAAATTGAGTTGGAAATCAGATCACTCAGTTTACAGAGTTAAGTTCAGTTAATTTATTTCCAAATTGTTTTTGGAACTAATAGAGGACTAACAGTCAGTTGGTGCACTAATGCATCCAGTAGTGTTATCCAGTTAACTGAAGATTCCCTCATGAGAAACTCATGCATGTTGGTTCAGAGAAAGACCCAGTTGAGACTAGAGCGCGGGGACAATGTACTATCAGTGGTATTATTTATTGGAGTGTAAATATCATGCATGCATCAGATATTGATCCTATGTTTGGATTTTGTGGTTTTGGAAGCATGAATTCCATTTAAATATGGGCTATTCATCCTAGGAATTACGCAAGAGATTAGGATCTTGGAGAGCTACAAAATTGGCTAAGTGTTGGCTAAGAGCTAGCTTGTGAGCTGAGAGAGTTGATCATACTTGTGCAGAATTGTTCTAGTGAGAACAAGCTTTGTATCTTCACTTATATTTCTGATATATGCAATACAGATAGCGGGGTTTTGGGCAGTGGATTTCCCCAGATACATCTTGTGTTATGTTCCATTGATTTATCATCTTCTTGTTCATATTGTTTTCATCGATCTATTGGCTTCCGCTGGTTGAAAGTAGAAGTAGATTCTTGTCTTTTTCTTTAGTACATTGCATGAGCTTGTGAATCTACATGATTTTCTACAGGTACAAGCAAGTCTGATTCAGGCGAGCGTGATTCAAGCAAGTGAGAATCAAGTGAGAGTGGGAACATCAAGTGCAAAACCGACATTACCTTTGATATTGGTGGTAATCACAGAGGTCCGCGCAATGCCCATTCGAGGAGGGTGGTTGCATTTTACTACCAAGGCAGATCAGGCAACAACGCCACATGGGAGGAATTCAATGCTCAACTTAGCGGCACTGCCCATTCAAGAATTGCATGAACTCCACCAGGGAGTGTTTTCTGAATTGAAAATCCAGGAAGAGTGGGCACTCTCCATGATCAAAAACATCAAGAGCCACAATGAGAAGATAGAAGAGGAAGCTTCCAGGGCCATCCAGGATAGGGACACAACCGCTGCATGCATGCAGCAACTGGAGGATGCCATTACCCAAACTTGCATTGAGCTACCATAGCTCCTCATACAGACTGAAGCAACTTCTGAAATAATCTCCACAAGCTAACAGTCGTGGTAAAAGAGTCCAAAGTGGAGGTTGAACGAGTAAAGTTTGCGATGCATATGCAGGTCGTATAGTTGCAGATGAAGTACCAAAAACACTTCGCAAAGTTCGAGAGTAGCGCGAGGTTGCTATGAAGTACAACTGCAGTTCATGACTACAGCTAGATTTTTTAGAACACCATGGAGACGTGAGCCTCGCTACAGGAGGACCCACATGTACAAAAGATTGAAGATGACATAAGGGAAAAACAACTGCAGTTCGATGAAATCATGGCAATAGTGCAGACCTTAGCACCTATGCAACAGCTTGCCAGACTCCCAGAAGGAAAGGCTATTCAGCCTCAAATAGACAAGTTGCGACAAAAAACATCAATCATTTCAGCAAGAATGCAACTTTGGGCCAACAAAGCTAATCACCTCTCTCAGGATCTCAAGATTAAACTGAAAGGTATGCAACAGATGCAGAGGACCATTGGCTTAGCAGCAGAGGGACCAACTACTGAGAAATTGATCGAGGAGGTTCGGCAGGTGGTCACGCAGTGCACAACAGATCTTCAAGCGTTGTAGACAAAGTTCAGTGGCCTTAAATTGCACGTCGAGCATGTACAGGCAAAGTGACTTGGGATGATTCATGTCTTTGTGTTGGGGGGTTGTTGGGATGGGGACCCCTAGGTATAATTTTTGTCTAAAGTTTGGATCAATTTTGATCTAATATTGTAAAGTATCCACATTTTGAGGAGTGGAGAGCGAATAACACAAAACATTAAGAGTCAAAGGGGCTTTTAGGGAGGTCAAAGCCCCTTATTTTGTAAAGGGATGGGCTGTTTTGATTTCTGCCCACGGTTTATGAACCATGGTAATGTAATGCAAAAGCTATAAAAGGAAGTCATCTAGGAGTCATTAGGCAATGAATGAAGTGCATGAATGAGATTTTGAGGCTATTTTGTCTGTGATTTTGTATTCTAGTGAAGGGGAAGACTCCTGTAGCTGAGTGTGCGGATACCTTGGCAGTCCAAAGCTAAGTGCGCGGGTCCTTGCAGTTGTGTGCGCATGGTCAAATGAAGTGTATTCATTGAATATCTAAAGTAATAAAGCCTATTTGAAGCAATTATGTGTGTTCTTTATATATTTATATATTTCTATGTTTATACTCAGTTATGGTTCGATTCTTTGTAATATTGCTTTAATGTCATCACAAAGGTCCATATCTAGTTTTGTATGATAACTTATGCATGTTAGAACCATTAGGCCAAGCTCATAGATCTAATTAAGTAGAAATCACTTTAGGTCTGTGATTCTGAAGATAAGTGTTCGCGAAGGTCGAATCAGGCCCTATATTAAAGAAACACCTTGTTGCTACATCACATAGCCTTCTGGATACAAAAACCTGGTTCTAGCATCCCCTAACATTGCCTCAAGTGAGACTGTGGTTTGTGCTAAGAGGATTGTTGCCAAAAGGGCTAGTAGTGTAGGGTTTTGTTGTTTAGCATAGTTAACTCTGAACCTGGGTCCAAACCCCTTCAAACCAACAAGAACCAAGATTTTTGGATCCATTGTATAGACTAACAAGAAGAAGAAGGAAGGACTACATCAACCAAACAACTGAAGGGTCTATCAACTAGCGGATCATTTCGAGTTCGTAGGTTGGCTCAGAAGTTGCTTGGGATGATTGGTAGTAGGGTGGACATGAAATCAACACTAGACATTACACCACAATCCTTCAGACCAATTGGATTGGCACTGACGTACGAGACTTCCGTATTTGCAATGGTATATATTCAGTCAATTCATTTATCAACAAGATTGATGCAACTATTCTTGAAGAACACAAAGTACCTCTACTAAATGTCACATTACAAGTAACATCGACAAGGTGGTGGGGAGTTCACCATAGCTACCTCCAAGAATTGGAGAAGATCAAAATATAAATGGAATTCAGATTCAAAGAAGCAGGGGGGTACCCTCAAGATTTCTTAAAGTACATGAGGGACTCTGACCCTTGACAACATTTACAAAATTGTAAGGACAAATGGAATAGGGACGAAGTTACAAAGGAGTTGTGGGTGCATGGTTTTATACACACCTTGGGAATCTTTCCAAAATCTTGGTATGTATAAGAATAAATAAGGAGAAAGACTGGAGATTGGGATAGTCTGGCCGATCAGTTTTTTAGCAGCTTTTCTTTCTCAGACAATGACAGTAGGCTGACTGAGGTGTTGTAGGTTGTCAAGCGGATTCTACTTACAACGGGTCAGCTAATGGAGGGTTGCATAGATTAGAAGATTCTATAGAATTTTTATGAGTCTGGATATCATGAAGTTGTATCCTGTGGGAAGGTGGACAAAGAACCAGACGAGGATGATCTAGAGGAATTACAACATCTGTCATTCAATGAAACTGAAGGGGAAAGGGACATCAAGGATGGACCTGTGATCGATGCTCCACACTTACTCCCATTGAAGTTGTGAAAACATAACATCAAGAATGATGAAAAACTGAAGTTATCCTCAATTGGAGATTATTGGGATGAGCAGACTACAAAGGAGATCTTCGACCTCTTGAGAGAATATGAAGACTTGTTCCCTTCGTCTGTTGCAGAACTGAAGGGAATTAAGGGGGAACTATGAGAGATGAAAATCATGTTGAAACCAGATGCAAAGCCAGTAAAGTATCAACCATACAAACTGAACCCAAGGGTTAAGGAGAAAGTGAAAAAAGAGATAGATAAGATGTTAGCAGCAGGGCTTATATTCCTGGTGGATGAAGCAGAGTGGGTAAGTTTGATCGTGATACAAAAGAAGGACGATACGCAGATAAGCATCTATGTGGACTATCGATAATGCCTATGTTCATGATCCCTTTCCAACTCCGTTCAATGATGAAGTGTTAGACAATGTGGCGGGGAATGAAGCTTGTTCTTTTACAGACAGATTCTCTGGTTATCACCAAGTTAGGATCGCAGAGGAGGATAAGAAGAAAACTACATTTACCATGGAATGGGGATCCTATGCATATCATGTTATGCCATTCAGACTCAAGAACGCAGCCATAGTGTTCTCAAGGATTGTGATTGCCGCCTTTAGAGACTATATCCACAGGTTCCTAAAAGTTTACATGGATGACTAGACAACCTATGGTTTGTTGAAGAAATACTCCAGTCTACTTAGAATCATGTTTAAATGATGTAGACAGTTGCATATCTCATTAAATTTGAAGAAGTGCATATTTGCAGTACCCTTTGGCATGCCCTTGGACCACATTGTGTGCAAGGAAGGAGTGTGTGTAGACCCCTCTAAGGTTGCAGAAATCATGAATATGGACCCACCCACAAGTGTAAAAAATCTTACATCCACCTTCGGCCATACAGGGTACTACAAGAAGTTTATTCGCAACTATGCCTCAATTATTGCACCTATGGAGAACTTGTTAAGGAAGGTTTAACGATTAATGTGGTCGGAAGAATGTGATGTTGCACTCAATATACTGGAAGAAAAACTAGCAATTGCATCGATTCTAGTTTAC
The DNA here is from genome assembly GCA_031772625.1 of Pinus tabuliformis. Classification (NCBI taxonomy): domain Eukaryota; kingdom Viridiplantae; phylum Streptophyta; class Pinopsida; order Pinales; family Pinaceae; genus Pinus; species Pinus tabuliformis. The sequence goes on along the minus strand of CM062807.1, from coordinate 181,993,354 downwards.
CTAGACTGGAACAAGCAGTTCCATGTCCACATTGATGCCTCGGGCATTGCTTTAGGTGTTGTTCTGGCTCAGCCGGGGGAAGGAAACCTCGATCACCTAATTTATTTTTCCAGCAGAGCGTTGTCTATAATAGAAAAGAACTATACCACGAATGAGCGGGAGGCACTTGCGATGGTATATTCACTTCAAAAGTTCTGAAATTACTTGTTGGGATTCTCATTCAAGTTTTTCACTGACCATTCCACTTTGAAGCATTTAGTGAACAAGACTATAATTGAAGGAAGAATTTGCAGATGGCTTTTGTTATTCTAAGAATTCGCATTTGAAGTAATTGTTAATCTTGTTCGATTAAATGTGGGACATGATCACCTCTCATGGCTAGAATTAGGAGAAAGTGTAGGATCCCTTGATGATCAGCTACTAGACGTCGATCTATTTCGAATTAAAGCAATACCAGATTACTTGGAGGATATTGCAACCTTTTTAGATACATGTAAATGTCCAAAAGAATACACAACAACACAATAGAGACATATGGTCGTCTGAGCTGTAGATTATCAATTGATTGCGGGACAACTGTACAAATTAATCCTTAATCAGTTGTTGTGAGATGTGTCCTCAATCACGAGAGACTTGATGTATTATGGGAGTGTCATTTAGGGGTCGTGGGTGGACATGTTGGAGGGAAGTCTACTGGAACGAAAGTATTATAGGCAGGACTATGGTGACCGAAAATTTTCAAAGATGCGAAGGAATATGGAAAGGATGTGATGTTTTCCAAAGGGCTGGGAGACCGTCACACCGCAATGAACTTCCATTGCAATGAGTAAGTGCACTACAAATATTTGATAAATGTATGATCGATTTTATAGGATCTATCAATTCACCGACACACCACTCTCGCACCAGATATATCATCACCGCAACGAAGTACCTTACCAGATGGGCAGAGCCAACACTGGTTAAGGATTGTACTGCGGATACCACTACCATATTCATATTTGAGAACATCATCTCCAGATTTGGGTGCCCTAAGAGTCTCACTAGTGATCAAGGGAAACACTTCATAAATGAAACAATTTACTCCTTACTTCAGAAATTCATGATACAACACCATAGGAACAGCTTCTATCACCCTCAAGCAAATGGTACAGTAAAAGCCTTCAATACGATATTGGAAAAGGGTTTTACCAAGATATGCTCATCCAACTGAGATGATTGGGATGAGAGAGTGCCAATGACTCAATGGGCATATTGCAAAATTTTTGCCTGTTTACACAAGAATACACCTTTCCAGCTCGTATATGGACGCGAGCTGTAGTACCAGGTATATTTGTTATTCCCATCCTTTTCATATCTCAGGCCACTCATATGACAGAGGAAGAATCAATTCGTAAAAGGCTAGATGAACTTTCAGAGCTAGCTGAGGCTAAGTTGATGGCATATTTCCATCAAACGGTTGAAAATTAAAGGCAAAAGGCATGGCATGACAGGCACATTAAGAGAAAATAATTCATGGTAGGAGGACATATTATGCTATATAGTGGCAAATTCTTGAAGTTTCTAAGGAAGCTATAAATGCATTGGTTAGGGCCTTTTGTTATTGCGGAAGTAAAAGAGTCAGGTGTTGTTAAGATAGCGCAACTGGATGGTGTATTGCTACCAGGATGGGTGAATGACACACGCATAAAAAATTCCAAAGGTTAAACAATGTTACTCAAAATTGATTGGATCTCCAAAAGGAGACCATAGGTAGGAGTAGGTAGGAATCAATTAGTTTGGTTAGTCACTAGCTATGTTGGTTTATTTGGTTAGTCAATTCTTTACATTTAAATTAGTTCAAAATAAATATTCTGCCAGGTCTCTTTTAGTTGCGGATGTTATATCACCCCACCACAACTGCTTATGGTCGAGGAGAGTCACACTTGTTAGGTGTCAGTTCCATAATAATTATACAATAATTTCTAGTGTCATCTTATATTTCCGTTAAATATTTCCCATTATATCCATAATCAATTCCTAAGTGTCTTCCATCATGATAACATAATTACCCATCAACTCCATTTTTCCTTTTTCATTTTTGTGTCATCCGAGTCAGTTCCAACTCAGTCGACAGTAGAATTAACACGATTGAGTATGCATAGGGAAAGTTGTCATAGTAATTAGTTAGGAGGTCTAGTCAGAAACCTCGTGTCGATATTTTTTACTTAATCTGCATGGAAATGGCGACTTCTTCAGAGTCCGAAGCCAAGGTGGTAGAGTCGCTTATTATGTAGTTTGTTCCTAAGTTCCATTGTTCCAAGCTCAGATCCAAGCCCCCTAAATTTTGTGTCAATTAGCGTCACTCCAAGATGACAAAGATTGTTATATGTGTTCCAGATCTCAAATTGAATGAAAGAATTGTGAAGACAAAGTTGGTTTATGGGAAGTATGATAAAGCAGTGTTGGCAGACAACAATCTCTCAGACTCTTTCCAATTTCTAGCCTTGAAACGTGAAGTCTACATTGAACCAGTACCAAAGGATGATGGGAGCATATAAATCAAAGTCAAAACCGATTTCAAAGGAATCCAACGGTCCACATTTAATTTGAGAAGTTTTCATGTGTTTGGGATGACATGGGCCGCAATGCAGTGCACAAAGCTACTTCTTAGGAGAATGCATGGAGGATCGCTCTAGCTTGATAAAGAATATCCAGTTCATGTAGTGGACATTCAAAGGCTCATAGGTTTATCAGCAACTGGAAACGCAGTGTCAACTACATTCCAGACAACCTCCAAGCGAGTGAAGAAGACAGGAAATGATGATTACTACCATAGGTATGATACAAAGAGAGGAGGGAAGGGAGCACACATAGAGTCGATCAACACCTCGAATATCAAGCTTCCATGCTACATCATTGTGAGGAAGATAATGCGTCATTTTTCAAGGAATGAGTGCACGCTCGATACAATTTCAGTTGTGGAGCACTTGTAGAAGGCGCACAACTGAACTGGTGTGCCTTCCTACTCCAAGAACTGTTTGAAGTCTGCGAGGATATCTACAAGCGGGTGACTCATTTCATTTCTAGGTACCTTGTTGTTTCTCTAGCTACGTGAAAATGGTTCCCACCATAGGGCCCGGAGTTGGCTCCTATGATGGAATACCGGCCTCTTTCCCTTAGGTACATGCCCTGGTGAACCTCTAGGGATCCAAGCAACAAGGAAATAAATGCGACTTCCTTCATTGAATGGTATAAAAAAAAAAAAATTAGAAGTCATCAAGGCTACGGAAAGGGTTTCAAAGTCACTATTGGATGATTATTCATTGGGAATTTGGTTTGGTATAAGACATGGTAGCACTTGGATAAGGCTGCATTGTGCCCACCCCCACACATTCCATATGAGACCCCAAAATTTTATGATGGCTTCTGAATCATTCCAAACCGAGATCAACTCATGGCTAGGAATTATAGGGGAGATTCAAGAAGGAAAGCATATATATATTTATTTGAAGGGATGGTGCCCTAGCCACTACTTGGAGAAACAATTGCAGACTCGAGGAAGTGGTTGGCCAAAGAGGAGCTACAATCGGTCATCAAGAAGCTTCAGAAACAAATGACCTCTCTGAAGGAAACCATCGCCAACATTAGAGTCTCAACAAATTCGTTTCCCACCTTTGCTGAATTTTAAGGTTCCAGACAGTACGATCCACTGATTACTACTCCTTTAGTTGCTACAGTTCCAGTGGTAGGACCCCATACCCAGTCCAAGCCTACCATCCCAAAACCCCATGGTTCAAAAGCTACAAAACCCCTCGTTAGGGCCAAAAAACAGCAAACCACCCTTGCTAGTCACATTGTAGATATCACACTTGAAGAGCCCCAATCACATACTGCATTACCCATTGTTGAAGAAATTCCACCCTCCACCTCAGTTGTGTCAGCTAGTTCACGCAACCCATCACTGCACATAGCTTCCACATCTGCCACCATTTTAGACACTATACTTTCTAGAACATTGTTGGGGACGGAGATGGACATGGAGGTTGACTCTGTTGTCCAGTCCATCACGACACTCTCCAACACAGAAGTCACCTCCAATTTCATGTTGTCTTTATTATTGGAGTTGGCTCCACTAATGGCCACTGGACCAATCATTACCCATCCACTCACCACCACCATCCACCCACTATCATTGCCCCTTCATTTGTTTGCTTCAATTACACCCCTCCCCATTTCCATCCACACCACTCCACCGTCAGTCGAACTTTCACGGCATGCTACATCACCCCACGGACATTCAGAGAAGTCTGTTGCCAGTGAGTAGCCCTGTTAGCTCTGTTATGTACTTGTGCGTTTGGAGGACCAAAATACTAACATGGTCGTGTGTTTTGAGCAAGAAGGGAGTTCGCAGCAGTCTATTTTCTCCTTCTCCCTCGTTCCCCTTATACTTTCATAACCCTCGCTATCTCTGTTTTCCTTCCTAAACCTCTCCATTTCCCATTTAAAACCCCCGAAATCCATCAAAGCCACATTTCAATATAGCCCCCAGGGGCTAATGGTGTTAAACCCTTATAACTGCGTGCCTTCGCAAAAAGTGATACCCGTGGAGTCCTTCCCTGTCACATCAGTCATAAACATGTGCATTTAACCCCCAACCGTCTGATTGTCCTCCGCCGCTATCGGATGGCGTTCGCACCTCCCGTTCCCGCAAGTTTCCCACTCATTAACCCGTGGGGAAAGCGGTTTCCCTCCCGTCACATCTGCCATGCGTCGAGCGTTGATTGTGATCGCACGCTTGCGTACGATTACCACCCGACCCACGTAAGCGATGCGGGAAATACCGCTTACCGCCTTCTCGCCTGTCCCTGCGCGTTAACCACCTGTGCACGTCTTCCGCCAGATCACCATTGGATATATTCACCCATAATCCGACGACTCATGATCGTCTGCCCCGTTGTCGCCTGATACCCTCCGCCGACTATTTCCCGCCGTTGATCTCCACGATCCAACGACCTATTTTTCCCCTCAGTTTGCCCACACAGTCCTCGTCCATAGCCATTCCAGACTCTCGAAGGACGAAAGTGGCCTGCATTTATGTACCCAGTGCAGTTAATTCTCAACCACTACATTCAAGAAGAAGAATGGCTGAGCGAAAAAGGACCAGCCTTGAGCAGTTAAAGCATTTATCAGTTATGGAGCTTGTTTCATATTACACTCCACCTGTTCATGAAGGATGACCGAGCAGCATAAAGATCAAATTCATTCATTGAAGCAGCAGGTCGTAGCAGAGGGCCATTTTAGATAGTTAAAGTGGTTGGTGGCCAACTATGACCCCTCCACGCATTGTATAGCAGAGCATTTTGTAATCAAACTCTATATATACCCAAAACACAGATGTAATGGGGGTTGATGGTTGTAGTTTTGATGTAAGGTTCAACTTCTGGAGACTGTAACTACTGTGATACTTGCAGCGTCTAGTCTTCATTTTTAGCTAATACAAGCTTCTTTTGCTGTTAATTGCTCACTTTCCATTTCTACTCTGTTCTAGGATGTGCCTGTTATGTATTTTTCATGTGCTCTTGATGTTTCGCATTAGAGGGGCTGTCATCCCACCTCTATGTTAGAATCTAGTATGTATCATTGAATGTGCTATGCAGGTTTCTATTTACTTAGTGCCAGAGAGTTGTCATCCTGTCTATGCATTAGGAAATAGATTTGCAGACCTCTTTACTGGTTGCAGCCGGCCATCACATGGTCTTGTGCATCTGCTAGTGTGGTCAATATTCTCCATGTTCACTTAATCCTCAAACTGTGAGTAATTGGTGGTCTAAAGCCTTGTAGTCCGGGGGTGTTCACCCATGTTTGGAGTTAAGCATAGTAGAAGTGGTTATCTGGCTTGAATATGCATCATTCGTTCCATTCATCCATTTCCAACATTTTGTTGAGTTGTAATGTTCCCGAGAATCTCTGAGATACAACCTAGGAGAGTTTCTTGGGGTGATAACATTAATTGGTGCTGTTGCCGGGGAGAGGAGATTGAAGCTCAGCTTCCCTGGGAGACGACACAGTTCCAGGTTTTGATTATAGACAAGGCTTGGACACATTTCTGGTTGTAATCATCTATCTGGCGACTCCACTGGAGGAAGACCAACCTTTGGCGACTCCACATTATAGTCCTGGATCAGTTTGTGAGACACACTCAAAGTAATCCTCGGAAATCACCAGTTGTTCCAGTGCCTGACCCTGAGAAGATTGTTAAACCGAAGAAAACATCACAGAAAGGAGCATCATGATCAGGTAAGCCTAAGAAAACTTATGCATCTCTGAAAGATAAGGCTATAGTTGAGAATATACAATTTGAAGATATTGAGCCTAGTGTTGCTAGTGAGAAACTTCCTTCAGAGATTCATACAGCTCCTTGTTCATTCAGTTCCCCTTTGAATCTTAGTCCAAAGACAGTTTCCCATACAGTCCATAGCATCCCTTTGTCTTTGTCGTCCACTTCATTGTTTCATACTGCTCAACCTGCCAGTGTCCTCCACATACCCCAGTCATGGTAGGTCAGCAAGCACCTACGAAGATGGAAAGAATTGTAGCCACCAAGTATGGACCTCTGGTCTTTCCCATTCCTTTGAATGCTATGCCTGCAGGAGAATATCATAAATATATGCCCAAGTTCACTGGCACAGAGGGAGTAACAGCTGAAGAACACCTTGAGGCTTTTTATAGTTATGCTGATAACTTAAATATAAGTGAAAGTGATGTGTGGATGAGAGTTTTGGTACAGAGCCTTGATGGAGAGGCTAGGAAGTGGTTCAAAGAATTTCCCCCTGGATCCATTGCTGATATTGAAGCCTTAGATGAAGCATTTTTGAAGCACTGGGGAGATAAAAAGGACTTGCTATATTACCATACTGAGTTTGGTAACCTGAACAGGGAAAATGGGGAATCATTGCCTGATTTTAATAAAAGATTCAATCGTATGTATAGTAAGATACCAGTTGAGTTAAAGCCTACCCCCACTTCTACCAAACTCACTTATGCCAATGCTTTTAACTCTGATTTCTACCTGTTATTGAGAGAAAGAAGATGTGCCACTCTAGCTGACATGCAGGATGCAGCACACTAGAGGTGGAATCTAATATTATGGTTGCAGAAAAACTAAAGAGTCATGCTAATAGAAGGAGGCAGAGAGGCGAGGCTTCTTCTTCCTCTGCTTCATCTTCAGAACCCAAATTAGACAAAATGACTAAGATGATAGAGTCATTGGCTGCTGAAATATCTAAGTTGAAGGTTGAGCAGAATTCAGGAAAGACAAGGCAGCAGAACACATTTGCTCCAAGAAATTCAAATCCATTCAGAAGAGCAAATGAATAGTTGCAAATAATTCAGAGGGGTAAAGAAACAAATGAAGAACAAAAGGTTAAAGCTCCTTTCCAAAATGTAGTCATGGAGGAGGAACAATTTGAAGAAGAGGATGAAATTCATTGCATGGAAGATAAAGGCAGTGCTACCTTTTTGACAATGGCTACATATGAAGAATCTTTGTTGTAGGAACAAGTCAGTCAAAGGTGGGACAGAGAGGCTGTTCTACAGACTGGTGAACAGCAAAGATACAATCTGAGGTCAAATGCAAAAAATGTCAAGGAGAATCCTGCCCAAAGAGTTGTTGTCCAAACAGAGTCACAGAATATCAGACAGAGAAGACCAGCAGCTAATCCAGTCATCCTCAAAGCTCCAGTTCAAGAGGTAAGAGGTTCTGATAAGTTACCTTCCTCTTTCAGCTTTGAGTCAGAAGTCCAGAAATTAAAAATATATGTGCCTCTAGTAGAGTTGGTAAAGAGTGAAGTATTTAGAAAGCCTATCCTTGAAGCTCTTGAGTTGGAAACCACACAAACCTCCACTGACTCTGTCAATTTGCAAGATGACAAGCCTGTCGTTGTGCTTAGCCCCATGATTGAACCTGCTGATAATAATTCTCCATCATTTTATGTCTCCTTGACCATTCATGACAAAATCCTCCACAATTGCCTGCTAGACACAGGGGCCAGCCACACTTTAATGCCTAAAGCTGTCATGGAAGAGTTAAGCCTTGATATCACTAGACCGTATCATGATTTATTCTCATTTGATTCAAGGAAAGTGAAATTCCTAGGATTAATCAAAGGCCTGGCCATTACCTTAACTCAATTGCCCATGAAGAGTATGATGATAGATATTGTGGTAGCAGATGTCCCTCCCAAGTTTGGCATGCTGTTGTCCAGGGGATGGATTAAGAGGTTAGGTGGGACATTACAGAATGATCTATCTTATGCCACTGTCCTAGTTTTTGGAGGAGAAAATAGGAGATTGTACAAAGAAGCACAGTTGGCATACATAATCAGCGATGAGAAGAATCCTACTAATCATCCCATATATGCTGTGGACACTGATTTTGGAGCATGTATTCTCCAAATAGAAGAATCTTAGAAGGCCTCAATACAGATCAGGAAACCAATAGTTCAGGCCGAAGAAGAGCAAGGAAGTCAGGTTTGGGAAATGTTCTTTGATGGAGCATGTTCCAGGGAGACTGCAGGAGCAGGGGTGGTGCTGATATCTCCAAAACAAAAAAGCACACAGTTGTCTTTTAAGCTGGCTTTTCAAGTCACTAATAACATAGCAGAATATGAGGCTCTAATATTGGGCCTTAATGCAGCTAAAGACAGAGGAATTAGGAACCTAAAGGTGTTTGGAGATGCTGATTTGATCATTCAGCAAGTAAACAGAACATTTCAAGCAAAGCACCCAAGGCTGAAAGCATACAGAGATGAGGTATGGATACTCAAAGATTCCTTTGAAATTTTCTGTATTTCATATATCCCTAGAGCCAAAAATCAGCTTGTTGATTCCCTTACTGTGTCTGCTAGTCTATTTATCCCTCCCATGCCTCCCAGACTAGTTTATCAAGTCCAAATGAAGTATAGGCCATCCTTGCCTGATAATGTTCAGCATTGGAAAGTTTTTGATGATGATGATGAGATAAATAGGTTTCTGCAAGTCATTGATGAATTTTCCGAAATGAAAATTGACTAAGAAAATGAAGCCTTAGAACAAAGCCCCAAATCCCAGCTTAGAAACAAAATTGGCAAAGATAGCATTGTCTAGCTTCCCATCAATCATATTCTTAAGGGTTTTAATTCCTCTAGAAAGACTGTTTGACCAAAATGATGTACCTTATAAGGCTACCCAAAAAGAAGACCAATCTACAGTCTGTAAGCATGATATAGGGAGTCCAGGTCAACCTAGATACATAAATCTGTCCACTCATCTGTCTGCTGACCAAAATGCTAAATACTGCAATTTAATGAGGCAATTTGCTGATGTGTTTGCCTGGGAATATAGTGACCTGAAAACATATGACAAAAAGATCATCCAGCATAAAATCCCTCTAGAGAAAGACACCATACCTTTCAAACAGAAGCTGAGACCAATCAATCTTATGCTCCTCCCTCTGATTGAAAAAAGAAATTAAACAGTTGCTGGCTGCCAAGATCATAGTCCCTCTTAGTTATTCCAAGTGGGTAGCCAACCTAGTAGTGGTGAGGAAGAAAAGTGGAGAAATCAGACTATGTGTTGATTTTAGAAACTTAAACAAATGCTCTAAGAAAGACAACTACCCTCTACCCAAGATGGAGCATTTGCTGCAGAAAGTCTCAGGAGCCAAGGTAATGTCTTTCTTGGATGGATTTTCAGGGTTTAATCATATTGTTGTGCATCCAGAGGACCAAGAGAAGACTACATTCATCACTCCTTGGGGCACTTTTATGTATGCCAAGATGCCTTTTGGGCTAATGAATGTTGGAGCCACCTTTTAGAGAGCTATGGATATAGCATTTGTGGGAGACAAGGATAAATTTGTCCTTATCTACCTTGATGACATAACAGTATACTCCAGGAGCCATCAAAACCATTTGCAACATTTGAGAAAGGTGTTCCTCAAGTGCAGGAGGTTTGGGATTTCAGTCAATCCTAAAAAATCACAGTTTTCTTTAGAAGAAGGCAAGCTATTAGGACATGTTGTTTCTGCTGTAGGTGTCCGAATTGACCCAAAAAGAGTAAAAGCAATACAGACCCTGTCTGTCTCGAGATCAAAGAAGGACATCCAATCCTTTCTGGGCAAGATTAATTTTTTGAGGAGGTTTATACCAAATTTTGCAGAATTGGTGAAGCATATTACCTCCATGTTGAAGAAGGGGTCAGAAATCAAATGGACTGATTCAGCAAGAAAATCCTTTAAGTCCATTAAGAAGGCTATTATGGAGGCTCCCACTTTAATAAGTCCATATTACAGCAAGTAGTTCCATATATTTTCTTTTGCCTCTACTGACACCCTTGCAACAGTGTTATTGCAAGCAGATGAAGAAGGCTCAAAGCATCCGGTGGCATTTTTCAGCAAAAACTTAAGGGATGCTGAACTCGGGTATGACATTATTGAGAAACAAGCATATGCTCTTATCAAATCTTTGAAAGCTTTCAGAGTTCACACTCTGCATTCCAAGATAATTGCATATGTACCCTCTGTTGCAATAAAAGATGTCTTAACACAACTTGATGCTGATGGAAGAAGGGCTAAATGGATTGCAAAGCTAATTGAATTTAATATAGAACTAAAGCCCACCAAACTTGTCAGAGGTCAGGGTCTTGCCAGGTTGTTAGCTGAAGAAAATTGCAGAACATTGGACATACATTTCATGGGCACAATTGCAGAAAATGGTCAGGTAGAAGAAGAAGAAGCAGCTGAACTAGAGAGAAAGCAGTTAGTGGCCGAAAATCTAGCTTCTTGTGATGGGTATTCTGCAATAGTTAAATTTTTGCTGAAGCTAGAAATCTCTCTAGGCTCAAGCACAAGTCAAGCCATAACTATTAAGTTTAGGGCAGCTAAATATTGCATTAATGAAAATCTGCTCTACTGAAGGGATCCATTTGGAATCCTTTTGAGGTGTCTGGACAAAGAATAGTCAATGAAAGTTATGTAGCAGTTTCATTCCAGCGTGTGTGGAGGACATCACTATTAGAAAACCACGGCCCATAAAATCCTCAGAGCTGGGTACTATTGGCCCACTTTATTTTCTGATGTATTTTCATTTGTTAAATCTTGTGACAGGTGCCAAAGATTCGAAGGAAGGTAGCAATTTAAGTCCTTGCCCTTGAAACCAATACATGCAAAAGGACCTTTTCAGCAGTGGGGCTTGGATTTCATTGGAGAGATCAATCCACATTCCAGTGGCCAGCACAGATGGATATTAGTAGCCACTGATTATTTTACTAAATGGATTGAAGCAATCCCTACCAAGAAGGTTGATCATAAGGTGGTCATGAAGTTTTTAATTGAAAATATCTTTACCAGATTTGGTTGTCCACATAAGTTAGTCACAGACAATGCAGCAGCCTTCAGGGCAAAGGAATTGGTGGAAATGTGTGATTCAATGGGTATTAAATTGGTTCATTCCACCTCATATTACCCTCAAGGCAATGGTCTAGCAGAATCCTCTAACAAAATCCTGATAAGGATAATCAAAAAGCTGTTGGAGGGCAACAAAAAGAATTGGGATTCTAAGCTCAAGTATGCATTATGGGCTGACAGAGTGACCATTAATAAATCCACAGGGAATTCTCCATTCAAGCTGGTATATGGCACTGAAGCTATATTCCCAATTCAGTTAACTCTCCCTATGGCAAATCTCCTACAAGATGAATATAATGAGGAAGAAGACATGGCACGAAGGATCACTGATTTAGCAGAGGTACATCAAATCAGAGAACAGCTGGTTGAAAAGGCTGTAGCACATCAGAAAAAGATCAAGTAAGCTTTTGAAAAAGGGACAAGAGCAGATAATTTTCAGGTTGGAGACTTGGTTCTAAAGTGGGATGCACTAAAGGAAAAGAAAGGCAACCATGGGAAGTTTGATGCTTTCTGGACAGGGCCTTTTATCATTTCTCACATTCAAGGGAACAACACCTTCATACTGAAAAGTATGGGAGGAGAGGCAGTTTTTGATGGCCCAATTAATGGGCATTTTCTGAAAATTTATGTGATTTAAGGAACTGTGGCCTTAAAGCTGTAAATATTTTATTTTATCAGTCTTAGTGTAGGTTCAGTCAGACGCCATGCCCAATGGAACACTAGGAATTTTGTTAATTTGTTTTTCACTAGAAAGGCATTGATCTGCAGGTTCTTGAGACCTCACAAGGAGGATCTCATCCCCAGAAGGAGCCAGTGTTAGCTCTGTTATGTACTTGTGCGTTTGGAGGACCAAAATACTAACATGGCTGTGTGTTTTGAGCAAGCAGGGAGTTTGCAGCAGTCTGTTTTCTCCTTCTCCCTCGTTCCCCTTATACTTTCATAACCCCTGCTATCTCTGTTTTCCTGCCTAAACCTCTCCATTTCCTGTTTAAAACCCCCAAAATCCATCAAAGCCACATTTCAATATAGCCCCCAGGCGCTAATGGTGTTAAACCCCTATAACTGCGCGCCTTCGCAAAAAGCACTACCCGCGAAGTCCTTCCCTGTCACATCAGTCATAAACATGTGCATTTAACCCCCAGCCGTCCGATCGGACGTTGTTTGCACCTCCCGATCCCACAAGCTGCCCACTCGTTAACCCGCAGGGAAAGCGGTTTCCCTCCCATCACATCTGCCACGCGTCGAGCGCTCATTATGATCGCACGCTTGCGTACGATTACCGCCCGACCCCCGTAAGCAGTGCGGGCAATACCTCTTACCGCCTTCTCACCTGTCCTCGCGCGTTAACCCCTGTGCATGTCTTCCGCCCGATCACCATCGAATATGTTCGCCCATGATCCGACGACTCACGATCGTCTGCCCCGCTGCCACCTGATATCCTCCGCCGACTATTTCCCGCCATTCATCTGCGCAATCCAACGGTCTATTTTTGCCCTCAATTCGCCCACACGGTCCTCGTCCATAGCCATTCCAGACTCCCGAAGGAAGAAAGTGGCCTGCATTTATGTACCCTGCGCAGTTAATTCTCAACCACTGCATTCAAGAAGCGGAATGGCTGAGCGAAAAAGGACCAGCCTCGAGCAGTTAAAGCATTTATCAGTTATGGAGCTTGTTTCATATTACACTCCACCTGTTCAGGAAGGACGGCTGAGCAACAGGAAGATCAAATTCATTCATTGAAGCAGCAGGTCGTAGTAGAGGCCCATTTTAGATAGTTAAAGTGGTTGTGGCCAATTATGACCCCTCCATGCATTGTATAGCAGAGCATTTTGTAATAAAACTCTATATATACCCAAAACACATATGTAATGGGGGTTGATGGTTGTAGTTTTGATGTAAGGTTCAACTTCTAGAGACTGTAACTACTGTGATACTTGCAGCATCTGGTCTTCATTTTCAGCTAATACAAGCTTCTTTTGCTATTAATTTCTCACTTTCCATTTCTACTTTGTTCTAGGTTGTGCCTGTTATAGATTTTTCATGTGCTCTTGATGTTTAGCATTAGAGGGGCTGTCATCCCAACTCTGTGTTAGAATCTAGTATGTATCACTGAATGTGCTATGCAAGTTTCTGTTTATTTAGTGCCAGAGAGCTGTCATCCTGTCTGTGCATTAGGAAATAGATTTGCAGACCTCTTTACTAGTTGCAGCCGGCCATCACATGGTCTTGTGCATCTGCTGGTGTGGTCAGTATTCTCCATGTTCACTTAATCCTCAAACTGTGAGTAATTGGTGGTCTAAAGCCTTGTAGTCTGGGGGTGTTCACCCATGTCTGGAGTTAAGCATAGTAGAAGTGGTTATCTGGCTTGAATATGCATCATTCCTTCCATTCATCCATTTCCAACATTTTGTCGAGTTGTAATGTTCCCAAGCATCTCTGAGATACAACCTAGGAGAGTTTCTTGGGGTGATAACAAGCCCCTGTAAAGTTGGTTTTTAGAAACCTCTACCATGAACCAGGATGATCTCCAAGGCTGGTCTTCATCCCAATTATTTAATTTTATTCAACTAGCCACACACTGAGCAGAGGCATTGCACAGTGATTTAACTGTCGAGCATGAATAACAACAACAACAATAAATTGTCGCACACAGTAGAACGTGATCAAATGCACCAAGAAAAGAAACAACTTCAAGGACAACTAGAGTAGATCACCGAAAAATTCCAGGTACTATGGCCTTCAGTTTTTGAGGTCATGCCCAATGCCCCATAAGACTTCTCAGCTTGCACATTGGTCGAGTGTTGCGACCATATCCAAGCAGCGTGTCATGATTTAATTTATGCCAACCATGAGCTCAATCAAACCCTTATTTCCACAAGAAGTGCATTGTCAGACCCTGCCGCGACATATTCAACTGAAATAGAACATAAAGTGGCCAACGAGGTCGCCCTAAAATACACCATTGTCAATGTTGAGGAAGATTCCCACACTCTCCTACAACAAGTTCACGACTGGTCAGGATGCCTTAGGTGAGACTCCTTACCCATTCTGGGCAAGGTGAAAATGTCAACGTTGTGCTAGACTACAACGGAGCTTTTTTGGCCCATGTGCCCGAACCTGGGGTCTCAACCCTGTTGTTATTTCTGCTCCAACAACCTATAATTCTAGCTGGAAGAAACCATCTCTTTACTAGCTAAACATCTCAATTGTAAGAACCCTACTATTTCTCACCCAGCAGTTTTGGATAGACAAGAAATAAATTGGTTTTCCTCTTCCAATATAAAAACCTCCAATGGACTTATTTCTCATCCCTCTAACAGTTGGAAACTGAGGTTGTCCCCTCGAGAATTTGAACAATATTTAAATACTTGGGAAAAATATGTCCTTTGTTTTGATGGTGCATCTAAAAACAACCCGGGGTGGTAGGTGTGAGGGAGTGCAATATGCACCCCGTAGGAAAATAAAAGATTTTTTTCATGGAACCTATGTAGAGCCATGAATAACTAACTAGAGACATATGCACTATATTAAAGCATAAATCAAGCTGCATACCTAAACATTAATCGATTAATTATAGTGGGAGAATTAGTGCTCAAAATCTAGAATATCCATCTAAATTCCCAACCTTCAAATTACAGAATCAAAATCATTTTCAAAATAAGCCTACAAGCTTCTTATCATATTCAAGAAGTTCAAGTTTACCATGTGTTAAGGAAGAACAAAAAAAAGAGTGGATATGCTTACAAACCAAGCCATTCAACGACAAGAAGGAATTTTGATAATTAACGTTTAGGGTTCAAATTTCCTAATACCCTAACGAAGGTTAAATTTGTGGTCAATTAGTTGGAAAATGGCAACGCATTCCCCCTATATGGGATGAGAAATGTGGAAAATGTTAATGAGAGGGGGGGGGGGTAGCCTTACCGCCATCACCCAGATCAACCGAGGGGGGAGGGGTTTGTAATAGCCCCAAGTTTATTTTTCATGTAATTGGAAGGACATAATAAAATCAAAATAAGACCATGGTGTTATAGACATTTTTGGGCACTACAACCCCAAGCATAAATGTCCATAAACTAAGGGCTCCTAAGTCCCTAAAGGTGTTGTTCCAACCCCTAAAAGAACAAGGTCAACTGATTACAGCTTCTCCCAGAAGTTCTCCATGAAAAACTACTTAGAACTGGTCAAAACTGGACCATTTCACCTGCTCCATAGGCAAAGTGCGTTGCATCTCACCTAAATACACACAGTAGGTGCGTTGCATTTCAAAAATCCCTTCTATGGGGTGCCATGGGCGAGAAGGGACAAATGGCAAGGTCAATCCGCAAGGTGGAGAAGCATGGAATCTTCCAGAAACTTCTCCAGTGACACTTGCCTATCTGAATTCGACCAGGGATGAGTAAGAGACCATCAATCTCCAGGTGGAATCAAGAACTATCAGAGGGAAGACACTAATCAAATCACAAGCTGACTCATCTCCCTTGTAGACATCTATATATGGATCCCTCATCCCAGAGATCCAGAGGCTGGAATTTTGCATCTTGTAAGGAATTGTTGTTGGTTTCTTGAGGTAACATCATAGTGTTAGGTGATCTAAGCTTTTCATGAGGTGAAGAAGGGCTCACTTGCTGAGAGGATGATGCTGGGTCAGAACGATTGGTTGTAACTCTCTTGGCTCTTTCTTGATTATCAATAAAGCTATTCAAGTTTTCCTCCATACTCTTGTTTGATTTATGTTTTATGCATTTGTATGGTCAATTTACATCTAATCCTAGATTGTTTATGATAATAGATCCATGTTCTCGTATAGTGTTATGCTGCTTTGATTCTACAGGTACTCTGTGAAGCTGGGTATACAAGAAAGCAAGTAGCTAAGGACTATCAAAAGAGAGAGGAATCAAACAAAGGACCAAGCGCAAGACAGAGGTTGGTCTCTTTTATTCTTCTCTCATCTATCTTTCATAAAGGAAAACGAAAGTAGTTTTACTTTGTTTGTTTCTAAGGTAGCTACCAGCCTTAGTGGGATTAGCAGTTCTGCATAGACACTTTTCCCTGTAACAAAATGGCAACTCCACTAGGGACCGAGTAGATTTTTTTTTCATCTACATTTGTTTACTTTATAAACTTACAGACGGAGCCTGAAGTCAAGCCAGCTAGCCTTCGAACTGCATTTGCTATGCAAGTGCAAAGTAGATCAATGTTGCTTCAGTCAATCTTTGGGTTTTATTTATGATTTAAACAACTGATTTACAAACTCTCTAATTGCCCTTGTGGTGGCTCTAGTAACTTCCTTAGATCTACCCCTGTGATTGATTTACTGATTACCACTTGCTCGGCCAAAATCCCTGAACTGAACTGCAAACTATGACCCGGAACCCAATCAAAGTCTCGTCCCTGGTCCAGTGCACTGTCTGTTCTGTGAATCTCAAATTCAGCGCACTTCCCGAGTGTAGTAGGTGCGTTGCATTTCAGTTTCACTGTGTTACAGGTGCGCTGATTAGACTAGGCATTGTTCCTAAATGTTGGTTTCTGTGTTCACTCTTTTCAGATCTATTCAAGAGTTTTTTTGCCTGTAGTAAGTACACCTCTGTTTGAAACCCCTTTCCTTGTTGTTATTCCGCCTCCATTGTGCAAAGAACTGTAAATGTTTTTATGTATTTTTTGAGTCATTTTCAGTTCTCCTTTACAAAGAAGTAACGTAATTGTACTGTCGTTTCTTGATTTGAGAGTGTCGCAAGTGTCGTTTTCAGTCATAGAAGAGAGTCTGATTGCTCTTGATAATCGATTACCCTGTTACTGTTGTATTTGATCTGAATTTGTAGTTTTTCTAGTGTCAAAAGCAAGTTTTCAATTCCAAATCGCAAAGTGTTGTCATTGTCCTCATTTTGTTTTAAAAAGAAACTTGTTAGTAATTGTCACTTTGAAAAATAATTCAGATTTGCGCATTAGCTTTCTTTTTATCATTCACATATTAAGAAGGCTGAAAACAAATACGTGCATGTGCATTTGCATTTAGACTGTTTGATTGGTTTGATTTAGGACAGTGCATATAGTGTGTGCTCTTTGCTCTTTGTTGAAAGAATATTGTCTCTCTTTCCTTAGTAGCTAGGATTTTCATTGCACAAAGAAGATAAAACAACTGTTTATCATCTTAGATTGCATTTTAGGAATTGTACCTCTACATCATGCGGTGAACCTGAAAGGCAAATTTCTTAAGCAAGATCAACTATAAAATAAATTTAATGAATCTAACAACGCTTTAGAACCTAACGCACAACATCTAGAAGTCTATGCTAGAGACGTATTCCGGCGTCGTAAAGCCTGGTAACTATTATTTTCACTGTTGGTTGGGTGATTCCTCCACTTTGAGATGATAAGTGCCAGTACAAACTTGTTCTCCCACGTACCATCGAGTATATTTTGGGAGACCACAATAGGCTTTATCCTTTATCCATAGGAAGTCGTGTCTACCGCCCTATCGATCGCAATGCACTGAACACAGCATTCGGGAAGATTGACTGTCGTACCGTAAAAAGTATTCTGCATTTTTGCGATTGGTTTAGTAATCCCTCTGTCTAGATTTCTAGAGCAGTCCCTTTCATTCCTTTTCAGACTCCTTAACAGAAAAGGTCCATCTGAGCACTTGTCACTTCAGGCTCATTAAAAATCGAAGGCGACTAGAGTCATCTTTTGTTTTTTCTCGACTCTTAAAAATTGAAAAAACAAGTTGTGTCAAAGCGTCTAAAATTTATTTTAAACGGAATAATCATCACCTTTCCTACGTTGGTCTTAAGTTGAAGAAAAATGGAGTCCACCAACCAAGGAGTTCCCCTCGGAGGAAATCCTAGTCCCTTCTCCTCTTGGGGAGATGTTGGTGTGCCCCATATGGCCACATTGTCGCTTCCAGGATTGACAATAGGCTTGCCCGTATGGCTTTTCTCAACCTCTGTTGTTCAGAACACCGCGATTCCTGAACAATCGAGTCAGCAACTAAACGATTCCAGAGTTACCCCCCAACCCTCTACCTCGTCCAATTCTTCCTCTCCTCCTTCCTGTTCGCTTGATGAAGCTGGTAAAGCCAAAAATCAAGTACCTGAGAAGAAGAAGGAAAAGAAGAAGAAGGAGCCAAAGGAGAAAAGGGGCAACCAAGCATCGTCTAGCGAAAATCCACACACTGCACCGATCAGGCCTAAATCGCCATGTGTCATTTTCAAGGGAGACCACTTTCGTCGAGATTGTCCTTGCATCCCTCGGATCTTAAGGGACTGGTCTCCTCGTTTGCACAATCCGGTGTCGTCAACCTCTGATGATCATGTTGAAAGTACACCGTTAACTAGTGAAAGTGAAGCCCCTGGACAAAAAGGAAAATGTAAATTTCCTTGTAAACTGTGTGAAGGCGATCATGCCGTCCACCGCTGTCCCTTCTTAGACAAGGCTAAAAGAGTTTTGGACGATCATCCGATTTCACCGTTACGGCTTCCTCCTGGATATAAAAAACTCTTGTCGAGTCCGTCACTAGTTGAAAATTCGGCTGACACGCCCTTGTGGTCGGCCGAAGTATCTATCATTGAAGAAAAACCATTTGAATCCACGCCAGACAAAAGTCAAAAGGTCGAGGCGGCAGTTGACCCGGTCTTGCCTTCAGAGGTTCCATCTTCAGATGATACACTCATCGAAGAGAACAAGGATGACACTGTCCAAATTCTTTTCGTAAGCACAGACTCTGAAGAACATGGGGACAGTCTACCCGTTCCTTTACCGGAGGAAGGAAGTTCATCAGAGTCATACCCGACCATCTATTTGGTCCCACCTCTAAGCAACCTGGTCGTTTCCTTTGACTGGAATCTACTAGGCAGACCCCATTTACCGACTAGTATACCATTCCGAATCATCACTCAAGTATATAGAATGGTTATGGCCGGTACCATCATAGATGAAGGGGCTTCTGTGGGTATCCTTTCCTCAACTGCTTGGAAAGCGCTTGGTTCGCCATCGCTTTTGAGTGATTATTAGGTTATTAATTAATTTCGGGCTAATTATTGTATTAACCTTATCCCGTTTATGATACTATTGATGTCAATTATTTATGCCTTTATATTTAATTCTACCATAACTCTTTTTAAACCGTATAAGTAATAATTTAATTACCTAATGACAGAATTAACTTTAATAATTTTATTGGAATATTGAATAAATACTGATTATTTATCTAATATAACTATCTTTTGCTTATTTATCTTACACCTAATATAACTAAAATTTATATAGTTATATATGAATTTATATTTATTTACCTCACCAATAATACCTTTTATATAAATTAAATAAATAATTTACTTTTGCTATTTATTAATTTATATTTTTATATTTATTTATTTATTTAATAAATAAATAAATATAATTTATTATTATTTATATATTTATATATTTATTTCATAAATAAATAATTTATTATTATTTTATTTGTATATTTATATATTTAATTATCTCACACCTAATATAACTAAATTTATATATTTATATATGAATTTGTATTTATTTACCTCACTAATAATACCATTATATAAATTAAATAAATAATTTACCTTTGCTATTATTAATTTATATTTTTTTTTTATAAATAAATAAATATAATTTATTATTATTTATATATTTATTTAATAAATAAATAATTTATTATTATTTTATTTATATATTTATTTAGTTATCTCACACCTAATTTAACTAAATTTATATAGATTTATATATATTTATTAATTTTGATTTATTTATCATTGATATATTTATTTATTTATTTATTTCTTACCTAATATAACTAAATTTGACCTTGCCCCTTAAGTCAACCTTTGGCCAGGTAACCGTTGGTGTCTCTGCTCTAGCTATTTAAACAGGCTAAGCTGGATCTGTTCTTCAACTTGTCCTGACGATGAACCACACTGGTTGGTTCGAAACGCGTCGACAAAAGATTGGTTATGTGATTTTGCCGAAGATTATCTAAACAATGTTATGGATCACAGAAGTCTAAATTCCTTAATGAGAAATCTAACAGCTTTGACAAAGGAACCAGTCGACCGTTAGGGATCCTTCCCAATGTGCCCATAACATTGAAAGGGAAAACCGTTCACATGAACGTAATGGTAGTCCAAGGACCCCTGGATTATAATCTACTCCTTGGGCGAGACTATATTTATTGCATGGGAGCCATTGTCTCCTCACTCTTTAGAGTAATGTGTTTTCCGCACGAAGGAAGAGTGGTCAAGCTCGTAGACCAACTTTCATTCTCCGGTTCACGCATAGCAAATAGCCATATACCATCCCTGAATGGTCTTTTCACACAAGGAATGTCTCATCAATCCCCAGTCCGTCCTCCTGATGAGAGCGAGTGATTCGGGGACATGACTGAAACCCAGGGGGCATGCACCCTGGTCTACTTCGGCAGGAAAACTTCAGGTATAGGGTAGGTTTCAGCGAGAGATATATGACTAGTCTGACACTCCCGTCCGTAATTGGAAAAGGGGGTTAGACTGGAATAAGATTCCCTCATCAAAGTTATGTGGGTGGAGGTGTCTGCGCCACTCGCCTTTGTCTATTTCGATAGACATCGCCGAAGAAGTGTTTTTTTTGTGGTACAAATAGAACAACCTTTGGTAACCTGAAAGAGGTAGGCCTTTTATGGCAAAACAAATGTTTTGTCTGCGAAATTGCGGGGTAACCTTGAAACTCTATGTCTCTATCCCTGGGGGCATGCAAACCTTTTGGCATGCAAGCGAAGAGCGACCATTTATTTTTTAAATTTGTAGGTCCTCTTACCCTTTAAACTCGTAGGATTGGTCGTTTCCTAACTTGCATAAAGAAAGGATGCAGGGAAAAGCTTTGAAATAATGTCGTTTTTAGATGAGACATTCTTATTATACGACTGGATCGAGCAGTTTTAACACGGACTTCATGTTCGTTAAAAAATAAACATAAGCAATGAGCAAATGTTTCCCCGAGCGTTTAAGCTCATTAAAAAATGAACCAATTTCCGGTAAATAACCATCGTGAATGTAGTACTTCGGCCTTTGAAGCCTTGGTCGTGTTCTCATCATCACCTCCACTTTGTATTGGCCGATCATTCACTTCCACTTGATTGTTTACCCCTTTTGAGGAACAGCTGCGAAGAGTGATCCTGTTAGCCATCCTTGTAACACTGCCGTGATTGGGAAATTCCAAACCTTACCTGGAATCAGCTGCTACCCGAATTTATCACTCGTTCCTCAAAGACGAGTCTCCTTTAAGCTCTTTTCAACTGACTTGTAAAATATGAAAAGATTTCCGAGCCATTGGCCTCTCCAGCTCGTTAAAGTGACCAGAAGTGCTATCCCTCCTTTAGATTTTAATCTTTTTGGACTTGAGGGATTATTACACAAAAAGATCAAGCGCTTGTTTTGTTCGACTCGTTAAAAGTACCGAAAATTCATCCCTTCTATATTGTTTTATACTTTTTCAGACCTAAGGGATTAGATGACGAAAAAGGATTTTTGGAGTTTCCTTTATGTCCCTTTTCAGACTCTCTAAAATTGAAAAGGACCGAGTTATCTTTGTCGTTAAACTCGTTAAAACCTAATAGCGACAAACTTGCCCATAACAGGCAAGAACGAGTTTCACTATCGCTAGGCTCATTAAAACATAGCAATGGGTTTGCCCGAAGGGCAAATTATAGAACAAGCATATGTTATCCTCCTCAAGCTTGACAAAAATAAAGAGGTACTGGTCAGCAATGACTGGGGAAAAATTGGGAAGAAAACTTGAAAAAACTTTGTTGGTAGCAAGTCGCTCTTGAACATGACACTTTCACTCCGCATCCAAGTCGGGTTGGGTTGTTTCATTCACTGGTCACATCACACCATCCACATTTGGGGTTAATGCTACCAATCCATCATGTCAGTGTCGCCGATATGTTCAAGAGAAGTCACTCAGAGAATCCACCTGTGTCTCACCCGCTGCAATACATTTACGCTCCATTCTTTCATGACCGCCACCCTGAACCTTATATCACCAGATCGTTTTCACCTCCATTAAAATCATTTGCTCCGTTCCGTGTCACTGATGTGGGATTCATTAAGGCCCTCCTATGATGGATCGCTTCTTGTCGACATCAGCTCATTATCCAAGAAGTTGATCTAGGAACACCCCTTTCAATACTTTGAAGCTTGCATGCCTCAATGGCAAGTTTCTCACTTCCGACGACAGGTTTACATCAATGGCCTTCGACCGAAAGATTTTGCGTGGTGTTCGACGTCAAGTCCCTTATTCACACCACGTGAATTGTACTGCAATACCTTGAGGATCATTATCATTATCGGTGATTCCTCTCGCGCCTGTTAACAACTTACATCATTGGCTGGTAATCAGGCGATGTCTTTCCATGTTCGACTCCAGAACATCTCTCACATGGATCGACTTGTACTTTGAGTGAAGATCGAACGAGATTGAAGACCCCGGATCTAGTTTCATCCATCCAGGCTGCAATATATATTCAGGAAAATAAAGACATCAAATGTACATCATTGTCGTACAGATAATCGTCCAATCTAAGGGATGATGGCTCTACTATAATCATCAGTCTACACTCAGACGATTGTCTGTCCTATGTACATGAAAATGAATTTATAAAGTTGAGCATGGGAATGCCTGCCTCAGCTAGATCATGAAAATATTATGAAGATAATGTATTGTATTGTATCTTATTACAGGTCTCCTTCCAGCTTGAAAGAACTTCGGATCCTCATGATAAATCATTTCACCCGACATCAAAAGGATTAACGACCTCATGCTTTAGGGGGCAACTGTTATAGACATTTTTGGGCACTACAACCCCAAGCATAAATGTCCATAAACTAAAGGCTCCTAAGTCCCTAAAGGTGTTGTTCCAACCCCTAAAAGAACAAGGTCAACTGATTACAGCTTCTCCCATAAATTCTCCATGAAAAACTACTCAGAACTGGTCAAAACTGGACCATTTCACCTGCTCCATAGGCAAAGTGCGTTGCATCTCACCTAAATACACAGAGTAGGTGCGTTGCATTTCAAAAATCCCTTCTATGGGGTGCGATGGGTGAGAAGGGACAAATGGCAGGGTCAATCCGCAAGGTGGAGAAGCATGGAATCTTCTAGAAACTTCTCCAGTGACACTTGCCTATCTGAATTCGACCAGGGATGAGTAAGAGATCATCAATCTCCAAGTGGAATCAAGAACTATCAGAGGGAAGACACTAATCAAATCACAAGCTGACTCATCTCCCTTGCAGACATCTATATATGGATCCCTCATCCAAAAGATCCAGAGGCTGGAATTTTGCATCTTGTAAGGAATTGTTGTTGGTTTCTTGAGGTAACATCATAGTGTTAGGTGATCTAAGCTTTTCATGAGGTGAAGAAGGGCTCACTTGCTGAGAGGATGATGCTGGGTCAGAACGATTGGTTGTAACTCTCTTGGCTCTTTCTTGATTATCAATAAAGCTATTCAAGTTTTCCTCCATACTCTTGTGTGATTTATGTTTTATGCATTTGTATGGTCAATTTACATCTGATCCTAGATTGTTTATGATAATAGATCCATGTTCTCGTATAGTGTTATGATGCTTTGATTCTACAGGTACTCTGTGAAGCTGGGTATACAAGAAAGCAAGTAGCAAAGGACTATCATAAGAGAGAGGAATCAAACAAAGGACCAAGCGCAAGACAGAGGTTGGTCTCTTTTATTCTTCTCTCATCTATCTTTCATAAAGGAAAACGAAAGTAGTTTTACTTTGTTTGTTTCTAAGGTAGCTACCAGCCTTAGTGGGATTAGCAGTTCTGCATAGACACTTTTCCCTGTAACACATGGTCATGGGACATGTATTCCAAGCTAAAAGGAGGGGAAAAACATTACATTAGGCATCACTTGTGGTTAATTATGGGCTATGGAAATTGGCATTGGCATTGGCAAAAGGAAAAAGACAATAAATGGAAATTAATTCAAGAAATAAAGGAAAAGGAGAAAAGGAAGATGAAGAGATAAGAATATGAATGCAAGGGAAAATGAAGGAAATAAGGGAAAAGGAAAGGAAAATAAAATAAAAGAGGAGAGGGAACATTCCAATACTCTCTTACACTCTTGGTTTTACTCTTGGTTACTCTTTGACCACATTATCACACTCTTGGATAGACTTGGACATTCTAACATTCGCTTGGAGGAGAGAAGAGGATAACAACTACAAGAAGAAGAAGAAAGCACAAGGAAGACACAAGCAAGCAAGCAAACGAAAGCAAGGGAGTGCAAGAAGAAGATTGCAAAACTAGCTACAGCATGAAGACATTATAGGTAACAGGTTGCATGTGCAATTTACTTGTTGGGATTTGAATGTGTGGTGTATGAATTTGGTTATTTTTATTTTTTATCATTGGCATGGGTTTTGCCTAAATTGATAATGATGTATAGCCTTGTCGTTTCCATTTCTGGATAGACCTAATGTAGTGGGTTGCTTTTTGGTTGAGCTTTGGATTGTCTGAAGCTTTTGTATCCGGGTGAGGTGGTCTCGAGAAAATACCAAGGGTTGGGGGTGGAGATGATTTTATCCAGGAAGCCCTTGACAGGTGGGTGGAGATGGGAAAATTGCTCTAGATATGGTGAATAAATTTTGAGGCATCCAAGCTTGTGTTGGTTTGGTGATCTCTGAACTGATTTAGGTGAGATCATTGTGGCTTTAGGGTGGAGGTGGTTTAACCTCTGGATTCCTTGTTTGATTATACGTGGTTTATCCCATGAGATCCCACATTCATGCTTAAAATATGGCATGGGGGTGATTGGATGAAAGAAATATTTGGTTCAGCCCAATATATGGTCGGGTGGTACGTGGAAGTCCCTGACTTGGTTGGCACTTGCATACGTTAATATGTGTATTTATTTGTTGATATTAATGAGCACAAGTTCTAGTTCAGCATATGATTATATGGTTGGTTTTCCATGGTTTATTTATGGTTAAATGTTGGTTATAAGTATGGTATATATCTCATTATGTGATGTTCTCTTGTTATGGTCTTATTCCATGGTTTGACAGGCCCTTGGTTATTTATGTGAATGCATGAGCTAATATGTACTTGTTGCAACTAGTAAGAGAGGGAAATAAGCCTTCTTGATAATCCTTTGATGATATAATGATTCTCTGAACATATATGCATTTGTGACCTACAAATACTTTGTCTACAAGTGTTTTTCTAAACGTTTGACATGTGTTGGATAAGTTTTAACCAGAGTAGAGCCTGAAATTAAGCATATGGACACACAATCCTCGTTGACAGAATTCTGGAAATTTATGGGCAATTGGCCTTAAGACTAGCCTAAAAATTTGGAATAAGGTTCTTGGTTGCAGGGAGTATGGACTATAATTCTGGTTGTAGTTGCACTGAGGAGGGATTTTGCATGCGGTTGAAGCCTTCTGGCTGCATGCACAACTTGGCATGCATGTGACTGAGCTATGAAGTGAGTCAAAGAAGTAGTTCTAGTCCAGGAAAATATGATCAGTGGATGTTTTCTAACATCTTGGTGATCAAGTGTTCCTGGAGGTTGCAACAAAGTTTCAAGATAGTAGACCCCACTTCCATAATTAGAACTTGGTTGTTGGGTCATGCATAGTAATCCTCAACACATGTTTACCCTGGAGAGATTGTAAAAGCGGGTAAATGTGGGGTGGGGTGTTATAGGGTGGTATCAGAGCGGTTTCGTTCTTTGTAAACCTTTCTTTGATACCGGTGTCACTAATT
This sequence comes from Pinus tabuliformis, assembly GCA_031772625.1. NCBI lineage: Eukaryota > Viridiplantae > Streptophyta > Pinopsida > Pinales > Pinaceae > Pinus > Pinus tabuliformis. Next base: position 181,967,145 of record CM062807.1, on the reverse strand, counting down.
AGTATCAAAGCAAGGTTTACAACATTGGACCTCGAGGTAAATGAAGATGGTTAAGGTTGTCATGCATGCACTTATTGTTACAGTTTTGTATTATCATCTTGATTTATGCACAATGTTGATATGTTGTTGTTATTATTACATATTGTGCTAATCTAGACTGGCTTGTATAGATGTAATAACATCCCATAAGATACATTGAGGTATTATTTTGATTGTGTATTATATTTGGTTTATCTAACATGATATGTTTACAGGACAATAGAAGCCCAGAGATGAAGAGCACAATGGTGGATTACAATTCACATGACTCCTCGTATTGGCTCGAAGGTGAAATCGGTGGAATGGGAGAAGTGAGTTGAACGGTGAGGAGAGGAATATTATCCTGATTTGGAAGATACATTGAGGAGTCTAAGGGAAGAGATTAGAAGCTACAAATCATATAATGAGTGGTTGATTGAAGCCCATAAAAGGCTTGCAAAAGCTCAAGAAAAACAAGTTGAGGTTAATGCAGTGATTATTCAGAGCCTTTCAGACTTACAAAAGTATGGGTAGATGTTACAAGGGCAGGAAGAAAATACTAATGGGGAACATGGAAGCAGGTTTCAGAGAAGGTATAGGATGGAAAATTATGATACAGTGAAGAGTGGCAGACTCTTAGATACACCTGAGGAGATTGATGGTATGCATGGATTTTATTCTAGATCTACTTCTAGGAGACATCATTGTCATCACCGCTGACATCATAAGAGGAGTGAGAAGCAGTACTTTCCATATGAGTTCAAGAAATCCAGGCCTTTTACTTTGATGGGGAAATGAAGAAATCATAAGATGTATATGCATGACTTCTTGGGATGAAGAAAATTTTCAGATTGCATGATTACTCAGAGAATATGAAAGCCAAGATAACTACCTTCAGTCTAAAGGGAAAAGTAGATATCTGGTTGAAAGATGTTAAGTGTGTTAGAGGCATCAGAGAAGAGAAGCTAACTTGAGATGAGTTTGAAAGACTCTTCAAGAAGAAGTACATGTCTGAGAGGTATTATGATGGAAAGGACAAGGAATTATATGAGCTCAAGATGGGTTCCATGACAGATGAAGAATACACAACCAAATTTCTAGATTGAGATATGTGCCCTATCTCAAGGATGAGAAAGAAAAGATCCAAAGGTTCATCAATGGATTGTCATTAGCATTCAAGGACCAGATTGAGTTTGATGAACCTTAGTCATCAGATGAAGTCATCAAAAAGTTGAAGCATTATTGTGAGTAGTCAAAATGCAAGCTTGAGTTCAAGCATGGGTGAAAGGGTAAAGAGAAGACTAAAGGAAAATGGCCCAAGAAGAGAGAAATATCTCAGGATGCAGGTGAGAAGGAAAATGTGGCTCCTTATAAGAAGTTCAATGCAGCCGAGAATGGACATGTGTCTCAACCTGGAGAGCAGCATAATAAGGGCAGTGACAAAGAACCTTTGAAGTGTTGGATTTGTGGTAAAGACTATTGCAAGAAGGATTGTTCATTATACCAAGGTGGAAGGCCACAAATCTATAGTGCTCAAGAGGTGCAGACAGTTGGGGATATAGGTCATAAGATTCCCCAAATCTATGCAACACTTTATAACAAGCATGCCGATCATCAGACATCTATTATCGAGATGGAAGGTAAGCTTCATGACCAAGTTGTTTCCATTTTGATTAATCATGGATCTAGTTATAGCTATGTTAGTCCTAACCTGGTGTGTTATAGGACATTTTGTCACATCTGGTCAATTGGTCTGAAAAACGGATAAATAAACATATGTTAACATGTTTTCATCATCCCTTCACAAAGGCCTAAGCATAAACTTTCCAAAAATATTGATTTTATGGGATTAACTGCTCAAAATCAATTTTTTTTGTCCTTAGCACACCCTATCCCTTTAGCCACCTGCGTTCAACTTTGGTATCTCCTTTCTACACCAAGGTTTCCTAGCACTAGTTTCTCCCTTCTGCAGGTGCGTTGATTCTAAGATTTCCAAAGCTTCCTCTTCCAGAAGCTTCCAAGGGTTGTTTTAACCATTTACCATGGATAATAATTCAAATCATATATGATCCTACCTTAGAGACTTCACCTCTTATCCCTTAAGCTCATCCTCCCATCATATGTGGATCTCAAGCCCATAATGGTAAATCCTAAACTGCCATCCTTCTCCTATAAATTTACTACCATCCATAGCATTAGGGTTAGATTTTGGGGATTGATCATACCCTTATGCCGATGCCTCGAATCTAAAGGAGTCATCATTTTCATGCACTAGGGTTGACATTGAAGTGTGCTTTGTGACAAGGAAAGGCAAGTCAACTTGGGGAGACTTCTACAAGATCAACTTCTATTTATGGTTGTAAAATCTCTCTTATTTCTATTAATACAAAGAGTATCATGTTTTCTTATATGTGTTGTATTATGTTTACATTCATGTATTTCAATGCCTTGTTGATTCATTGAATAGGGTAATTGAATTATGCTACGTAGATGTGGTGGATCCTTTTCTTGTTTTAGTCGTATGTGCATATTCTAATTGTTGCCTTTGGAGCTATGATTGGAGCTTACAAGAAAGGAGGAAAGCAAAGCTTGCAATGGATTCCAAGTAGGCTTCTTTCCCATTCTTCAATTTATCTAAGGAAAACTCTATGTTTTTTTCTTCTGTTGTTCTGGACCAGTCCATTAGGTTTAGGGAATTCACCTTTGTCCTCAATCATAAATTATGCATAACAAATTGGCGGCCATAATGGGGATCGAACCCAGAATCTCTAGTCTACTTAGGTGAATGAAATGAAGTTTGGGGGGAATGTTCCTAGAAATGAGTCATTATGTTGGGGGCATGCAATCTTTTTTCAAGCATAGTTTTTCCTCGTTTCAAGCTTGTGTAAAAATGAAACTACCCTCAAGTACCCTCAAGCATAGTTTTTCTCATGTTTCAAGCTTGTGTAAAAATGAAACCATATTCAAGTATTATCAAGCATAGTTTCCACATGTTTCATGCTTGTGTAAAAATGAAACCATCTTCATATTTCTTCTCATGATTGCCATTTTTTATCAACCTGTTTCTGCCAGATGAGGCTTGGTTTTCTCATTCCATCGACACCATCTACTTGGTCGATCATACACTTTCACTTGGGTGTTTACTCTTTATTGAGGAATCGCTACGATGAGTGGTTTTATTAGCCAACCTCTTGACCTCTATGTGCTTTGAGTAGTTCCATCATGACCGAAACCATTTGCTACCCTTTATACCACTCGTTCCTCCTAGAGTCCTCTTTCAGCTCTTTTCAGACACCATAAACATGAAAGTATTGTCATGCACTTGTCTTTTTGAATTCATTAAAGTAGATGAAAAGACATCTACTTAGTGCAAGTTTAACCCTTTTCCATATTAATATAGACTATTTACGAAAAATAAATACCTTAGTCGAACATGGCTAAGAGGTTCTCCTGAGTATTGTTTTCTTCTTTTTCGGACTCAAGAGACTATTTACGAAAAGGAACCTTTGGAGTTTTCTTTTTCGCCTCTTTTTAAAACTATCTAAACATGAAAAAGGAGTCGAGTTACGCCTTCGTTGGACTCGTAAAAGCATCAAATAATGATGGACTCATTTTTGGGATTCAACTACGTTAAGTAAGTCATTCACATATGATAGGTAGTCGTAAGTGATTGATGCTATGTGATTTGTCATGGAAATGGTCACACGTGAATGACTTACTTAACGCAGTTGAATCCCAAAAATGATATCTAATATAATGCACTGCGTAAACCCCCTAATAATGATGGACTCGGCGAACATGACATGACTGAACCACTCCTTCTTAGGGTTCATAAAAAATATTCAGAGGGATTCATCCGAAGTATGAACTTACAGATCAAACATATGTTATCCTCCTCAAGATAAAGAGGTACTGATCAGAAATGGTTGGGGAAATTGGGAATTCACTTATTAATGGAAGTGAGTCACTCTTGAACATGACACTTTTTTACTTCATCTCTATGATTGTTTGGTTGGAAAATATGCTTGTCTTTTTGGTTCATCACACCATATCAAAAGCCTCTGCATTGGGTTAATGCTACCAACTCCATTCAATGTCGCTGATATGTTCAAGAGAAGTCCTTCAATTGATATCTTCTATGATACTCTTAAGCCTTCATTCATGCTTGTCATTCCCGAACCAGCTCTACATTAGCATCATTCTGCCTCGAATCTTGATACTCGTTTCATGTCATTAATGGGGGATACATCAAGGCCCTCCTGCGATGAGTCACTTCCTGTCGACATCAACTCATTATCTAGGAATTTGACTTAGAAACTCCCTTTGGTACCTTGGAGCTTACATATATCAATGGCAATTTCCCTCACTCTCGGTGACAGGTCTACATCATTTGCCTTCAACCGTAAGATTTTGTACGGTGTTCGACTTCAACTCATCTATTTACACCATATGGATTGTACTACAATGCCTTGAGAGCCATTAACATCACTGGTTGTTTCTCTTGCATCTATTAATGACTTACATCATTAACAAGTAATCAGATGGTGTCTACCATGTACGGCTCTAGCTCGTTTATTTGCATGGTTAGACTAATACATTGGACGATCAAGTGAACAAGATAGAAGACATCGGATCTAGTTCCATCCATCTGAGCTGCGATTTCAGGATTAATACAAGATTACAAATTATGATGGCTATGATCATACATACAACCATCCAATCATGAGTCCACACTTTGTCATCAGTGGACGAGACTTCTTGATCATTTTACATTTAATCTTAGCTTATGTGTTAAGCATGGGTATGCCTCCCTCAGCAAAGATATCATGATGAAAAGGTATTGTAACAAATGATGATCTGAACCAATTGTTCTTGATACAGATTTGTCACAAGGTAAATTAATTCTTTCATCAACTTTCACTTCTAACTTTACACTTTAGGGGGCAATCTGTTATAGGCCATTTTGTCACATCTGTTCAATACGCTAGCAAACCGAATAAATAAACATCCATGAAATTGTTGTCATCATCCCTTCATAAAGTCCTGAGCATGACCTTTCCAAAAAGTATGAGTTTCCGGGATTAACTGCTCAAAATCAATGTTTTTAGCCCCGACGCACCCTATCCCTTTAGCCACATGCGTTTAGCGTTAGTTGCTCCTTTCTACACCAGCGCTGCCCAACATTAGTTGCTCCCTTCTGCAGGTTCATTGATTCTAAGATTTTTGAAGCTTCCTCTTCCATAAACTTCTAGGGGTTGTTTTAACCATTTACCATCGATAAGAATTTGAATCCTATCTTATCCTACCTTGGAGACTTCACCACTCATCCCTTAAGTTCATCCTCCCATCATATATGGATCTCAAACCCATAATGGTAAATCTTAAATGACCATCCTTCTCCTATAAATTTACTACCATCCATAGCATCAGGGTTTGATTTTGGAGATTAATCATGCCCTTATGTTGCTGCTTTGGATTTGAAGGAGTCATCATTTTCATGCATTAGGGTGGACATTGAAGTGTGTTTTGTGACAAGGAAGGACAAGTCAACTTGGGAAGAATTCTATAAGATCAACTTCTATTTATTGATCTGTAATTGATTGCTAGTTAATGTTGTGATAGTATCATTTTCAGATATAAAATTTTCTTTGCTTTGGTTTGCTTATCCATAAAGTGTTTATCCATGAGCATGTGATTGTCAATTCATCTAACTTGGTGAAATTTAGTGTTTTGCATGAACTTAAAAGCATGAATTTAAATGGATAAACAACAGCCTATAAAAACACAACAATCACAAATAACATAGCTCAATACACAAATTTTTGTTGAAGGAGTTCACCCCTCCTGGGCTACATCTCCTTAGTCCAGCTTCATAGTGTGGGCCTTTGTATTAGCTTCAATGGTGCTCAAATTGATGTTACATGCATCCAATGCTCTTGTAACCTATTCCAGTGAGTTTAAAACATTCAAATATATCAGAAATGACTATTTGTTTACTCAATTTGGTTACCAACTGCTTTGGGAAATGGCCTCCAACGCCTTGTGGCCCTACGCTTCAAAAATATTAAAGTGACCAAAGACACCTGTAGATGATCTCTTCTACCTATGAAGCCTGCTCCAATGAGTTCCTAGCATGCCAATTAGCTAAAAATAACTGTTAATTTTCGAAATTTGGCTGAGAATTGCCTCAGTTATGACAAAACCAAATTTTCCTTCATTTCCTCCACCAAATATGGAAAGATTCTAGTTAAGTCCGCCAAATTTGGTGGCAGTTCCGGATTTGGTGGCTCCTCCAAAATCTCCGCCAACTTAATCGGTCATTAACAAAGAGTTAATTATCATTTAACCCTAATTATGCCGCTAAATGCGCTTAGTGTTGGCCCTCAGTCACATATTTGAAGTCGCATGGAGAGGGGGTTGGCCTCGCGGGGCTGGCTCCCTCAACTCCTCGTCAATCAACATGATGGTTTAATTAATGTTACTGCAGCCCTCCATACAATGAATGTGGTTGTAGTTTAACGGTTTGGCTTTGCAGTGGATTAGGGGAGGTCATGGGTTCCATTCCCCTTCTCCTCGCTCTTATTTAATTTTTACATATTAAATATTACATGCACCTTTGGCATAGTTTAATATGCGGAATTTTGAAATTTAATTATATTAAATATATAATATTATAATATAATATATAGTTAAAAAATTATATAATATAAAATACATATATATATATATATATATATATATATAATATATATATATATATATATATATATATATATATATATATATGTGTATCAAATTCCACTTTAGAGGCTAACTAGGCAATTTCACCTTCTCTGAGCCAAACTGGAGAATCCGGAGGTGACACTTGTCACAGTGTCACTGGTTGAAACTAGAGAATATTCTTTGCATGCTGACTACGCATCCAGTCAACCCTAGTCAAACTTTGACTTTGATTTTTTTTTTACCAAACTTTTAGAAGCTCTAACTTTTGCATACGATTTCGGTTTTTTAAACCATTCACGACGTTGGAATCCTGGAGATGAAGTCTATCTGGTCATTTAGGTTTGAAGCAATTCTGATCACTTTCATTTTTTAAGCTAAAATACTGATCCTTGATCATTCCTCCCCACTAGACGCCTTTTGAACCCCAAAATCTCTCTTGATCACTGAATATGTTGATGAGGGGACTGTTCCCTCATCCTTCCAGTCTTTATCTATTGAAATTTTCCTAATTTCATCATTTGGAGCTTTTCATAAAAAGTCAAAATTTTCCTTGATTCCGACGACCATCTATTGCTATCTTTGACACTGTCATGCTGCAATATTTTTGAATTTGCATAACAACAATCTAATTTTGCAGAAAACATCTTGTTCCTACCTTGGTCAACAATCAAAGGAAACTTGGAATCTTTCTCACCTTGCTCTTTGTCTCTATGGCGATTTTTAGCTGCTTTTGCCTTGTACTTGAGTCGACTCTTGCCCACGCTTCTTCATTATTGTAATGTTCCTTTTGGAAACCAGAAATGAACATTTGTGAAACCCATGCCTTCTTTGCCAAACTGCTTTGTCCTCTTCTCTTTGACCTTTGCAACTTCTTGCACCAACACCTTGTTTTCAACACCGCTCAACACCAATTTTGGTTCCTGCAAATGTTTTTCACCTTCTTTCAAAGGCAACCTATTATCATTCTGAAACAACTCATTACAAATATAAGCATCTTTATAAAAAGTATGATTGAAAACATCTCTTTGTTTGACCATCAATGATGTCAAGTTCTGACTTGCATTCACTAGCCTCTTCATTTTCCCTGCATTAACTAAAGAAATGTTCAGTTTCTTGCGATGAGCTCTCACAATATACTTCACCCCATATTTAAGCAAATGATTTTTGTGCTCATAGAGATGAAACACCGCTTTCCTGTCATACAAATATGGAATTCCCAAGATAATTCCAGAAATTTCAAGTGGAACCACGTCTAACTCGACTTCATCAACAAAGTTTGCAGTAATAGCAAATCTAAAAATGTATTTCCTTGAAACCTGTAAATTGGCACCCTTAACTATCCAACCCAAAGGGTATGGTTTATGATGTGGTAATGTTTCAAGTTTAAGATCTTTAACTAAGTCTTCTGAAATTAGTTTTGCTTGTGATCCACTATCAAAAAGTGCATCAATCTTGGTATGATTTGAGATTACTCTGACAGTGAACAACTCTTCCCTTTTGTCTTCATTTGGAGTGTTGTTGTGACTATTTGAGGAACTAGTACTTTCAAAATGTTGACCTTTGAAACCCATAGCTGTAATTTTTGTCTCATCTCCTGAATCTAACCCTAAGTCTTTTTTAGCTATAGCAACAGTTTTTCCCTTCTCTTTGGCTTTCAATCTATTTGGTTTTAATTCTGGATGAAGTTGCCAATAGTGGTCTTCATCATGGCCAGTCTTTGAACAATTTTTTCATGTGAGTTTTTCCTTCTCTTTTTTGATACTTGCATTCTTCTTTCCCTTCTCTTTTCCCTTACCCTCACTTTCACCTTTCTCCTCTATGTTTTGTTTTCCCCTTGCCTCAAGATGCGTGGCTTGCACACATACTTAATCTAAGTTTCTTGGGTTAAACATAAGGATAGTATGCTACAAATACGAATGTAAACCTCCAATATATTTCAAGAGTGTGTCTTGTGAATTCAAGTTTACTTCCAACAATAAAGCCCTTTTCCTAAAATCTTGAGTATAATCTTGGATTGTTTGACCTTTAAGCTGCCTAAAATTCTGCCAACTCATAATGGATTTTTGCATAAAGGCTAAAGATTAAAATTGTCTTTTAATTGCAGAAACAAATTCAACCCAAGTAATGGATATCTTACCATGGATTCTCATTTCCTCTTGAGTCTTTGCTTCCCACCAAACTAGTGCAACTCCTTCTAGTCTCAGTGAAGCCAACTGGATCTTTATGTCATCTTCTTGAAGGTTCTGAATTCTGCAGTATACCTCCAACTGTTGAATCCAATTGTCCAACTTTTCTACATTCACTTCTTCATTGTTCATGGAAAGTTTGAATTTTATGTCCAATTTCAGTAATGGAGCTTTTCTTTTTGGGGTTTTTGAACGAGTATGGGCAATGGCGGTAGTGGAAGATGATGTTGTGTGAGATGGTGAATATGATGAGGAAGATGATGAGGATGGTGGAGATGGAGGTGGCTTTCCACCATTCCCTTTGAAATCCTTCTTCTCATCTTTTTTTTCCTCCAAGCTTCCTTCTCCATGTGGAGGTTTAGAACTCTCTCCAGCTATTTTGGTGTTCCTCTCTTCATAGAGGACTTTAACCATCTCAGTCAAAGTATAGAAATCTTTCTTAAACTCTTCCTCTTCTGAAGAGGGACCTTCAGTTTTCTCTACACATAATGACTATGGATTCAAGCTAAAAAACTTGTACTGATTGTACCTCTTCAATCACTTCAGCTTCTTGTGCAATCTATGCCTCTTCTATCTCAACTGATGGAGATGGAACTTAAGGTGATTTAGGTGCTACCTTGAGTGGTCCTTTAGGTGAGGATGATGCTTTCTCAGCGTTCTTCCTTCTTGTCCTAATCTCAGGACTAGCTATCAGTAGCTTCCCTTCTCCTCTCTGCAACTTTAGCCTTGTAATCATAACAACAATTGCAACTATTAAACCCTTTAAGCAAATCAAGCAAGCAAACTTGTGATCTAATACCACCTGATCTGTAATTGATTTCTAGTTAATTTTATGCTAGTATCATTTTTTCAGATATAAATTTTCTTTGCTTTGGTTTGCTTATCCATAAAGTATCCATGAGCACGTGATTGTCAATTCATCTAACTTGGTGAAATTTAGTGTTTTGGATGAACTTAAAAGCATGAATTTAAATGGCTGAACAACAGCATGTAAAAACACAGCAATCATAAATAACAGAGCTCAATACACAATTTTTTGTTGAAGGAGTTCACCCCTCCTGGGCTACATCTCCTTGGTCCAGCTTCATAGTGTGGGTTGTTGTATTAGCTTCAATAGTGCTCAAATTGTTGTTACATGCATCCAATGCTCTTGAAACCTATTCCAATGAGTTTAAAACATTCAAATCTATCAAAAATGACTATTTGTTTACTCAAATTGGTTACCAGCTACTCTGGGAATGACCTCCAACACCTGGTGGCCCTCGACTTCAAAAATATTCAAGTGACCAAAAACACTTGTAGATGACCTCTTCTGCCTCTGCAACCTACTTCAATGATTTCCTAGCATGCCAATTAGCCAAAAATGACTATTCATTTTTGAAATTTGGCTGAGAATTTCCTCAGTTAAGGCAAAACCAATTTTTCCTACATTTCCTCCACCAAATCTGGAAAGACTCAAGTTAAGTCCGCCAAATTTGGTGGCAGTTCCGGATTTGGTGGCTCCTCCAAAATCTCAGCCAACTTAATTCGTCATTAGTGGAGAGTTAATTAGCAGTTAACCATAATTATGGCACTAAACGTGCTTAGCGTTGGCCCTTGGTCACATATTTGAGGTCACATGGAGAGGGGCTGGCTCCCTCCTCTCCCCGTCGGTCAACGTGATGATTTAATTAATGTTGTTGCGGCCCTCCATATAAAGAATGCAGTTGTAGCTTAACGGTTTGGCTTTGCAGTGGGGTGGGTGAGGTCATGGGTTCCATTCCCCTCCCTCTGCTCCTATTTAATTTGTCCATATTAAATATTACACACACCTTTGGCATAGTTTAATATGTAGAATTTTGAAATTTAATTAAATTAAAAATATTATATATATATATATTATATATATATATATATATATATATATATATATATATATATATATATATATATATATATATATATATATATATATATATATATATATATATATATATATATATATATATAGATATATATATAGTTAAAAAACTATATAATATAAAATAAAAATTATATATAATATATATTGCTGACCTAGGTTGTCATTGATGTCAATATGGTAATATTCTAGATACTAATGTGGCAATATCCTAGACACTAGAAGCCAAAGGGAAGCTGAGCATATCCATGAAGAGATAGGAGCAAGGCCATCATGATAGCCAAGCCATAAGAAAAAGGACTTACCAAAGGAGGTATATCAAAGCATATCACAGGATATCAGAGCAAGAGAGGCATTCATATATGTAAGGAGGTCTTTGAAAAACACTACCAAGCCAGAGGAGCCACATTGGAGCAAGCGGAGCTACAGGAGCAAACAGAGCAAGCAGAATAGAGCATATATATATGCCATATATATGCTAAAGAAGAGGAGCAAGCAGAGCAAACAGAGGAGCCATATATATATATATAACATATATATATGCCAAAACAGAGCCATCAGAGGAAGCAGATTACACAATCGGGAGCTATTGGAGGAAAAACCCATCTATATAATGCATTAACAGCTATCGGAGCAACAATGCCAAAGGAAGGACTATTGGAGGAGTAGAGTTATCGCATATGCCAAGAGTAAGGTGCATAAGCGGAGGAGCATAAAAACAAAGTTAAAACAGCGGAGCAATATATATATAAACAACGGAGCATATAAACAAAGTTAAAACAACGGAGCATATAAAAAAAGTTAAAACATTGGAGCAATATATATATCGCAAAGTTCAAAAGGGTTGTCATCCCTGAAACCTCCGATTGCGATAATACATGCGGACCCATGGCCTTATTATATCGGACCTATTGTAATATCGTGTTCGTCGCTATATCGCAAGCCGTAAAGCCTTGCCACATGAAAGTGCCGATTGCGATAGAACTGTGGACCCAACAGACCTATTATAAACAGTTTAATATAATATCACATCTGGTATCACCCATCGACCATCGGCAATGTTTTAGGCTCGACTTATAGAAGAACCTCCGAAAGTGGCGATTGCGATAATGTATGCGAACCCAATGGTCCTATTATATAGCGCCCTATTATTATATCACGTCTGCAGGAGGATCGGCCCGTCGGCCATCAGCGATGTCATGGGGTCGCTATATAAAGAACTCCTAGAATCCTTGAGCCCCGATTACGATAAAGACCGGACCCGATACAGGAATAGACGCAAGTAAAATAAATTTGAAGTCCGCTCTTTAACAGTTTCGCCTGTTTTACTCATAAATCCTGTGTAATTGAATATTTGGCCTGCGCAAGGTTTGGAGGCAGAAATGCACTATAAAATGCTCTCGATAGTTCAGGAGGCCTGAATGGTAGTTCAGTGAGTTGAATCACGCCGGTTGCGATTACAATAGAACGTGGCATGTCCGTTACATTGAAAATCCCTGTGTATGTCAAAGAATTATTGATAAAAGGAGCGTTGTTACAAGTTTTAACTTGTAATAAGTATTCTCTGTATATTTTGGCCCTCTCTCATGACTTAATGTGTCCTATGAGCACGAATAGATTGAGGAAACTGAAAGCCAGGACGCCGAAGAAGCAAGTGAACATTGAGGAAGCCAAAGGGCCAGCGAAGAGGGGAAACCGATAGACAGAGGCATGAGGAACGAATAAAACAGGAAAACAGAGTGTTGAATGGTGTGGAAGGCTATTGAATGCTACAGTTAGTGCGGTTGAAGGCTGTTGAACGCTGTGGAAAATAAGCTGGAGGAGACAGAGGTAGCGAGAGGATCCAGCAGAACAGAAAGAGGGCCGAAGGGCCAACAGGACAGCAAACAGTTGAAGGGGAGAAGTAGCCAGCAGAGAACATAAGGTTGAACAGAAAATTGTTCCTTATGCAAAGCTTAGTGTATCTAATAGTAAACTGACTAAAGTTGTGTGAAGACATTATCAGAAGTCATGAAGGGTACTGGACACTTTGTGTGGGCAATATGAAGAATTGGGAAGACTACTTCATAACAAGACTGGTTGTCATTGATACTGTAGCTTGGAGACTACAGTGAAGCTATAAACAGATAGAACTCAGCAAAGAAGAGTTCTGAGAGTAGAAGATTACTATCAAACATGCCTTGACAAGATTGGGTTGGAACCCTTGGGGTTGGTGCCTCAGAAGTGAGAAGGATTGGAGTCCTTGGGGCTGGTGCCTCAGAAGTAAGAAGGATAGGAGTCCTTGGGGTTGATGCCTCAGAAGTAAGAGGGATTGGAGTCTGTGGGACTGGTGTCTCAGGAAATGGAAGGATTGAAATCTTTGGGAGTTGGTGCTCCTAAGTCCAAGATTGGTGTCTTGGCGAAATAGAGTTGGTGCTCTGGAGGTTGGAGCCTCACCAAAGTCCAAGTTGGAGCTTGGCAACTGATTGCAACCACTTATATATTGTATCTATTTTACTGCAAATATTGTATTAATAAAATAATTTATTATTGTTGTTCATCTTGTGTTCTGAATATAAATTGTTTAACTGGTAAAACAATAGTCGGAAAAAGAAATATTGATTCACCCCCCCTCTTAGTATTTCCAACAATTGGTATCAGAGTAGGTTCCTTCATTCAAAGCTTAACAGCTTGAAGGTTGACCTTTAGAACACAAATGGCGAAGTCAAGAAAGAAAGTCTCCAATCCTCCTAAGGATGTGTCTCCCTCTACTACTAAAATAGAAGACAATCAATTTGAGGAGGCTCCAAGGCTCAATGGGAACTTTAATATATGGGAAGCAAGAATGAGGAATTTCTTACAGACTCAAGGCATTGAAATCTGGAAATCAGTGATTGATGATAGCAGGATGGATAGAGAATCCAAGGAGTACAATGCAAAAGCAGTAAAGGCAATCTTGAATGGGCTACCTGATTCTGTAAAGAACAATCTAGGAAAAGATTCATCAGCAAAGGGTATATGGGACAAACTTCATGATCTTCACTCAAAAGGAGCATTGACCATGACCATCAGTCAAGAAGATGATGGAAATCTAGAAGGAAATCCAGAACCCATCATAGAAGCTGAACATGAGAATGATGACATCAAGGCTAAAACAGACCTAGAAGATGAAGAGAATGAAAAAGATTTTGTGGAAGAACTCCTCGCTCAACTTATGATTGCCATGGAAGAGATTAACAATTTGAAAAAGGAAAATGAGAAACTTAAGGAGATAGCTCTAGATGGTGACCAAGATCAAACAAGGAAGAAAGTTGACCTCATCAAACTTCAAGTACAAGAAAGGGATGAAGAGCTTGCCAAGCTTAAGAAGGAATTTCATCAAAGCAAAAGAAAGCATCATGAAGAAGTCATATCCATGACAAATCAATTGAATAAAGCAAAGAAGCAGGAAGATACCTTGTCAAGTCAAGTTGAACAAAGGCATAAGAGCTTGAACAAACTTGAAGAAGAGATTGGTCAGTACAAGGTAGAGGTCTCCTCTCTAAGTCTCAACTACAAGAAGCAAGGAAACAAGCACAAGGACCTAAAAATACCATGGAAGCATTGGAAGTCATAGAAGGACGGGTTGGTGAAGCAGGAAAGGAAAGAAACACCATGATATATCAACTGAGAGCAAAGGATGAAGAAATCTTCAAAATGAAGTCAAATATCATCTCCCTTAAAATAGTAGCAAATGAAGCTACTCGTAGCAAGGAAGGAACTGAGAAACAACTTGCCAAGAAGAATAATGAGTGTGAAATATTGGAAGAAGAGATTATATTCCTCATAACAAAGGTTAAAGGGATGAACAAAATCTTGAAGAGCTCTCAATCCTTGGATGACATGCTTAGCTATCACAGATGTCCATTTGTTAAATAGGTCTTGGATATACAGGTGAATCCTCAAACAAGAATGAAAATGCTTTAAACAAAAGAGATGTAAAGAAGCCAGAAAGAAATGGTGATGCTCCGAGCTCCAGCAAAGGCAAGGAGAAAAATCAAGGCTACAATAGAAGAAATCCTACTCCAAGAAGAAATATATATGATGTCAAAGAGGCGAGAGGCAATGGTTATCATCAAAGGATCTCAAGGCAGAAAGTCTTTAGAAGTACATCAAGGAAACCTCCATCTCCCAGGTACCAAAGTTCGTTTTTTGGTTATTGTTATTCTTGTATAAAATTTGGTCACGTGGAAAATGACTGTAAAGCATATCATAAAGATAGATGTTATGGTCCCCAATCATCTCATAGAGATAGATATTATAGTCCCCAACAATCTCCAAGAAACAATTTTGCAGGAAGAAAACATGAATTCTTATTCATGAACAATGTAGAATGATTCAAGTGTCATAACATTGGTCATATGGCACGAGACTGTAACTTAACTTGGGCTCTTACACAAGCTAGAACCATGCAAAAGAAGAAAGTTGCACAAGTATGGAGAAGGAAGGAAATACAATCTGAAAGTCCCTTGAGCTCTCCAGCCAATAGCACATGTCATTGGCCTGAATTTTGACAATCTAAGCATTTTATGAGAAGACTCTGCCAAAAGGAGATGATGCATACAGTTAGGGGGAGCCTGTAATTCTTGATCATTATTGCAGAAGCTATTAGTGGAAAGGGTCCTTACGAAATTCTTGTTGAGATATATTAACAATCATTATTTGATGAAGATCATTTCTCAGGAGTACTCCATTGAAGAATAAGATCCTGTAACCAGTCTGTGGACTGTTTTTAAAGATGCTTTCTACTTAATCTCTACGTAGTATTTGAAGCAACAGAGAAAGTCATCTAATGCTAGAGGAAATAGGGCAAACAACCATCGTGCTATTATCACAGAAGTTTATGTCTTAACTCAGGGATTTGATGTGAGAACAGATAAGTTTTGGACACTAATAGAGGCAGTCTTCAAACAAACAGATACATCTAGAATGGAGTTTGAAGTAAGAACAGCTGGCAGCATATAACAAACTGAAGCATTGCAAATAGATGCAAATTAGCAGATTGTATTTGAAAGACAGTCACAGATTAGATATCTAAATCTGCTAAGAGGAAATAACTAGCTGAGATATGTTCAAGAACACAAGGAAAGGATGGCAGTGACTTAAGAAGAAGCACAGAGACACAAATGAACTCAGATCTGAAGAAAGACAATCTCAGTGGCAGTTTCTCTTGATTCAGACCATGAAGGTCTCTCAATTCTGCCTATGGAGACAACAATATGGATTGAAGCATAAAAGCCTGGACTTGGAAACTTGGTGTATGGCCATTTTCAATCTGAATGAAAGCATTAAAGTAGAGCATCTTTAAGCATTGTTGAAGCCATGATAGAGTAGTTATGAGACATGAAGAGGGAATAATGTGAAAATTGATGATAAAGCATAAATCCTTCTAACTTGAATAAAAAGAAGAAGAGCACCATGACAGGGGGAGTCACAGACCCATGAAAATCTACCATTCATGAAGACCAGAAGCAGTGTGATAGGGGGAGTCTCTAAGCACTCCTTTGCCATTGATGTCAAGGGGGAGAGAAGAAGAATATTGCCATCAATAACAAAGGGGGAGATTGTTGACCTAGGTTGTCATTGATGTCAATATGGCAATATTGTAGATACTAATATGGCAACATCCTAGATACTAGAAGCCAAGGGGAAGCTGAGTAGATCCATGAAGAGACAGGAGCAAGGCCATCAGGATAGCCAAGCCATAAGCAAAAGGAGTTACCAAAGGAGGCAGATCAAATCACATCACAGGATATCATAGCAAGAGAGGCATTCATATATACAAGGAGGTCTTTGAAAGACACTGGCAAGCCAGAGGAGCCACATTGGAGCAAGAGGAGCTACAGGAGCAAACATAGCAAGCAGAATAGAGCATATATATATGCCAAATAAGAGGAGCAAACGGAGAAAACAGAGCAAACGGAGGATCCATATATATATATAACATATATATATGCCAAAACAAAGCCATCAGAGGAAGCAGATTACACAATCGGGAGCTATCGGAGGCAAAACCCATCTATATATGCATTAACAGTGATCGGAGCAACAATGCCAAAGGAAGGACTATCAGAGGAGTAGAGCTATTGCATATGCCAAGAGTAAGGTGCATAAGCGGAGGAGCATAAAAACAAAGCTAAAACAACGGAGCAATATATATATATATATATATATATATATATATATATATATATAAACAACAGAGCATATAAACAAAGTTAAAACAACGGAGCAATAAATATATTGCAAAGTTCAAAAGGGTTGTCATCCCCGAAACCTATGATTGCGATAATACATGTTAACCCGCGGCCTTATTATATTGCACCTATTGTAATATCACGTCTGTTGCTATATCGCAAGCCGTAAAGCCTTGCCACATGAAAGCGCCGATTGCAATAGAACTGTGGACCCGACGGACATATTATAAACAGTTTAATATAATATCGCATCCGGTATCAGCCATCGGCCATCGACAATGTTTTAGGCTCGAATTATAGAAGACCTCTGAAAGTTGCGATTGCGATAATGTATGCGGACCCGTTGGTCCTATTATATAGCACCCTATTATTATATCGCGTTCGTAGGAGGATCGGCCCATCTGCCATCGGTGATGTCATGGGGTGGCTATATAAAGAACTCCTGGAAGCCTTGAGCCCCGATTGCGATAAAGACCGGACCCGATATAGGAATAGATGCAAGTAAAATAAATTTGAAGTCCGCTCTTTAACAGTGTCGCCTGTTTTACTCATAAATCCTGTGTAATTGAATATTTGGCCTGCGCAAGGTTTGGAGGCATAAATGCACTATAAAATGCTCTCGATAGTTCAGGAGGCCCAAATGGTAGTTCAGTGAGCTGAATCATGCCGGTTGCGATTGCGATAGAACGTGGCATGTTCGTTACATTGAAAAGCCTTGTGTATGTCAAAGAATTATTGATAAAAGGAGTGTTGTTATAGGTTTTAACTTGTAAAAAGTATTCTCTGTATATTTTGGCCCTCTCTCATGACTTAACATGTCCTGTGAGCACGAATAGATAGAGGAAAATGAAAGCCGGGAAGTCGAAGAAGCAAGTGAGCATTGAGGAAGCCAAAGGGCCAGCGAAGAGGGGAAACCGATAGACAGAGGCATGAGGAACGAATAAAACAGGAAAACGGAGTGTTGAATGGTGTGGAAGGCTATTGAATGCTGCAGTTAGTGCGGTTGAAGGTTGTTGAATGCTGTGGAAAATAAGATGGAGGAGATAGAGGCAGTGAGAGGATCCAGCAGAACAGAAAGAGGGCCGAAGGGCCAACAGGACAGCAGACAGTCGAAGGGAGAATTAGCCAGCAGAGAACATAAGGTTGAACAGAAAACTGTTCCTTATGCAGAGCTTAGTGCGGCTAACAGTAGACTGACTAAAGCTGTGTGAAGACATTATCAGAAGTCATGAAGAGTACTGGACACTCTGCATGGGCAATATGAAGAATTGGGAAGACTAATTCATAAGAAGACTGGTTGTCATTGATATTGTAGCTTGGAGACTACAGTGAAGCTATAAACAGACAGAACTCAGCAGAGAAGAGTTCCGAGAGCAGAAGATTACTATCAAACATGCCTTGACAAGATTGTGTTGGAGCCCTTAGGGTTGGTGCCTCAAAAGTGAGAAGGATTGGAGTGCTTGGGGTAGTGCCTCAGAAGTAAGAAGGATAGGAGTCCTTGGGGTTGATGCCTCAGAAGCAAGAGGGATTGGAGTCTGTGGGACTGGTGTCTCAGGAAATGGAAGGATTGAAGTCCTTGGGAGTTGGTGCTCCTAAGTCCAAGATTGGTGTCTTGGCGAAATAGAGTTGGTGCTCTGGAGGTTGGAGCCTCACCAAAGTCCGAGTTGGAGCTTGGCAACTGATTGCAACCACTTATATATTGTATCTATTTTACTGCAAATATTATATTAATAAAAGCATTTATTATTGTTGTTCATCTTGTGTTCTGAATATAAATTGTTTAACTCGTAAAACAATAGTCGGAAAAAGAAATACTGATTCACCCCCCCTCTCAGTATTTTCCAACATATATATATAATATTTAAATAATTTTAAAAAAATCAAATTCACACTAGGCAATTTCACCTTCATGGAGCCAAACTGGCGAATCTAGAGGTGACACTTGTCACAGTGTCACTGGTTGAAACTGAAGAATATTCTCTGCATGCTGACTGGGCATCCAGTCAACCCTAGTCAAACTTTGACTTCTTTTCTCTTTTTTTACCAAACTTTGAGAAGCTCTAACTTTTGCATATGATGTCGGTTTTTTAAACCGTTCATAGCGTTGGAATCTTGGCGACAAACTCTATCCGACTGTTTGGGTCTGAAGCAATTCTGAGCACTTTCAGTTTTTAGCTAAAATATTGATCCCTGATCATTTATGGTTATAAACTCTCTCATATTTTTATTAATACAAAGAGTATCTTGTTTTCTTATATGTGTTGTGTTACATTTACATTCATGTATTTAAATGCCTTGTTGATTCATTGAATAGGGTAATTGAATTATGCTACGTAGATGTTGTGGATCCCTTGATTGTTTTAATAGTATGTGAAGATTCTAATTATACTGTTTGGAGCTACTATTGGAGCTTACAAGAAAGGAGGAAAACAAATCTTGTGACAGATTCCAAGTAGGCTTCTTTCCCATTCTTCAATTTCTCTAAGAAAAACTCTGTGTTTTTTGCCTTTTGTTGTTCTATACCAGTCCACTGGGTCTAAGGAATTCACCTTTGTCCGTAATCATAAATTTCACATAACATGGTGGATCAATGTCATTTGAATAAAGAAGTGCATGCAAAATCTTGGTTGGTGTAGTTGGATATAGGGACTAAGAGAAGAGTTCACCATTGGGTGAAGTATTGTGCATTTGAGCTCAATGGCATGCCTACAATAACATACCTAAATATTCTTCCTTTGGGTCCGTATAGCATATTTTGGGCATGGATTGGTTGTTTACTCACATGACCAAAATAGATTGATATGAGAAGGCCATTGAGTGCCTAGATGATGATGGAGAAAAGAGAGTCTTGCAGGGAAAGAAGAAGCCTACATCAGTGAGAATGGTTACGATTATGCAAGCTAAGCACAACTGTAGAAAAGGATGTGTATTGTTTGCAGTGCATGTTTCCAGTGACAAAGGGGAGAAGATGAGGATGATGAATTCTTGAGGAAGTATCCTATCTTGTAGTAGTTTCAAGATGTGTTTCCTACAAAGATTCCCGAGTTGCCTCCTCATAGAGAGGTTTATTTCTCTATTGAGTTGATGCCTAGAGTAGCATCGACATCTAAGGCATCGTACAAGATGAGCACTATGGAGTTGTTGGAATAGAAGTTACAACTTAAAGAGATGCTTTATAAGGGATACATAAGGCCAAGTGTGTCTCCTTGGGGTGCACCAATGTTGTTTGTAAAGAATAAGGATGGTACTCTCATTTTGTGCATTAATTACAGGTAGTTGAACAAGGTGACTATCAAGAATAGGGATGCATTGACTTGGATTGATGATTTGTTTGATCAGCTGAATGGAGTTGCAATATTTTCAAAGATTGATCTGGGATCAGGATATCATCAGTTGTGCATCAAAGAAGAAGACATCTACAAGATTGCATTCCATACAAGGTATGGGAAATATGAGTTTGTGGTGGTTCCTTTTGGTCTTACCAATGCTCCGACAACTTTCATGTGTTTGATGAAAAACGTGTTGCGCCCTTATTTGGATAAGTTTGTGATAGTCTATGTTGATGATATGTTGGTTTATTCAAAGAATGAGGGGGAACATATAGATCATCTGGCATCAATATTGAGATTGTTGAGAGAGAATAAGTTGTATGCTAAGCTCAACATGTGTGGTTTCTTTTAGTCTCAGATTCATTACTTGGGAAATGTCGTTTCCAAGGAAGGGAGAATAGTGGATCCAAAAAATATTAAATCTATCATGGAGTGACCATCTATTAGGAATGTGGATGAAGTTAGATCATTCATGGGACTAGCAGGTTATTGCATGCAGTTCATCAAGAACTTTTACAAGATTAGTTATCCTATCACATATTTTCAAAGGAAAGAAAAGAAGTTTGAATGCACTAATGAGTGTGCAACTAGTTCTGATCAATTGAAGCATTTTCTTACCAATGCTCCAGTTTTGAAGATTGCATATCTTGATAAGGATTTTTTTATCTGTACAAATGTTTGCAAGGAGGGACTTGGTCGATTCTTGATGCGTGAAGGGTATGTGGTTTTCTATGAATCAAGGAAGTTGAATGTGCACGAACATAACTATGTGACTCATGATCTTGAGTTGGAAACTATAATTCATGCATTGAAGATGTGGAGACATTATCTCATTGGAAGGAGGTTTGTCTCGATGAGTGGTCACAATGGAATGAGGTAGTTGTTTGACCAACCCAATCTAAATGAAAGACAAGCTATATGGTTGGATACTCTTAGTGAATTTGATTTTGAGATGAGGTACATCAAAGGAAAAAAGAACAAGGTTGTGGTTGCTCTTAGTAGGAGAGTACAGGTGAATCATATTTCAACTGTGAGCTCTTATGGGACAGATTTACAGGAGAAGATCTTACATGCAGGGCAACATGATGTGAAGTACCAACAACTAAAGCATAGATTACATCAGTAGGGTGAGGGTGATCATGATGAGGAGTATTGTCTCACAACATATGGCTTCGTCAAATTCAGGAGCAAAATCTATGTGCCTAACAACGACGAATTGAAGAAGCTTATTTTGAGAGAGTTTCATGTCAAGCCATATTCAGGTCACCTAGTATACCAAAAGACTTTGATAGTTGTTAGGAATTTCTACTATTGGCCGAATTTGAAGAAAAAGGTGGCTGAGTTTGTTGCAAGTTCTTGTACTGTTAACAAGTGAAATTTTAATGCAAGCATTCAGCTGGTCTATTGCAACCTATTCTGATTCCATAATGGAAATGGGAGGTTTGTAACATCCCTCGGTAACATCGCAGGAAAATGAATTTACCAATGTGTAACTTTCTAAAATACTTTCTATATTTAATCCACGACCATTAGAATAGCCATCATCATTACATAGAGAAATATTTAGTAAAAGCATAGTGAGTTACACAACCATTTACTACCATTGTTGTAGCATATTAACTTAAACTTCTGAATGTAACATTGCATCAATTCCATGATTATTTTAACTTAGTTAGTTAATCACATTCTTGATAATATAACCATCACATCATGTAAGGAAGACACAACAAGAAATCACACCATTAGACACCGATATACCCTGGAAACCCCATAGCGTGAAAACCAACAAACGTTTAATTTTATTATTAAATGCTCGTGAGGGTGTTCACCCATCACTCAATGTCTTGTAAGGGAGTCTATCCCTTAACCATTGTTTTAAAATAGTACAAATAATTATCATCTAAATTGAAGCATAACTAGCTATAGGCTATTACAAACATCATGATATCATTTACCCATGAAGCCATGAACATTAAGTCTTTGCAACCTGGTTCTTCCCATTAGTGGATCATCCAACAGTTAGCATTCCTAAATCTACATGGACCAACAAATCTTTATCTTCCATAATGTTAAATGTGAATTATATTTTGCACAAGTCACCATCCTTTCCTATCGTTGTTGTCATCAACACACTTGATATCATGATCAGATAAAACATAAAATATTAATTAACCAATAATAAATATTTATTAGTGATGCTTCAACATCTATTTGTGTGCATGCATAAATCATAAACATAATGTAATGAAATATATTCTTTAACATCACTGCACATGCATTAGTAACAAGCAAATCACTATCAAGCATCATCTTTCCAACAAAACACTAACATAATCTTGCATGCACTTTCATATTCTTTCCAAAGGAAAGCTAACATACTAGATATTGTTCTTGTGCATGCAAATGCATAACAAGCTTTCAAGAGAACTAACCCAACAAGCAATTTTCTTTGTGCCTACTATTATGTTTTATTTTCCAAAGGGATTAACACAATAGATTCTATACTTATGCATGTGAATGCATGTTCTTTTCCAAAAACATCTTTTCCACAGGAGATATTTACAATGGCTATTATGTATAAAATGCAAGCTCTATTTCAAACAAAGTTAACATAATAGTTATAATTTTGTGCATGCAACTACTTGTCCTCTTCAACATAAAATAACATGATAGCTTATTCTTCTTGCATGTGAAACATATATTTCTTTCCAAAGGAAACTAACTAAATCTTGCATGGAAAGATAAACACATTTATTTTCCAAGAGATCAAACACATAACATTTATTGTTTCATGCATGCAAAGAAACACTTTCCTCTTACCAAAAGATCTAGCCCAATAACTATACATAATCTTCTCCCAAAAGAAAACTAATACCATAGCTAATCCCTTTAGGTGTGCAAATGCATATTATTCTTCCCAAAAGAAGGCTAATACAATCAATATTATGCGATTGCACCTTCCTTTTTGCCATAAATCCAATACCAAAACTATATTTTTCCATGCATGCAAGTGTATATGTTTCTCTAAAGAATCTTCCAAAAGAATCTTAACACAATAAAGCATATGTTTACCCATTTTCCTCTCCAAGAATCTAATTCCATAATATATACAAGGACTTGTTTTTCTCTTCTCTTCTTTTTGAAGAGTTCTAACACAACAAATACTTCCTTGCATAAAATATATATATATATATATATTTATTTTCCAAGGAATTTAACACACTAATTATTATTTTTCCAAAAGTTAGCTAACTCACTAGCTATTATGCATGCAATACAAAATATTTTCCTATCATTTCACACATCAGACAAATTTGTCATATTTCATCAAGAAATAACATGAATAACAAATCATTCTCAAATAACACAACCAATGGTCTTTTATGCAAAGGTTTTATGTGAACTCTTTCTCAAAAAAGTTACATATTCATTTCCAGTAGATCAAATATACTAGATATTATTCCTATGCACATAAGCACATATTCTCTTTAAGAGTCCAATATTTCTCTTTAAAAATTTAATGCATATGCATCATGAGAACATCCTTGATAATCTTTTAAATGAAATAACTTAATTACTTTTCAAGAATTACTAACATAATTGTTCTATTTTTGTGCATGTGAATAACTTACTTCTTTTCAAGAAATATCAACATAATTGTTCTATTTTTGTGCATGCGAATAACTTATTTATTTTTAAGAAATATCAAACTTAATAGTTATTTGTTTATGCATACAATTAATTTATTTATTTTCAAGAACATTAACACAATATTTATCTCTATATGTAAATAACAACTATTCTTTTTCCCCCTGGAAAAAAGTCGTAATTTTCATTGACGAGGAAAATTACATTTTGCAGATGCCCATGGCATATACTGTATTTTGGGCTAGATAGCCTATCCTGTTTGAGAAATCAAAATTTGAGGTGTACTCCACGCAGGGAGACACTACTCTGTTACTGGGATTTTCAATATGATATATGTACTTACTCTACGCAGAGAGTATCAAAAAATAAACTGTCATGTATAAGTCTGCTTCATGTTGCATATATATAAGATTATATAAAACAAAATTAACAAAAATATGTTTCAAGCTCCTTTGGAGCTAGCTATTCTGATAAGTCTATAAAAGGTCGGTGATAGTATTGATGGAAGGTTCCATCCTTTTGCTCCAGTATGCTCCATGTTCCTATAGGCTTGTGCACTGCTTCCTTGGATAGTAGATCGGCAGTTGTGTTCCGCTCCCTGTATATATGTTGACAATTAAATGTGTCAAATAAGTTTATGAGTCTATGGATTTCTTCCATGATGTGTCTCAAAGAATAAGCATTACAATTTGAATTTTTGTTTATCCAATTGCATATTGTTTTTGAATCTCCAAAAAGTTGTAAATTTCTGCATTGTTTTTCCAGAGCAAACTGTATGGTGTATTTTGTTGTTGATAGCTCAACAATATTATTCGTCCCTCTGCCCAGTCCCATTTGAATTTTGAAATAATGAGTAGATGTAAGATGTAGGACAGCGCCCCCCCCCCCCACCAACATCCTATGCCTTGATTTGAGCCATCAAAATATGCCCAGGGGTGAGATTTGTTAATGCTCTCAGGTATGATATGCATGGGGTTGGGATTTGGTTCCTCATCAGGGATCAATTGATAGTCTGCTAATACTTGAGTAGAGATGGCTGGCTAGTGAGGGAGGGAGTTCTGAAAAATAAATCTATTCTGGGCAATCCAAATGGCCCAGCAAGTAAGTAGGGGGAGGTTCTTGGCTTTCGTTGAGGGTGTAGTGGACCACCATCCCTCCCAGGCTTCCCGTACAGTAGTGCCTTGACAATTTGGAAGCGAGGGTATATGCAAGTGAATAGCAGTCCACAGTTCTTTTATGGATGGGCATATAAGAAAGAGATGATCCACTATTTCATTGTCGGATTTGCATAGGCTGCACCAAAAAGGTCCATGAAAGGATCTTTTGATAAGATTTTCTCCCGCTGGGATTTTATGTCTCGGAATGGTCCACATGAGGAGCCTCGTTCTGGGAGGTTCTTTTAGTTTCCATAAGTTACGCCACCATGGTTCACATAGTGGAGGTTTCATAGGGTTCATGAGAGTTATATAACCCACTTTTGGTGTATATTTCCCACGCTTCGCATGTGCCCAGATTAACTCGTCCTCCCCTTCCTGTATCCTGATATGAGATTCTGTGAGGGCCTCCGTGTATTCTTTCTAGTGTTGTTTCCATGGTTGAGGGATCTGCAATGCCCTCCCAAATTTCCAGGCTTGTTGCAGGTAAGTAGAGTGATTATTATTCATTATATGACAAAGATGTGATATCCCTCTGGTATTAAGGTCAGTTCTAAGCTCCTGTGGGAGTCTGTGAGCGTTCCCACATCCAATCCAGGGATCAATCCCTATTCTAACTACATCTCCCGACTTTATTCTCCAAGTGAGGCCTTCCCTGATGAGGGGCATTGCTTGTAAGACTGATTTCCATATGTTAGATCTTCTAGCTTGAATCCACAGGGGTTGTCTAAGCCAATCCATGATGTTTAAAGGAGCTATGTATTTAGAGATAGCCACCTTAGTCCACAGGCTGTGAGATGTGACTAGCTGCCACCCTAGTTTTGCCGCCAGGGCTGTGGAGAAAGTGCCAAGGCTTTTGATTCCCCATCCTCCCCATTTTTTTGGGAGTGCCAGGGATTCCCAATTGGTCCAAACAAATATCCTTCCTGGCTGTTTCCCCTTCCACAGGAATCTACAGCATAGGTTTTTTTATTCTGGCTAGTATTCCCCTTGGTATCCAAGTTAAGGACATCTAATATACTGGGGTTGCTTCCAGAACTGCTTTTATGAGGATCAACCTTCCTACTCTTGATAAGTATTTGTGGAACTAGATGTTTAACCTTTTTTCCATTTTGGTTATAATCCAGATCCAATCAGCGCTCTTATATCCAAGGGGCTTTAATCTATATCCTAGATATTTGAGTCCCTCATCCAGGTGATGGAGGGTATATGGGAATCTTCGCAGGGCATACTGAGTCTCGTATGGAGAGCATCCAATAGCCATTATAGTGGACTTTGTTTCATTAACCAACATTCCAGTAGCTGCTAGAAAGATAGTGAAAGAGTTGAGTAGAGCAGTCACGTCACCAATACTCCCATTTAATAAGAGCAGCACATCATCGACAAAGAGCAAATGTGTCAATGTGCATCCTTCTGTGATGCAGATCCCCCTTAGCCTGCCTCATCGGTGTTCTTCCTTTAATATACGGCTGAGTCCTTCCATGATGAGTAAGAAAAGTAGCGGGGACAGTGGACATCCTTGCCTGAGGCCTCTTTCGGAGTGAAAGAAAGGAGAGGCCGCACCATTTATAAGAACACTGAATGCTACATTAGTAACACAACACATAATCCATCTTATGAATTCAAATGGAAATCCCAAGTGTGTTAATATCATTTTGATGTATAGCCAATTAACTCTGTCAAAGGCTTTCGAGAGGTCGACTTTTAGGACCATACCATTGAGCTTCTGGGTCTAAATAGAATGTAGAATTTCTTGGGTAGTACCGACCGCTTCATGGATTTGTCTGTTTTGAAGGAAGGCAAATTGTTCGGATGAGATGTGGTTTGATAAGATCGGCCAGAGGCGATTGGCTATGATCTTGGAGATGATCTTGTAGATACAGTTACACAAGGAAATGGGTCGGAAGTCATTGAAAGAGGCGGGGTTATCCGATTTGGGTATGAGGGCGATAAAGGTTGAGTTGAATGCCTCATACATTCTACCAAAGGATCTGCATTCTTCTATAACTTGTAGAAGATCCCCACCCAGAGTATCAAAGAAAGCCAGATAGAATTCCACATTCCAGCCATCCGGGCTTGGGCTTTTGTCTCGCTTAAACCATTTAAGGGTGGATTCCAGTTCTCCCAGGGAGACCTCCCTTGTCAATTCCAAGGCTTCCTCTTGGTCAACAAACCTTGGAAATAATTGTGCAGTCCTCATGATTTCCGCCAAGGTGGTATTTGGGGGAGCCTTATAGATATTCCTGAAGTGGGTTGTGGCCATGGCTGCTAATCGGGGGAAGGTGTTCACCGGTTCTCCATGTTCATCTGCTAGCTGCCAAATAGTATTAATAGCTTTGTGCCCATTCGCAAATTTATGATAGAACTTGGTGTTATCATCTCCTTCCTTGAGCCAGATGGCTCTGCTTCTCAATCTCCAACTCTCCTCCCTATCCTTAAGAATCTGGCTTCTCTTAGCCATAAGAGAGGATATTTGTTCTTTGTGTTCTGGGGAAGAGAAGATCCCCCCAAATTCATTCTCATAATCCTCAATGGCTTCTTCAGTTAGTTTGAGTATATTGTCTTCATGTGTTCTCTTCTTATGTGCCCATTTTTTGGATAGGTTTTTTAGTTCTCTCAAGTTTTTTGCAAATCCTTTCGAGATAGTCCTTTCTGCCACAGGGGATGAGCCTTCCAGAAATCAGTTACTAGACGGATATAATCTGCGTCTCTCAGTCATGCAACATTAAATTTGAAGGGGCCTTTAGGTTTGTTCATACTCCCTCTAATTTCCAGATAGATCGGCCTATGATCCAGTAAACCCCCTGAGCCCACCCACTGTCTAATCCCCTGCCCCAAGTTCAACAATTGCTCCTTGATGAGGAATCTATCAAGTCTTCTGGAGAGACTGTTCTCCCCTGATCTGTTATTCCTCCAAGTAGGTGGGATTTTTGATGAGGGGATATCAATGAGGTTATGGTCCTCCAAAATGGTCTCAAAAAAATCTAAGAGTTTATCTCTTTGTGCATTGTGCCCTCATGATTCTGCATAGCCAATGGAGAAATTTAGCTCCCCCCCCCCCAAAAAAAAAATGAGCTTGTCCTTTTGTAGGATGTGTGATTCTAATAGTGTATTACAAAAATCTTCCCTATTGTGACAGGGGCCATATATATTGACGACCCTAAGCTCAGAGTCGAGTTTAGAGGAGTATATGTCTGCTCCAAGATGGCCTAAGCTCCCCCAAGTATTACAGATTTGGATGGAACAATTGTTTACACCCAGGGCGAGGCCCCCAGAACGCCCTGTTGCATCAAGGGTGTGAAAAGTCCAATCAGGTAGCCATGATTCAAGAAGGTGGGTAATAATACATCCTTGACCTAGGGTTTCTTGAAGAGAAAGGATATCAAAGGGTTCAGATAAGAGCAATCTGCTCATGGCTAGTTTTTTGTCGGGGCTAGCCAACCCTCTACATTTGAAGGAGAGAAATTTCATGGAGGAGGGTGCTCGTGGGTATTCACTGCTCTAAGTACCCAATCAATGGCATGTTGTTTGCCCGTAACAATCTCTTCCCCAGCTTGTAGCTTAGCTTTGGATAGGGAGGAGGGTCTGCCTCTAGTCAGCTTTAAAGGAGGGGGAGAGGTAATCAGGCCGATACCAGGGTGTCATGGGCCTATGATCTAAACCGAGAGCAGGTGGGGTATCTGTAGGATGGAGGGTTGGGATGGGGGGGGGAGCATGGATGAGGGGGTTGGGAAGAGGTTCTTCAGGAAAGGAAGGCGGAGTGCAGGAGATGATGGGAGAGGAGGGCTTGATAGGGAAATCCATGGTAATGGGAGGGTTGATGGAGTGAGCAAGGCACTGAACAAAACTTGTATCAATGTAGTGCGGAGAAATAATAGAATAAGCAGAGGAGGAGATTGTATTCGACATACCCATACAAAAAGCAGCCTCAGCAGCCGCCCTTACCTTGGTTAGAGGAGGAGAGGGTGCGCCGATGGGTGCCTTTCCCCACTTCTTTCTGATCTCCTTAGCAGGTGCGGGTACTGCATCTGAATGTGCCAAATTTGCAGCCTCTTCCGCCACTGTAGGGCTACCCTGAGCTTGTGAGCTTTTCTGTGGGGTTTCCTTCCCCTTAGCTCCCTCCCTCGCCTTCTTATTCAGAGGACAGTCTTTGAACAAGTGTCCCACCTTGTGGCATCGTCTATAGCGAAAATGGACTCCTTCGTAATCTAGAATTTGCTAATGGGAGAAGGTTTTCCAGTGTAAGGTGATATGATCCTGAGGGCCGCCCCGAGTATCCAGATGAACAAGTATCCTAGCATATGCCATCATGCCGGTAGTTAGATATGATCTATCATGCTTGAGATAGGTTCCCAGAGTGTTGCCGATGCGCCAGAATGTATCCTCCGACCAGAATTGAAGGGTAGTCCGGGTAGCCGAACCCAAATATGCCCAACTCCTATCTATTCTTTTTCCGGATCAAAAATAGGGTTCCAACGCCGGAGAAGAACTGGAGCATGCTCAAAATGCAAGAAAGAAGATAGGACCCAATTTGTGTGCTCAGATCTGGCAAAGCGCAGAGAAAACCATCCCCTAACAAAGGTTTGAACAAAAGGGAGATCCGCCAGGTGCTGACCCCATACCTCAGAGGTCCACAGTTTGAGCCTAGCCACTTTGTAGCTTTGGCCGCGAATCCTTCCAACCAACACTCGATCTGCCATGTCCATGGTGTCGCCCCACTATATATCCTCCCCGAGTCTGAGAATAAAGACTTCGCCTCTGGCTTTGAAACACTTCCTCTTTTTTCCCGGCCGAGACAGTTCTTCAGGGGCGTCCGATCGATCCTCCTGCTAGGTAGGGTTTGAGTCGAGGTTATCAGGGCAAGGATGGTCGGGCGCTGGAATTGGTTCCGAAAGCGAAGGTATTACCGCGTAGTTACCTGATGGAGGCGCCTTAGGTACAACAGCTTTTAGATTACCCTGAGCTGAGTTGAGGGATCACAGGGGTTTGCTTGTAGATCCAATAGGGTGGGATGAGAGGGGGATTTGTGAGCTTGCGGCCTCAGGGTTTGGGTGGAAGCAGGCAGAAGCAAAATTAGCAGCCGAGGGTGACTGAGGCGGCGAGGGAGGAATCGACCAGATCAGTGGAGGCTCAGAGGATGTCACAGTGGAGTAGGAAGGTCCCGAGATTGAGTGTAGACCCACGATGGTAGCTGATAGATCACAACAGAAGGATTGGAGGTCATCTGCGGCGGAGCGAGGGGTTTGCCAGATATTTACATTCTCCAACGGGTCCTCCGTATAGTTTACTAGGTCAAGCTCCATACCTGTTCTGAGATGTTCTCAGCGAGCTGCCTCCAAGATCATTGTAACCATCGCTGCGATGAGAGTGTTCAGAAATAGGCGAGTATGGAGTAATTGAGGAGGAGGACGGGGTAACCTATGCTATTATGGAGGGCTTCGACGGGATACGGGAGTCGTCGTGGTTGAGGTAGCTGGAGGTATGCAAACAATGACAACTGGGGTAGGTAGGGTGGGTAGGGTGCAGTCGTGTCGCTTGGCTGTGAAAAGCCCTAACCCTTTTCAGACAGGCTTTGTAGCTCCATCTTCCCAATCCTTTCCAACTCATCTGACAAGTTATCCCCTGCTCACTTGTTGTCAAGGTTTCTCCTTTCACAAAATTGGTAGCTTCATTTCTTATTTGACCTTCACAACCCAGGCCTTCATTTTTTGGACTTACATAAATTTATATGGGTTTTTTAATGCCTTGACCTCTTTTACCTAAACCCTTTCCATCATAGCCAACTTTATTCAGAAGTTTATCTCCAATTCCTTTTATGCTATTCTCAAAATTTCCTAGTTCAACATCTTCACCTTTATCAAAATCATTATCAGGAGCCTCAGAACAAGAGAGAGACATATGCACATCAACATTATCATCATAAACCAAATGGAAAGTAATCGTAGAAATACCAATATTTTGAATGAGGTCACTAATATGACAAAATACATCATTGTTTTCTTTCTCTTGATTTAACTGCTTCGATTCAATTTCAAGTGCTAACAACACATTTTATTTTGCCACTAATTCTTACTGAGATTAATCTATCAAATTGTCCTCTTGATATTAAATTGTGAAGATATTACCTACAAATTGATCCAGTGATTTCAACTTTTCTTCTAATATTTTGGTGTGTTGCATAACAAAACTCTAATAACAACTATTCTTATTACGTTGACAAATCAAATTGCAACACTATGTTTTTCCTGTTTTAGTCATCAACTTTGGGTGCGGTTTCTGAATAGCTGGAAATGAATTTTTGAAAACCAAAAGCAGTTTTTGTTGGGAATGGGTTCATTAAAAAAAAAAATCTCTCAGTTTTTACACAGGTGTCATGGTTAGGAAGATTCGAATGAATCTTTGCAACCCATTTTTCCAGATTTAAATATTACATAATTTTCTATTTTTGCCATCAACTTTGGACACGGTTTTCAAGAAGTGGGAAACAAATTTTTCAAATCTGAAAGAGGCTTATGGCGAGAATGGGCTCATTTACAGAATTCTCTTTCAGTTTTTACACATATATCACAGTTTGGGATATACGAAGACATATTTGGACCCTATTTTCCAATAAATCATGCAATTCACACAATTATTTAGCCATGAAAATATTTTAAGAATTCAATGCACATGAAATATTTTAAGAATTCAATGAGAAAAACACTTACTCCTCTATGCATGGAAGTCCATAGAGGTTTTCCCAAGAAAATAATCTCGACTCTTTATCATATGAATTTTTTCCAAGCAAATAAATTTGATTCTTATTTCTTCATGCACCATATGCAAACACAATAATTTTCAAAGAGCATAGTTACTTATCTTTTAATGCATGCTTGGAATCCCTCCTTCTTCTCTCTTGGCTCCATTCTACATGTATTATGTCATTCGTTCTCATATTTTCCCATAGGCTTACAATAAGTAGAATTGAGAAAATGCAATAGCTTTTCTAAATCCTAAAAGCATTCCATAAATCACTCCATAAATGAGATTTTTCCTAAATCCTAAAATCACTCCATAAATCACTCCATAAATCATATTTTTCTAAATTCTACAATCACTCAATAAATCATCCATAAATCTCTCATGCTTTTCTTTTCAAGGTAGATTTGCTTTTGCCTTATGAACAAAATTTCACTTATCCATAGCTTTTCTAAAACTCATGATATATACCAACTTGGAAATATAATTCGTTTATATAGAAGAATATAAATTCTTCTAAATAAAAGAATTAAGAATTATTTGTTGTAATATTCTTATAATTAAGAAATATAGAAATATTCTTCACGTAATATCAATATAAGAATTAATAATATTTAATTATTCAACAACCCTAATTTTACGAGAGTTTTTATGGTAGCTTAGGCCAGGGATATTACATAATTTCCATGGAATTCATTACAGGATTGCATAGGACTTCAAGGAAACATGACTCCATCATGGTTGTGGTTGACAGGTTGAGCAAGGCAGCTCACTTCATTGTAGTGAAGTCTACTAATTTAGCCAGTGAAGCGACTCATATCTTCATCAAGGAGATAGTGAGGTTGCATGGAGTTCCCAAGAAGATTATATCAAATAGATATGCCAAGTTCACTTCCAAGTTTTGGAAGGAATTATTTACACAATTGAGGACAAAGTTAGCTTTCAATACAACTTATCATCCGCAAAAAGATGGGTAGACAAAGAAAGTTAATAGGATCCTCAAGGATATGTTGAGGATGTATGTCATGCATTAGTAGAGGAAGTGGGAGGAGTATATTCCACTGGTGGAGTCTGCTTATAACAATGGGTATCAGGAATCCTTGAAGATGATTCAAATTGAGGCTCTTTATGGGCAGAGTTGTAATACTCCTATCAACTAGAGTTATCCAGTGAACTGGGTGTTGATTGGACCAGATATGTTGGCAGAGATGGAGAAGGAGATGTAGGTTATTAAAAGGAATTTAAAGGAAAAAGACAGACATAAGAGTTATGTGGATCAACATAGATCATTTAAGGAGCTTCAGGTTGGAGAACATGTGTACTTGCGCATCAAGCCCAAGAGGAGCTCCTTAAGGATTGGGTCATGTGTCCAGTTGACATTCCAATATTGCGGGCCTTTTGAGATCCTCAAGAGGATTGGACTAGTGGCATACAAAATTTATTTTACTCCATCAGTGAAAGTCCATGATGTCTTCCATGTTTCATTACTTAAAAAGATATGTACATGATTATGATCATGTGATTGATTGGTTTGTATTGCAAGTGGAATTAGAGGAAGAGTTCTAGCCAGAACCTCAATGCATATTGTGCTGGAAACAACTCATGCTCCATAACTGATATATAGAGCAATTTAAAGTGCAGTGGAAACACTTTGGGCCTGATTAAGCTACATGGAAGATGGATGATCAGATGCAGGCATTATATCCTTCCTTATTTGTTGGTTGAGAAAATGTGTTTGGTATACATTTATATATGCATATGTGTATTATAATACTGCAACAAGTTGTGTTATAAAGCTCCAATAAACAATATGTTGTAAATACTGCATCGAGCTATGTTATAAAGCTCCAATAAGCAGTATGATGGTCATGTTTTTAGCAGTTTGTCATTTTAAATACTACATCTATATGTGTTATAAATCTCCATAAGTAATATGCTTGTCAGGTTCAGCAGGTTACTGGTCATAAGAGTCATACGAACACTGAGGACGGTGTTCCCCCAAGCGGGAGGGTTTGTAACAGCCCCAGGTTGATTTTCCATGTAAATGGAAGGACATAATAAAGGAAAAATAAGACCAAGGTCACGGGACATGTATTCCAAGTTGAATGGGGTGTGACAACATTATATTGGGCATCACTTGTGGTTAATTATGGGCTATGGAAATTGACATTCACATTGGCAAAAGGCAAAAGACAATAAATGGCAGTTAATTCAAGAAATAAAAGAAAATAGGAGAAAGGAAGATGAAGAGACAAAAATATGCATGCAAGGGAAAATGAAGGAAAAAGGGGAAAATAAAAGGAAAATAAAATAAGAGAGGAGAGAGAACATTTTAACACTCCCTTACACTCTTAGTTTTACTCTTGGTTACTCTTTTATCACATGATCACACTCTTGGACAGACTTGGACATTCTAGCATTCATTTTGGAGGAGACAAGAGGAGAACAAATACAAAAAGAGGAAGAACGCACAAGGAAGACACAAGCAAGAAAGCATAAGAAGAAGACTGGAGAAACAACTACAACAAGAGGACATTACATGTAACAGGTTGCATGTGTGATTTCCTTGTTGGGATTTGAATGCATGGTGCATGCATTTGGTTACTAGTTATTTTGCTATCATTGGCATGGGTTTTTCCTGGATTGACAATGATGCATAGCCTTTCCTTTGCCATTTTCAAATAGTTGTGATGTAGTGGTTTCCTTTTTGGTTGAGATTTGGATTATCGTAAGATTTTGGATTTGAATGAGGTGATCTAAGGAAAATCCAAAAGGTTGGGGGTGGAGATGCTTTCTTCAAGAAGCCCTTTACAAGTGGGTGGAGACAAGAAAATTCCTCTAGGTATGGTGAAGAAATTTTGATTCATCCAAGCTTGTGTTGGTTTGGTGATCTTTAGACCGGTTTAGGTGAGATCAATGTGGCTTGAGCATGGAGGTGCTTTAACCTCTGGATTCCCCATTTGGTTATACTTGGTTTATCCAATGAGATCCCACATTCATACTTGGAATATGTCATGGGGGTGATTGGTTGAAAGAAAGATTTGGTTCATACCAATCTATGGTCGGGTGGTACGTGAAAGTCCCTGACTTAGTTTCCATTTGCATATGTTAATGTGTATTTCTTTATTGAGATTAATGAGCACAAGTTATGGTTTAGCGTATGATTATATGACTAATTTGTCATGGTTTCTTTCTAGTTAAATTTTGGTTATAAGCACGATATATATCTCATTATGTGATATGCTCTTGTTATGGTATTATTCCATGGTTTGACGGATTGTTGGTTATTTATGTGAATGCATGAGATAATATGTACTTGTTGTAGCTAGTAAGAGAGGGCAATATGCCTTCTTGTTAATCCTTTGATGATCTAATGATTCAGTGAACATATATGCATTTATGAACTATAGGTACTGTGTCTACAAGTTATTGTCTAAATGTTTCACATGTGTTGGACAAGTTTTAAGCAAGAATAGATCCTGGAATTAATCATATGGACACATAGACCTTGTTGATAGTATTCTGGAAAGTTTTGGGTAGTTGACCTGAAGACTAGCCTAAAAATTTGGAACTTGGCCGCATGGAGGATGGTTTGCGGGTGTGGTTGTAGCCGTACTGAGGAAAGTTTGTGTGTGCGATTGAAGCCTTTTGGCCGCATGCACAACTTGCCATGTGTGCGACTGGGCAATGAAGTGAGTCAAAGAAGTAGTTCCAGTCCAGGAAAAGATGATCAGTGGATGTTGTCTGACATCTGAGTGATCAGGTGGTCCTGGAGGTTACAACAAAGTTTCAAGATAGTAGACCCCACTTATATAACTGGAACTTGGTTGTTGTTTCATGCATCGTAACTCTCAACTCATGTTTACCTTGCAGAGGTTGTAAAAGCGAGTAAATGTGGAGTGGGGTCTTACAATATGTTTGTCCCATGCTCCACTTGGCTTACACATTGTACAATGATGTTATACATCAATTAAAAAACATTCATTGTGTCTTATGGGTAATCAACGGAAATATCTAGAGATAGTCTTGATGTTTAATATGTGGCTTGACAAGGAAAGAGAAGCTGTTACAATGGAGGATTTGATGAAATTTTATGCTTCTTAGGATTGTTTTTTATTTTGTTTTGTTGTTTCCACCTCTCACAGAGGGGCAAGACTAAGTTCCCTCGACCTTGTCTTCCCCGTAGAGATTATCACCTAGCATTGGTGCACTCGTAAGGTTTTAATGTTGGTTGTTAGGGGCTTTGGAGTAATGCTATTGAAAGGAAAACGTGAGAAATTGCAAAACATTGGTAAGTGGTGGAGAGAATTAATCACTGTAGAGGATTTTTTAGGTTTCAACAGTTGGTGTGGGGATCCTTCCTTGCTTCCTCTTTGAGACCTTAGCTCTTCCAACAACAAAGGGACCCAGGTATACAATTTCTTTAATTGGGTTTGCGCTCAGTTCATTATACTACGTGGTGGTGATTTTATGAGGTATGTTATTATTTATTATCTTCACTCAACCGCTCTCTAGTGGGGTGACATTTTCTTTGGAGTGGTGATGATCTTTAACCCTTGTCTCAATAAAAAATTCCCTCAACTTCATTTTATTTTTCAATATGCATTGCTTGGCACTCGACCCACCACCTTGCACTGTGCCCTCACCTCACACTGTTAGCCCTTCCCTAGCCTCAACACTAACTTTGAGCTCCCATCCTCTAGGTGTCACTCTGTCTCTTTTTATATATGTTGCATGCATGTTGTCTCTTTGATTGAATATTATCCCAC
Source organism: Pinus tabuliformis (assembly GCA_031772625.1). Taxonomy (NCBI): domain Eukaryota; kingdom Viridiplantae; phylum Streptophyta; class Pinopsida; order Pinales; family Pinaceae; genus Pinus; species Pinus tabuliformis. The sequence goes on along the minus strand of CM062807.1, from coordinate 181,930,465 downwards.
CACACAACCCTATGCTTACTCCATGCCCAATTATCCCCTCCCTAGCCTTGTTAATGTTTTAGTGGCACATTCCCCCAAGTGATACTTTGTTACTCTTTCTCTAAATTGCTTACTCGTTGTTACACTGGCTTTTTCCTTCATGCCTAATCAATGTGCTAGGAGTTGATGAGGCTCTTCCAACAAGTTTGAGGACAATATCAGGGGTGACTTACCCACCCACTCTATTGCCCAAATATTCCACTTGAAGACCTTTGAACATATCCAAAATGAAATTGAAGATGCAATCGCTGAAGTTATGGTTGATTGAGATGAGTTATTCGACGCTGAAGGCATGGCCTTAGTGGCTGAGTGGATATCCGACCTAAGCCACAATTGTAGACAAATGAATCAATATCTTAGTATGATCAAGCTTTATTAGCACATCAAGGCTATCTTAGGAAAAGTTTCGTTGGAGTGAAATGAAGCCAAGAGATAAATATCTTTGTAGCTCGACGACATATAAGATGAGCATAGGGACATGTCCTTGAGCACCAAGATTTAGCCCTTTAGTTGGAAGGAATTGAAACCATTCCATCTTGTGGCAAGGGCCTAGCATTGCCAAGGACACTGGTGTATCTCATCAATGTTTCCACCTCCACTTGAGCTCCTCCATGGGTTGTAGTTTTGTTAGCAGACCCTCCCTCTAGGGTGGCACTATGGTTTTTGTTTCTACTATCTATATGTAACTATATGTTTATTTTTCTCAGTCTACTCAAATTAATTACTTAAGGAAAACTAATGTTAGCACCATGTTTAGAAAGTGGCTTAGCCATTGCCATTTTTTGGACCATGACACTGCTTTTCTGTCACTAGTTTGTTTTCCCTAGTGGCAAGCCACAGTGGAAGAAGTAATAGTTATGAATGTACATGATATATATATTTTTATTACCAATAGAATACTTAAATTAAAAATAAATAAAAGCGGTGACACCTTCCCATGAGAAAACACTAGGCAAATATAAATATAACTTATGGTACCCCTCATCTCTTCCTTGCATATATGCTCTCGTCACATGTTTGAAGTCTCTTCACTGTCGATACACACACTTTAGGAGCATGATGGATTAACTCTCCTTGTCACCATCATGCACGATTACCTTTCCCCTCTTCCCATCCTTTGCAAGCGAAGCCCAAGTCATTATTCTTGTTGCAGCCAGGAAACTTCTCTAGTATGGTGTAGGTACCCTCTATGTTCTCTAGCACATTCTGGTTGGTAAGGTGACAACAAGACTCTCCTTTGGTTAGGCCATGCCCACGTGTCTGCATCATATCCCAATGCTCCATCAAGGAGAAAATTTGCTCATGGTAATGACTCATATTCTTCGAAAATAAGTAGAGGAAATGACAAATATGCAATAAGAAATAAATCAGATTTAGATTCAACGAGCTCAAATTCCCACAAACTCGATCTCCACCACGAAAATTATTATCTATAAGAGATATCAAATCCACAAGATGGAGGATATAATTAAGTCTCTTGGGACTTAGATTGAAGATTTAAAGTTTTTTGGTCAGCAAGCTCCTTGTGCTTTAGACACTTTAGCACTCTCAACCAAATCCTCTTCTCTACCTCTCAACTTGAATATAGCACCATAATTTTCCCCTTCACCAGGTTGGGCTAACATTGTTGCAAGCTAGAACTTGTATGTTTTTAGGATTTCCTACTTAGTCTTCACAATTAGAAGCAAAAACTATGATATCATCCAATTACTATATTTTACAAAACTTAATCCTTTGGATTTACTAGTAGAAGATTGCATAAGAGGAAATTTTGATGTAATTTTGGTTTTTGGTTGCACTTTGGATGTAGATTTATATTAATATAATTTCTTACTTGTAATTAAAAGAATAAATCAAGGTGCATCTTGCATCCCAATATTAAAGAGATTGTAATGTCTATACATTCTCGTTAGAATATATCAATAAAATACGATAATTATTAGAAAAATAAAAATAAAGTAATAATAGTTTTAATGAGAGCCAAATTATATCTATATATGCCCATGGAATTATATAAACGATGAGAAGAAGAGGAATTTGAAGAAATTTTAGCTAGAAGGCATCATTGGCCAAACAAATCTCTCTGGTAAGTTTTATGGTTGTCTTCTACGAACTTGTCATTCCACATAGAAGAGAAGACACCAAGCATTGATTTATATATGTAAGCATGCCATTATAGGTCATCCTAACTAAGGATCCTTTAAGCACTAGTTATTTGTACTTCCTTTTTTTGGTTATCTCATTAATACATCCAAAGCTAAGATGGATCAACACTAGTAGTTATTTGTTAATCAAATGACATGTTTGCATGAAATTGCCACGTGAGTAAATCCTAATAGTTCTTATTTATGATTATATCAACATATCTTAGTAATCGTAATTTATAACATTGCATAGCCATGAATGGATGACATAAGCATTCCTGTGTAGTAAGCTTGTGAAGGCGCATCATATCAACCAAGATAGAGAAGGGGTCAAATCCAACGTCTAGTCTAAATCTCAAGTAATAAATGAGAGGCATGTCACCACATAAGTGACTTGAGTGAACATTTGAAGGGTCATAACTCTCATAAGAGAGGAATGTCATCAAAGAACAAGTGTGCTACAAGGCACATGCATCAACGATCTAATGGGATTGAGAAGACATTCATAATATTTGAGAAGCTATAGAATTGATATGAGAATGGGTGGCCATTCAATGCCACATTAGGTTGAGTTAACAACATTGCTTCTTGAGTGTTATTAGGTTAAATAACACTCAAGAGGGGAGGTGGGTGGGAGGGGGGGAAGAGAGACATACTTCCTTAATGGATAGATTTTTGAGTCAATTGGAGTCCTTGTTTGATGTGGACAAACAACTTCTCTCCTTCCCCTTCTTTGTTGGTAAAACAACTTCGCTTCTTCCCTCCTTTGTCAAGAAAGCAACTTCGTTCCTTATAATCTCATAGATTTAGGTAATCCTTTTCAATTTAGTACTAAAGTTACCTAAGTGGGGTGATAATTCATAATTGAATTATCTTATTAAACCAAGAGGGAAAGGTAAGGATTCTGCTACCTATATGTCCATAAATGGAATTGAGAGGGACGAACAACACACCCATGCTCATAATGGTTTTTGATGTCAATATACTAAGAACTTATGACTTCAAAAGAGCTGAAACTCCATGTGAGTTGGGGAGCCTACTCCTTGAACATGGTCACAATGAGCTAATCATATCCCTCATAAAAATTAAAACTAAGAGAAAAAGATAACAATTAATTATCCCAAGCACTCATAACCAACGAGAAAGTAACAAGTAAATATTTTATGTGGTTTTTTTGAGTTATATCCCTTTCATTTTAACATTTCTTTAAACACGATTCATGCCAAATTAACCCAATGGAAATAAATGTATTACCATCAAAAGTTCATATAAATCAATCCCATAAGGCAGGGAAAGATTAGCGAAAAAATGGCACGCGTGGGAAATATCCAAATTGATTGTAGATACAAAGTTCCTTTGCTTGAGGTCCACGATCCGCGCCGTGGGGGTGGGGTAGCCGTTGATTAGAGCGAAGAGCGGACGGTGAAGATGAGATCAAATCGCTAGCGCTAATTCTTCAAATTTGAATGATAATTCGTTGTCGGTGGGCGGTTCTGTGGGTTGAATAAAAGGGTGAACGCCGAAAGGTGGTTGGGCCATAAGCACCGATTTGCATTCGGGGTGAATATTGTGCTTCCCATTTGTTCAATTTGCACAAAGAAAAGAGGGATTGAAGAGATGGCCCGAACGAAGCAGACTGCTCGTAAATCAACAGGTGGGAAGGCGCCTCGCAAGCAGCTGGCCACGAAGGCGGCCAGGAAGTCTGCCCCGGCGACTGGCGGAGTAAAGAAGCCTCACCGATTTAGGCCCGGCACTGTTGCTCTTCGGGAGATCCGAAAGTACCAGAAGAGCACTGAGCTTCTTATAAGAAAGCTGCCATTCCAGCGGCTTGTAAGAGAGATCGCCCAGGATTTCAAGACGGACTTGAGATTCCAGTCCTCAGCGGTTTCAGCATTGCAAGAAGCGGCAGAGGCATATCTTGTCGGGTTGTTCGAGGATACTAACCTGTGCGCAATTCACGCAAAAAGGGTTACTATCATGCCCAAAGATATTCAACTCGCTCGCCGCATCCGTGGAGAGAGGGCATAATCAGACATGTTGTCAATCAATGCCAACGGTGTGTTTTCACACCGCAATATGCTGTTTCTTTGAAGTTTTTTTTGTTGTCTCCCTCATTTTCTTCCCTGGTTCTTGGAAGTCATAAGTAGAACTTTCAGATCGGCTGCTTCTTGTATAGAGGGTGCATAAAAGAAAAGCGAAGTTGCTGCAGAACTGTAATAAGAAGTGCTTGCGCCCAAGCCACATACGATTTGTATTATAGAGCCAGGGAGTTTTGTTTTCTCTTCCTCTGTTACTTGTATGATTTTTGAACGAGTATTTAAAACTTCGATTTCCCCCTTCAAGCAAAGCAAAGTTTGCGCATTAACTACGTTTAATTTTTGTATCGGAACCGGGTTTCGATCCTGGGACCTGTGAGTGATTGGCCCATGATGGCGCCACTTTGCTGTTAATGTAAGTTTTGGGCTTTTATTGATGTAATCTATCTTTTGGCGAAATATTAAATGAGCGTGCATAAAGTATCCGGAAATAATTAAGTTAGGATTTATAAAACAAATAGTCAAATGAGAGCTTTTGGAATGTTTTATATATATATATATATATTTGGTAAGGATTTATTCAACTTGTAAATGCTAATTAACATTACATGAAAAATGCTAGTCTATTTGCAGAAGTGACACTACTCTATGTTGCACATTTCATCAAATCAATAACCTACTTGCTTGCATCATTGATCTATTTTACATTTGCTTGAAAATCAGAAATCTAACTTGTAACATGCTTGTGAATTAAAAACACTAATTCTACTATGTTTGGTAGTGAGGAAAAAAAGAGGTTGGAGCGGTCTAAAAAATCTTTTAGATCATCAAATCACAAGTTGGGGGTTGTTATTCATTTTAACCAAGCTAAGGTTGAAGTGGGGAGCAAAATAGGTGGAGGAAAATGGTGCTATAGGTTTGCTATAGGTGTTGCTACAAGAGGTCTTGTATTGTTATTGGAGGCCCTGTATTGCTACAGGAAGGGTTTTGAGAGCCTTTTGGGGGTGGATATGGTATTTTTAGGGTAAGAGAAAATGGATGATGGTAAGAGGGAGTGAATGCAAGTTGGGAAAGCCTTTTAGCCAAGTCCATGACCTCTTGGAGGTTTGTCTTGCACCAAGGTGGATGCCCATGGTGTCCTTAATTACCTAAACAAAATGACTATGGAAACATAACTTGAGAGTAGTGTGAAGGTTAAAGGGAGAAGATGGAGAAGTCTAAGTGGAGATGAAAAAATGTGCCCACCCTTGCAGATCAATCACAACCTTGCAATTTCATGCATCAAATGATTAATAACACAATGAGATAAATTGTTGTGGAAAAAATGAGTTGAATTTGATTAACATTTGTTTTATTTCATAATACTATGATCAATAAAATAACTTTCAATTTGCAAAAAGTATTCATGCAAATGAATAACTAACATATATCTATTTACAAGAAATCATAAACAAATGCTTTTGGATTGAGATTGTAAATCTTTCCAATCACTCTTCCCACAAGAGGTGATAGGGAAACTTACAATCACAAGTTTTTATAGCCTAACATCTACTACAACAAAAGAAAGACATGAAAGCTTGGAAACAAGACAAATACAAAAGAGGGACTAAAGCTTTTGGGTTGGGCCCAAACCCAAAGGTTTTAGCCCTTTAGAACTAGCTTAGTTGCAACTCAATAACAAACGTTTCATTAGTAGAAAATAATAGTCTCATACATCACATGAAAGTTAACGATAACAAGGTCAATCTCTGGACTTAATAGCTACTCCTATTTGAATAAATAATTTGAATCCTAATGAGGCTTTTAGATAGTTTATTTATAGAAAAAGGTCGTTGATGACAACTCCCTTGAAAATAAGAGTGGTACCCTCGAATAGCTTGAAAATTATGGATCTAGTCCTCTTTGAGCTTCACTTGCACTTGGAGTTACTTGGATGTCAGTGAATTTGAGATTGAGTGAGGATTTAGTGATCTTAAGTTGAGCTAGAGAGTTAAGGAGCTGGACAAGCCTCTTTAGATTCTCTCTCAATTGTCTCCATCAAGCCCTTGCATAGTAAATGCCTAAAAAATGCTTCTTTTTTATGTAATTTAACCACATTAGGTCACATACTATGACAAAAACCTTTTATTCTTGCTAAACATATTATGATGAAGAATGCGAATTAATGTGAGAAAAAGACAATTCTAAGGGTTGAAGGATAACATAATGAACCTTGAAATATACCTATTAATGGGGCTCGGTTAGTATTTGGTAGCATCGGAAGTGTTCTAGCCTTGAAAATTGGTGGAGAGGCTAAGGCACATGAGTTTTAAAGAACCCAAAAATTGTTTGTTGAAATTCCATTAGAATTGTATTTTATTAAAATAATTAATATTTTTAATGGGTTTTTATGTTTAAACTTAAGAAATTTATTATATTAATGGGTATTATTCAAAATATGGGTGAGAATGATCTAGAAAGCCAATCAAGTCAAGTTTTAATCTTAGTTGTTGATTAGAGACTTAATTTCGATTGTTGAAGTCTTAATGAGAGAAGTATAAGGAGGCTTGGGGTTTAGTTAGAAACACGTTGAGGGATAGGAAATCGATTTTCTGAGGTGAGAAGTTCTTAGGAGAAAAACCTATAGGGGAGATCTTGTAGCAGAGGGGCAGTGAGAATTTGGGAGAAGGAATTTTTGGAGAATACAAGGCAAAGAAAGGATAGAAATACTTTTAGAGGAGGGTTGATGTTGGCCTATGCAGAGGTAGCACAGTCAGTGAGGAGAAGTTGAGCTTTTGTTGAGGGAATTCAAAGTTCAGTTACCGGAAGCTAGGGTGTGAGTTTGGGAGGTAGGAAAGTCGATTTCTCAACTAGCAGAGGGTCCAGAGTAGAGCGACAATGTAATACCCAAGAGGGGTGATGCAGAAGCTGCCTAGGGTGACGTAGAGGCCATCAAAAGGTGACGTAGAGCCTCCTTCGGAGTCGAGGATCAATGATTGATTCTCTAGTGACAGCGTGAGATCATTTCACTAGTCTTTTTTGTAGTATTTTTTTTGTAAAGGATTGCTAGTTGAGCATCCTAGATTTGTATTCAAAATTTTTTCTTGCATAATAATAAACCCTTAGAGCTATTGCACTGGTTTTCCCACATTGGGTTTTTCTAAGGACTATTTTGTCTAAAAATAATGTGTCCTATGTATCTTGTTCTTTGCTCAGTTTTCTATTTCATGTAATCAAATATTTAAGTAGGGTAGGCTGTAGAAGTAATTTGCTTTAGTATTTAGAAGAATAACTTGATAATGTATATTAAAATCAAGTAGGTGAAGTAGATTCAGATTTGCTGCAGTAGTGGTTTCTTGAGGATTAAGGATTTTTCACATGGTATTAGAGGATTGATTATGAAACAGGAAGAGTAGATCCAACACTGAGCAGAGAGGCCAAAAGTTGCACTTGGCAACAATTCAAATCCCCTTGAAGGGATTACGCAGTGCTTGCTGGGAAGCAGAGATTCTAAGGAAATCTCTCTCTCAGAGAGTCGACAGAGGTACAATTTCCAGTTCGTGAGTTTGCAGAGGTAGAGGGAGTGACACAAAGCCTCATCTCAGTGCTTGAATGGCACAGTATTTGCCAGGGCAAAAAATTGTCGGAAAAGAGCGAAGACACATAGAAGGGGAATTTTCTCCTCATCGAACTTTTTGCTAAAAAGTTTGAATTTCTCACTTGTTGGGCAGCTGAGTAGTGACTAGAGGAGTTAATTCAACAATTTGGGTGAGATGGCGTTGCATGGGCTCAGAGATCATGACAGGTTGGAAGGAGCATCTAACTATGTTATATGGAAGACCAAAATCTTAGTTGTTATGGAGGAATACGGTCTCGAAGCCTACGTCAAGAGTGTTGTAGCTGTTCCTGCTGACAATGATCAAAGAAAGAAGTACAAGGCCGATAAAGGGAAGGCGAAGAGGCTCATTCTCGATGGAGTTTGAGATCATGTGGTCTCACACTTGTAGGGAAAGGATACAACCCGAGAGATGTGGGAATCCTTGTTTTCACTGTATGAAGGCTCTTCCGAACAGTGGAAGATGTACCTAGAATACAAGTTGTAGTCGACATTGATGCAGAAGGGAGAAGGGGTTAACTCTTATCTTCAATGTCTTCAAGACACCAGAGACTAGCTTGCTGAAGTGGGGTCTACTCCTTAGTCTACCGCGATGGTAAGGATAGCCCTGAATGGAGTTTAAGATGAATGACAAGTCTTCATCAAAAGTATATTAGGAAGGGAAATATTACCTTCATGGGAGATGTGGGCATCCGTTCAATAGGAGGAATTAAGGAGGGGCTTAGTTAAGGTCAACCTCAATGGTAGCAGTGGGAGTGACACGAAGACAAAGGAGGAGGAGCAGAAATCTGCTCTAGCATCAAAGGGACAACAAAAGCAGAAGCGGAAGATGGACATTTTGAAGGTGAAATGTTTAAGATGTGGTGAGATGGGCCACTTTTCATCCTAGTGTCCTTTGAAAAATAATGACAAGGATGAGAAACATGATTCTAAGGCTGCTCCAACAAAAATTGACGAATATGAGTTTTCCATGAGTGTCCACGCATCTCCAGGAGGGAAATGGGGCAATATTGAGCTGTAGTCTGGAGGACTACATGTGGGCAGGATCTTTGAGTAGTCCACCTCTTGGATCAATTCCTTGCTACGAGAGCCCAAGATTCAACAGTAGAAAGATGGACTTAGTGTCAGATGATGCAATGGATTGTTTGGAGAGACAGATGCAGTAGCTGAAGATAAGAGATTGATCAGCGCAGATAAAGGTTGGCAGCAGTGCAGTTGGCACAGTGTAGAAGTCAGTAGCAGCGCAAAAGATTTAGAGGGTCAGAGAATAGAGCAGTCAGATTCCAACATTCATGGTATTATGCTGAACACAATTAAGTTCAGTTAAATTTGGATGTTTTTCAATTGCTTCTCTCAGCAACTGAGTTGCAGTATGAATGTAGTGTTAACAGTGAAAATGCTAGCAACATAGCAAATGCAACATTTGAGAGGGAGATGTAGTACAAATGCAACCGTGGTAGTGGTAGTGTCATGGGTAGCAGTACAGTTACAGCAACAACACAGTGTTGGTGGAAGTAACAATGTGGAAAGGATGTGTTTCAGACAAAGTAGCATGGCAACAGTGGGAGTGGCACGAAGACCAAGGAGGAGGAGCAGAACGCTTCTCTAGCATCAAAGGGACAACAAAAGCAAAAGCAGAAGATGGACGTTTCGAAGGTGAAATGTTTAAGATGTGGTTAGATGGGCCACTTTGCATCCTAGTGTCCTTTGAAACAAAATGACAAGGATGAGAAACATGATTTTAAGGCTGCTCCAACAAAATTGACGAATATGAGTTTTCCATGAGTGCCCACGCATCTCCAGGAGGGAAATGGGGCGATATTGAGCTGTAGTCCGGAGGACTACATGTGGGCAAGATCCTTGAGTAGTCCACCTCTTGGATAAATTCCTTGCTACGAGAGCCCAAGATTCAACAGTAGCGAGATGGACTTAGTGTTAGATGATGCAATGGATTGTTTGGAGAGATAAATGCAGTAGCTTAAGACCAGTCTAATCAGCACAGAGTAAGTTTGGTAGCAGTGCAGTTGGCACAATGCAGAAGTCAGCAGCAGCACAGAAGATTCAGAGGGTCAGAGAATATAGCAGTCAGATTCCAACATTCATGGTATTATGCTAAACACAGTTAAGCTCAATTAATTTTGGATGTTTTTCAGTTGCTTCTCTCAGCAATTGAGTTGTAGTACAAATGTAGTGTTAACAGTGGCAATGCTAGCAACATAGCATATGCAAAATTTGAGAGGGAGATGTAGTACATATGAAATAGTGGTAGTTGCAGTGTCATGGGTAGCAGTATAGTTGCAGCAACAACACAGTGTTGGTGGAAGCTACAGTGCGGAAAGGAGGTGCTTCAGATAGAGCAGCTTGTAGTTGGACATTGTTGCTAGAGCATCTTCCTCACTAAGAGGGAGTGTTATTTTTGGTAGCATCGGAAGTGATATAGCCTTGAAAATTGGTGGAGAGGCTAAGGCATGAGTTCTAAAGAACCCAGAAACTGTTTGGTGAAATTCCACCTGGATTGTATTTTATTAAAACAATTAATATTTTTAATCGGGTTTCTAAGTCTAAACTTAGGAAAATTAAAATATTAATGGGTATTAATCAAAATATGGGTGAGAGTGATCTAGAAGGTTGATCAAATCTAGTTTTAATCTTATCCGTTGGTTAGAGACTTAATCTCGACCATTGAAGTGTCAACAAGAAAAGTATAAGGAGGCTCGGGGTTCAGTTAGAAACACATAGGGAGATTGAGGAAATCGATTTTCTAAGGTGAGAAGTTCTGAGGAAAATTGATTGGGGAGATCTTGCAGCGGAGGGGCAGTGAGAATCCGGGAGAAGGAATTTCTGGAGAATACAAGGCAGAGAAAGGACATAAAGATGTCTAAAGGAGTGTTGACGCTGGCTTACACAGTGTTGATGCAGAGGCAACACAGTCAGTGAAGAGAAGTCGAGTTTCTGCTGAGGGAATTTGAAGTTCAATTGCCGAAAGCCATGGTGTGAGTCTAGGAGGAAGGAAAGTCGATTTCTTAGCCAACAGAGGGTCCAGAGTAGAGCGACAACGTAATACCCAGGGGAGTGATGCAAAAATTACCTAGGGTGACGCAGTTTGACAAAGAGGCCATCAGAAGGTGACGCAGAGTCTCTAGAGCTAAGAATCAGTCACTAATTCTCCAGTGATAGGATGAGATCATTTCACTGGTATTTTATCCAGTATTTTCTCTATAAAGGATTGCTAGTTGAGCATCCTAAATTTGTATTCAGAATCTTCTCCTGCATAACAATAAACCCTCAGAGCTGCTGCACCAGTTTTCCTGCATTGGGTTTTTCCGGAGACTATTTTGTCTAAAAATAACTGTGTCTTATGTATCTTGTTCTTTGCTCAATTTTCTGTTTCATGTAATCAAATATTTAAGAAGTGTAGGCCTTAGAAGTAATTTTCTTCAGTATTCAAAAGAATAACTTAATAATGTATATTAAAATCAGGTAGGTGAAGTAGATTCATATTTGCTGCAGTAGGGGTTCCTTGAGGATTAGGGAATTTTCACAGGCCCATCATCACCCCCTGTTGAAGGTGTTGCTCATCCTTTGAACAACTTATTCATCCATATGAAGCTCATTCGTGGTCCTGGTGGCCTCTCTGACATCCCAAGGCACCTCAGATGGTGTGCCCTCCTATGGATAAAAACCTGCATTTGCCTCTATCTTTGTCCATACTTTTTGTTCCTCTGCCTATTGAGTTTTAGTCCTATCTAATTGATTTTAAGTCTTTGCATGATTCTTTTGTATAATGGGGTTCTTTCCAAGGCACTCCTTAGCCTTTCAAGAGAGTGATACTCTTTGATTTGCGCACTGTGGGCTAAGGCATGCCACCTTCTCTGACAAATTTGTAGACTTTTTGTTCTTGACATCCTAAAAGTGTCGTCAAAATGTAGAATGGATTTCTCTTGGGTTGCTATGTACTTAGGTGCTAGATCAAAATCTTTGGAGATAAGGTTGTGATTGTTGATGACAGCTGCATGGATTACCAATTCTTCTCTGATGTATAAGGGATCTTTCTCTTCCTTTGTCGTCACTTTCTTTACCTCTTTAGCCCTTATCTCCTCATGTGTTAACCAAGATGCTAATGCCATGAGTTGCATGTTTCCCAATCTTGAATTGGGGTCCCAAAAATTCAGATTTGATAGGATCAAATTATTCATATAAAACTCAGTGACTTTTTCCCTCTCCTCCATACTTACCTTTTTTCAAAACTCAATGAATTGTTTGTAGTCTTGGAAAGGCAAAGACCCATACTGTGATAGTGTATTAATTTGAAATTGTAGCCACTGCTCCTTGAGGAAAAGAGCATCCCGATTTGGATGTTGCCTGCATTGTATGGCCTCCATAGAGAGACTTGCCATAATGGCAAGTTGTGTTTCCTTCTCTTGCAGTTGTTCTTTCAGTCTTGTATTTTCTGCTTGTAGCTGCTCCCTCATGGTTGACACCCTCAGTTTTAGGTCACTTAATTCCTTGCCAATTTCATTGATCTTTTCCTCCATTAGGCCCACATCTACATTTTTGACTTTGGCAATCTGCATCCATCTATGTGTCCTTCCTCTTTCCTTTTCTAATTCAAAGAAGAGTGGGATGGTGAACTTCTGGGGTATAATCCTACCTCCTTCAACAAACTTGTAGTAGGATTCTAATCTGGGCTGTGGATTAGGCTCTTGAAGCTCTTGGAGGCATTTTTCATTTGCTTTTGAGGTGGTTTCTCCTTCCTGTAGCTCCTTTTTCTGCTCCTGTAGCATCCCCTGTTTCTCCTATAGCTCTTCTTTTTCTGCTTGCTCAAGGGCAATTTGTGTCTTGGGTTTCTTGAAGGTCACTGCCCTGGTGGTGGGCCTTCTCTCATATGTCATAGGTGGTTTGGTTTTTCCCTTAGGAGAGGTAATATCCTCAATTTTTCCTTCACTAGGCCCCACTTCTCCCTTTTTACTAGGTGACTCCTCAATAGTGATAGGGACCTCTGAAGGAGGTTGTGGTTTCCCCTACCTAATCTTGGTGCTCTTCCTTGTTTTGAAATATAGGGGACCTTGCCTTGGCTGCCTCCTTTTGGGCTTGACAGGTGTGCTCAATGTGGCAACCACTTCTTGCTCTGTATTCCTTGGAGAAAGACTTGTTTGATGTCCTTGCTTCTCTTTTCCTTGGGGTTTAGAAGTCTTCTCAGGGATTTCTTTTTCTTCTACTTGTTTCTCTTCTTCTTCCTTAAGCTCTACTTCTTCTTCCTCTATTCTTCATGCCTCTTCCTCTTATGTTTTTCCTCCCCTTCCTCCAGTGCTAAAGGCTGGTGTTTCTCCAGGTGTGATGGCTTGGGTTTCAATGAAGACCTCCCTATCCATGTCCAAAAAATCAGTCCAGAGGACAAGGTTCCTTAAGTGGCTCAAAGCATCCATCAAAATTAACTTGATGAGGCCATGGTGGGCTATGTGTTGATGATTTCCTTCCCTCACCTTATGGCTCATTTCAATGATTGAGTGCAGGAGGAAATGGGGAACACTATTTATTTTAGGGAGAGACGATTCTACTTTGAATCTTAACTCATGAAGTAACCTAAAATGATAGTCATATACCACACTCAATCTCCCTTCACAAGATATATATTTGAGGATGTGATAATCCACCTCATCCCAGGGGTAAGGTAGGATTTCTCTTCTTACTCCATTCTTATCTTCTATGGGATTCTCTCTTTGAATGAATAAGTTATTCCTGGCTGTAACACTTACTGTCTTCTCCTCCTTTCTCCATTGAACTCCTAAGGCTGAGGTGGTCACTCTATTTATGGTTTCATGACTTAAGGAGATGGCCAATCCTCTGACAATAATAGTGGCACTATATTCCCCTTGAGGATGCAATTCCATGGAAAATTCATGAGTGATATCATCATCATACCCTTTTAATAGTGCAAAGAAACCCAACCATTGATGCCTTCTAAAAATGTTCACTGCAGGAGGGTGTTAGTGAATTCTCTTCTATTAAATCCTCCCCCCATTTCTTCTACTGCCCCTTCTTGGTATTACTTAGGTGTGGAATTCAATTTTCTTTAGAGCAATATTAGTGGTAAAAACAATGTTAAACAGTAAACTTCCTTCTTATTAGTGAGGGAGAAGGATGTTAGAATTTATATCAAAACAATTTTATTTTATTTTTAATTTTTTTCTCTGCCCCTATCTTGCCTTTACACACAACAATCTCCAAAAGGCCTACTATTCAATTGTATATTACAGGTTACCAACTTGAGGCATAATTTCTCATATAATTGTATGGAAATCAAGGATGGAGGAAACCACTTACTCCTTTTCAAAATAGCTTTGTATGTGCATGAGGGTTGAAGATAATTTTGGGTCACTATGGCTCTCTTTCACCCATAAATTCCCTCCTGTAGCTCCTTCTCGGCCCTCTTGTAGCAGTTCATACCCTCCTGTAGCCCCTGCAAACAGAGTTCGAAATAACTCGGTGGCACCCTAGGCAGTCTAATAGCAATAGCTCAACCTTCCTCTAACTACTTTCTTGAAATGAGCGATGGTGCAAATGGAGTCGAGCCTAGTACATAATATTCCCTTTGTGGTAAAGGCTCAGAGTGCTTTGGTGACATGGCACATACACGAGTTTCCTTTTTTGAACCGTTGTCCCCACTCCTTGCAATCATTACCCCTCTCCTCGTGATTATCACCTCACCCCTCATAAGCACCACCCCATTTGATTTGACATCTCCACATTGCATGGGTGACTTAATATGAACTTTAGTTAACTACCTGAGGGTGGCCAAGTTCACTGGCCACCTCCAACCTATTAAAACTCCTTTCTTGACCATTAACACATTTTAGCATTTTATGCATAGGGAAGAGGTGAGGGTTGTCATACCTGATCCTACCTGTGGATCGAATTGTTGGAGATGGTTGCATGCTGGAGCTGGGCCTCATAACATCATGATCTTGAGGGAGTTGATTTCCTTGGCTTGTTTGTTCAGGCCTTCATAACTTGATGATATTCAATTGATAACCTTGTTGTGTGTGCAGGTGCCTTCCCTGTGTCCAAGTTGCTGCTAGTGGAGTAGATGGCCTGCTTCCTAAGGATAATATGCCTCCTCTCTGCTGTAGAAATGGCTCCATGATGTTCTCTGTGGGTGAAAAAAATTACAATTAAGGAACTGGAATTGACAAATTGGAACCTTGCTAGCCTTCCTGGGGAGCTATAGGACCCCGAAGAGCCAAACAACCACTCCTAGTGCCCAAACCTTGAGATGGAATGCTTTTTTAGTGACTTGGGCTCCCAACCACATGCATGACAAGGCTTCAATGTGGTTGAGGGCCTCCAACCACATGCATAAGCCTACCAGGGTGCAACTATGACCCAAATTCCTCAGTTTAGAGGGTGTGATCCCAGATTCTGAGCCTAAATTCCAGGTTAGCCTCTAGACCACTACCCATAACTCAATGAAACTTTCCATAATCATAAATAACAACGTGACAAAACCATCCATATAAAACTTGATCAAAGACGTGACCTAACCAAGCCTAACCATGATAGTGATTTCGTCAAACATATTGAGAACATGTAATCTACAAGTCATGAATGCATATCTGAATATAGAGGTTTGAAACTTGTATGATAATCACCAAGGTCTAATTCCCTCTCAAAATATCTGCAATAACATTTGTTAGCTCATGCATTCAATAACCATTCATCAACTAATCAAAACATGTCAAGATCCATAAATAGAACCTGTTATGAAACCATGTTTATAATCGACATATAACCAAAACAATAACCTTGATAGGACAACCATCAAATCCACATAATAACAAGTACAAGCACTCATGAAATACAAGAGGAAAAAATCTCTTATTAACATATTCAAAATCCAACCATGTCAGGGACTTCTAAGTACCAGCCGACCATAGATTGGGCTAAACCAAATATTTCTTTCAACCAATCACCCTCGTGTCATATTCCAAGCATGAACGTGGGATGACAAAAACAACTAGGGCTTCTTGGAGATTAAACAACCTCCACCCTCATGCTCCCATGATCTCGCAAAAACTGGCCAAGAGATCACATAAGAAAACCTATACATAAACAACCATGGCTTCCCGGAGATTAAACCACCTCCACCTTTAAGCTTTACCACAATCCCGCCAAAACTGTTCAAGGGATTACTAGGCCCAAAACAAGCCTGGATGCTTCAGAATTTCTTCATTAATACCTTGAGAATTTTTTTTGTCTTCATCCTTAGGCTTTATCGCAATCCTACCAAAAATGGTCAAGGGACTCCTAGGCCCTATGGGAATTTTCCTGAGACCACCTCACTCAGTTCCAAAACCATCTGGAAATCAAAAGATCAACCAAATAAAAGAATCCCAACACACTATGGCTATCCAGAAATGGCAAGGCAATGACGAAACCATTGTCACACCTCGAAAAACCCATGCCAATGACAACAAGAGAACCAAATACACACATGCATGTACCATGCATTCACAAACCAGCTAGGAAATCACACATGTAACCTATTACCTATAAGTATTCCTATTGAAGCTGCTTGATCCAACTTTTCCTTGCTTTCCTTTGCTTCCTTTGCTTTCCTTTCTCTAATGCTAGAGTGCTCAAAGAATGCTCTAAGTGTGCAACAGTATGAAAGACTAAGTGTGCAACAGTATGAAAGAATAAAGAGAGATCCAAAACTGAAACTGACAAAAAGTTTAACCAACAAAAGTTGTGAACTGATCCTCAAAAACCTTTTTATCATTGAGGCCTCTATTTTCCTCATTTTTCCTTCAATTTTCCTCTTGTGCAATTTTGTACCTTTCACCTCCCTTTTCTCCTAGTTTCCTTTATTTTCATAAATAAAATATCAATTAACACCTCTTTACCTTTTCAAAGCCTTTTCCAATGTCTTTTCCAATTTACTTAGCCATAATAAACCGAAAATGAACACCCACTAGGATGTTTTGCCCAAAATCCAACTTGGAATATGTTGTGTTTTTTTCTAGAACTTGTAGTAGCATTGCTTCAGGGGACATATAAAACCTCCTAGAGACAACCTCTAGGTTGATTGTAGACCAATTCCTAGGACATCTAAATAGAGAAGTGCATGGAAGGTTATGAGTGGGGTTTCTGTTGCACTCCAATTGTCACGTAATAAAATATAATAAAAGGGCTTGGTTCAATATGCCTTCATTAAGGTAGACTCAAGTCAATATATGGATCCAAATGCGGGGGATAGATCGGGGCAATCTCAAAGAGAAATGTGTTCTTTTGGTGGCCGACACACAACAATGAGACAACTTAATATTGAAGTTGTAGTGAAGGACGAGAGGAGGAGAGGAAGAAGGGAAATATATGCGTAGGGCTGTAAACAAACAAAATCCTATGAAATAATGTTCCAGCAGAAATATGGAAGAGGGAGGAGGTCAAATGGTAGAAATAGCGGGGTGCTAATTAAGGTTTCATGCTAGATATAACATGGGTACCATTATTTGCCAACAACATGAGTAAATCCGGGCTAACACAGGTACTGTAGGTTAATCGAGTAACACAAATAAATATGTAATTATTACAGGTATTGTGGGCTATTGAATAACACAAGTAAATCTGTAATATAACATAGGTATTGTTCTCTATTTAGCAGCCTAGATAAATCCATGAATCAGAGAGAAACCAACAACTCCATTACACTGTTTTAGAGAAGGGAAAACACAAATGAAATGAGATTTACAAAGAGGAAACATATTGCACATTGATCTGCTTGGAATCACCAGGAAATTTTCATTCATACTTAGAGGGTCCAAATAACCAGTCCATAACATTCAACACAACATTAGTGAAGTCCCCCATGAATAAGCAAATAGAACGAAAAGTGGCATCTCAAAATTCAGGCCCCTGAGGGTGTGAAATTTTAGAACCTCGTTAAAGTGTTGCTTCCCCCTATTTATAAGAAGAGGGGGAGCTTAGATTATAGTTACAAAATATCTCAGCCAAAGGCCAACTGTCTGATGTACTAGTTGCCTCGGCCTGTGATAGCTCCTGCTGCCCAAAAATATTTCTAAGGATCTGATCCCTTTCTTGGAAACAAACAAAAATTACAAAATAATGCAAAGAAAGAGGAAGATTGAAAGATGATGGAGGAAGTGCCCCCCTTGTTGTTCCTATGAAAGGCCTCTGGTCAAGCCACGTCTCAGTTGTGATGTGCTTCTCCTGTTGTTCGGTCATTTCCTGTGACTTATAGCTTAACTACCTTAATAACTCATTCTCTGGAGAAATGGAGCCCCTCCCGGCAGTCCTTTGCTGTGTATAGGAGTGGAGCACCATGCCGTGCCATTAAGTCTTCTTGAGCCCCCCTTACTGGTTTATCGTTGCGCCACTACTTCATTCAACGCTTTCAGCTGCCGACCCATCCGTCTTTAAAACTCTGTACCATGCGTTCGAGGCCTAACGACAGTGGGACCTTTCCTCTTAAATTAGTGTTTACAGGGCGAGACCTTCCAATCTGCTTTAGCCCCTTTACTTCGGCCCCTTTCTGTAATTTCCTTCATATGACCGGGGGCTTGAACCAGGTGCTTAGCCCTCGAGCACTAAGGCCTTTAGACTCCTATCTAGGGAGCTTTTTCCTTTGTTAATTATAATCCTGCACACCAACAGTTTATAGTGCTTTCCTTTGATAACACCCGTGATCACTGATTTGTGGGACTAGGCCCACCCGGGGTATCGCAATTGCAACACGGGAGAGGGAGAGACC
Source organism: Pinus tabuliformis (assembly GCA_031772625.1). Classification (NCBI taxonomy): domain Eukaryota; kingdom Viridiplantae; phylum Streptophyta; class Pinopsida; order Pinales; family Pinaceae; genus Pinus; species Pinus tabuliformis. The sequence goes on along the minus strand of CM062807.1, from coordinate 181,911,883 downwards.
CATCCACTTCTTTTCATAGCGCGAGGCAACTTGTCCAGACGTGAAACTTTCACAAAGAGTGACACATAAAATATCACATCCGGGGCGATCTTTCGCATATCTCAATCACAACACAGGAGAGGGAGAGACCCATCCACTTCTTTTCATAGCGCGGGCCGACTTGTTCGAACGCGAAATTTTCATAAAGCGTGACACATAAAATGTCGCATCCTGGAGGATCTTTCGCATATCGCAATCACAACTTGGAAGGAACTTCGGTGGAAGAAATATTTTGCTTTGTGCGATCACTGATTGCCGATATGCGATGGGTGATGTCATCCCTACCACATGCCACCTTGTGAGTGGTGACATGTGTCACCTGAAAATGCTCCCATAGAACCCCTGAAAATGTCGAATCTACGTGCCATGTGTCCTCCGTACTGCCATGTCACCTCTGTACTGCCATGTCATGATGACATCAACTGCCATGTCACCTCTGTACTGCCATGTCATGATGACATCAACTGCCATGTCATTTGTGAGGACCAATGGTAGTCCGCCACATGGCCCCCTGGAGGAGAGAGAAAAAGGCTTGCATGTCCCTGTTTTGCGTTGATTTCCTTTGTTAAATGATTTCGGCCTTCCGCGACAATTTAACACTATATCGGCGAATTTCCATTTTGTAATCATTTTAACCCCAGTCATGTCCCGGATCGTCGATGTTGTGGGAAGTTTGATATACGAGACCTTTAATATCCTGCCACGTGCCCCCCTGGAGGAGGGAGAAAGTGTGAGAAGTGTGATTTTCTTTATTAAATGAAATCAGCCCCTCCCAGCGTTTTAACACAGAGGGCTTGAATTATCGATGATTTTAGTGTTTATCGGTGTACGACAATGTTCAAGACCCTTTGCCTGTGTGCATCGCTTTGCACATGCGATCGCTGATATGCGATATCGACGTTCAACATCATGAACCGCTGATACGCTATGTGTCATGGGCCATCTGACTGCCGATAGCGATTTGCGCTCTGCCTTGGTCTCGCCGATAGCCGATTTGTGATATCGGCGATCGGCTGATCGCTGATCTTATTGTCGAAGGAAGCTCCAATTGCGATATGCAATGAGCCTTTTTCTTTGGGCTATTTCCCTTTGTTTTCTAGCTTTCCAAGGGAAACTTTAAAATTGCTCCAATTTCTGATCCAGAAGTCCATTTTTGGACTTCCACATACTGTTGGAATTCTTATCATAGGCACTATTTAATGGAGAGGGGCTGATTAAACTCTGGGAGCTTCTGTGGCTTAGTAAATGGCTTCAAACTTCACTGCTTTTCTGCACTCTGGGCAACTGATACCTTTATGAAGCAGTGAGTGACAACATTGGCTACAACTAGGGACAGTGCCTTGCTGGCAAGGTGACGAGAACCTACAGACCAGTATCCTTCACCATTGGGCATGGAGTCAGAAATATATGAACTTACATAAAATATCCACGAAACTTTGTTTGTGGGGAGTCACTTCCTCCTAAAACTGAAATGTAGAAATATAAATTCTAACCACTATAAATTAAATGCTCATTGAGTGAGCTTATTTATATAAATTCTTACTTATACACAGGGCTCAATTCACCTAAGTGAGTTCAACCCTCCAATGGAGCTAGGCTAGCATTTGGGTGCTGGACCTAATGCCTTCATGTTGTTGAAATTTTAAAATAAAATAAGCATGCACCATGGAAAATCTTCAAATAAGAAGCTTTGATTCATACTCCAGAAACAACCTCTGATGCTATCCAAAGAATATGCTCATGTACTCAGCTACAGGGTCATGGAATTGACAAGGAATGTTTGCAGCTGCCTCTTTTTCACAAACAGTGGTCCAGGTCCGGGTGTGAAGAAGGACCTTTCCAAGACCTTTTACTTTCATGATGTGTTAAAATTGCTTTTTAAAATAACATTAACAAATACAACTGCAGACTGTAAAGAAGAGGAACATAACAATCATCAGCACATGAAAACAAAAGTCGTTGATAACGGAGTTCGTCCAGGAGGGACTACGTCTCCGGGCCTTGGTGTCAAGATGGTGTAGGCCGCTGCATTATGTGTTGTCAATAAAGATGATGTACACAGAGATGATGTCTCGATCATACAAGGAAGAATTCCCTCACGCAGGAGTGGTTCTAAGAGATGTTCCACAGCTAGAACTCTCAATAGAAAGACTCCTATCAGTATGACACAAAAACAAGCATGGTGCGCATCCCGCCAACATGGCACAAAAGGGATGTCAAAACAAAACACATGCATGACGACAACAAGAGTATCCCAACAACATAGAACAAGGGACCTCAAAACATAACATAAAGAGTTATGACATAAAGTACATCACATAGAAAGATTCCCGCATTAAATCAAGCAAGGAATCATGACAACATGTAATAAACAAGATCCTCCATCAATGTCAATCATGGATTTGTACAACATAATGCAGAAAGAAGAAGTACATGAGCACATAATATACCTCACCACCAAGGGCCATTTGAAGCAAAGGCTGTCAAAGTGCTGAAGCTTTCTGAAACATCGATCTCAAAGCATCGATCGCAAGAAGAACACTGTTCGCACATGAAGATGGACATCTGTGCTGGCACTTAGAAAAGTGACTGAAAGAAGAAATGAGAGAAAGACAAATCTGAATACACCATCAGATTTTTGGCGTTTAGTAGTGCTGAAACGACTGTCCAAAATCCGAATTCTGAGAATTTGAAAATTTGGAGCTCAAGGAATCTTTTAGATTCCCTCGAGATTCCTCAAAGATTCTGTTTCAGGGATGAGTTGAAAATCCGGTGCTCAGATTTCAAATCTGATTTCACCATTAAGATCCCTATGGAAAACCATGAAAAACAAGTATTAGCTCGACCATATTTTGACAAAATGAAATTTTACCTCCTTGGGGAAATTTCATGGCTCATGGTTTCGCTCCCCGTTTTCGCTGAAATCATGGTTCCACGTGCACTCTGGAAATGACTGGAAGATGCAGACCTCAAATTGAAAAACGGATAGCGCCATCGTGTTCGCGGCGACGAGAAGTGTAAATTCCATATAAAATTTCTCAATTTCTGAGAAGTTGAAAATTTGACCCTCCTGCAAAATTCACGGTTCCCGCATTAAAAATTTATTAAACTGCTCCAATTTCCATACCCGCCCCTGTCTTGAAATTCATGCAGTGCTTCTCCTCCTAACGCTGGGAAAAACTGAGTTCTTAAATAATATCCCTGGTGGAGTTACCAAAAAATTGGTTTGTAGTGGTAATAGAAGAAATTGGTTTGGTGTAGTGGTTTGGTGGACAGGATTTGAGAGAGATCAAATCTTGTCCTTTTAATTTTATCTTGTTCTGGTTTCATAACCGGAGTATTATTTGATGTTGGCACATTTTTCCAAAACTTGTGTGGTAAATAGTAACTATTTAAAGTTTTATAACCGAACTTGAGATTTTTTTTGAACGCATATATATAACCATATGACATAGTCTTTATTTTTGTTTCACCAACCGTACCAGCGCATTATATATTTGATTTTATTAGCCAAACTTGGGGTAGCGGGCCCGTACCCATCCCATCTCTTTAACTCTGACCGCATACGTGTTCCCATAGTCAACAGTGGCTATATATATATATATATATATATATATATATATATAGATATATATATATATGTACGTGGTTGCATGGTTTTGTTTTAACCCAAGTATATCCCACCAAATGCGTTGGTTACAAAGCTCCTCACCCTTCTTAGGGCGGGTGAGAGCTTTCGCTCCTCACCCTTCTTAGGGCGGGTGAGAGCTTTCGCTCCTCACCCTTCTTAGGGCGGGTGAGAGCTTTCGCTCCTCACCCTTCTTAGGGCGGGTGAGAGCTTTCGCTCCTCACCCTTCTTAGGGCGGGTGAGAGCTTTCGCTCCTCAAAATAAATCAATTGGACTCAGCTCTATAGTGAATCAACGTAAGTAAGATGGCTTGTGGTAGGTTAGTCTGAGTGTGGTAGGCTTATCGAATTTCTTATGGCTTCTGGCAAAAGGTTCCAAGGTTACAGGCTGTCATCTGTGGGACTGGGCTCTGAAAAATTTCCAAGGCATCTATCTGTTGGACCTGTTTAGGCATCTATCTGTGGGACTTTAAGGAGATCGGCACCAACCAGTCCTAACCCAGGTTATCTCTGTCTCCGAGCTGTCATTTCTAAATCCTTCCTTGCACTAGGAAGCGCAAGCCCCTCCGGGACCTTTTCTCTTTAGTGCCACTAAGCTTTAGTGATTGATTGATTGCCCACATCTACTGAGAGGGGTGATAATCGGAAGGAAGAAATTAGATGGCATGAATCGGTGTTTTTTCTTTTTAGTTTTCCTTGCACTAGGAAGCGCAAGCCCCTCCGGGACCTTGCTAAATCGTCCATATTTATGCGTTTTATCAATGCTTTTTCGTCCATATTCAGGATGGAATGTTACGTTTGATTTATGGATAATGGCATTTTACGACGTTACAACCTATTGCTGGGATGAAGCTTCCTAGCTGGCTGGAGTGGCTGGACGGGATGGCTGGGATGAATAGGGTATGGTTGGTCTTGCTTGCTGGCTGGGAGAGGAACCGAGAGCTGGTCAAGAGAAAGAAACCGAGGATGATAAGTCAATTGAAATGCATAATGACATATATAATGAATGCTTGGAATCTCCCTCATTCATCCAGCGGTCATGACATATATCATTCATTTCCGACCAAGCCAAGAAGTAAGAGGCTGCCAGTCGAGATATATTATATATGTAATTACGCTTTCTTCCTTGCCCTCAGAAGCGCAAGCCCCTCCGGGACCTTTTAGTTAGAGGAAGTGATCAGCATCCCTTTCTTAGATTCTATTATGAATGAAATGAGATTCTATGGATTTACCCCCAAAGGGCATATGAACTACGTGAGAATGAGAGGGCATATTCTAATAGAGAAAAAGAGTGATTGGTGGTGTGACCCATTGACCGGGTTAGGATACATCATTCTTTCTCGGTTCAAAAAATCACCCAGAAGATCGTGATTGATTTCCTTTGTTTGGTCGAACCAGATACATTGGTTGACCATCAATCGATATATATATTATAATATATGCCAATGTTTATATATTATATGTATCAACCATTTTAACAACCCTCCACGTTGGTTATGGAGTTTTGTTTAATATAACAAAATAATTTTGTTATACAGTTTTCCCACTTTAGTTAATATATAGGTTTTTTTTTGGGGGGGGGGGGGATTTATGATTTTTGGTTCTATTGTTTATATAGTTATTTTAATAATTGTATTAAAACAATCTTTGTTATATGGTTTTTTAACCCAAAATTATTTTTGTTGCGTGTGCAGGTTTAGGAGGCCAATGATGGAATGCCAAATGTCAAGTTGTCATGTGGGTCCCACGTGCTGACTAGGATGCCATGTGGCGCACTGTGGGCCCCATTTCCCCCTGCCATACCAAACTTTGAAGAGCTCTATCTTTTGTATACGAGCTCAGATGGACAAACCGTTCACGCCACCACAATCAGGAAGACAAGCCCTCTCAACTTATGCCACCAAATTCTCCTTTCTTCCATTTTGAATTTCAAGCCTTATGCATCCCCTTAGTGTCTCGAGATCCTCTTGGATCAAACAGTTTGCTGACGACCAATGTCTTCTTGGTCATGATAGCCACAAACACTGTTTAGCTCCTCAGCCTTAGATTTTTCAAGAAAAACTTGATGTTGATCTTTTACTGCCCATTTTTCAAAGGGGCAACCCTCTTGGGAATCTGCAATGGAATCTTCAGCTTCTGAACTTTAAGAGTCATAGACTGGAGGACCCCTTGAGAATTCCTAGTAGGAATCTTTCTGTAATAAATAATATGTTGGAAATACTGAGGGGGGGGTGAATCAGTATATATATATATTTTTTTTTTCTTGTTGTTACCAAAAGCACATATATATATATATGAAACACAGAAATAGATAGCTGGAATTAATGCTTTTATTAACATAAAAATAGTGCAATGAAATAAATACAATATATATATATATATATATATATATATATATATATATATATATATATATATATATATATATATATATATATATATATAATTGGTTGCAATTAGTTGCCAAGCTCCAACTTGGACTTCAGTGAGGCTCCAACCTCCAGAGCACCAACTTTGTCTTGTAATAGTTCTGCACTTAGGAGCACCAACTCCCAAGGATTTCAATCCTATTTAGTTCAAAGGCTCCAACCTCTTGGGCTCCAACCCAAACTTGGTATCAACTGTTTTGCTGCAGTTTTCTGCACCTAACCCTGTTTAGCTTCTACCTTTCTACAGTTCTCCTGCTTCTCTGGTCTCTCCAGCCTCTTGCCTGTTCTTCGACGTCCTCTCTCACAAATTATGCATTCATCAACAACACTTCACCTTGCTTTTTCTGTTTTTATGTGTTTCAGACACCTCTGACTGATCGTTTCCACTTTCTACCGCCTTTTTGGCTTCCTCCTTGGTCGTTGTAGATTCCTCTGCCTCGTTTGATCCTTCGGCTTTCCTCCGCAATCGCTGTGGCTTCCTCTGAGCTATTTGAGTTCACTGATACTTCATGGACACGTAAATTCATAAGAGAGGTCCAAAGGAAAACACAGAGATGTTGTGTCCCAATCGCAATCATAATCACCATGGTTCACCCCATTTAACTAATGTTCAGCCTCCTGAACCATCGGAACAGTTATTATAAGCCTTTCGGCCTAAAACACCCCACACAAGCCAAATATTTAATTACACATAGAATATGAGAAAGAACAGTAAAAAAGACTAAAGGGCGGACTTCAGGAAATATTACACCTGCACCCAAACTATATCGGATCTGTTCCTCCACAGTTTTATCGCAATCGGTGCTTTAGTGTGGCAAGGCTTCATAATGTGCGATATGTGACGGATGCGATGATGGATTAACTCATATTGCAATGTTGCAGCGGGTCCGCGTGTATATATATCGCAATCGGGAGTTGCTCTTGGCGGAGGTCCAATGCGACATCGCTAATCGCTATCGGCGATCACAATGGACCGCTTGACACATAGTAACTCTGCTCCCAAAGTGTCGATGCGATATACATCGGCAATTGCAAGTCACAAGGGTTCAGGGCTCGTTGTTAGCGCAGACCACTCTCTTATAGCGATGAGATGTTATATGTGTCGGACTGCCGATAGTGTGTTTGCCATATACTTAAGTCTTCCGCCCCGTTAGTGTATTTGCCATATACTCAGTCTTTCTGCCTTTTCCGCTTCCCGATGGTGTAAATGCCATATAACTATGTTTTGGCCTCCATTTGCACCTCTGATAGTGTATTCTGTGCATACTTATATGAACTATGCCTTTTCCGTTCCGATAGTGTAAAAGAATGCATATATATGATATGTGCTCCCGCTCTGTCTACTTCCTCTATTGCTCCAACGGCTCTGTTTGCATCCGTCTGTTCCTCTTCTTTGGCATATATGTATGGTATATATATATGGCTCCTCTGTAGCTCCGATAGATCTATTTAGGCATATATGGCCACCGAACGCAGTTTAAATGCATGCATGCATATATAAATATATATATCTCTCTCTCTCTCTCTCTCTCTGAGTTCTAATCCCGATAGTGTATTCCGCCTGCATATACACTATAATCCTCCCGATGGCTCTGTTTGCTTCGTGCTCTATTAGCTCCTCTGGTGGCTCTATCTGCTCTATTAGTTCCTCTGGTTGCTCTATCTGCTCCTCTTGGCTCCGTCTGCTCCTCGAATATTTCCATATTGACGTCAATAACAATCTGTGTCCAACAAACTCCCCCTTTGTTATTGATGGCAATATTCTTCTGCTCTCCCCCTTTGACATCAATGGCAAAGGAATGCATACAGACTCCCCCTGTTAAACTGCTCCCCCTGTCCTGCTACATCTTTATGAATGAACTTGAGTGATGATAACGAGATAACCCCCATCTTTTGACGCAGATGTTTGAATGCTTCTCGAGGAAGAGGTTTTGTGAAAATATCAGCTATCTACTCCTTAGTACTGATATATTCCAGGACAATGTTTTGTTTAGCTACTTGCTCACCGAGGAAATGATACTTGATTGGTATGTGTTTGGTCCTTGAGTGCATCACTGGATTTTTACTGAGATTGATAGAACTTGTGTTGTCACAATAGACAGTAATCAGTTGATCTATACATATGTCGACATCTTTTAGAGCTTCCTTCATCCATAGTATCTGAGTACAGCAATCTGCTGCAGCCATATACTCGGCTTCGACTGTGGATAATGCTATGGATGATTGTTTTTTGTTGAGCCAGGATACTAAACAATGTCCTAGGAAGAACACTATTCTACTAGTACTTTTCGATCATCTATACTTCCAGCCTAATCAGCATCAGTGTATGCAGTTATAGTCGGTGTTGAGCTCCTTGGGTTTTAAAGACCGAAATTAGGAGTTTCTTTCAGATATCTGAGGATTCTTTTTACAACTAATAAATGGGATTGTTTGGGAGCATATTGAAATCTTCCCACCATTCCTACTGTCTGCATTATGTCTGGTCTTGTAGCTGTTAAGTATAGAAGGGCTCCAATTATTGACCTGTAATGAGTTGCATCTACTGGAGGGGAGTCATCATCTTTGCTCAATTTGCAGTTTGTGGTCATAGGTGTGCTCATGGGTGCACAGTCCTCCATTCCATATCTTTTGAGCATGTCTTTTAGATATTTGGTTTGAGATATACACAATCCTGCTCTGGTTTGAGATACTTGAAGTCCAAGGAAGTGAGACAACTCTCCTATCATTGACATCTCAAACTCTTTTGACATGTTTTGAGAAAATTCATGGCTCATTTCATCATTATTGCTAGCAAAAATCAGATCATCGACATAAACAAGAGTAACTAGTAACTTACCTTCATCTGTCTTTATGTATAGATTACTTCCAACCACTCCCTTTTTGAAGCCTTGTTGTTGTAGATAGTGATCCAATCTTGCATACCAAGCTCTAGGAGCTTGTTTCAACCCATATAAAGCCTTTTTCAACTTACAGACTAAGTCCTTTCCTTCTGTTAGATCAAACCCTTCTGGTTGCTCCATGTAGACTTCTTCCTTGAGTTCCCCATTTAGAAATGTTGATTTCACGTCCATTTGATAGATTTTGAATCCTTTTGAGCAAGAAAATGCCAAGAACATCCTGATAGCTTCCATACGGGCTACTGGTGCAAATGTTTCTTTAAAGTCAATTCCTTCAATGTGAATAGACTTTGCAGACAAGCCTTGCCTTGTTTCTGATAACCTGTCCTTCCCCATTCATTTTATTTTTGAACACCCATTTGGTTCCTATTATGTTTTTGTCCTTTGGACGAGGTACCAGTGCCCATGTCTTGTTCTTCTCAATTGGGACATTTCTTCTTCCATGGCTTTTACCCAATGAGGATCCTTACTTGTTTCTGCAAATGTTTCTAGTTCTATCATAGATAGAAGAGCAATAACATTTCTCTTTGGTGTAATGGTCATCCTTCTTTGGGTTTGCATCCCTTCATTTCTATTGCCAATAATCTTCTCTTCTGGATAAACTTCATCTTTGAAGGCGTATGAGGTGGTTCTTTCTCCTCTTCTTCTTCTTCCTCATCTATTTCTTCTTCTTTAGGTTCTTCTTCTTCAATGAGAAGATCATCTTCATATTCTTCAATTTCTTTTTCTAGAAGGTCTTCATCAACCTTTACATCAATGCTTTCCACTATTTTCTCCAGTTGAAAATTGTAGCACTTGTAAGCCTTGCTCCGTGTAGAGTATCCAAGAAATATCCCTTCATCAACCCGAGAATCAAACTTTCCTAGTGAGCCATCATTGATTTTTATGAAGCACTTACTTCCAAAGATCTTGAAGTACTTCACTGAAGCAGGTCTTCCTTTCCATAACTCATAAGGAGTTTTTTCACAGTTTGGTCTTAATTGAGTTCGATTTAATGTATAGACAGTTGTCCCTACTGCTTCTCTCCAGAATTTTGGTTGCAAGTCTGCTGCTAATAACATTGTTCTTGCCATTTCTTGGACTGTTCGGTTTCTTCTTTCAACTACCCCATTTTGCTGAGGTGTTCTGGCAGTAGAGAATTCCCTTTTAATTCCATGAATATTACAGAACTCACTAAACTTGTTTGATGTGAATTCTCCCCCTCTGTCTGTTCTGAGGCACTTAATTTTTGAATCTTTTTCATTTTCTACAAGGGCTTTTAGATTCTTAAAAGTTAAAACACTCAAAAGTTTCAGATTTATACTTTATAAAATAAATCCACATCATTTGATCTGAATTGGATCCATAAAAGACTGTCAAAGAACCATGACTCTATCAGGTCGGGACAAACTTCTAAGAATTCCAAAACAGTGCTCGAAAACACCCTGAACCAGTGGCGATGGCAGCTAGCGTGGAACGACGAGGACCTCGGTCAAAGCGCGTTGACCGAGTCCCATGGAGACTGCGCGGGAGGTCAAAGTAGCCCCTGGGAGGCCCGGATCGGGAAATGGAGGTGATTTTTGATGCGCGATTAGCGCCTACAGGGCCGAAATGGAGAATCCCCGAGCACTCGGTCGCATGGGGGAGCTGGAGAACCATGGAAGAAAAGGGAAAAAAGTGCTAAAAGGACAAACGCAGGACCCACGCTCTGGAAACTGGCGGTATTGATTGGGACGCCCTCAAACGGTAAGCGGTTTTGGATGGAAGTGGAGCAATCCCACTCAATGATCGACGTGTGGCAAGCGGAGGTGAGAGAAAACCGTCGTTGATCGCGCGCTAATGGTCGAGCAAGTCAACTGTGCGAAACGTGCGTATGGCGTCGGATCTAGAGGCCCCAGATATAACGACTGAGATTGCACCCGACAGGGAAAGCAGAATCAACAAAGGAATGAGCCGCGTTTTAGAAGGATTTGAAGTCCGTTTTGACCGCCATGGTGGAGAAAGACTTCATCCACGATGTAACCGAATAACTGAATCGACGGAGCAGGCTGGCGCGTTTGCAGGAGGACATGTGGCCACTCCCTGAGCGCTGATGATGATGTCGAACAAGGAACTCCAAGCGCAACTGCAAAAGGTGATTCAACGGAGGCGGAAGAGGAACTGAACAGTCTTGGAACGAATGGCTTCAAAGCCATGAATAGAGAAGAAGACAATCAGTCAGAAGGAGGGACAGAGAACCCCGAGAGACAGAGGAAGAGACCAAAATCCTGAGAGGATGGAACATAGAGAAAGAAGACAGTGAAGCAAAAGCAGCAGAAGACAGAGGGCCAAGCTGACCAAAAGCAACATCGAGCACGAGAGAGCTTGAGAGATTCAAGCCATCCCATAGAGGAATCTGTCCGGACTGAGCACCACATTGGGCTCTTTCCACTGTGGAACAGAAGGTCACAGAGCTAGTAGTCAAACAGAGTCTGTGCACTCCAGTGGCTTGGGGAATCCAAGAACCACCCTGCCAAGTGAACCTGCTTCAGGAGAACTCACATTGAGTCCCTACATTGTAATTCTCTGCTGAAAGACACAATAAAACAAGGCCACCACTGAAAGCTGGACCGAAGATGTAGCCCTGGAGAATAGGGTGAACTCCTTATTAATTTCTTGTGTTCTTGTATTTGCTTATTGTATTTCTTTGCTATCTTTCCATTTAAATGTATGTGTATTGGAAATCTGATCGATCCATTGCTTAAATAACACAGGATACACACCAGCACATGAGTCTGTAATACCTTGTTCAATAAATCTTTAACCGATGTCACTCATAGGGTGATTATCAGATCAAGTGGTATCAGAGCTTTAGGCTGTAAGGTTAGACAAGCTTGTGTTGGTTTCATTGTGAATGCTCACTAGATCAAAGCTCAAATTAGGAGAAAGAGAGTTGGTGGAAACTAATCTTGAAATTGGGAGAGTCTATCCTCGGAAGACAATGTCAGAGGAAGGTTTTGTGGGGCCAGACCCTCAATTCATAGAAAGTTTCCTAGCTATAAAGTCTATGGTAGAAGAAATGTATAAGGACTTTAGAAAGCATAAGGTTGAAGATTCATGAGGTTCTAAACAAGATAAAGAAGAAGATGAGTCTCACTTCCATGACCACTCAAAAGGAAAAGGGAAAGAGGAAAGCTTTCTCACACCTCCTAATAGCCCTATGCATAATAAGAAAGCATCTTTAATTAAGTTAGATGTTAAATTTGATTTGCCTATATATGATGGAGAGCTAAATGCTGAGAGGTTGGAAAATTGGATTAGATAAATTGATGTGTATTGCAGGGTACAAAACATAGACTCAGACAAGAGTAAGATTCAGCTGGCAAGCCTACGCCTAGGAGGCACTGCCTTGGTTTGGTGGGAAGGCAGAACCCAAGCTGATATGAAAAGGCATGGTAAGACTATCTCCGTCTGGAGTGAATTTGTTTCTGCAATCAAAAAGCAGTTCTATCCATTGGCCTACATGCAACAAGCCATGATGAGTTGGCAAACTCTTCAACAGTTGAAAGGGCAAAGTGTACAAGGGTATACTCAAGAATTCAGAAAGAGAGCATTGATGTTGGGTATCTCATTAGACTCACCAGAGACTCTTTTGAAGTACATTGGTGGTCTACACAACTACATGAGGCATACCATCCTCATGTTTAATCCCACTAGTATAGGTGAGGTATCTGTACAAGCTACTCATCTAGAAGCTAGAGGAAAGAATGGAAATCCAGAAGCTGGGGGACCATCCCAACCCACTGTAAGCAAGAGCAAGGAGAAAAGAAAGTAGAAGTGGAAAGCAAGGAAGGCTAACACTGCACAGAAAAGCAAAGCTTCATGCACTCACTGTAAAAAGGATGGGCATGATGATGAGCATTGTTGGATTCTGCATCCAGAGATGAGACCTAAGAAGTCTGAGGGCAAGAAGAAGAAGATTGTTGTAGCTATTCAGAAAGATTTGGGGTCAGACTCAGGAGATGACACAACTATAGCAGCCACAGGTATAAAAGATAAGAATTTTGAAGCATCTACTAGTAATTCTGCTCAATCTGTTATTGATGAAGAAAATGAGAGAAAAAGACATGAGCTTTTTCATATTTGAGTTATTTCCAAAAATCAAAAGATTGATACTTTGTTTGATAGTGGCTCACAAGTAAATCTAATTTTTGAAGCAATTGTAAAGAAATTGGGATTAGCAACTACACCTCACAAGAAACCATACCCATTAGGATGGTTGAATGATAAAGCACAACTACAAGTGACTAGACAGTGCAAATTCAAGTTTTCTTTTGGGTTAGCATTTGTAGATGAGGTTGAGTTAGACATAATTCCTTTGGATATATGTGGAATTGTTTTAGGAAGCCCTTACTTGTATGATAGAAAGGCTATTTTCTATAGAGCTGAGAACAAGTATCTGCTTGTTAAAGATGGAATCGAATACTTTGTAAGAGCTCATAAGCTCAGGAATAATTATACTCTCATAAACTCAGGGCAGATAAAAAGAATGATAAATTCATGCAAACAATTCTTAATAATGGTTGTAAAGGAAAAGAAACCTGATAAAACCAATGTATTTGAGCGTTGTAATGCTGAACAACAAGCTGATATAGAAAAGGTTGTTTCATAGTATGATGTCTTATTTCAAGAACCTAAAGGCCTGCCACCCAAAAAGTGAATAGTACATGATATTATTTTGCAGCAAGATGTTCCATTGCTTAACGTTGGGATGTACAGGTTGTTTGCTTTGGAGAATGCTGAAATCAAGAAGCAAGTGCAGGATTTGCTCGAGAAAGGGTTCATCAGGCCTAGCACATCACCATGTGGGTCACCAATCGTTTTGGTGAGAAAGAAAGATGGCTCGTAGAGAATGTGTATTGACTACCGAGCACTGAATAAGATAACAATCAAAAATCATTATCCCCTTCCTCGCATAGATGATCTTTTAGATCAATTGAAGGAAGATGTTTTTTTCACCAAGCTGGATTTGCACAATGGCTACCATCAGGTCAGAGTTGCAGAGCAAGATGCATGGAAGACTGCTTTCAAAACAAAGCAGGGATTGTATGAATGGTTGGTTATGCCTTGGCTTAACTAATGCTCCAGCTACTTTCATGAGATTAATGAATGATGTACTCAGACCTTTTCTTGATGATTTTGTTATTGTGTATCTGGATGACAATTTGGTTTTTTGTAAAACATGGGAAGAACATTTAAAGCATGTTAAGCAGACATTATATGTTTTGAAAAGAGAAAAACTTTATGTTAAACTCTCAAAATGTGAATTTGGCAAAACATATCTAAATTACTTGGGTCATATAGTAGGGGGAGGTGAATTGAAAATGGATCCCTCTAAAGTGGCAGTGATTGTAAACTGGCCTAAACCTTGGTCTGCTACAGAAGTGAGAAGCTTCTTAGGAGCAGCACAATATTGGAGGAAGTTCATTTCTAACTTTTCCTCAATTGCAGCTCCCTTACATGCTTTAACAGGATTGAATGAAGTGTTTCAGTGGGGAGGCAAACATCAGAAAGCCTTCGACACCTTGAAGGAAAAGATTAGTACAACCCATGTACTAGCATTGCCAGATCTACAAAGACCATTTGAGATCCAAACTGATGCCAGTGACTATGCCATGGGAGCAGTGTTGACACAGCACGGTAAACCCATATGCTATCATTCTGAGACTTTTAATGATGCAGTAGTTAACTATCCTACATATGATAAAGAATTGTATGCATTAGTTCAGAGTGTGAAAAAGTGGAAACATTCTTTAATGGGTAAATAGACAGTAATACATACTGATCACCAACCACTTCAATATTTGCACTTCCAAACTAAGTTGCAACAATCAAGACATTACAGATGGATGGGTTTTCTACAATAGTTTCATTTAGTCATCAGATACAAAAAGGGCATACATAGCAAGGTTGCAAACATGTTATATAGACCCATTATAAATGCATCTACCATACTTAAGCATAATTTTGTACTACACGAAGGCTACATTGAACAATATGCTTAGGATATGGACTTTAAAGATGTATATGCAACTTTGAGTCAAGGAAAAATAGTAGAAGAATTAGACTATCATATGAAGGACCGACTCTTATATCATTGTGGGAAACTCTGCATTCCACAAACTGAGAGGATAAAGATAATTAGGGAAGCACATACTTCTCTGATATCAGGTCACTTTGGGGTAAGTAAAATAGTTGCACAGCTGCAAAGATTCTGCTATTGGCCGAAAATGAATGAGACAGTTTCTAGATATGTAAGAGGGTGTGCTATGTGTGCTAAAAGCAAGCCTAGCAACAGAAAACTAGGCTTGTACACTCCATTGCCAGTTCCTTCTCACCCTTGGGAAAGTGTTTCCATGGATTTTGTTGGAGGACTGCCTAAATCTAGGAAAGGTCATGATTATCTATATGTTGTTGTGGATAGGTTCAGCAAAATGTGTATTGCGAGACCTTGTAATAAACATATTACAGCTGAACAGACTGCAAAATTGTTCTTTGAACATGTATGGGTTCATTTTGGATTACCCACTTCCATTATATCTGATTGAGACACCTGATTTGTGGGGAAGTTTTGGTCGAGTCTGTGGGAACTGATGGACACCAAACTGAAGAAAAGCACAACTTTTCATCCACAAACAGATGGCCAGACAGAAGTAGTTAACAGGACAGTGATCCAGTTACTGAGAGGATATTGCAGCAAACATCCTAAGCTTTGGGATGAACACTTGTGTTATGTGCAGCATGCTTACAACAGAGCAAAACACTCTTCTACACAGAGATCTCCTTTTGAGACCTGTTTTGGTTTCACACCAAGGTCTCCTTTGGATTTTTTCTTTGGTAAAGATACCATGGTTGATGGACACAGTGATGTGGACAGGGCAACTAGGTTCATTGAACAGATCCAGGAGATCCACCAGGCAGTACAGGAACAGCTGGAAAAGAGCCAGGCCAAGTACAAGGCTAGGCATGACAAGCATCGGATGGAGCATAGTTTTCAAGTTGGTGACCAAGTCTGGCTGTATATCAACAAGCACAGGATGCAAGGTGAAGGTAAAAATCTAAAGCCTATCAGGTATGGAACCTTCAGGATACTTGAGAAGATCGGTGAAAATGCTTTTCGCCTTGATCTACCAGCTTACATGCACATCTACTCAGTCGTAAATGCAGATTGCTTGAGATTGTTTGAACCTTAAATTATTGAAGACCCTGAAGAGCAGAGTCAGTTGCCTCCTATTAATGACCTGTTACCTGAATATCTCAGTGAGTTGCAGGAAGACACAGTGCTGGACAGGAAGGTGAGGAAAACGCGTAGGGGAGATGTAGAGTACCTCAGGATTGGGCTCAAAGGTTCAAAGCCGATCAATGCAAAGTGGATTGAGATTGGACAAGTGAGAAAGCAATACCCTCACTTAGTTGATCCTTAAAAACCAACTTTTGGTGGTCCAAAAGCTTTTTCAGTGGGAAGGTCGTGATCTGAATTGGATCCATAAAAGACTGTCAAAAAACCATGACTGTATCAGGTCGGGACAAACTTCTAAGAATTCCAAAACAGCAATCGAAAACACCCTGAACTAGTGGCGATGGCAGCCAGTGTGGAACAACGAGGACCTCGGTCAAAGCGCGCTGACTGAGGCCCATGGAGACTACACAGGAGGTCAAAGTAGCCCCTGGGAGGCCCGAATCGGGAAATGGAGGTGATTTTTGATGTGCGATTAGCACCTAATCGCGCATCACTGAGCGAACAAGGCCGAAATGGAGAAGCCCCGAGCACTCGGTCGCATGGGGGAGCCAGAGAACCGTGGGCGAAAAGACAAAAAAGCGCTAAAAGGACAAAGGCGAGACCCGCGCTTTGGAAATCGGCGGTATTGATCGGGACGCCCTCAAACAGTAAGTGGTTTTGGATGGAAGCAGAGCAATCCCACTCAACGATCGACACGTGGCAAGCGGAGGTGAGAGAAAACCGCCGTAGATCACGCGCTAACGGTCGAGCAAGTCAACCGCGCAAAACGTGCGTATGGTGTCAGATCTGGAGGCCCCAGATCTAACGACTGAGATTGCGCCCGATGGGGGAAGCAGAATCGACGAAGGAATGAGCCGCGTTTTAGAAGGATTTGAAGTCCGTTTTGACCGCCACGGTGGAGAAAGACTTCATCCACGATGTAACCGAAGAACTAAACCGACATAGCAGGCTGGTGCGTTTGTAGGAGGACATGTGGCCACTCCCTGGGCATTGATGATGACGTCAAACAGGGAACTCCAAGCACAACTGCAGAAGGTGATTCGACGGAGGCGGAAGAGGAACCGAACAGCCTTGGAACGAATGGCTTCAAAGCCATGAACATAGAAGAAGACAGTCAGTCAGAAGGAGGGACAGAGAACCCCGAGAGACAGAGGAAGAGACCAGAATCCCGAGAGGAGGACAGAACACAGAGAAAGAAGACAGTGAAGCAAAAGCAGCAGAAGACAGAGGGCCGAGCTGACCAAAGGCAGCATCGAGCACTAGAGAGCTTGAGAGATTCAAGCCATCCCATAGAGGATCTGTCCGGACTGAGCACCACATTGGGCTCTTTCCACTGTAGACCAGAAGGTCACAGAGCTGGTAGGAAAACAGAGTCTGTGCACTCTAGTGGCTTGGGGAATCCAAGAACCACCCTGCCAAGCAAACCTGCTTCAGGAGAACTCACATTGAGTCCTTGCATTGTAATTCTCTGCTTAAAGACACAATAAAACAAGGCCACCACTGAAAGCTGGACCGGAGATGTAGCCCTGGAGAATAGGGTGAACTCCTTATTAATTTCTTGTGTTCTTGTATTTGCTTACTGTATTTCTCTGCTGTCTTTCCATTTAAATGTCTGTGTATTGGCAATCTGATCGATCCGTTGCTTAAATAACACAGGACACACACCAGCACATGAGTCTGTAATACCTTGTTCAATAAATCTTTAACTGATGTCACTCATAGGGTGATTATTAGATCATCATTCTAGTATAGTCATCAAAAAATAACACAAAGTACCTTTCTCCTTGGAGTGCTTGATTTCTAGTTGGTACACACAAATAAACATGGATGATCTCCAAGGGCTTTGATGTAGAGAGCTCCTTTGTCTTGTGGCTGGTTCTAGTTTGCTTTCCATGTTGACATGGACCACATACTCCTTGATTTAGTTTGAACAGCCTTGGGATGTCTCATACAACTCTAATCTTGTTGATATTGATTAGATTTTTGAAGCTTGTATGTCCAAGTCGCTTGTGCCACAACCAACTTTCATCTGTCTGAATCAGGTAGCATATATTTTCTTGAATCTTGTTCAGAATGTAAATGTTGTCTGGTGTTCTAACCCCTTTTGCCACAAGTTCACTTGAGGAAGAGTTCCTTATTTCACAGTCTTTGGTGCTGAAGACAACCTTATGTCCTTGATCACAGATTTGGTTGACACTTAGGAGATTGTGTTTGAGCCCGTCTACTAGCAGAGCATCTTGAGCTTTTTCTTTTCCATTGATCAGAGTAACAATTCCTTTTCTCGCAATTCTGCCAGATCCACCTTCAAAGGACACATTCCATTCCTTTTTGCTCAATGAGACAAACTTCCTTTTGTCTCCTATCATGTGTTTGGAGCACCCACTATCCACAAACCAATGATTTCCATTATTTTGAGCATATAGAGCCAGGCCACATTTATCCATGCTGGAATTCTTACTACTCATCTTTCTTCCTTTGAGTGGGCAGTCTTGTTCATAGTGTCCATTATTGTAGCAGAATGAGCAAATCAGATCAAATCTGGTCAAGGGATCAAATGAATTGAAGGTTTTGATTTGTCCCTGCCTTTTGGGGCCATATGAATTCATTATTCGGTCCTTTATCTTTGGCGTTTTACTTCTGCGAGCCATGCAATGTCTGGCTTGATGACCGAAGTTTTTATAGTGAAAACAGTGTCCAAGAAAGATGGTTTTGTACCTGTTGAAGCAGCCACGGTTTGAGTCGATTTCCTTCCTGGGAATTACTCCTGCCTCATTCTTTGGATTTGAGATGGGCCCTTGGTGGAGTACAGGTTTGTATTTGCTATAGTATCCATGATTCGACTCCACATTCTTCTTTGGAGTAATTCTCTCTTCATTCTTTGGATCTGGGATGCGCTTTTGATAACATACTTTTTCTTCTTTTGGATTGCAGGAAAGTGCATTGGCATAGCTTTTCGCACTATTCTTAGTGCTTGAGGATTCTCCTTTGAAACCTATTCCAGACTTGTCATGTTGAGGTTTTTGACTTTTTAGAATAGTCTCAAGTATTTGAGAGCTTTTACAGCCCTTTTTAATTTGCTCCAACTCCTTTCTCAGAGACACTATTTCGGCCTCACATTCTTCACAAGTCTCTTCTTTTTCTTTTAGCTTTGCTTCCAAGAGATCTTCTCTCCTTCTTGTTTCCTCATTTTCCACTTTGAGAGAAATGATTTTATTCCGTAGTTTCTCATTTTCTTCAATGGCACTTATTAACAGTTCATCTACATTTCCTTCCAGCCCTGAGTCATCATCATTTGTGAATGCCATGAATAATGTTTCTTGGCTTTCATCATGGTCACTTTCCTCATCTGATTTCTTTTTGATGACCATAAACTCATCCTCATCAGACTCATCTTGCTTAGAGAAGAAGTTCTTCTTATTGAACCCTTTCTTTTTGTGTGCCATTCTTTTAGAATTTCCTTCATCATCACTATCATGTTTATGAGGACATTTTGTTGCATAATGACCTATTTTTCCACACTTAAAACATATAAGAGGGTACTTTCCTTTAAGCTTAGATCCTTTCTTCAGCTTTCGTACAAATTGAGCCAATTCAGATTCCACATCAGACTCATCACTACAGTCATTCCTTTCTTTCCCCTTCTTTGACTTTGAAGCCTTGAATGCTGCATCTTTGGAGCTTGGGCCACCTTTCCTCATCTCATAGGCAGTGAGGATTCCATGGAGTTCATCCATATTGAGGGTATCTAGATCCTTTGCTTCTTCTATGGCGCTTATTTTGGAGTCAAATTTGTCTAGAAGAGATCTTAATACCTTTTGAACAATGGTACTTTCTTCAATTTTTTCATCCAATCCTTTAAGGGAGTTGACCACTTCAGCTACTCGGAGGAGGTATGCTGCAATATCTTCTTCATCTTCCATCCTCAGACTTTCAAATTGTCTTCTGTGAGTTTGAAGCTTTGCCTTCTTGACTTTTGAGTCTCCATCGTATAAGCCAACTAGCTTCTCCCACATTTCTTTGGCAGAGGTACAGTGCATGACTTTTGTAAACTCAGAATCAGTGATTCCACTAGTGATGGAGTTCAAGGCCTTTGCATTTGCAATGTAGGCTTTCCTCTCGTCTTGATCTGTTGGAAGAGTGGTAGGCATATGGTACTCATTTTGAACAAAATGCCAGACTTCAGGTCCAAGGGACATTAAGTAGTAGGTCATTCTTTTTTTCCAGAAACCAAAGTTAGTGCCATCAAACAGAGGAGGTCTTCCTGATGCTTCATGATTTCTCATCATGGCTGCAGATCCTTCTTCAAGCTGTTAGGCTAGTATGAAGAAGCTTGCTCTGATACCAATTGTTGGAAATACTGGGGGGGGGGGGGTGAATCAGTATTTCTTTTTTTTGGTTGTTCTTGTTGTTACCAAAAGCATATATATATGAAACACAGAAATAGATAGTTGGAATTAATGCTTTTATTAACACAAAAACAGTGCAATGAAATAAATACAATATATATATATATATATATATATAACTGGTTGCAATTAGTTGCCAAGCTCCAACTTGGACTTCAGTGAGGCTCCAACCTCCAGAGCACCAACTCTGTCTTGCAATAGTTCTGCACTTAGGAGCACCAACTCCCAAGGATTTCAATCCTGTTTAGTTTAGAGGCTCCAACCTCTTGGGCTCCAACCCAAACTTGGTATCAACTGTTTTGCTGCAGTTTTTTGCACCCAACCCTGTTGAGCTTCTGCCTTTCTCCAGTTCTCCTGCTTCTCTGGACTCTCTTGCCTCTTGCCTGTTCTTTGGCTTCCTCTCTCACAGATTATGCATTCATCAACAACGCTTCACCTTGTTTTTCTGTTTTTATGTGTTTCATACACCTCTTACTGATCGTTTCCACTTTCCATTGCCTTTTTGGCTTCCTCCTTGGTTGCTATAGATTCCTTTGCCTCGCTTGATCCTTCGGCTTCCCTCCATAGTCGCTGTGGCTTCCTCTGAGCTATTCGAGTTCACTGATACTCCATGGACACGTAAATTCATAAGAGAGGTCCAAAGGAAAACACAGAGAAATCATTGTATGAGTTACACCGTAATAGCGTTCATTCTTCCAATCATTATGGACATACACAGGTTTTTTTTGTTCGAGTTCATTGATACTCCATGGACACGTTCACTGATTCACCCCATTTAACTGATGTTCAGCCTCCTAAACCATCGGAACAGTTATTATAAGCCTTTCAGACTAAAACACCCCGCGCAAGCCAAATATTTAATTACATAGAGAATATGAGAAAGAATAGTCAAAAAGACTACAGGGCGGACTTCAGGAAATATTACACCCACACCTAAGCTATATCGGATCTGCTCCTCCACAGTTTTATCGCAATCGGCGCTTTAGTGTGGCAAGGCCTCATAATATGCAATATGTGACAGTTGTGATGATGGATTAAGTCATATTGCAATGTTGTGGCGGGTCCGCGTGTATATATATCGCAATTGGGAGTTTCCATTGGCGAAGGTCCGATGCGACATCGCTAATCGCTATCGGTGATCACAATGGACCGCTTGACACATAGTAACTCCGCTCCCGAAGTGCCGATGCGATATACATCGGCAATCGCATGTTGCAAGGGTTCAGGGCTCGATGTTAGCGCAAACCACTCTCTTATAGCGATGTGATATTATATGTGCCGAACTACCGATAATGTGTTTGCCATATACTTAAGTCTTCTGACCCGATATTGCATTTGCCATATACTCAGTGTTTCTGCCCTTTCCGCTTCCCGATAGTGTAAATGCCATATAACTATGTTTTGGCCTCCATTTGCGCCTCCGATAGTGTATTATGTGCATACTTATATGAACTATGCCTTTTCCATTCCAATAGTGTAAAAAGCATGCATATATATGATATGTGCTCCCGCTCTGTCTACTTCCTCTATTGCTCCGACGACTCTGTTTGTTCCTCTTCTTTGGCATATATGTATGGTATATGTATATGGCTCCTCTGTAACTTCGATAGCTCTATTTTGTCATATATGGCCCCCGAACGCTATTTAAATGCATGCATATATATATATATATATATATATATATATATATATATATATATATATATATATATATATATATATATATATATATATATATATATATATATATATATATATATATATATATATATATCTGAGTTCTGCTCCCGATGATGTATTCCGCCTGCATATACACTATAATCCTGCCGATGGCTCTATTTGCTTCGTGCTCTGTTAGCTCCTCTGGTGGCTCTGTCTGCTCTGTTAGTTCCTCTGGTTGCTCTGTTTGCTCCTCTTGGCTCCGTTTTCTCCTCGAATATTGCCATATTGACATCAATGACAATCTGTGTCCAACATAATCATAGACACTGCTTGGTCCTTCAGCTTCAGGCTCGTCTTGAAAAATTTGCTACTGGGAGCAGGCTTCCCACTTGCTGGTAAATGACTCCCTTTGAACCTCTACGACCATCTCATCCTCCCCTTAATCATATGAATTGTAAATTGGAGGAGGCTCCTGATCTTTTTTTTTAGGTGAAAGATGTGCATCATGGGCTAGAGCCTCTTCTTCTCATGCAACTTCCCATGATTGGAAGCGTTGTGGATCTGCATCACTTGACTCTTCACCAGAGTCATATTCATCATAGGAAGGAGGAACATCAAATTCAGTCAAATCAGACCTCTAAGGGTTTATTTGCAGCTCGATGATGTTTCCTTCTTCTCTTTCTTGCTCATTTGGTGATGCTTCTTGATGCAAGTAGATGTTTTCTTGGAGTGGATCTCCACAAACATCTTCAACAGGGTTATCAACCTCGGGAATGTCTTCATCATTAAAATGTGTGCAACAATCTTCAAATAGAGCATTCGGTGGATATAGTTCTTTGCAATAGTGATTGAATGCTATATGAAAACGTTTTAAGGAAGATATGTTGCCACGAGGTATTGTTTTGTACCAAACTCTAGCATCCTCCTCTAAAGAATACATGAAAAACTTCATTTGTACATCTTCAAGAAAAATACCCTATTGTTCCATGCATTCATGAAATTCTTTGAGGTGTTGGTCAGGCCTTCTATCTGTGCTCCCACTGAATCTAGGCAAATAGGTATACCATTCATGAAATGAAGGGACATGATTGGGATAACTAGCAATAGAAGAAAAATCTAGTGGGGCAAATTTGTTGGCCAGGAATGCAGGAAGGGCCATCTCGAAAACCTTCCTAGATGAGTGATGTCAGGTTCAAAGGTATGGAAAGTTTTTGGCTGCTGTAGCATTAGAGTGAGTATGGGGTTGCTTGAAAGCCAGGATGATCAAATACAGATATGGACAATGGAGTCGCCAGGATGTTTACCATAAACTTGAAACAATGGAGTCACCAAGATGTTTACCATAAAATTGAAACCGTGGAGTCGCCAAGGTAGAGATCTTCAACCCATACTTCCCTTGATCACCTAACAAAGGGAATGTAAAAATTTGTCGTACCTAGGTAAAAATACTCTATTCCGTTCCCCGGCAACAATGCCAAAAATATGTTGTGGCTTTTTCTAGCAATAGTGCTTCAAGGGACATAGAAAGCCTCCTAGAGACAACCTCTGGGTTGATTGTAGACTAGTGCCTAGGACATCTTAAATAGAGGAGTGCATGGAAGGTTATGAGTGGGGTTTCTATTGCACTCCAATTGTCACGTAGTAAAAGATAATAAAAGGAATTGGTTCAATAGGCCTTCATTAAGGTAGACTCAAGCCAATACATGGATCCAAATGCGGGGGGTAGACTGGGGCAATCTCAAAGAGAAATGTCTTCTTCTGGTGGTCGACACACAACTATGAGACAAATTAATACTGAAGTTGTAGTGAAGGTGGAGAGGAGGAGAGGAAGAAGGGAAATAGATGCGTAGGGCTGTAAACAAACAAAATCCTCTACAACAATGTTCCAGCAAAAATATGGAAGAGGGAGGAGGTGAAATGGTAGAAACAGTAGGGTGCTAATTAAGGTTTCATGCTAGATATAACATGGGTACCATTATCTGCCAACAACATGAGTAAATTTGGGCTAACACAGGTACTGTAGGTTAATCAAATAACACAAATAAATATGTAATTATTACATGTATTGTGGGCTATTGAATAACACAAGTAAATATGTAATATAACGCAGGTATTGTTCTCTATTTAGCAGCCTAGATAAACCCATGAATCAGAGAGAAACCAAAAACTTCATTACACTATTTCAGAGAAGGGAAAGCACAAACGAAATGAGATTTACAAAGAGGAAACATACTGCACATTGATCTGCTTGGATTCACCAGGAAAGTTTCATTCATACTTAGAGGGTCCAAACAACTAGTCCATAACATTCAACACAACATCAGTCAAGTCCCCATGAATAAGCAAATAGAACGAAAAGTGGCATCTCAAAATTCAGGCCCTACAGGTGCGAAATTTCGTAACCTCATTAAAGTGTTGCTTCCCCCTATTTATAAGAAGAGGGGAGCTTAGATTACAATTACAAAATATCTCATCCAAAGGCAAACTGTCTGATGTACTAGTTTCCTTGGCCTGTGATAGCTCTTTCTACCCAAAAATATTTCTAAGGATTTGATCCCTTTCTTGGAAACAAACAAAAATTACAAAATAATGCAAAGAAAGAGGAACATTGAAAGATGATGGAGGAAGTGCCCCCTTGTTGTTCCTATGAAATGCCTCTGGTCAAGCCACGTCTTAGTTGTGATGTGCTTCTCCTGTTGTTCAGTCGTTTCCTGTCACTTCCACCTTAACTACCTAAATAACTCGTTCTTTGGGGTAGGGAGTGGGTCGACTATGAGTGTTTGTTGCAGAGTAGAAATGGAGCCCCTCTCGATAGTGCTTTGTTGTGTATAGGAGAGGAGCACCATGTCGTGCCATTAATTATTCTTGAGTCCCTCTTATTTGTTTACCGCTGCACCACTACTTCATTCAACACTTTCAGCTGCCGACCCATCCATCTTTAAAACTCTGTACCATGCGCTCGGGGCCTTACGATAGCAGGACCTTTCCTCTTAAATCAATGTTTACAGGACGGGACCTTCTGGTTTGCTTTAGCCCCTTTACTTCAACCCCTTTCTGTAGTTTCCTTCATATCACATGGGGCTTGAACTAGGTGCTTAGCCCTCGAGCACTAAGGCCTTTAGACTCCTATCCGGGGAGCTTTTTCCTTTGTTAATTATAATCCCGCACACTGATGGTTTATAGCGCTTGCCTTTGATAACACCCCTTGACACCTGCGATCACTGATTTGTGGGACTGGGCCCACCCAGGGTATCGCAATCGCAACACGGGAGAGGGAGAGACCCATCCACTTATTTTCATGGCGCGGGTCGACTTGTCCGGACGCAAAACTTTCATAAAGCGTGACACATAAAATATCGCATCCAGGGGGATCTTTCGCATATCGCAATCGCAACTCGGAAGGAACTTCGGCGGAAGAAAGACTTTGCTTTGTGCGATCGCCGATTGCCGATATGCAATGGGTGACATCATCCTTGCCACATGTCACCTTGTGAGTGGTGACACGTGTCACCCGGAAATGCCCCCATAGAACCCCTGAAAATGTCGAATCTGCGTGCCATGTGCCCTCCATACTGTTGCATCACCTCCGTACTGCCATGTCATGATGATGTCAGTTGCCATGTCATTTGTGAGGACCAATGTTAGTCCACTACGTGGCCCCCTGGAGGAGAGAGAAAAAGGCTCGTCTGTCCTTGTTTTTCATCGATTTCCTTTGTTAAATGATTTCGGCCTTCCTCGACGATTTAACACTATATCGACAAATTTCCATTTCACAGTCTTTTTAACCCTGATCATGTCCTGAATCGCCGATCGCTAATGTTGCGAGAAGTGTGATATGCAGGACCTTTAATATCTTGCCACGTGGCCCCCTGAAGGAGAGAGAAAGGGGGTCTGCCTGCCCTTAGTTTTTCATTGATTTTCTTTGTTAAATGAAATTTACCCCTCTTGGCGTTTTAACACTGAGGGCTTGAATTATTGACAATTTTAATGTTTATCGGCGTTCAAAAATGTTTATGACCCTTTGCCTGTGTGCACCTCTTTGCGCTTGCAATCACTGATATGCGATATCAGCGTTCAACATCATGAACCGCCGATACGCTACTTGTCATGGGCCATCCGACCGCCAATTGCGATTTGCACTCTGCCTTGGTCCCGCCGATAGTTGATTTGCGATATCAGTTGATCGTTGATCTTACTGCCTTCCTTTGCTGCCGAAGGAAGCTCCAATTGCGATTTGCGATGAGCCTTTTCCTTTGGGCTATTTCCCTTTGTTTTCTAGCTTTCCAAGGGTAACTTTAAAATTCCTCCAACTTCTGATCTAGAAGTCCATTTTTGGACTTCCACATACCGTTGGAAAGCTTATCATGAGCACTATGCAATGGAGAGGGACTGATTAAACTTTGGGAGCTTCTGTGGCTTGGGAAATGGCTTCAAAATTCACTGCTTTTCTGCACTTTGGGCAACTGATAACTTTATGAAGCAGTGAGTGACAACAGAATACATGTCCCATGACCTTGGTCTTATTTTTGCCTTTATTAAATTATTACATGAACTTTTAACCCAGGGTTGTTATAGTTTCAAAATGAAAGACACACTTGTCTTTCTTTATTGATCTAAGCTTGAAACCCTTGCAAGACTATTAATCTCTGCTACCCTTTACCAACCTGTGCACCAACTTCTCTTGCACACTCTTCCTCTCACAATCTCCACGCACAAACTTGTGCTTCTATTGCTTGGTATCACCAACTCATGCTCACCAAAATAATGATTAAACTCGTGCCTTTGTTCCTCATTTTAAAGGAAACTCGAATGGTTAAAATTAACTTCTCATGCAACTTGTCATATTTCATGTCAACAACTTGAAAACCAATCACTCATGTTTTCCCTCAATTAACTCACAATAGAAAATCAAGAACTCGACCTTCAATTTCAACACATCAGTTAACTGCATCCTAATTTTTAGGGACTGCTTCCTAAATTCTAGGAACTCTTCCTAATTTATATGGAATCTCCTAAATTTTAGGAACTCAAGTCGTGCACAAGAAGGAACTCATTTTGGCTACTACGATTAAGGCACAAATCAAGGAACCCTTTTCTCACTAATATTTTCAACAAGCCATGCTTCATGATCAAGACTTGCCAAAGTTCTTATGGGGAGAAGCAACAGTGACAACAATATATATTCAAAATCGAAGTCCTCACAAAATTCTTGATCTCAAAACTCCAAAAGAAGCATTCTCAGGAAAGAAGCCCAATGTTGACCATCTTTGAATATTTGGATGTCCTATATATATATTCACATTCCAAAAGACAAAAGAAAGAAGTTGGACCCTGCAAGCATGAAAGGCATAGCTGTTGGTTACAATACATCATCCAGAGCCTATAGAATCTACATCAAGGAAGAGTGAAGAATTGAAGTTAGCAAAGATGTTACCTTTGATGAAAGAATTGCATATAAGAAATCCAAGGACATTCCTATTGACTTTGATGAAGAAGAAGTTCCAATATTTGAAGAAATATTGGAACATGACAATAATCGAGAACCTACAATAAATCACGAAGGTGTTGAAGGACCAAGTGAACCCTTGTTGTAGGTCGTCATTCCAGAGACTCGTAAGAGACCATCCTGGTTAAGAACAACTCTTCAGGAAGCCAAAGGACATGCAAAAATAAGAGGAACTTTCAAAGAAAGCAAGAAGTAGAAAAGAAGTAGGACCATCTACTTGTGAGGAAGCAACAAAACATCAAGAATGGAGAAAAACAATGCGGGAAGAATATCGATCTATTATGAAAAATGATGTTTGGGAAATTGTTCCTAGACCAAATGAAAAATCTATTGTCACTTCTAAATGGATTTACAAAATTAAACATGTATTTGATGGGAGCATTGACAAATACAAAGCAAGTTTTGTAGCAAGAGGATTCTCCCAAAAGGAAGGAATTAACTATGAAGAAACCTTTGCTCCTACAACTAGATATCCAACCACTAGATCATTAATCTCTTTGGATGCCACTATGGGATGGAACATTCACGAGATGCATGTTAAAACAACTTTTCTGAATGTAACAAAAGATGAGGAAGTCTACATTGAACAACCCTAGTTATTCCAAATCCACAATAGGGAATCACATGTATGTAGGTTAAATAAAACTATATCTAGTTTGAAGTAAGCCCCTAGAGCTTGGTACACAAGAATGATGCATATCTTCTAAGACTTGTCTTTGTCAAGAGTTTTGCAAATCCAAACCTTTACATTAAAGTAGTCAAGAATGAACCTATAATTATACTACTATATGTGGATGACTTACTTGTTACAGGTGCAAAGCATCGTATTCAAGAATGCATGAAGCAATTGACAACTAAATTTGACATGAAGTTTCTTGGGCTTATGCATTACTACTTGAGATTGGAGGTATAGCCAAAACCAAGTGAAATCTATCTTGGACAAAGAAAATACGTGATTAAAATATTGCATAAGTTTGGCATGATGGACAACAAAAAAGTGACCACTCCAATGATTACAGATTTAAAGAAGTTAAGAATTTCATAATCAAGCCCTATTGATCCTACACGTTGCGGACAATTAATTGGATCCTTAATGTATCTTGTGAACACTCGACTCGATATATGCTTTGTAGTAAATATTCTTAGTCAATTCTAGATGGAGCCAAGACATGATCATTGGATAACAACTAAACACATTTTGAGGTATCTTCATGGAACGATACATCACTGCTTGAGATATGTTGGTAAGCAAATTTAGCTAGTAGGCTATACAGACTCTGATTGGGGTGGCAGTGAGATAGATGGAAGAAGCACTATTGGTGGATGTTTTAGTTTGGGATCCTCTATGATCTCATGGATGAGCAGGAAACAAGATTCAGTTGCATTAAGTAGTGCTGAAGCAGAATACATTGCAACATGTGAAGTTGGAAGAGAAGTTGTTTGGTTGAGAAAGTTGCTATCATATTTGTTTGAAGGACCATTGGACCCTACCACAATATGTTGTGATAACCAAAGCAATATAAGATTGATTGAGGACCCAATATTTCATGTCAGGACGAAGCATATCAATAATAAGTATCATTACATTCGAAGCTTGGTGCAAGATGGGGTCATGAATCTACATTACATCTCCATTAATGAACAAGTAGCTGATATTTTGGCGGAGTCTCTCCCGAATAAGAAGATTGAGTACTTAAGAATCAAACTTGGACTTGTTGACATCTCCTCTCTAATGAGAGGTAGTGATATTGGACACTATATTCTCTTCTCCTTTTGTCATGCACTAGGCTAGGACTAACAACCATATGTCTAATGAAGGCCATGGAAGGAGAATGGGGAATGGAGGATTGATAAGCATCTGGGATTGGTACTTCTTGAGGATTGGGAATCCAATAGAGGTAGTAGTCTCGTGGATCGATACTCTTTGAGAATGTGGTAGGGCATCCAAGAGAAGAGTAGTCGAAGAGGATTGATATTCTTCAAGGATTGGAATTCAAGGTAAGAATAAGTCCTAGAAGGACATACCTTGTGAACATTTGGATGGGGTATGTGCCTTGAGAGGTTGAGGTGTCCATATGTGTGTGCCTCCTAGCATTGTGCTCTAATCTTGAGGAGAGTTAGAGATTGTTAGTAAAAAAGGCCTCATTATGTTGGTATTTGACAATGTCGGTCATGATGTTGATGCCTATAAGATGGCTTATCAATCAAACTTTTCTTATGATAACTTTTCAATTTGAGAATTCATGTACCTTATTCCGAAATTATGAGTACCTCCCTAGTTACGAGGGAGTGTTAGAAAAATGTAACTACAATTGGTCTTCATAATTATATTTGTAATTGTATAAATGTAAATTTATGAAAAGGAAAAGAAAAGAGAAAAAGAAAAATTCATTATTACTACTATTTTTCTAGATAAGCATGTTCTTCATGCTTCTAGGGTTCCTTGAGTCAATAAGAAATTTCGTCATGAGTCAAAGTCCCTTTCAGGGAATTTGTAATAAAAAAAATATTATTTTTGATTCTAGAAGAGACCATTTGACCCCAAGTCCAAGTCGGGCCTACCAAAGAAAGTCGGCCTAGTTTGACCACATGAAGAGGCTATAGAAAGGAGAGACTCTGACCTCATTTGGAAACACACTCATAAGTTCAATCTATGGGCAAGAAAAGTAGAAAAAGCATGAAGGTCAAGGAAAAGAAGAGCAAGGACAAGCAAGAAGGAATTATCTCTATTTTTGTCATCTCTTCTTCACACATGCAAAGTTTCAGGGGCATCTTTTCTAGTTGCAGGGTCGCAATTTTCTAAAGTTGCAGGGTTGAATTTTTTGTGAAGCTGCAGGGTAGAAAATTTGTGAAGCTGGGCCGAAATTATGAAGCTAGGCTAGTATTGAAGTTGTTCACCTTGTGCACTTTGACTTGTTTGAGGAAGCATTCTTTGGAGGGCCGACTTGGTGCTTGAGGAGGTCTTGATATTGGTCTTTGGGTCTTGAATGTCTCACTTTGAAATGATTCTATAAGAAGAGAAAAAATTTATGGGTTTTCCCTTTGGAGGGTTTTTGCCTTGGCTTGGAGCCTACATCTTGTGTTCTTTTGTTCTTGTGATCTTACTTTATGGTTTTGATAATTGCTTGATGAAGAAGATACAATAAAGTAATTAATCATAAAAAAATATCACAAGTAATTATCAAGTAAGAGGAATCAAACCCTAATTTGCAACACCCTTGATTTCTCAACACATTCCAACTAGATGACCCTACTTTTTAATCTCCATTTAACATCCCTTTCTTCGAATATTTTTTTTTTTTTCCTTTTTTCCAACCTGAACAACTCCACTTTGGCTTCAATTAATTTGTAGCTTCCCCTTCCCGACTAGAAAGAGTCAGTGGTTGGTTCTCTATTCCTACTAACTCTTGTTCTATTTCTCATTTCTTTTTCTTAGCCCATTCCTTCAACCTTTGTTTTAAGATCTTCACATTAGCTTCAAATTGGTCTACAATCAAAGAACCATCTTGGGGGTTGTAGGTTTTCTAACGACATTGACGAGGTTAATGAATTCTCCTTCCTTTAACCAATTAGAATTCATCTTGAAGGGACTAGTCAGTTTTTGAAAGGCTCCTTTTATTTCTAGAAAGATTGGGGATTGATTCAAGTCACCTCCCGTCCCTACCCATTGTTTGATAAGATTGAACTTATCAACTAGAGCTTCTGAAATTGAGAATCTTTCTATTCTCTTAGCAATTCTATCTTCCCCTATTCAATGATTTCTCTAGGTACAATTTTGACAGGATCCACATCCACAAGCTTGCTACTATCAATTTTGTTTAGAAAGTATTTAGCGAGCGGGTCTGGGCTCGCCCTAGGGCACCAAGATTCAACTTCTCCTAAAGAGAAATTCAGATGCCCTCCTATTTTACCTACCACTACTATTAAAGCTGAATGAAGCATTCTCTCCAAATAACTAATTATAATTTTTTATTTGTAAATATACCTAAAATATTAGAAAAAAAATATTTATCACAACTTCCAAAACTTTTGTTCCAACTAGCCTCACAATTCCCTTTGGGTGTGAAGTTTTGTTTTGCGTGAATTTGTGTTATAAAAGGTTAGGTAAGTATGAGGAACACTTATGGCGTTACAATTTAAATTGTTTTAATCAAAAATTTGCATTTTTTCAACCCTTGAGTGTCTTACTAATCAAACATTCATATAAATGAATTTCAAGAAACATCTATGGGTTTTTAGCCCGAAAGGGAGGAAAATATAGCGAAATTATGGCGTGCATAGGAATATCCAATTGATGGTAGGTAAGACTTTCTTTGCTTGAGGTCCATGATCCGCGTCGTGGGCTGAAGGAGCCGTCGATTAGAGTGAAGAGCGGACGGCGAGGATGAGATGAAATTGCTGGCGCGAATTCTTCGAATTTGAATTATAAATGTTTGAAGGTGAGTGGCTCGGTTTGATGAATAAAAGGGGTTAGTGGTGATCGAGTGAAGGCATTGTCTTTCAGTCGAGTGAATATAGCTCTTCGTTTTCTTTCTGAATCTGCAGATAGAGAAAAGAGATAGGTTGAAGAGATGGCCCGAACGAAGCAGACTGCCCGTAAATCAACAGGTGGGAAGGCGCCTCGCAAGCAGCTGGCCACGAAGGCGGCCAGGAAATCTGCACCGGCAACGGGTGGAGTGAAGAAACCTCACAGATTCAGGCCCGGTACTGTCGCTCTCCGGGAAATCCGGAAGTACCAGAAGAGCACTGAGCTTCTCATAAGAAAGCTGCCCTTTCAGCGGCTTGTAAGGGAGATCGCCCAGGATTTCAAGACGGACTTGAGATTCCAGTCCTCAGCAGTGGCGGCATTGCAAGAAGCGGCAGAGGCGTATCTTGTTGGGCTGTTCGAGGACACCAACCTGTGCGCGATCCACGCCAAGAGGGTTACCATCATGCCTAAAGATATCCAGCTCGCTCGCCGCATCCGTGGAGAGAGGGCATAATCATGCCTTTTGTCAATTGATGCCAACGGTGTGTTTTCACACCACAATATGCTGTTTCTTTGAAGTTTTGTTTCCCTCCCTCCCTCCCCTGCTTCTCTAAGTTTTGTTTCCCTCCCTCCCCTGCTTCTCTAAGTTTTGTTTCCCTCCCTCCCTCCCCTGCTTCTCTAGTTATGAGCAATCATGTCTGGAACCTTCGATCTTCCGCTTCTTGTAGAGGCGCATAAAAGATTTGATTTTTTGCTTCTTGTAGAGGTGCATAGAAGACCTGTACAAAAGATATTTTGTTCTCCTCTTTTTCTTCTTTAGTTCTGAGCAAGATATATTTATGCCAAAAATATTTTTTTATTTTATTTTGTCCGTTATCATTTTAAAGCAAAAATTAAAAAAAATTGAATTAGTGACTTTATATAAAAAAATATTTTAAGAAATCAGTAATCACCATCCGAAACCTATAGACTTATTGTGAAATGTTTTAATAATCATAATAATAATAATAATTTTGCTTCTAATCTGTTAATGATAATGACAATAAAAAATAAATTGTAAATATGAGCAACGAAGTGATACAAAACAGTCATATATGTGGCTTCTAAGCAAATCTCATATCTAATCCTTTGAAACTGGAATTGAGTTAGGTTAAGTAAGCAAACAAGTATCCACAGTTTGGCTTTTGAAGTGGTTCGCGTATATTTTTGGTCTTTGGATTTGATTTTGGTTCGGATTTATTACTTGTTGCTTTTCAATGGCTCTGAAGTCTTGTTTCATTTTGCAAAGTTACGTCTACGGGAAACTTGAAACCTAGTAAAATGAATGAAATCATTGCAACTCGGTAAGTTCAAAAGAAGTCTTGCTTTTTATTGCAGATGTTCTAATTAGAGGAACACTGAGGTCCACTGACTCGAATCATTATAACCTTTGTAAATAGAAGAGACAAAATCTCAGGTACAATCCTTTTTTGGGTTTGTTTTGTTTAGGTTAAGATTATTGTAATTGAATTCTTTTACCGTTGCTGAATTCTTCTAACTGCATTAATAATAATATATAATTTTTTAAGTGTTGTTTAAGAATATAATTGTTTTACATTTGAGTTTATTTGAGTTTTAGGACTTGATCTAGTGAAATTATTTTTAGTCAAATGGTAAATTTTTAGTGTTTAATAGGTATTTTTTTGTCCAAGGGAAAAATTGAACTTTTTATTAATATTTATGAAAAGTTACGTAGTATATGTAATCAAGCATTCAATTAACTGTATGATTTCTCACCATAAAAGTTTCCTTGAGATGGTGTTTGAGTGTTTTTCAACATCTACCATTTCATTTTTTTGTCATATGAACATTGATCATATTTGAAACTAGGCCTCCTCAATGAGGAAAACAACCTTGTTTGATTAGCTGTTTGGAAGTCATCATCATGTATCTAAAAACAAAAAAGATGAGTTCTTACCAAGTCTTTTTAAGAGAAAAAAAGGTTGAGCCATTCTTGGGCCTCTTCAAAGAGGAAAACAACCCAAACATGAATGATTTTGCTACATGTTTGATGTTTTTGTGAAAAAGAAATTTAAGCATTTTAAGAGTAGTGTGAATAGTTTCATTGAATATAAGAAAACTGAAACATAAACAAAAAGATTACTAGGATGCAAGAATTTGTAGTAGAGCATTTAGTGTTTTGTGTGCATTAAGTATATGGGGGTTGATTTGACACATGGACCTCATTTTGATCATTCTTCTCTATCCTCCAATTGCCCATATTTTCTTGCAAACCTGCTTTAGAAAGCTGATTTGTTGTGTCATTGTGTTCCTTGTATATGTGACATAGAGAGAAATCATTAAAGAAAAACTTCAAATGTTTTGTTTCATTTGGCAATGGAGATAATATATAATTCTGACATTTGCTCACTCCATTGAACCATTTTATAATGTTCATTGAGTCTCTAAAGGTTTGAACAGTGAGGATTTCTAGGTGGGTTAACCATCATAAAAGGAGTTTTAATGTAGATAGTTGCAAAGTTGTTTGATTTGTTCCCCAAGCCCATAGAGGCTTTGAGTCTTCTATGCTTGTTTAGGTGTATTAATATCCCAACCTTGCATTTGTTGTTTTGGTTGGAAGCCCCATCAAAATAAGCCCAAGACACTCTTTTTATTTGCTCCTCTCTTATAGGTTGAGAGTTTTCTTCCCACCTTGGTTTAGGGATGCTTATGTAAATTGCTGTGCATCCTATTGCTGTCCTTCCTATCGAGGGGATTTGATCTTGAAAAATACATTTGTTTTGAGCTAACCATATACCATTTTCTTCCACCAGATTTTGCCATCTTCAATAAACCTTCCTTCTCATATCACCCTTTGTTGGGTCAATCTCCCTACTTCCTACCACACTTCCTTAGTAAATGGGCATTCTAAGAAAATATGTTGGATTGTTTCTATGTTATTTTTACATAAGGTGCATCTTCTTGGTCTTGATTTGTATCTTCTTTGCAATACATTTCAGGTTGGCACCTTCTTCTTAAGGATACACCAAAAGAACATGTGAGCCTTAGCAGGACTTTCCATTTTCCATAATAAGGTAACCCACCAGGCTTGATTCCCCTAGATTTTTTTTGACATTAGGAATTTATAACCAAATATTGGGGTGTAAGTGGCAGTGTTTGCATGTGCCCATACTTTCTATATTTAGGTTTAGATTCGCTCTTGATAACCAAGCTTGGCCCCAAATATTTGAGTGACTTGGGTTCTTGATCTGGCTTAAGTTCTGAATGCCTCTTAAATTGAGTTGATGAATGAGACCCAGGGAAAGGGAGTAATCTTCGTTACATCCCACCCATGGGTCCTTCCCTATCCTTACTTGTTCTCCATTCCCTACATGCCAAGTCAAGCCTTGTTCTATAATTTTAAAAGCATCTATCGTAGCTTTCCACACCACTGAAGCATTCCCCTTTGTTTTGGTTGGACTCCTAATCCACTCCTCCATCGGAGTGGGATCGA
This sequence comes from Pinus tabuliformis, assembly GCA_031772625.1. Lineage (NCBI taxonomy): Eukaryota > Viridiplantae > Streptophyta > Pinopsida > Pinales > Pinaceae > Pinus > Pinus tabuliformis. Next base: position 181,876,098 of record CM062807.1, on the reverse strand, counting down.
TGTATTTCCTTTTTACCACCATTGTCCATAGATTCTCCATCTTTATTAATCTCCAACCCAGCTTTGCAGCTAAGGACGGTGCAAAGGTTGTTAAGTCTTTTATTCCCCAGCCCCCCCATTCCTTTGGCCTTGCCACCTTTTCCCATGCCACCCAAGGCAATCCTGTCTCCTCCTTTGATCCTGCCCATAGGAACCTACTGCATACCCTTCTAATTTTTTCCAATGTTCCTTTCGGAACCCAGGTGAGTGCAGCCCAATAGACTGGCATAGCCATTAGGACTGATTTTATGAGGGTCAGTCTCCCAGCTCTAGACAACCATTTGTAGCTCCAATGGGTGATCCTTGCTTCTATTTTTGCTATTAGCCAAAGCCAATCCTGTTTCTTGTATGAATTAGGTTTCAAAAAGAAACCCAAATATTTAAAGCTATCCTCTAACTTCCGCTCTTCAAATGGCAGATCTTTGATTATTTGATGAGCTTCCAATCTACTGAACCCTTCTAACAGCAATTGTGATTTTTCCTTGTTCACTTGCATTCCGGTCGCCTTTAGGAACAGTTCCAGTATCCTTTTCAATTCCTTTATTTCACTTCTTCCATTACTAAATATCAGGATGTCGTCCACAAACAGGAGATGGGTTATATGCATATTGACAGCCACTTCCAAACCTTTAATTGCGCCTTTCCTTTTGGCTTCTAAGAGCAGTTGGCTGAGCCCTTCAGCTGCTAACAGGAAGAGAAGGGGAGATAGGGGACATCCCTGTCTCAGCCCTCTCTGGCTTTGAAAGAAGTTGGATGCTGCCCCATTGATTAACACCACAAAACTTACATTGGTCAGGCATCCCATAACCCAATTTATGAAATCTATTTGAAAGCCCAAGTGGGTGAGGAGCATACGAAGATACATCCAGCTGATTCGGTCATATGCTTTGGACAGGTCTATTTTCACTACTGCTCCTTTGCTTCTTTTTTGTTTTTGTTTTAAGCTATGGATGGTTTCCTGGGCTACACCAATCGCTTCATGAATCTGTCTCCCATCTAGGAAACCAAACTGTTCTTTGGATATATGCCTAGATAGTAGTGGTTTTAATCTTTCAGCGATCACCTTTGCTATAATTTTGTAGATACAGTTACAAAGAGAGATTGGTCTAAACTCCTCGAAAGAAGGTTCTTCTTTCTTAGGGATGAGGGCTATGAAGGTTGAGTTGAAAGGGGAAAAGATTGCTCCTTTCCTTCTAGATTCTTCCACGACTTTTGTCAGTTCACCTTCGATTTGTTCAAAGAAGTGTTGGAATAGCTCCACCGTCCAACCATCCGGTCCGGGGCTCTTATCTTTTTGCATAGATTTTAGGATTCCTTCTACCTCTCCCCTTGAGACTTCCTTCATAAGGTCATAGGAGTCCCCTTCGCCCACATAGCGAGGAAAGGTCTGTGTTGTTCGGATTACCTTTGCTAAGGATACTTCCGTTGGGGCAATGAATAAGCTTTTGAAATGTCTAATTCCCATCTGTGAAAGTTCCTCAAATGTTCTTGCCTGTTGACCTCCTTCTGTCTTTAGTGACCAAATAGTGTTCGAGTTTTTCCTTCCTTTGGCATAATTATGAAAGAATTTTGTGTTCTCGTCCCCCACCTTTAGCCAGATGGCTCTGCTTTTTAGACGCCATTGTTCTTCTCTTGCTAAAAGTATTTTGCTCCTTTGAGATTCCAACAACATTATTCTATCCCTTTTTTCTTTTGTTTCGTATCCATCAACTTTTGGGCTTTCAAGGATTTGCAATTCTTTCCCTATTTGTATGAGATCCTCCTCCTCTTTCATCTTCTTGGCCTTTGCCCAGTCCTTTGTTGCTTTTTTGAGACATTTCAGGTTTTCCATAAAAAGGAAAGCTTTGTCCTCGGAATCACTGTCCCTCACAGGTCTCCATATTTCTTTGAAGAGGGAGTTATAGGACCCCTCTAGTAACCAATCTAAATTGAATTTGAAAGGCGCTGTTTTTTGGGATACTTTGATAATTCTAACAATATTGGCATATGATCGGAGGCTCCTCCTTCGCCCACCCACTGACAAAAGGCTGGAACCTTTGCTGCAGCCTCCTCTCTCAAGAGAAATCGATCCAATCTTTTTGCAACTTGATCTTCCCCTATTCTCCTATTCCTCCAAGTGGGTCTTGTCTTCAGTAAGTTTATGTCCAACAACTTGTTTTCTCTAATAAGATTTGTAAAAAAATCCGAGAGTGGGTCTTCCTTGGTTGAGGGACCCCAAGTCTCCGCCGTTCCTATGGAGAAGTTTAGATCTCCCCCAATCACCAAATTAGGGTTGTTCAACAGTGATTTAGAGAATAGGGATTTCCAGAAAAGGGCTCTACTTTGGCAAGGCCCATAAATGTTTAGGATTACCAGGTTGATGCTGAGTTCAAGGGATAAAACTTCTATCCCCATGACCTGGTCCATCCCCCAGGTATTCAACACTTTAAACTTTCCATTTTTAATCCCCATAGCTAGACCTTCAAAGTGACCTTTCGCATCCAATGCGTGAAAGCTCCAACCATTCATAATCTTTGCAAGAGCTTTTATGACTTCTTCTCCATCCCCTAGAGTTTCTTGGAGCAAAAAAATGTCTGGGTTATAGTTCCAGATTACCTCTTTTAGTGCCAGTTTTTTTGGGTTACTGGCTAAACCTCTACAATTCCAAGAGAGAATGATCATTGTCTAACCTCTGAGGGGGATTTCGCTGCTCTAAGCGCCCCAGAGATGGACATTTGTTTCCCATCTGCTATATCGATTCTGGCTCTTAGTTGAGCCTTTGACAAATTGGTTTTCCTTCCTCTCACCTTGCGTTCCCCTGACTGGGTGGTTTGCATATCAATTCCCCCCACAACATCCCAGGGAGGGGGCTTTTTCTCTCGAGGTCTGAGGTTGTAAGGGCTTGTGAAGGATAGGATTCCTTCAGTCTTTTGGGCACCCTTATCCAGGACATACTCACGGTTCAGATCTAGGTGGGGAATTGATGTGATAATACTCTCCATTTGATTGTTATCTGAATTAGAAATAGGAACAACCACGTTTTGTTGCCTGGAGGGACCAGGCCCAGATTCAACATCTATTAAAGAAATTGCAGGAATAAATAAAGGTAGGGTTGAGGCCGGGCCCGTACCCTCTTTGTCGAGAAGAAGGCTCCCGTTATTTTCTACTGCTCGTTCTAGGTCCTGCCCCAGTCCTTCATGCTGCTTTATTTGTTGATTTTCAGTGATGATTGTTTCCTGTGTTCCCATGCCCTCTTCTGCTTGCTCATGTTGTTTATCTATGTCCATCTGATCTGCTTCCTTGTCTTCCTCTGTCCGCCTTTCCTTTGTATCTTCCTCTTCTACAGCCTCTACTTCTGCCTTCCTCTGTTTCCTACGCCTTCTGAAGCCCATCGGACACTCTTTTGCCAGATGTCCATAGATATGACACTTGTGACATCGAAACGGCAGGTGTTCATAGTCTAGTTGTTGGACATACTTATAATCTTTGTAATGAAGTTGTATTTCTTCTGCCAAACCTACCCGAGGATTTAAACTGACTAGTATACGTGCCATCCCTTGGTCTCTGGTCTGCAAAAATGACAAGTCTGCCTCCATGAATTTCCCAAGGTGATTCCCGATAGCTCTGAATACTGATTCTACCCACAGAAACGGTGGGAGCCCTGGCATACGAACCCAAACCGGTAGCTCATCCACCCTTTCCCTCTGTGCATCAAACATAGGACTCCATCTTTTGAATAAGATCGGGTGGTTCCCGAAAGCCCAATTCCTTTCCAGAACCCATTCCACAGTTTCTTTTCTTTCGAATTTGACCATAAACCATCCTTTCACCAATGTTGTGACCTGATATGCATTATTCGGTGCGTCCTGCCAGTTTTGTGAGGTCCATTCCTGTATGAATTTAGCGGAATATTTTTCCCCCGTGCCCTTCCAACCAAGGTTAAGTCCGCTACTTCCATGGCTTCATCAATTTGCACGTCCATTCCAAGGACCAGGTTTGCTATGGGATCCTTTCTCTTAATTATTTTGGGTTTTTTCCTCTTCTCCCCCGCCTGCCTCTATCATGGCCCTTCCTCCCTGATCTGTGGGATCGATTCCACATTTGCTGCTTCGAATGGAAGTGATCTTGCACTCCCTACTTCTTTTGATTTCCGACTTCCTCCGTCTAAACTTCCTCCTCCCGGGTTGTATTCTACTGCTCCTACATCCCGAATCAAAACCTCCTCACGGTCTGACTGCCCACTTCCTCTCCTATCCTCCACCTCTGTCCACTCTAACCCCCTTCCCTTCTTTAGCCTTTCCCCTGATTCCTTCCAGATCTCATCTAAAACCTCAGTGGTTTTCAGAGCCCCCGCTGTTCCGTCCTCAGTACCCAGATTTTGTAGTGGACCCTTGCTACAACTGATAGGGAGCGGGTTTTTTTCCGGCTGGCCTTATATCAACCCCGACCTAGACCCTTTCTTAACTTGCCCTAAATCTCCCCCCAGTATCGGCCCTGATCTCCATTCCTCCTTGCTTCTTAGCCCACAACTTATCACAATGTCCGCTAACCCTCCTGAGTAAAAATGACTAAGAGGATGAGAGGGTTCAATACTTACTTGGAGGTTATCGTTTTTCGCTGTTCCATGTTCCAACAAGGACAGTTCCGCTTGCTGCTTTTGCTGCTTCTCGGCTTTCCGGGAAGGACAAACCTAAGCTCTCCTCTATCAGTCCTAGGGTTTTACCCTGCTTCCATACCGCCTCCGAGCCTCCCTTCCTCCTCCCAGTTCATCCAGCTGGACAAATATACCTTTCAATATTCTGGTCCGTTACTTCCAAACCCCAGACTGACAGAATGTCGCCAGGTTCGGGGTCCAGATCAACTGTGTCGTTGGGTTTGACCATTTTTTTGTTGTCTACTCCTTGATAGCTGCTTAGTAGGTAAAATGCCCATCTCAAACCTACCTGTGATCGCGTGCTGAGGGTGGGGAGCGGCAGCACAACTTACCCTCCAGCTTAATCCCGTTTCTCCGCCCTTAGTCATTTTTTGAGGGTCTTCATGATGATATTGGCTTCTCTATTCCGAAAAACGGATTCTCCTCCAGTTTCCACCTGTCCCCTTTTGCGCCTCTTTTTCTGACATCCTCGAGCCTGCCTCGTCTAGTCGTCTACCTCCTGTACGACCTCTTGTCACGATCTCGGCCCTGTGGCCTCCACCTGTGTCGCCTTTCAGGGCCTACACCTGGTCGCCATCCAGGGCTATCATATATGGATTTAAACTCTGAAAACCTTCTAGGGAATTTTTGGTTATGGAGAGTTTATTTTTGGAACTTGTGATTCTAAAAAATTATTGGGAGATTTAGATCAAATTGACTAAAAAATATATCTAAAAAAACTCCAATAATATATAATAGATAAATAAGAGCCAAATTTAACAATTATATTTAAACCTAAATAATATTAAAAAAATAAATTTACTTTTAGATATATTAATAACAATAATAAAATTTAAAAATAACAAAATACTATAAAAAGTAGGGGATTTTATATTTAATTTTGTGAAGTTGAAGTTGGAGATACTTGAATAAACTCAAAAATCAAAGTATGGAAAGGTAAATTTGAAATTTTTAAAAATATATAAATTGTATATTGATTGGTTTATTTGAAGTTTAATTTTTATAAATATCTATGAATTGTATAATGATTGGTTTTTGTGAAGTTTATTTTTTATAAGTTATTTGTTCAAATTCTATGAAAAGAGATTGTGATTTATATATATATATATATATATATATATGAAATATTGATGTGGTTGGGAAATGAATTTTTAAATTCAAACTCATATTTATTTGGTTATATGCTTTGTTGGTGATTTTGATTCACTTTTCCTTGGATGCATTACTAATAAAGCAAGTGAAAATGTCCATAAGTTGTACGTAACTTTCCACTTAGAGCTTGAGTGGGAAGTCATGTTTTATATGGACAAAAAGCCTTGCCTTTGTTTTTTCTTTAAATTAGACCATTGAGAGAAATTAGGGGTTTTCTATAGAGTATCAAAGTCTTCAATATGAATGGAAGGTGCTCAATGATTCTTCCTAGATCCAAAACAATAATATTAAAAACAAATCAACATTATTATTTACCTCAAGGCTCATGAGGAGCTTTAGTAACATGTACTTAAGACACATGAATCAAAATGGGAAATGTAACACTTTTAAAGATTGAAAGGGAAGTCTTTGTCCTTAGCAGACTAGATTCAAAGCATTCTAGGTCCCTACATTATTGACCAAATGAAGCATTATCTTGCCATGGAAGTAAACCTTTCAAAAGTAAATTCTCTATTCATGGTTCTTTAATCTAAAGTGGTTATCTTTAGATTTAATGGCTTTTGGCCCAAAGCAAAAGCCTCACACTAGTGGATTTTCCCTAGTTGGACACATTTATGATTTTTATCCTCCAAATAATTTTTCATTGTATAATTTGATACACAAGGATATGGATTTTATTGTAGATGAAGGGCCATGGTTTTGGGGTAGAGTAGGGTTCTTTATAACTCCATAATTCAAAATTTTGATGCAACAAATAAAGTCGTCACAACACTATTGTTTTGGGTGATACTTCCAAACCTCCCCCTTCTTTTTGGCACCAGTAGGTTCTTGAGGGTATTGGAAACACTTTGGGTAAGTTCAAAAAGAGGGACATGGAAAGAATTAAGAGTTATTTTTATGCTAGAATATGTGTGGGGATTGACCTCAACAAAAGTTTACGAGAACATATAATTTTGAAACTTAAAAACTTTCAATGATCACAAGCCTTGGACTATGAGAATACAACATTTAGATGTCGTTTTTGTTTTCAAACAGGGCATCTTCAAAATGCATGCCCACATGCAAAATAAATCCCAAGAAAGAAAAGGCTCATAAGTAAATGGGATGATTGTTTTCAGATCCACATCTCTTGGAAGAAGAAGACACCATGGAGGATCTAACAAAAGAAGGGGGCACTTAGGATGAGAATATTAATGATACTCTCTTTAAGAGTAGGATTGTTTTAGCAGAAATCAAGAGTCACATCATTAGATAAATATGGATAAATATGGTACACAAAGAGGATGGCACTGTGGGCACTAAGCATATTCACGTATATGAAAGCTTTGATTTGGACAAAGAGCATCCTCTAGAGACATCTGTGAGTGATATGGCTTTAGTTCCAGTGGACCCCAAAGCTGGGGAATAACAATAGGTCCAAAAAATGAAAGAGAATAAGGGGAAGATAAGTGCATCATATATTACTTGAGCTTCTTCCTTGTATAATAAATTTATTTTCTTTTTTTTCAGTCTTTGACTCCACTCCATGGTTGTGTGGCTAGACGTTTTGAATGCTTATAAGAATATGTTATGTAATTTTATTTTTGCCACTTAGGGATCTTGGTAGATCATGGTGCATGCACACATATAGGTGTGTATATGCAAAATGTATTTTCTTTCGTCGTGAATATAAGTATGGATCTTTTTTCTTCGGAAAAATAAGGCAGTGAGAGTTTATTATCAAAATTACATAAAGTTTACAATAGACTTTATGGGAGTTCATATGAGCTAATGATTTTATTTTAGTGTTTCATAAGCAAGGAGGTTCCTTTATTGCAAACTTGGGGTATCAAGCATTTTTTTCAATTGGTGATGTTGTAGTCCATTGGTGGTGGAAAGCTCTATGGAAGGTGAAGGCACCTACAAAATTAAAATTGCTTATGTAGTTTATTCTATCAAACAAGGTCCTAACTTGGGACCATGTACAAAAAGGAGGTAAGGTAGCACTTATCAAGGGCTCCTCGTGCAAACTTCATGAGGAAACAAACTCTCATGACTTTAGACCATTTACAAAAAGGAGATGAGGTGAGACCGAGTAAGTGCTCCCTCTACAAAATTCACGAGGAAACAAACTCCTGTCTATCATTGCATTGGGCTTATTTCTTTTAGGTTTGGAAAGAGGTTGAAGGGTTTTTTGGTTTTGACTCTCTTTGACATTGGTTAACTTTTGAAGCTTGCTTCTAGTCTTGGTTCTCAAGGAAGGATTTAAAAAGTATTTGAGTAATGTTGTATCTAGTCCTATTGGGAATTTGGTTTGCAAGGAATGCATGTTTATTCGAAGATAAACAACTCCATGCTTTCCAAGTTTGTGTTTAGGTGATGGGATTACTTTACCTTTACAAGGAGGTCTGCAAACGAATTCCTCCTTGAGGTCTAGGTGAAGTACAAGTGGATAAATTTATTACTTGGTGACATTTTGATGGAGCATGTCAAGGACAAAATAACATTGTTGGTTTTGGTTTTTCCCCCCCTTTCTGATTCAAATTACTTTCCTTTAGAAGAAAAATATGGGAGTGAAACCAATAACATTGAAGAAATTTGCGTTAGGTAGGGTATGCGATCCTTTTAGGGATGTAGTGATTCCCTTCTTGTCATAAACTGGATGAGTGAACAAGTCAAGATTCAAAACGTTGGACTACTTTCTATAGTTGCTTAAGTAAAGGAATTGCTAAAGCTTTCCAAGGTATTAGGTTCAATTTATATAAAGAGAGCAAAATCAAATTGCTTAAAATTTTCAAACAAATCTTGAAGTTAATACATAATCATTATTTATGATTAAGTGTTCCTCCCTTTTTGATTCAAATTACTCTCATTGATAGCTTGCATGGAAAGCTCAACAGATAACAATGTATGGTATATTGATTCAGGAGCATCCTTCCACATGACCACGAGTAAGAAGAATCTTCGCCACCTGAAGGAGATGGATATGCAGTTTCAGATTGAGCTAGGAGATTATGGAATGTATGCAGCTAGAGGAGTTGGTACTGCCAATTTTTAGAGGGAGTCAGGTAATCCTCTCTATCTCAAAGATGTCATCTATGTTCCAAGACTAAAGTATAATCTTGTTTTGATAGCAACCCTTAAGGACAAGGGTTATGATGTCATTTTCAGTAGAGGTAAGGCTTACCTCCAATGTTTAGCTTTTGGATGTAAGCAGATGATAGGTGCGAGGATGAAGAATCTCTACAAGTTCGAGGTAAACACAGGTTCAATCTTAAGTATCAAGGCAGGATATGCACATAGTAGAGAAGCGATGGTTGAGGACAATAGAGCTCTAAGGGAGTCCTTAGAGCAAGAACATATTAGAGTACCTGAGAAGAAGCTACTAAAGATGGAGCCTTAGCCACCATTTCAATTTGAGTCTCATCTAGTTTTAAGTTGGGCCTACTAGCAGGATGTTGAGGAGTAGAGCCCAGGGCGAGTGGAGGCAACCACTTAGTCAATGACTCCTAGTATAGGGGGAGTTCGAGCCAACTGGGCATAAGATTTGTTTTGGGAGGATCAAAAGAGAGTTGGACCTCCTGATACCACCTTTAGCCAGAGGAAGCAACCACGAAGGTACACGAGGTACATGGCACTTATGAATGAGGTGATAAAATCATAGAGCATAGTTGGAAAGAACAAGTTTTTAGATCAAAGTCTGCAGGAGAAAGCAAGGAAGTCTTCTAGTTCAGAGGAAGCAACCAAAACGACATAGACTGTGGTGGTGTTGGAGACAAATCTAGGTGGAGAAGCTTCTTCTAGAAGTACATTCCTCAGTAAAAGGGAGTGTTGAAAAATGTAGTGAGAGAATGTCTTCTTCGGTGCGCACCTTGGCCAGAAAGACCTCAAATTGTCCTCAGGAGATAAACTTTAGTTGTGGTGAGTTAATTTCTAGTATATGGAAATAAGCATCACAATTTCATTAGTAGTGTTGGAGTTTCATTTAAGTGAAGTCTTCATTTGTTTGACTAAAAAATGAGGTGGTAGTTAGCAGTTCAGTTAGAGTGAGTTAGTCTTCAGTTTTGATTGAAGGAAGAGTGAGTTGGATCTCCAATGTTGATTGGAGAGAGAATGAGTTAACAATTCCAGTGATGATTGGAAGGAAAACAAGTAACACTCTTAGTTAACTTGCTATCACAACCCGAGTTCTAAATTTGAACTATCCTAATTTAACATGGATCGAATCTATAAAGGAAGGACGAATGCATAAGTGAATTACAATTGTTTTGTGCACAAAGGATTGTGACAAGTTAAATCTAATGCATTAGTGTGAGAGAGCCTTGATTGTGGAGTGCATGAATTGTGTCCTAAAGAATAGGAATACAAGTGCACTAGGATTTAGGTGTTGATTGGTTGTGCGTAGAAAGGAGCTCGAGTCCTAAAAAATAAGAGCTCAAGTGCGCTAAGAAATAGGGTCTATAAGTGCACTAGGAAATAGGAGACCAGTGCAAGGGATAAGGAGGCCAAGGAGGAGCGAAATTGAGGCAAACTACGAGGGTTTCCAAAGCAAGTCAAGGAGGCAACAAAAGGATCAATTGTGTGCATGAACCAAGATCAATTATTTTCGTTGAGTTTTGTGTGAGAAGCATGATGCTTTCTCAAGAGAGACAAACTACTTTGTAATAGATTCAATTGCTCCAAGGACAATCAATACAATAACCACATCAAGCAAGCATGTTTTGCTTGTTGGGTTTCCCAAGAAAAAATGTGTCAATTTGTGCTTGTGGTTTTATCTCTGTGTTTTTATTCCGCCACATATGAATTGTTAAGAGACTTTATATCTTGGTGAAAGTAAACTACTTTAAGTTTTCAATTATTCATTTAAGTCGTTGCAAAGTTTCATGGAAATTTAACAATGATAGCGAGTTTCTTATAGGAAAATAAGAATCCCCTTTCCAATGTTGCACCAATCCTTTAATCCTCTCGAATCAATTCCTCTAATGATATAACACCATCATATTAACAAATCCATTTGTCTCTCCTTGCCACAATTACTTCATCTTGAGAAATCAATCAAGTTTCTTCTCCCAATTTTTTTCAAATGGGTCCTAGGAGAAGTCAACAAATCCTCCTTCATTCTATCACCAATTAGAACTTGTGCTACATCTATTTTTAAAAATATCTTGGAGAAAATTAACTTTGAATTTGTCAATAAAACTAAGAGCGAAAAACACTTCGATAAGATTATTCTCAAATTTGTTAGTTGTTAATGCGAGTTGTTTCTCCTTTGCAGTGCTCTTATCTTTGGCATTCTCCTTAACCATATTTTTGGGTAATTAAGTGCAATCCATCTTACATCTAATTTAAACCTCCACATACTAGTATGTAATCCAAAATTGCATTTAGCAAAATAAATGCACATAGATTCTCTCATATATATTTTAGCAAATTACACATGTCTTTCTCTAAATTCTAAGTTTCATAGTTCCTTTAATCATCTTTACATTTAAGAAGATAAGGAATGGGCATATTGTTCACTACTCAAATATTTATCAAAATTTAGATTTTGCAATGTTACCATCGTCCTTGTGAAATTCTGGCATTTTTAATGAACAAAGTGTTTGTGGTTAGCTAATTTGTGACCTTTAACACCATGCAATATCCATTAGCTTAGGATTTTTGAATTAGTTACTAAAATCAAAGATGAATCTTCCCATTTTAATGAAGTTCAAGGTCTTCCTACAACAAATCTAGGCAATTGCCTTGTCTTCATTGAATGAGAAATATGACATTCAAGAAAATGACTTTAGAGCATTTTTCATCATTAACAAGATGACATAGTTTTTCATAAAAACTTCTACAACCTTTTATGTATTGCAACAACCCTCACTCATAATCACTCGTATAGGCGTGATGCAGTTCAAACTTCATCTTAGAAACAAAATCATGAGCTTAGAAACAACAACAATGATGACATTTTGAAGATTTGAGTAATTAAATCTCATTAACAGGAAAAAAAAAGTCCAACCAATCATAATTAGCAAAGATAAAGATATGAAAATAATAAGTGGCTACTTAGTGCACTTCAAAATTGAATTACACCCGCACTTAAAAAAATCAATCTTTGAACCTAGTCAACTTTAAGCTAATTAAGTTTTTGAAAATTAAGAACCCTGTATGACTATATAATAAATAAAGTGAATATATAACAATCTTGTTGGATTTTGGATGTATGACTATATAATGCATAAAATGAATATATAACAATATTGTTAGATTTTGGATGGAGTTGGGGTTTGGAAGATGTATTAAGGTTATCTTACCATTTCTTTTAATGAAATAATGCAATGGTTGTTGTTGGAAATAATACTGAGAGGGGGGGTGAATCAGTATTATCAAGTTCTTTTAACAAATCTTCCTTATTTATACTTTGAATTATTTTTGCATATCAGTACAATAAAATAATGAGCATGAATCAAGAAAGACAGATAGTCACACCAAAGAACACCAGATATAAGGTGGAAACCCAATGTGGGTGAAAACCACCTGCTGCAATATGTCTCTATCTTCTTTCAAATTAGAAACTCTTTTTACAATGATTTTGTACTGGTGCAGTCCTTTACCAGTACACAGGCTGCAACCTGCAGGGAGCTACAACTCTCTCTCGTTTTCCAGTCTCTCCTGGAAGGGAGCTACAACCCCCTAAAACATCAAATGATCATCAAGTACATGTAAATTACACAGTCAACTGCAGTAACCAGAACAACAGTAACAAAACTAAACCAAGAACACCTTATCAACATAAAAATTCAGTCAACAGAAGATTTTAAGACAGATACGCAGTTTTTCTTTCTCTGGCCAGCGTCGCTACGCACTTCACTTTCTGCTTCCCTGCGTATACCCGCAGAGAGCCTTCTGCTGCACCGTACCCACGCACTGCTTATTCAATCGCGCTGCGTACTGTTACTGCAGGTACACACCTGAGCCTCTGTCGCACTGCGTACCCACGCAGTTCTCCTTCTTCTGATCTGCGTACCCACGCAGTTCCCCTTCTTCTGCTCTGCGTACACACGCGGATCTCCTGTTTCTGCTCTGCGTACCCACGCACCTACACCGTTAACCACCTGCGTACTTCTGATTAGGGCCGAATTGGCAGTTCACAAGTGTGCTACAGTTAGTCGGATACCCAGATCTGATCATGCGCTCGAGAGATCACCCTTCACAGATTCGCTTTTAACTTCACTTTCATATAGATCAAGCTTTTAAAACAATAACCCAATATTTCAGATCTTAAGATATTCAATTTGCAAAAGATACTTAGCCAAGTGATCTCCTTTGCTTTATATAGGCAAGCTCCTCCTAAAATCATGGATCAATACCATAGATAACCAATACCAGGGGCCCAAAAACATGGGGCTCAATAATAATAATAATATAAAACAATACCACGGGCCAAAACCATAGAATCAAGAGCGGCGGGCTAAATACCACGGGCCAAACATAGGAAACCCCACGTGAACGCGCTTCTCTGTCTTGAAGTAAGTGAAACTAGGGGTACGCACCTTCTGAACGAGTGACCTACATGTCTGGCCGCGGTCCCTTCACGGTGTACCTACGTGTACGCATCTTCTGAACTGTTCTCCTGCGTACTTCTTGATTTTCAACATTTTGAGAGCCTGATCAGAGCATTGCCACTTGGGGGTGTTGCCATCAAGTACAACATCTGTAACATAGAGCCATATCAGAATCATAATGCCAACAATCTCCCCCTTTGGACTTGATGGCAACCTCAAAATCTTCAGCTTCATTCTCCCCCTTTGACATCAAGGGCAAAGGGTTATGCTCCCCCTAAGAACATGCTCCCCCTGAATATGAACCAGATCTGTAAAGAAGAACCATAATCCACCAAACATCATAAATGACCATGAAAGAGATAGAGACATATTGCAGCTAAAATCAGACCAGCATCCATGATCTCCTTCTGTACATCCTCCATAATGCCAACAATGCATTATATGCTCCCCTTGAACCTGTGCCATTCAATCTTCAACCAATCCGCAACCCAACACATCTAACCATCAGAAGAGATTCAACAAGATGATGCATCAACAACCCCCAGCTTTTGCCTGAGGTATTCAAAAGTCTCCCTGGGCAATGGTTTGGTGAGTATATCAGCAACTTGTTCCTTAGAAGGAACATAGTCCAACTTGACCTTCTGTTCAAGCACTTGTTCTCGGAGAAAATGATATTTGATTGGTATGTGCTTGGTCTTTGAATGCATGACTGGGTTCTTTGAAATGCTGATTGCACTTGTGTCATCACATAAGATGGAGATAGGTGGTGTACAAGTGATTTGAAAATCCTGCAAAGTCTGCATCATCCAAAAGAGTTGAGTGCAGCAAGATGCAGCAGCAACATATTCCGCTTCAGCTGTAGACAAGGCAATCGAACTCCGTTTCTTGCTGAACCAAGATACTAATATGGAACCCATAAAGAACGCATCACCACTTGTGATTTTCCTGTCATCCACGCTTCCGGCCCAATCTGCATCTGTATAAGCATGAAGTGTGAGATCTGTATCTCTAGGATACCATAAGCCATAACTTTGAGTCCCTTGAAGATATTTGAAAATTCTCTTCACTGCCTGAAGATGAGTCTCCTTTGGATTTGCCTGAAATCTTCCAACTATTCCCACTGCATGCATGATGTCCGGTCGGGTACCTGTCAAATAAAGTAGACTTCCAATCATAGATCTGTAGGTTGGTTGATGCACTGCTGCAGATTCATCATTTGCACTGAGGCTACATCCTGTGACCATGGGTGTACATACTGGTTTTGCATCTTCCATGCCATATTTCTTCAAAATCTGTTTGAGATACTTGGTTTGAGACAAAAAGATCCCTCCTTCTTTTTGTTGGATTTTCAAACCAAGGAAATATGTCAGTTCTCCCAGCAAGGACATTTCAAATTCTTTCTGCATGACCAAGGCAAAGCTTTGACTCATAGCTTCTTCATTGCTGCCAAAGATAATGTCATCTACATACACAACAAGTATCAGCAATTTGTAATTTTCAACTTTTATATAAAGATTGCTATCTGCTGATCCTTTTGAAAAACCTTGTTGATGAAGATATTTGTCCAATCGATAGTACCAAGCCCTTGGAGCTTGTTTGAGATCATAAAGAGCCTTTTTCAATCTGCATACAAGATTTGGATCATTTCCAAGAATGAAGCCATCTGGCTGCTCAATGTATATTTCTTCTTCCAAGTCTCCATTCAGAAAGGCTGATTTCACGTCCATTTGAAATACTTTGAAGTTTTGAAAGCTTGAGAGAGCAAGGAACATTCGGATGGCCTCAAGTCTTGCAACAGGAGCAAAGGTTTCTTCAAAGTCTATTCCTTCTTGCTGCGCATACCCTTTACAAACAAGTCTGACCTTGTTTCTAATTACTTTTCCATTTTCATTCAATTTATTTTTGAAGACCCATTTTGTTCCGATAACATTCTTATCCTTTGGTCTAGGAACCAGCTCCCAAGTGTTGTTCTTTTCGATCTGCTCAAGTTCTTCATCCATTGCTTTTACCCAACATTCATCTTTGCATGCCTCTTTCACATTTTGGGGTTCAGTGGAGGAGAGTAATGCCAAATAGCTTGAAGCTTCTGCAACTGTTCTTCTTGTTTGTACACCTGCTTCTTTCTGCTCCACAATCTGAGATTCTGGATGATTCTTCTGAACATATCTGGATGGAGTCTTCTCTTCTATTCTTGTCTGCTCCTCTGGTTCTTCTTGAGGTTCTTCTTCTTCATCATTCTGTTTTTGAGGACAGCCTTCATCTTCTTCGATGTCTTCATGATGTACTTGCTTAGGAATGTATCCCTGTTGAAATTTGGTACCGGAGGACAGGTGGTTCCGTTAGGCTTTGATCTTTGGCCTAGGGAAAAGTGTCCAAAAGAATTTAATTTTTCTCCTAAAGTGACTTTATAATTTTATAAAGTTAAATCTAATTTAAAAGTGACTTTAAGTGATAAAGTTACTAAGTCTAATTTTAAAGTAACTTTTATAAAGTAAATGAAAAATTAGAAAGGAAAAATGACTTTGGAAATAAATGACTAAGTGGGTCTTTATTAAAGTGGGGTGAATTAAAAAATAGAAAGTGAGATTTAAATGAGCATTTAATCTCAGCCATTGATCTAAATCTATTTCAGCCATTGGATTTAGAGATCACCCAAAAGTCACTTGGATCACCCAAAAGTCACTTGGAGTTATATTAAAGGAGGAAAAGGAGGAAAAGGTCATTCATTCTTTCATGAGCAGATTGGGAGAAAGAGAGCAAGAGAGCAAGAGAGATTTCTTAGCAGGGAGGAGAAGGAGACAACAACTTGGCACACATTCCAAGGCAGCAGTTGAGCAGATTTGTACAGCTGATTCAGCACATAGTGAAAGACAGATTTTTGCACAAAAATCGAGGAGCAGTTTGCTGATTTTTCTGCACACAAAACGGAGGCCGTACAACATTTATTGCTGTCATGTTTGTTGTAATTTCCAGATTGCTGTGAGGCACGGGAAAGGAGATAAGTTGTAAATTTGCTTGTTGATTTTTTGCTGAATAATTCTCACTGTAAAAAGGCAATTTTCAGAAATAAAGAAGAGCTCTTAAACTGGTTTTCCCCAAGAGTTGTAGGGGGTTTTTCCAGGGTCAAGTTGACAAAAAATATCAGTGTTTTAATGGCTGTTTTTGATTGCTGATTTTTAATTCTGCAATTTCCAGCAGTCTGAAAAATTTCCAGAATTTGTGTTTTCAGCAATATTTATTTTTTTCAGTCTGTTAAATGTATGGTTATGGGAATGGGCATTTAACTACATGGGAGAAATAAGGAGAAACTGAAAACCGGGGTGGGAAAACAGAAATTTCTATATGGTATCAGAGCTTGAGTGCTGAAGGGCAGTTTGGGACAACAAAAGGAAAAATTACAGTTGCTGATTTTTCACTCAGAAAATTCCAGCAAGCTGATTTTTTCATAAACAACAGTTTTATCTTTACTACAGCAGTGCTATTTTTCAGTTTTAGGACAGCAGGATGTCATTGAGATTGAGGGTGGAGGATAGGCTGGATGGGCATATAAATTACAGCGTTTGGAAGGAGAGAATGCAGAGTATCTTTGAGGAGGCAGAAGTCTGGGATATCATGGTGCATACCGCACAGAACCCTATTGTTGTGCCCACTGATGTTACTCAGTTGGCTGAGTATAAAAAGAAGAACAATAAGGGTAAGAGGCTGATTCTAGACGGAATCAAAGACCATTGCATTCCTCATGTGAGAGGAAAGAGCAATGCCCATGAGATGTGGACAGCATTGTCCAATCTCTACCAGAGTACCAATGAGAACCGGAAGATGGTCCTGAAGGAGAAGCTGAAGAACATTAAGATGGGGAATGATAGTGCAGCTGGATATCTCACAAAGATTACCAATGTGAGAGATGAGTTGGCAGCGATTGGAGAGGCCATTCCATCCACTGAGTTGGTGCGTATTGCAGTGAATGGCCTCCCCCGTTCATGGTTGAACTTTGCTGATGGGGTTTGTGCACGTGAGACCCTTCCCACATGGGAAAGGTTTTGGGATGATTGCATTCAGACAAAGATCAGGAAAGGATAGCTTGGGGCAGCCAAGCCAGTTGAGTAGGATGAGGACGTAGCACTGGTGGCAAGAGGCAAGAAAGGCAAAGGGAAGAAGCAGGCTTCCACAAGCAGTGGTGGGGGCAAAGGCAAAGGTAAAGGTAAACAGGGGAACACACAGAAGGACTATTCCAAGGTGAAGTGTTGGAATTGTCAAAAGATGGGACACTATGCAGTTGTGTGTCTGGAGAAGAAGAAGAAGAAGGGGAAGAACCAGGACGTGGCAGCTTCAGCAGAGATTGAGGACTTTGCTGGTCGTTTTGACCGAGAGTTTGCGTTCACTATGTGTGAGTCCTCTAGTGCAGGATCACCTGCCACACAGGTTCAGAGGGAGCATGCTTTTCCCTCGATTAGCGGAGCATCTACAGGTATCTGGTATGTGGACAGTGGGGCTTCACGTCACATGACAGGAGTCCGTGAGTACTTCTCAGAGCTTTCAGAGAGTGGCACTGATATTGAGGTAGTACTCGGTGATGACAGAGTTGTTAGAGCAGTCGGGGTGGGGACAGTGACATTTCAGAGGGAGTCCAAACCTCCCTTGAAGATGTCAGAGGTTCTTTATGTGCCAGGGATGAGGAAGAACCTCATATCCGTCTCAACTTTGGAGGACAGAGGATATGAGGCACTGTTCAGGGGAGGACAGGTGTTGATGTATTCCAGGGGCACTCCAGCTGATTCAGCTAGAGTGATAGGTGTACGCCATGCAAATGTGTACAAGTTTGCATTCCAACCCCTTTTGGCATTGAGCAGTAGTACCGACAGCAGAGCTAGCAGTTCTGAGCTGTGTGAGATTTGGCACCGCAGGATGGGACATATGTATCATGGAGCCTTGAGGACATTGCGGGAGATCACTACAGGTGTGCCAGATTTCAGTATTGATCACTTTGATACTTGCAGAGGTTGTGCGATGGGCAAGTTTGCCAAATCCCCTTTTCCCAGTAGTGACAACAGAGTGACGGGGATATTTGATTTGATTCATTCCGATGTGAGCGGTCGGATGTCTCATGTTTCTTTGAGTGGATATGAGTACTATGTCTTATTCATTGATGATCACTCCAGGAGGACCCAGATTTATTTCTTGAAGACCAAGAGTGAGGTCTTCAAGCGGTTTCAGGAGTTCAGAGCTCTTGTGGAGACTCAGACAGGTCGAAAGATCAAGTCCCTGAGGTCGGACAATGGAGGAGAGTACACCCTTGGAGAGTTTGTTGATTATTGTGCGGAGGCAGGCATTAGGAGGGAGTTCACTGTTCCTTACAACCCCCAGCAGAACGGGGTTGCGGAGAGGAAGAACAGATCCATCATAGGGGCTGCCAAAGCCATGATACATGATAAGGGGTTTCCATTGTTCTTGTGGGCAGAGGCCTGCAACACAGCTGTTTACTTGCAGAACAGGAGTCTGCATCGTGCCTTGGGGCACATGACTCTGGAGGAGGTTTTCTCTGGGAAGAAGCCTGATCTTGGTCATCTTCATATCTTTGGATGCATTGCATACCCCTATATACCCAAGGAGAAGAGGACCAAACTAGAGCCCACCGCAGAGAAGGGTATCTTTGTGGGCTACAATGAGACCTCAAAGGCCTTTCGGATTTACATTCCCGCACAGAGGAGAGTTGTTGTCAGATGGGATGTGAAGTTCGAGGAGGACAGGGCCTTTAGGAGGTCACGGGAGTTAGAGTATCTGGATCAGCCAAACCCTCAGCAACAGTTGAGTCAGTCGCAGGGATCCAGTGGGCAGGGATAAGAAGGATCAGGAGGTACATCTATGAGGATGTCAGGTCCGTCAGTGAGCAGTGGCTCATCGAGCCAGAGGGGTGGTGCTCCGGGCAGCGTGCAGAGCAGTTCACTGGGGAGTCCACTGATGGACAGTTCACACGGTACCTCAGCTTCTACAGGTTCAGGTGCAGGCAGGAGGACAACAGACAGACAGTCAGGAGTTCAGGCTACTGATGATGATGATGAGGAGGAGTTTCATTCTCCAGTGGGAGAAGGGCGCTTAGGGAAGAGGAAGCCCAAGTGGCTTCAGGACACCTTGAGAGATGCCACATCTGTTGCTGAGCCGAAGAGGCCGGTCAGAGAGAGTAGACCACCTGAGAGGTTTTGTAGCTATATGGCGATGATTACCAACATCCTTGACTCTGAGCCTTCTAGCTATGAGGAGGCAGCTAGCCAGCAGGTCTGGAGAGAGGCCATGCAGGAGGAGTATTCTTCTATCATGAAGAATGATGTTTGGGAGGTGGTGCCGAGGCCTGAGGGCAAATCCGTGGTTAGTTCTAGATGGCTTTACAAGGTAAAAAATGCTGCAGATGGTAGCATTGAGAAATTCAAAGCGAGGTTTGTGGCTAGAGGGTTCTCCCAGGTAGAGGGAGTTGATTATGAGGAGACCTTCGCTCCCATGGCTCGATATACTTCGATCCGCTCCATTATATCGATAGCAGCAGAGATGGGTTGGAAGATCCACCAGATGGATGTGAAGACCACATTTCTCAATGGCTTCATACAGGAGGAGGTGTACATTGAGCAGCCACAGGGCTTTGAGGTGCATGGGAAGGAGTCCCATGTGTGCAGACTGAAGAAGGCCCTTTATGGCCCGAAGCAAGCTCCCAGAGCTTGGTACTCCAGGATAGATACATACTTGCAGGGGATGGGTTTCACAAAGAGTGAGGCAGATCCGAACCTTTACTTTATTGTGATTGGTGAGGAGCCTCTCATTCTGGTGCTGTATGTGGATGACTTGATCATTACAGGTGCAGAGAGACTCATAGAGCACTGCAAGAGAGATCTTGCAGCGGAGTTTGAGATGAAGGACATTGGCTTGATGCATTAATTTTTGGGTTTGGAGGTGTGGCAGGAGGAGGGGCATTTCTTCCTGGGGCAGGGGAAGTATATTGTGGACATCCTTAGCAGATTCCACATGGAGGATTGTAGACCCATGTCGACACCGATGATCACCAACTGGAAGAAGCTTCATGCTTCGGATTCCGAGTTGGTGGATCCCACATTGTACAGGCAGCTGATTGGTTCCTTGATGTATTTGGTCAACACTAGACCAGATATCTGTTTTGCAGTCAACACAATGAGTCAGTTTATGTGTAAGCCTAGGAAGGTTCACTGGGTGGCTGCAAAACACATTTTGCGGTACTTGCAGGGGACAGTGGATTATGGTCT
The DNA here is from genome assembly GCA_031772625.1 of Pinus tabuliformis. Lineage (NCBI taxonomy): Eukaryota > Viridiplantae > Streptophyta > Pinopsida > Pinales > Pinaceae > Pinus > Pinus tabuliformis. The sequence continues at coordinate 181,855,474 of CM062807.1, read as the reverse complement.
GGACTACAGACAGGGAGATGGAGTGAGATTGGCAGGGTACACTGATTCTGATTGGGCAGGTTGTGCTTCTGATAGGAAGAGCACTTCAGGGTGTTGTTTTGGGTTGGGTTCAGCAGTAGTGTCATGGTTCAGCCGGAAGCAGCAGTCAGTAGCACTGAGTTCAGCGGAAACAGAGTATATGGCAGCCAGTCTAGCTAGTTGTGAGGCCATCTGGCTTCGCAAGATGTTGTTTGGCTTATTTGGTCAGCTGTTGAGACCTTCAGTGATTTACTGTGATAATCAGAGTTGCATTAAACTCACGGAGAATCCAGTATTTCATGACAAGTCAAAGCATATCGGGATCAGATATCATTTCATCAGAGACTATGTTCAGAAGGGAGTTGTGAAACTTGAGTATATTTCCACTGATGAGCAGGTTGCAGATATTCTTACCAAAGCCTTACCACGGGGCAAGCATGTGTACTTCAGAGACAAGATGGGTGTGGTGAGGAACACCTTCCTCGGTAAGAGGGAGTGTTGAAATTTGGTACCAGAGGACAGATGGTTCCCTTAGGCTTTGATCTTTGGCCTAGGGAAAAGTGTCCAAAAGAATTTAATTTTTCTCCTTAAGTGACTTTATAATTTTATAAAGTTAAATCTAATTTAAAAGTGACTTTAAGTGATAAAGTTACTAAGTCTAATTTTAAAGTAACTTTTATAAAGTAAATGAAAAATTAGAAAGGAAAAGTGACTTTGGAAATAAATGATTAAGTGGGTCTTTATTAAAGTGGGGTGAATTAAAAAATAGAAAGTGAGATTTAAATGAGCATTTAATCTCAGCCATTGATCTAAATCTATTTCAACCATTGGATTTAGAGATCACCCAAAAGTCACTTGGATCACCCAAAAGTCACTTGGAGTTATATTAAAAGAGGAAAAGGAGGAAAAGGTCATTCATTTTTTTATGAGCAGATTGGGAGAAGGAGAGCAAGAGAGCAAGAGAGATTTCTGAGCAGGGAGGAGAAGGAGACAGTAGCTTGGCACACATTCCAAGGCAGCAGTTGAGCAGATTTGTACAGCTGATTCAACACATAGTGAAAGACAGATTTTTGCACAAAAATCGAGGAGCAGTTTGCTGATTTTTCTGCATACAAAACGGAGGCCGTGCAACATTTATTGCTGTCCTGTTTGCTGTAATTTCCAGATTGCTGTGAGGCATGGGAAAGGAGATAAGTTGTAAATTTGCTTGCTGATTTTTTGCTGAATAATTCTCACTGTAAAAAGGCAATTTTCAGAAATAAAGAGCTCTCAAACTGGTTTTCCCCAAGAGTTGTAGGGGGTTTTTCCAGGGTCAAGTTGACCAAAAATATTAGTGTTTTAATGTGTTTTAATGGCTGTTTCTGATTGCTGATTTTTAATTCTGCAATTTCCAGCATTCTGAAAAATTTCCAGAATTTTTGTTTTTAGCAATATTTATTTTTTTCAGTCTGTTAAATGTATGGTTATGGGAATGGGCATTTAATTACATGGGAGAAATAAGAAGAAACTGAAAACCGGGGTGGGAAAACAGAAATTTCTACAATCCCTTCTCATCAACCACTACATCAATGTTGTCAACAATTCTGCCAAGTCTTTTATTGTAGCACTTGTATGCTTTGCTATGTGGAGAATACCCAAGAAGAATGCCTTCATCTGCTCTAGGTTCAAGTTTGCCAAGTTGTTCATCAGTATTCTTAATATAACATTTGCTCCCAAAGATTTTTAAGTGCTTTACCGAAGGAGTCTCACCACACCAGAGCTCATGAGGGGTTTGAGTGCTGTTCACCCGGACATTTGTTTTGTTGAGAATAACAACCGCAACATGTGCAGCTTCACCCCAGAAAGTTGCAGGAGTTCCCGACTCATCAAGCATAGCACGAGCCATTTGTTGGACTGTTCTGTTCATTCTTTCCACAACTCCATTTTGCTGAGGAGTTCTAGCTGTAGAGAATTCTCTTCTTATCCCATGTTCTTCACAGCAATCGAAAAATTCATTTGAGGTAAACTCCCCTCCTCTGTCAGATCTGAGGCACTTAATTTTGTGTCCTGATTCGTTTTCAACCAAGGCTTTGAAGGACTTGAATTTTTCGAATGCTTCATCTTTGTGCTTCATAAGTCCTAACCAGACAAACCTGGAGAAATCGTCAATGAAGAATATCAAGTATTCTTCTCCTCGAGGTGTTCTTTTCCTGAATGGACCACATGTATCTGTATGTACTAGCTCAAGAGGCATGCTTGCTGATCCTTCCTTCTCTGGAAAGTTAGTTCTGGTTTGCTTTCCAAACTGACATGATTTGCATATGGTGTTGTCTGGAATTTTGATATCTGGAAGATCGCGGACTGCTTGATATTTGCATGCTTTCCTTATTTGTGAAAAGCTTAGATGCCCCAACCTCCGATGCCATAACCAGTGCTCATCATCCTTGCTCAGATAGCATTGTTGTTGTCCTTCTTCAAATATGTATAGATTATTTGGAGTTCTTTTACCTTTGATCACTATTTTACCTGTATCAAGATCACGAACAAGACATCCGTTTGATCTGAATATCACCTCGGTTCTTTGATCACACATCTGGCTGACACTTAGAAGATTATGCTTCAATCCATCAACATACAAAACATTTCCAGCCTTGACCTTTTCTTTTAACTGAGCAATGCCTTTTCATTTTATAGTTGCGGGAGTATCATTTCCAAAAGAAACTTTTTTTCCTTTTTCTAGAGCAGAATATGACTCAAGTTTTTCTTTATCACCTCTCATATGCTTCGAACATCCACTGTCAATGTACCATAGATTTTCCTGTCCTTCTGCATAAAATGCTATCCCACATTTTTCTGTTTGTGGTTCCTTTATTCTCCATGTTTTGGTGCTTGAGGCTTGTTCCTTTGTCTGCTGCAACCTGCTCCTGCATTCAGAATCTCTATGACCAAAGTTATTGCAAATAGAACATTCAACTTCATTTTCAAGAGCCGAAAAGTTGTTATAGGTTCTTTTTGTAATCCCGGTCATACTTCTTTGTTTTTGAGCTTCTCTAGTCATGATTGTTTTATATGCAACACATTGAGCTGCTTTGTGACCAAAGTTATGACAAGAGAAACATTGTCCATTGAAGAAACTTCTGCGGTTATCAAATCTACCGGCTAGATGATTGTAATTTCTATTGTCATCCATTCTTGAAACAAATTGAGAAGATTTTACCTGTGGCTGGTTGTAGCTTTTGTTCACCCTTAAGACGGATTGCCCCTGATAGTCTCTATTTGTACTTCGTCCCTGCTTTACCTGATGGTCTCCATTGTGCTTTTGCTCATTCCTTCTTACTGCATCAAGATAACTTTTTGAGGTGGATGCTTGAGAAGTTTCTCCATTATAGCCCAGACCTGTCTTGTTTAGTGGAGAACGCTGTACATTGATAATCTCATCCAAAGTTTCAGATCCTTTGACAAACTTAAGATTAATAGCTTTTGTTTTCTCAATATCTTTTCTAAGACCAACAATTTCACCTTCTAATTTTTCAAGATGTTTTTCCTTTTCATCAATTTGAAATTGTAGAGTATCAATGATCATATTCTTTTCTTCTATACATCTCTTGAGTTTAGTAATTTCTTCATAAAGACTATCCACATCTATAGCATCCATATAATCATCATCTTCAAATGCCATTAACAGTTTATAGTCATTACCTCGTTCATCTTCATCACTATTTGATAGACCATCACTATCTTCATGAGTGTAGTAGCTTTTCTTATTTGCACTCTGTTTCTTGTTCCATCTAGCAGGTTCCTTTCCTTTATCCTTATAAGGGAATTTTGCAGCATAATGACCTACTCTTCCACAAGCAAAGCATTTAAAAGGTAACTTACATCTGAACCTTCCAGAACCCCTTTGAAGATTTCTGACAAAATTTGATTCTTCTTCTTCTTCTTCTGGCACGTAATTTGCTTCATAATAATCTCCTTTGCCCGCAGCCTTGAAAGCAGCTTCTCTTCTGTCTGATGGACCTCCCTTTCTCATTTCATAAGCAGTTAGAATTCCGTGTAGCTGAGACATAGTAAGAATTCGTAGATTTTCCTTTTCTTCTATTGCAGACACTTTAGATTCAAACTTGGGGGACAATGATCTTAGAACTTTTTCAACCACAATAGCCTCTTTTATTTCTTCACCCAAGTTTTTCATGCAATTAACAATCTCATCTACCCGAAGAAAATAGTTAGCCACACTTTCATCATTATACATCCTGAGATTCTCATACTGAATCCTGAGAGTTTGAAGTTTAACACGCTTTACCTGTTCATCTCCTTCGTAGCTCAAGACAATCTTGTCCCATATTTCTTTTGCGGATTTATATTGCATAACCTTTACGAATTCTGTTTGAGATAAGCATCCCAGCAAAGTATTGACTGCTTTAGCATTTGTTTCATATTTCTTCTTTTCGGCCGCATCTGTAGGAGTAGCTGAAGGAAAAGTGTAGCCTGTATCTATGATATCCCAAACTTCTGTACCAAGAGATTGAAGATAGGCAGTAACTCTTACCTTCCAATAATTGAAGTTTGTCCCATCAAAAATTGGTGGCCTGATTGATGCTTCCCTCTCGTAGTTGCTCATGATGAATGATCTTCCTTCAAGCGATCAAGCTTCTCCGAAGGACCTGCTCTGATACCAATTGTTGGAAATAATACTGAGAGGGGGGGTGAATCAGTATTATCAAGTTCTTTTAACAAATCTTCCTTATTTATACTTTGAATTATTTTTGCATATCAGTACCATAAAATAATGAGCATGAACAAGAAAGACAGATAGTCACACCAAAGAACACCAGATATAAGGTGGAAACCCAATGTGGGTGAAAACCACCTGCTGCAATATGTCTCTATCTTCTTTCAAATTAGAAACTCTTTTTACAATGATTTTGTACTGGTGCAGTCCTTTACCAGTACACAGGCTGCAACCTGCAGAGAGCTACAACTCTCTCTCGTTTTCCAGTCTCTCCTGGAAGGGAGCTACAACCCCCTAAAACATCAAATGATCATCAAGTACATGTAAATTACACAGTCAACTGCAGTAACCAGATCAACAGTAACAGAACTAAACCCAGAACACCTTATCAACAGAAAAATTCAGTCAACAGAAGATCTTAAGACAGATACGCAGTTTTTCTTTCTCTGGCCAGCGTCGCTACGCACTTCACCTTCTGCTTCCCTGCGTATACCCGCAGAGAGCCTTCTGCTGCACCGCGTACCCACGCACTGCTTATTCAATCGCGCTGCGTACTGTTACTGCAGGTACGCACCTGAGCCTCTGTCGCACTGCGTACCCACGTAGTTCTCCTTCTTCTGATCTGCGTACCCACGCAGTTCCCCTTCTTCTGCTCTGCGTACACACGTGGATCTCCTGTTTCTGCTCTGCGTACCCACGTACCTGCATCGTTAACCACCTGCGTACTTTTGATTAGGGCCGAATTGGCAGTTCACAAGTGTGCTACAGTTAGTCGGATACCCAGATCTGATCATGCGCTCGAGAGATCACCCTTCACAGATTCGCTTTTAACTTCACTTTCATATATATCAAGCTTTTAAAACAATAACCCAATATTTCAGATCTTAAGATATTCAATTTGCAAAAATAGATACTTAGCCAAGTGATCTCCTTTGCTTTATATAGGCAAGCTCCTCCTAAAATCATGGATCAATACCATAGATAACCAGTACCAGGGGCCCAAAAACATGGGGCTCAATAATAATAATAATATAAAATAATACCATGGGCCAAAACCATAGAATCAAGAGCGGCGGGCTAAATACCACGGGCCAAACATAGGAAACCCCACGTGAACGCGCTTCTCTGCCTTGAAGTAAGTGAAACTGGGGGTACGCACCTTCTGAACGGGTGACCTGCGTGTCTGGCCGCGGTCCCTTCACGGTGTACCCGCGTGTCTGGCCGCGGTCCCTTCACGGTGCACCTGCGTGTACGCATCTTCTGAACTGTTCTCCTGTGTACTTCTTGATTTTCAACATTTTGAGAGCCTGATCAGATCATTGCCACTTGGGGGTGTTGCCATCAAGTACAACATCTGTAACATAGAGCCATACCAGAATCATAATGCCAACAGTTGTAACATGCCCCTTCATAATAAAACATTCACAAAGGATATTTCACATTTTTAATTTATATTGAAATTTTTATTTTGATGGATGGAAAATTCAAACAAATTATTTAATATTATTTTTTAAATAAAAATATATAATAATTATACATATATCAATCAATTATTTTATTCATTTAATTGTGCTCATAATATTATACTAACTGAAAAAAAAACATAATACAATAACGTTAGTAATAATACAATATTAATCAAAATGCGGTGAATCAAAACAATGAATTTGAGTGTAGTTAGTGTTAAAAGCAAAGGATAGACAAACGGGAAGCGGGAGCAGCCTGCGCGAGAGGAACCAGATAGCGGGAGCCTGGTGCAGCCTCTGAGGCCGGTAGGAGGAAGCCCGAGGAGCGTGTAAAGAGACACAACCATCCACGAGTCTGCGCGAAGCTCTAGAGTCATGGCCCCAGGAGGGGGTCGCGAAAAGGAAACTCCCTTGCCACCTGAGCTAGCTGCATTCCAGAATCTGGTTGCAACATGCAATAAACGGTCAGCAACCGAAAACCAACAGAAGTTTGTAAAAAAAATGGAATCCATCCCCACAGTTGCTCTGCCGACTGAAGAACCCTGCAAAGCAACATTAAACCTAGCAGAATGAGGGCTTATTGGCCAATTCACAGGCTTATGGCCCTCGCCTAAAGCGGTAGAAGCCTGGGTGCAAAGGAACTGGCGTTCACTGGTCAAAGAAGGAATAAAAAGCCATTTCGTCGGCAAAGGCTTCTTTGTATTCGTATTTGAAGTAGCAGAAGACAAGAACCTCATATTCAGAAACGACCCATATTTCATGGGGCCTCAGGGTCTCTATATAAATCAATGGACTCCAGACTTCGACCCGACTCACGATGTGCCTTTGGCCGTTTTGGTTTGGGTGCGATTGCCCCACCTACCTCTGCACTGCTTGAACCCTAAATCCTTAGAAACCATAGGCAACAAGTTAGGCAATTACATCGACCGAGCAGAAGAAGAGACCATTACTCCTGTGCGAGAATTTGTGTAGAAATAGACTCGGAGGAAGGTCTCCTTGAAGCCATTAAACTCACGGTGGTTGTCTGGACACACATACAAGTGCTAGACTACGAGAAACTCCCATTTAAATGCAAACACTGCCATGGCTATGGGCATTTTGCCAAGCATTGCAAAAAGAAATCAGAGGATGGAGCTGAGAAGGAGAAAGGAGATCAATGGACTTAGGTTCAGAAATCAAGGCCAACTAAGCATAGCAACATGAATAAAGGAAAAGTTGTATCCACGGGGAGGGTTGCTCCTCTCGGAACCCAAGCAAAAGGAAGCTCAGTCCCTCCAATAGCATACATATCAACAAACCCCTTTGATATACTTAGCACACTAGAAAAACTCTAAGACCCAACAGATAAAGAGGATGAACAATAGGCAAAAAACATGGAAGAAAACAAAAGGCAAGAGGAATCAATCCAAATTGCATCCCGAAAAGGTGCCTCTAGCTCCCCAACCTATGCAGATATGACAAGAAAGAAGACCCGTGAGATATCGGTATCCTCGGAAGATGAAACATCTGAGAGACCCTTGAAAAGAGTGGGGAGGAAATCTCACAGACAGGCTAGAGAAGAAGAAGCAGAGAGACAAAAAATGCAAGGCAACCAAGCCACTATAGAGATGTCTATTGACAGAAATACAAGAACCAGGCCTCCCAAGGGAGGTTCTGCCCCAACCCCTATCAGTAAATAATGCGAGTAGTCTCTTGGAATTGTAGAGGACTGGGGAACCCATCAAAAGCCGAAGTAGTCAAGAGCCTATTAAAATCAGAACTTCCCGAGATCCTCATGCTCCAAGAGACTAAAATAGAAGGTGAAGCCCTTATGGAAAGCAAAATGGAAAAAAAAAACTGGAAAAGCAGTAAGTTCTAGAGGTACATGAGGCGAGTTAGCCACTCTCTGGAAGTCTGACAAATTCTAGCTTGAGAGCTCCTTTTAGACGCAACACTAGATTTACACCGAACTTCGACACCTATCAAGTAAGATAAACATTGCACTCTTTAATCTCTATGTACCTGTCCTCTATGTAGAAAATGAACAATGTTGGCAAAATCTGACTGATTTTTTGGCAGCATACTCCCTCAATAATATAATTATTGCCGGAGACTTCAATCTAATCCTAGACCCAAAGGAAAAAAGAGGAGGAACTAGCAGCAGGGATCGCTTCCTTCCCTTAGTGGAAAACCTGATTCAAAAATGGAATTTAATGGATTTCAAGCCAAAAAAAGGGCTATACACATGGACTAATAACAGAACAGGGGAGGAGCATATCTCAGCTAGACTAGATAGATTCCTTCTCCAGAGTTCCTTCCTCTCTGAGAAGATGATCATCTCCATAAAAATTCTGCAAAAATGGAACTCTGACCATAAACCCATCCTCCTTCTGCTGGAAGAAGAAGAAAACCTGGGACCAATCCCCTTTCGGTTTTGCCTCTATGGGCAAACAGAGAAGGGTTTTTGGATAAAATGAATAAGGCATGGTCCATCCATGTTCTTGGATCCCCCAACTATGTTTGGGAGCAAAAGATAAAATCCACCAAAACAGCCCTGAAGCAATGGATAAAAAAGCCCACAGTCTCTCCCACTACCCAACAAAAACAAAGCACAAAGCAGCTGCTGGATCTCTAAATGGGCCTGGAGACTCAAGACATAACCAGAGCAGAAATTCATAGTGAGCAAGAACACCAAATCAACACCCTCTGAACATTTAGAGAAGAGGAAGAATATTTGAGGCTCAAGTCACGCAATCTCTAGCTTGCGTCTAGAGACAAAAATACAACCTTCTTCCACAAGCAAATTCAAACCCGCCTCTCCAGAAACCACATTGCTGAGATCACCTCGCCAGAAGGGACTGTTCTTAAAGGCACAACTTTGATAAAAGAGGCGACAACCTCTCATTTTAAGCAACTGTTCAAAGAAGAAGGCATGGAGGATGATGAGGAAGCTCACGACTTCCTCAAGAAAGTTCCAAGGATGGTTAACGAGGAGGAAAGTGCAACTCTCCTGAAGCCATTTACTAAAGAAGAAATTAACAATGTCATATGGAAGATGGAAACATACAAAAGCCCTAGGACCTGATGGATTCCCAATACACTTCTATAGACTCTGTTGGGACATCATCAAGACAGATTTGTATCGAATGATCAAAGGATTCCTATGAAAATCCAAAGTGGGAGGAAGCACAAACTCCACCTTCCTAGCCCTAATTCCCAAACAAGCCAACCTGGAGACATTCCACAGATTTAGACCAATCTCGCTTTGAAATTCGTGCTACAGAATACTCACCAAGTTACTTGCTAATAGAATGTTGAAATTTGGTACCGGAGGACAGGTGGTTCCCTTAGGCTTTGATCTTTGGCCTAGGGAAAAGTGTCCAAAAGAATTTAATTTTTCTCCTAAAGTGACTTTGTAATTTTTTTATAAAGTTAAATCTAATTTAAAAGTGACTTTAAGTGATAAAGTTACTAAGTCTAATTTTAAAGTGACTTTTATAAAGTCAATGAAAAATTAGAAAAGAAAAGTGATTTTGGAAATAAATGACTAAGTGGGTCTTTATTAAAGTGAGGTGAATTAAAAAATAAAAAGTGAGATTTAAATGAGCATTTAATCTCAGCCTTGGATTTCAATCTATTTCAGCCATTGGATTTAGGGATCACTCAAAAGTCACTTGAATCACCCAAAAGTCACTTGGGTTTAGATTAAAGGAGGAAAATGCCATTCTTTCTTTCATGAGCAGATTGGGAGAAAGAGAGCAAGAGAGCAAGGGAGATTTCTGGACAGGGAGGAGAAGGAGACAGCAGCTTGGCACACATTCCAAGGCAGCAGTTGAGCGGATTTATACAGCTGATTTAGCACACAGTGAAAGGCAGATTTTGGCACGATTTTCGAGGAGTGGTTTGCACAAAAATCGAGGAGAAGTTTGCTGGTTTTTCTGCACGCAAAACGAGGGCCATACAATAACATTTAATGCTGAAAGTGGGCATGAAAATCGAGGAGGCCGTACAACATTTATTGCTGTCCTGTTTGCTGTAATTTCCAGTTTGCTGTGAGGCATGGGAAAAGAGATAAGTTGTAAATTTGCTTGCTGATTTTTTGTTGAATATATCTCACTGTAAAAAGGCAATTTTCAGAAATAAAAAAGAGCTCTCAAACTGGTTTTCTCCAAGAGTTGTAGGGGGTTTTTCCAGGGTCACATTGACCAAAAATCTCAGTGTTTAAATGTGTTTTAATGGCTATTTATTACTGCTGATTTTTGTTTCTGCAATTTCCAGCATTCTGTAAAATTTCCAGAATTTGTGTTTTCAGCAAATTTATTTCTTCCAGCGTGTTAAATGTATGGTTATGGGAAAGGGCATTTAACTATATAAGAGAAATAAGGAGAAACTGAAAACCGGGGTGGGAAAACAGAAATTTCTACATGGTATCAGAGCTTGAGTGCTGAATGACAGTTTGGGACAAAAAAAAGGAAAAATTACATCTGCTGATTTTTCACTCAGAAAATTCCAGCAAGCCGATTTTTTCATAAACAACAGTTTTATATTTACTACAACAGTGCTATTTTTCAGTTTTAGGACAGCAGGATGTCATTGGGATTGAAGGTGGAGGATAGGCTGAATGGGTATACAAATTACAACGTTTGGAAGGAGAGAATGCAGAGTATCTTTGAGGAGGCAGAAGTCTGGGATATCATGGTGCATACCACACAGAACTCTGTTGTTGTGCCTATTGATGCTACTCAGTTGACAGCTTATAATAAAAAGAACAACAAGGGTAAGAGGCTGATTCTAGACGGAATCAAAGACCATTGCATTCCTCATGTGAGAGGAAAGAGCAATGCCCATGAGATGTGTACAACATTGTCCAATCTCTACCAGAGTACCAATGAGAACCGGAAGATGGTCCTAAAGGAGAAGCTGAAGAACATTAAGATGGGTAATAATAGTGCAGCTGGATATCTCACAAAGATTACTAATGTGAGAGATGAGTTGGCAGCGATTGGAGAGGCCATTCCACCCACTGAGTTGGTGCGGATTGCAGTGAATGGCCTCCCCCGTTCATGGTTGAACTTTGCTGATGGGGTTTGTGCACGTGAGACCCTTCCCACATGGGAGAGGTTTTAGGATGATTGCATTCAGACAGAGATCAGGAAAGGTCAGCTTGGGGCAGCCAAGCCAGTTGAGCAGGATGAGGATGTAGCACTGGTGGCAAGAGGCAAGAAAGGCAAAGGGAAGAAGCAGGCTTCCACAAGCAGTGGTGGGGGCAAAGGCAAAGGTAAAGATAAACAGGGGAACACACAGAAGGACTATTCCAAGGTGAAGTGTTGGAATTGTCAAAAGATGGGACACTATGCAGTTGTGTTATGAAACCAGCTCAAGAAAAGATAGAAAAGATAGATCAACGCCTTAGAATTCAGCCTCTTCGAGGGGGCAACCTCCTTTACATTACATAAATGAACAATTCTTGGATGATACAAATGAAAATACCTCCTTTCTATATATAGGAGTCTAAGTGGTCCCAATACAATCAAAGCCTACATAACAATAATATTGTAGGGCACAACAGTAACAATAGTGGGCTTCTATGTGGCACAATAGTAACAATATGGGCACTACATGGGTACATCAATATAATAAGTGGGTTGTACTAATAACAATAAGGGGTTACACTAGTAGTATAGGGGCCTAACATGCCCCTCTCCTTCAAAAAGCGTTGTCCTCAACGCTTGAGCAGTTCTGGGTACTTCTGCATAAAATTCTCATCCTCCCATGTGGAATCTTCAGCGGATAAGTTCTTCCACTTGATAAGATACTCTGAAATTGATCGATTTCGTAGCTGTCGAGTTCTTGTTTCTGTGACTGCTTCCGGTTCCAATATAATTTTTCCTTCCTCGTCAAGTTCTGGCAATATTGTTTGAACTGGGAGCTTGTCGCCTATGACCTTCTTTAAACATGAAACATGGAAAACTGGGTGTAATCGAGAAGCTGCAGGAAGCTCCAATTTGTATGCCATAGTACCAATCTTTTCCAACACCTTGTACGGACCATAATACTTTGGTGATAATTTATTATCCTTCTTAGCTTGCTTTAGGGACATTTGCTTATATGGTTGTAGCCGTAGGAATACCCAATCACCTACATCAAAACTTCTTTCACTGCGATGTTGATCTGCCTGTTGTTTCATTCTATTTTGTGCCAACACGAGGTTATCCTTTAAGAGTTGGAGGACTTGTTGTTGATGTTCGATGTGATGTTCCACTTCCTGAACCTTAGAATTTTCTCTTAAATATGATGTGATTGATGGTGGTTGGTACCCATAAAGTGCCATAAATGGGGTCATTTTTGTTGCTGTATGGAAGGAAGTGTTATACCACCATTCAGCCAGAGGCAACCATTTGACCCATTGTGTCTGTTTATCAGATACAAAGCAACGAAGATATCCTTCCAAACATTTGTTTACTATCTCAGTTTGCCCATCAGATTGAGGATGATAAGATGAGCTATGAGCTAACTGAGTACCAAGACAAGAAAACAATTCTGTCCAAAAATTTCCAGTGAAAATGGGATCTCTGTCACTTACAATAATCTTTGGGTTTCCATGTAGCTTTTGAACTGTTTCCATAAATGCAGTAGAAACTGTACTGACTTTAAATGGATGTGATAATGCACAAAAGTGTGCATACTTGGTAAGTCTGTCAACTACCACCATGATGACACTCTTTCCCTCAGACTTGGGTAAACCTGTGATAAAATCCATTGAAACCTCCTCCCAACGTTGGCTTGGAATGGATAAAGGTTGTAATAGACCCGGTGTCTTAATTGTTTCAACTTTATTTTGTTGGCAAACCAAACATTCCGCCACAAACTTTTGAATATCTGATTTAAGGCCATCCCAAAAAAATTCCTTCTTAACCCTGTGGTAAGTTTTTAAAAATCCTGAGTGCCCTCCTAAGGGAGAAGTGTGCAATTCCATAAGAATCTTTTGTTTTAGCTGGGAATTCTTACAGAGGTATAAGCGATCTTTGTACCATAACGAATCATTTTTCCAGCTAAATGTATCAGAAGTACTGGAATCTTGTTGTAGCTTTCGAATAAGTGCCCACACTTCTTCGTCATTCTTCCATTCCTCCTTTGCTTCGTTTATCCAATCTGGTTGGATAATAGAAATGACACACAACAATGCTTCCATATCCTCATCCTTTCTTGAGAGTGCATCTGCCACCACATTTTGCTTCCCTTTTTTGTAGATGATTTCAAAGTCATAACCCAACATCTTTGTGACCCACTTTTATTGCTCTTCAGAGGATAATCTTTGTTCTAAAAAGTATTTAAGGCTATCATGATCCGTTTTTACCTTGAAGTGTCTTCCCATTAGGTAGGGTCGCCATTTCTTAAGTGCATGGAGTATTGCCAACATTTCCTTCTCATAAATAGCTTTGCTTAAAAACTTTCTCTTGATTGGACGACTTTCAAAAGCAATGGGTCTTTCATCTTGCATTAGAACAGCACCAATTCCATTTCATGAAGCATCACATTCCACAATAAAGGTTTTTGTGAAGTCCGGTGTAGCTAAGACCGGTGCTTGGCACATTGCCTCTTTAAGATGTTTAAAGGCCTTTGTTGCTTCCGGAGTCCATGAAAATGAATCTTTCTTCAATAATTTTGTTAGAGGTGCTGCTATTCTCCCATAATACTTAACGAACTTGCGATAATACCCTGTCAACCCAAGAAATCCTCGCAGATGCTTTATGGATGTGGGGATTTTCTATTCCTTAATGGCTTTAATTTTGCTAGGGTCTACCTTAACTCCTTCATGAGATACAATATGACCCAAATATTCCACCTCCTGGACTCCAAAGAAACATTTGGATCTTTTTGCATATAATTGTTTCTCCTCCAATAGTTGTAGCACCTTGTCAACATGTTCAACATGATCCTTCCAAAACTTGCTGTAGATTAGTATATCATCAAAAAATACCAACACAAATTTTCTAAGGAATGGTTTGAAAATTGAATTCATCAAACCTTGAAATGTTGAAGGTGCATTGGTAAGGCCAAAAGGCATGACCAAAAATTCATAATGACCCTCATGAGTTCTAAATGCCGTTTTCGGAATGTCTTCAATCTTCATTCTGATTTGATGATATTCCGAACGAAGATCCAACTTGGTGAAGTAAATTGATCCATGCAATTCATCCAGTAATTCATCAATGACAGGAATGGGGAACTTATCTTTAATAGTGAGCTTGTTGAGCTCCCTATAATCTGGACACATGCGCCATGATCCATCCTTCTTGTGCACCAATACTACTGGAGCTGAGAAAGAACTTTGACTTGGTTGAATTATACCAGCCTCTAGCATTTCTGCAACCATACGTTCAATTTCACTTTTTTGGACATATGGATATCTGTACGGCCTGATGTTTGGAGGAACACTTCCTGGAATCAGATGAATAGCATGATCATGATCACGCATAGGTGGGAGACCATTGGGAGTCTCAAATACCTTGGAATGATTGTCCAGGACTTTTTGGAGATCTGGAGAAATAGATGATTCCAATGTGGAAACATCTAGCGAACATAATTGTGCAATTACATCTCTTTGCTCCTTTTTTAGAAGATTTGTCATGCCATTAGAGCTGATTATCTTTCCTGGTTTCCCTGCAATACCCCTTAATTCAACTTCCTTTCCTTCCACAGAAAATTTCATGAAAAGTTCTTGAAAATTAAAAGCTATTGTACCCAAGGATTGTAGCCATTGGACTCCTAGTACAACATCAGCACCTTCCATTGGAATGGAAAGCATTGGGCTAGTCAATACATATTCTCCCATGGATAGCTTGATATTATGGCACTTTCCAGAACAATTTATTGTTCCTCCATTTGCAATCATCACTTGACACTCTGGTGTTGGATATAGGAAGCAATTCAATTCTTTTGCTACCCTACAATGAATAAA
Source organism: Pinus tabuliformis (assembly GCA_031772625.1). NCBI lineage: Eukaryota > Viridiplantae > Streptophyta > Pinopsida > Pinales > Pinaceae > Pinus > Pinus tabuliformis. Next base: position 181,840,338 of record CM062807.1, on the reverse strand, counting down.
ATTGTGGGTGCTTCCTGAATCAATCAACACTATTACCTTTTTCTTCTTGATTTGTCCTTCTATCTTGATGGTTTGAGGAGTGGTAATTCCCGCCAATGCATTACAAGATATGGTCGGATTTATTTGTTCTTCATCTAGGCTTTGTTCCTGGAATATATCCTCTTCTTTTGACCTTTCTTGCTCCTTTTCTTCTTCCTCTTCACAATCTATGTAGAATAATTTCTTCTCACCACACTTATGACCCTTTGTGTATTTGCTATCACAATTGTAACAAAGCCCTTTTGCTCTTTTTTCTTCCAATTGTTGTGGTGTCAACCTTGTAGGTTGTGGAAGACTATGGGCAACAACACTTCCGTCTTTATAGTTGTGAATGGTATGCTTCCTAGTTGCCATAATTTTGCTTTCCATTTTTCTTGCTAACCTGAATGCCTTCTCTAATGAATCAGGTTCCCAAAGGCGCACATCATGTTGGATATTATCCTTTAAAAACCCTATGAACACATCAATCCTATGCTCCTCTGGAATATCTTTTACCCTTATGTTCAATTTTTGGAACTCCTCAATATGCTCCATTATTGAACCCTTTTGTTTGAGACTTATCAATTGGCTAAAAAAAGTGTTGCTTTTTGTATCCTCATAATGTGCTATCAATTCTTCCGTAAAAATTGCCCAAGTGATAAATTGTTTACGAGAACAAAGCCATTGATACCATACAAACTGATTTGGTTCCAAATATAAAGTTGCCATACGTACCTTTTGTGTGTTTTGCACATTATTGAGATCGAAGAATTGCTCCATCTGTAATATCCATGTGGCGGGATCCTTGCCATCAAACTTCCTCATATCGATTTTTGGAACATGGTGAGTCTTCGATCCAACATTAGAGTCTATGGAATCATGATTAACATTTCTTTTGTTCTCATCATGAGTTTCCTTTACTACCTTTTCACCATTAGTGACCCTTTCTTGTAGCAACTTCTTCAATTCTTCCATCGAATCCTCCATCTTAGCTTCCATGCCCTTTATCTTAGATTCCACGCCATTTATCTTAGATTCCACGCCACTTATCTTAGCTTCTGTTAGCTTTTGTGAGCGTGACATTTGTTGCACTTGTTCTTGTAATTTTGATATATCATGTAGCATTTCTTCCTCTTCTTCATGAGTCATGCTAGAGCTTTCAGGTTCCTTACTAGGTGTTTGCATTTTCTTTCCTCGGGGCATCAGTTACCGATAATAATGCTTTACTATGCCCTTTGAATTCCTTCAAACCAAGCTTATGCAAAAATAAAAAAAAAACTACACACCTTTTTTTTTCTTTGTAGAAGCCTGATATTGAATCTGATGTATCTCTGTAATTTCGAATCATCCACTTCTGAAATTGTGACCTATAGTAGCCTTCTATGTCCTCTTTCCAATGCCACTAGTCTGATCCAAATTGGATTCTCCAAGAGAGAGTTATGCACAATCTCCCGCAGTGACCTGATTATAGACTAGTTCAGTAGAGCAAACTTGTATGAAGTGCCACGTGTCACTATTTCAACCTTTGACTCTAAAAAATATATAAACAAAAACTACAGTCCGTCCTCTTTCTGTACCTTCTTACGAAATTTCAATCCGATGCTCAGAAAGAAAGTAATGACGATTTTCCCCAGGTCACCTGTTTTGAGTGTAATTCAGGAGTCTGCAAAAAGACCAACTTCCTCAGATCATATCTCCGAAAATATCACGCGAAAAGCTCTGAAATTCGGACCCAAGGTTCAGCGCGAATTCTTCTCAAATGGGTTTTTTTTGCGACTTCTGAAACGTCACAGAAAAAACGTTATAGCGAAAATGCCACGATGACCTGTTTGGAGTAGCGAAACCCTAGAATCCAAAGCTCCGATACCAAATGTTATGAAACCAGCTCAAGAAAAGATAGAAAAGATAGATCAACGCCTTAGAATTCAGCCTCTTCGAGGGGGAAACCTCCTTTACATTACATAAATGAACAATTCTTGGATGATACAAATGAAAATACCTCCTTTCTATATATAGGAGTCTAAGTGGTCCCAATACAATCAAAGCCTACATAACAATAATATTGTAGGGCACAACAGTAACAATAGTGGGCTTCTATGTGGCACAATAGTAACAATATGGGCACTACATGGGTACATCAATATAATAAGTGGGTTGTACTAATAACAATAAGGGGTTACACTAGTAGTATAGGGGCCTAACAAGTTGTGTGTCCGGAGAAGAAGAAGAAGAAGGGGAAGAACCAGGACGTGGCAGCTTCAACAGAGATTGAGGACTTTGCAGGTCGTTTTGACCGGGAGTTTGCGTTCACTACGTGTGAGTTCTCTAGTGCAGGATCACCTACCACACAAGTTCAGAGGGAGCATGCTTTTCCCTCGATTAGCAGAGCATCTTCAGGTATCTGGTATGTGGACAGTGGGGCTTCACGTCACATGACAGGAGTTCGTGAGTACTTCTCAGAGCTTTCAGAGAGTGGCACTGATATAGAGGTAGTACTCGGTGATGACAAAATTGTTAGAGCAGTCGAGGTGGGGACACTGACATTTCAGAGGGAGTCCAAACCTCCCTTGAAAGTGTCAGATGTTCTTTATGTGCCATGGATGAGGAAGAACCTCATATCCGTCTCAACTTTGGAGGACAGAGGGTATGAGGTACTGTTCAGGGGAGGACAGGTGTTGATGTATCCCAGGGGCACTCCAGCTAATTCAGCTAGAGCGATAGGTGTACGCCATGCAAAGGTGTACAAGTTTGCATTCTAGCCCCTTTTGGCATTGGGCAGTAGTACTGACAGCAGAGCTAGCAGTTCTGAGCTATGTGAGATTTGGCACCGCAGGATGGGACATATGTATCATGGAGCCTTGAGGACATTGCGGGAGATCACTACATGTGTGCCAGATTTCAGTACTGATCACTTTGATACTTGCAGAGGTTGTGCGATGGGCAAGTTTGCCAAATCCCCTTTTCCCAGCAGTGACAGCAGAGCGACTGAGATACTTGATTTGATTCATTCTGTTGTGAGCGGTCGAATGTCTCATGTTTCCTTGAGCGGATATGAGTACTATGTTTTATTCATTGATGATCACTCCAGGAGGACCTGGATTTATTTTTTGAAGACCAAGAGTAAGGTCTTCAAGCGGTTTCAGGAGTTCATAGCTCTTGTGGAGACTCAGACAGGTCGAAAGATCAAGTCCCTGAGGTCGGAAAATGGAGGAGAGTACACCCTTGGAGAGTTTGTTGACTATTGTGCGGAGGCAGGCATTAGGAGGGAGTTCACTGTTCCTTACAACCCCCAGCAGAACGGGGTTGCAGAGAGGAAGAACAGATCCATCATAGGGGCTGCTAAAGCCATGTTACATGATCAGGGGTTGCCATTGTTCTTGTGGGCAGAGGCCTGCAACACAACTGTTTACTTACAGAACAAGAGTCCGCATCGTGCCTTGGGGCACATGACTCTGGAGGAGGCTTCCTCTGGGAAGAAGCCTGATATTGGTCATCTTCATATCTTTGGATGCATTACATACTCCTATATACCCAAGGAGAAGAGGACCAAACTAGAGCCCACCGCAGAGAAGGGTATCTTTGTGGGCTACAGTGAGACCTCAAAGGCCTTTCGGATTTACATTCCTGCACAGAAAAGAGTTGTTTTCAGACGGGATGTGAAGTTCGAGGAGGACAGGGCCTTTAGGAGGTCACGGGAGTTAGAGTATCTGGATCAGCCAGACCCTCAGCAGCAGTTGAGTCAGTGGCAGGGATCCAGTGGGCAGGGATCAGGAGGATCAGGAGGTACATCTGTGAGGATGTCAGGTCCGTCAGTGAGCAGTGGCGTACCGAGCCAGAGGGGTGGTGCTCCGGGCAGCATGCAGAGCAGTTCACTAGGGAGTCCACTGATGGACAGTTCAAACGGTACCTCGGCTTCTACAGGTTCAGGTGCAGGCAGGAGGACAACAGACAGATAGTCAGGAGTTCAGGCTCCTGATGATGAGGAGGAGGAGGAGTTTCATTCTCCGGTGGGAGAAGTGCGCTCAGGGAAGAGGAAGCCCAAGTGGCTTCAGGACACCTTGAGAGATGCCTCATCTGTTGCTGAGCCGAAGAGGCCGGTCAGAGAGAGTAGACCACCTGAGAGGTTTTGTAGCTATATGGCGATGGTTACCAACATCCTTGACTCTGAGCCTTCTAGCTATGAGGAGGCAGCTAGCCAGCAAGTCTGGAGAGAGGCCATGCAGGAGGAGTATTCTTCTATCATGAAGAATGATGTTTGGGAGGTGGTGCCGAGGCCTGAGGGCAAATCCGTGGTTACTTACAGATGGCTTTACAAGGTAAAGCATGTTGCAGATGGCAGCATTGAGAAATTCAAAAGCAAGGTTTGTGGCTAGAGGGTTCTCCCAGGTAGAGGGAGTTGATTATGAGGAGACCTTCGCTCCCGTGGCTCGATATACTTCGATCCGCTCCATTATATCGATAGCAGCAGAGATGGGTTGGAAGATCCACCAGATGGATGTGAAGACTGCATTTCTTAATGGCTTCATACAGGAGGAGGTGTACATTGAGCAGCCACAGGGCTTTGAGGTGCATGGGAAGGAGTCCCATGTGTGCAGACTGAAGAAGGCCCTTTATGGCCTGACGCAAGTTCCCAGAGCTTGGTAGTCCAAGATAGATACATATTTGCAGGGGATGGGTTTCATAAAGATTGAGGCAGATCCGAACCTTTACTTTTTTGTGATTGGTGAGGAGCTTCTCATTCTGGTGCTGTATGTGGATGACTTGGTCATTACAGGTGTAGAGAGACTCATAGAGCACTGCAAGAGAGATCTTGCGATGGAGTTTGAAATGAAGGACATCGGCTTGATGCATTACTTTTTGGGCTTGGAGGTGTGGCAGGAGGAGGGGCATTTCTTCCTGGGGCAGGGGAAGTATATTGTGGACATCTTTAGCAGATTCCACATGGAGGATTGTAGACCCATGTCGACACCGACGATCACCAATTGGAAGAAGCTTCATGCTTCGGATTCTGAGTTGGTGGATCCCACATTGTACAGGCAGCTGATTGGTTCCTTGATGTATTTGGTCAACACTAGACCAGATATCTGTTTTGCAGTCAACACGATGAGTCAGTTTATGTGTGAGCCTAGGAAGGTTCACTGGGTGGCTGCAAAACACATTTTGCGGTACTTGCAGGGGACAGTGGATTATGGTTTGGACTACAAGCAGGGAGATGGAGTGAGATTGGCAGGATACACTGATTCTGATTGGGCAGGTTGTGCTTCTGATAGGAAGAGCACTTCAGGGTGCTGTTTTGGGTTGGGTTCAGCAGTAGTGTCATGGTTTAGCCGGAAGCAGCAGTCAGTAGCACTGAGTTCAGCGGAAGCAGAGTATATGGCAGCCAGTCTAGCTAGTTGTGAGGCTATTTGGCTTCGCAAGATGTTGTTTGGCTTATTTGGTCAGCCGTTGATACCTTCAGTGATTTACTGTGATAATCATAGTTGCATTAAACTCACGGAGAATCCAGTATTTCATAACAGGTCAAAGCATATCGGGATCATATATCATTTCATCAGAGACTATGTTCAGAAGGGAGCTGTGAAGCTTGAGTATATTTCCACTGATGAGCAGGTTGCAGATATTCTTACCAAAGCCTTACCACGGGGCAAGCATGTCTACTTCAGAGACAAGATGGGTGTGGTGAGAAACACCTTCCTCGGTAAGAGGGAGTGTTGAAATTTGGTACCGGAGGACAAATGGTTCCCTTACGCTTTGATCTTTGGCCTAGGGAAAAGTGTCCAAAAGAATTTAATTTGTCTCCTAAAGTGACTTTGTAATTTTTTTATAAAGTTAAATCTAATTTAAAAGTGACTTTAAGTGATAAAGTTACTAAGTCTAATTTTAAAGTGACTTTTATAAAGTCAATGAAAAATTAGAAAATAAAAGTGACTTTGGAAATAAATGACTAAATGGGTCTTTATTAAAGTGAGGTGAATTAAAAAATAAAAAGTGAGATTTAAATGAGCATTTAATCTTAGCCTTAGATCTCAATCTATTTCAGCCATTGGATTTAGGGATTACCCAAAAGTCACTTGGATCACCCAAAAGTCACTTGGGGTTAGATTAAAGGAGGAAAAGGTCATTCATTCTTTCATGAGCAGATTGGGAGAAAGAGAGCAAGAGAGCAAGGGAGATTTCTGGACAAGGAGGAGAATGAGACAACAGCTTGGCACACATTCCAAGGTAGCAGTTGAGCATATTTGTACAGTTGATTCAGCACACAGTGAAAGACAGATTTTGGCACGATTTTCGAGGAGTGGTTTGCACAAAAATCGAGGAGCAGTTTGTTGGTTTTTCCGCACGCAAAACGAGGGCCGTACAACAGCATTTAATGCTGAAAGTGGGCACGAAAATCGATGAGGCCGTACAACATTTATTGCTGTCCTATTTGCTGTAATTTCCAGTTTTCTGTGAGGCATGGGAAAAGAGATAAGTTGTAAATTTGCTTGCTGATTTTTTGCTGAATTTTTCTCACTGTAAAAAGTCAATTTTCAGAAATAAAGAAGAGCTCTCAAACTGGTTTTCCCTAAGAGTTGTAAGGGGTTTTTCTAGGGTCACACTGACAAAAAATCTCAGTGTTTAAATGTGTTTTAATGGCTATTTATTACTATTGATTTTTATTTCTGCAATTTCCAGCATTCTGTAAAATTTCCAGAATTTGTGTTTTCAGCAAATTTATTTTTTTTCAGCTTGTTAAATATATGGTTATGGGAAAGGGCATTTAACTATATGGGAGAAATAAGGAGAAACTGAAAACGGGGTGGGAAAACAGAAATTTCTACATAGAATAAAATCTCTGCTGGAAAAACTCATTTCTCCCAATCAAGGAGGGTTTGTCAAAGGCAGGCACATCCTAGACAATGTGATACTAGTGCAGGAAATCATCCATTCCAACCATCAACGCAAAGAGCAAGGTATGCTCATCAAACTGGACATGGCGAACGCCTTCGATAGAGTAAGACACTCATTCCACCTCCAAGTTATTTCTGCATTTAGTTTCAGCTCTGAATTTGTAAAAATGATTAAAGCATGCATTGGAGAACCTTGAATAACCCCTCTAGTAAATGGTAGGCCAATAAACTACTTCAAAGCTTCAAGGGGAATCAGGCAAGGCTGCTCTCTGTCCCCCTTCCTGTATATTCTGATGGAAAACTCTCTAAGCCGAAAGCTCACAGATGAGAAGCTCAACGGGACTCTTCCTAGCATTAGGGTGATACCCAGAACAAACCCAATCAATCATGCCTTGTTCACCGATGACTCTATCCTTATGGGAGGAGCCTCCATTAAAATAAAAAGAGCCTTCAGTGGAGTAATCCAAAGCTTTTGCAGAGTCTCTGGAGCTATGGTCAACAAGAGAAAAAGTGCAGTGTACGACTGGGCAGTAGACCAACAGTCTATACTCAGGATTGCCCAAGCCCTAGGCTTCACCGGAGATGCCTCTTGGGAAAAATTCAAGTATCTTGGCCTGCCTTTTAACCTTGGGTACCACTAGGGCCCCTCATTGGATGGAAATTATCAGCAAAATTAAGGCTAAAATGACTGCTTGGGGCAAACAGTGGCTTTCCTCATTCGGGAAGCTCACTCTAGTCAAGTCAGTTCTCTCATCCCTTCCTATCTACCAGGGTTCTTTCCTTTTGGCTCCAAAAATGATCACCAAATAGTTACCAAGTTGATTCGAAATTTTCTATGGCAAGAAGGAAAGGGGAACCAAAAAAAATTCCATATAGTAAGCTGGGACATAGTGAAAAGGCCAATATTTGAAGGTGGACTTTAGGTAAGAGATCTTGTGTTGGCCAATCTGGCGATGCAGGGGGAAGATCCTTTGGAAAATCTTCTCAAACCAAAGAAACCTTGTAAGTCAAGTTCTAATTAAAAAATATTTGCACAGACTCTCAATAAAGAATATGGAAGGAGCTTCCCACAAAGGAACCACGCTGTGGAAGTTGTGTAGCCAAGGCTGGAAATTCTTCAAAGAACAACTCTACAGAATTCCAGGAAATGGGAAAAGAATTAGACTGTGGGATGACAAGATCATGGGACTCCATCCCCTAAATCTTGCTCCGGAAATAATAGATTTGTGTAACTGGCTCATCCAAAAAGGTATCCACAAACTTGCTGACATATGCACATGGGATTCAGCAGGGAACTGGAGTAACTGGGCCCTCCATCGCCCCCCTGATTGGATGCTCCCTCAACTCCATCAATTATTAGCTAAACTCACTAGTCTGGCTCCTGTGCATCTCCATTCGAGGGACAAGTGGGGCTGGGGGAAATATGGAGCTTACTCAGCTTGGCTGGGTTTTGCATCCCTATAAGAACAACAACATTAGATCCATACTACAAAGCTTTGGCAGCATGTTTGGGACCCATTTGGTCTCCCAAAAATCAACTTCTTCTGCTAGATTCTCATGCACAGAAGGACCCTCACTGGGGACAACTTAGAGAAAAGAGGAATCATGGGTCCACACAGATGCCCTCTCTGCTGCAAGGATTAGGAAACTATTGATCACCTATTCATAGACTGCCCCTTTTCTCAAGAGATCTGGTTGCAAGCAATTATGGGGCTCAACGCCCAAATCCCTCAACAGTCTTCAGTTGTTAGTCTTTTCAAAACTTGGAAAGTACGCTATCCTCACTCTTTGAATATCAACTCAACATGGACTAAAATGTGGAATGCAATACCAAAATATATCTGTTGGGCAATCTGGTTGGCTAGGAATGAAGCCATCTTCAACAACAAACTTCAATCCACCAACACAGTGGCTGCCAAGGCCAAAGCTTTGCTGCTGGAAACTTTTGAAAATAGACCTCATAAGACAAACAACTCCCTTCTCCCTGAAGAGCTTCGTTGGCTAGGTGAACCCCTGAGATAGGCCAACATCAAGAAGAATACCTTCTTGCCTAGACATAATCCAGAGTGGCGTCTCCAGATCTCTAAGGCGGAATTTAAAAAATGGTGGAAAAATCAGGGCAAAGTCATGGTTTTCTTTGACAGAGCCTCCAAAGGTGTTAAAATTGGAAACTAGGGCCAAACTCCATGTGGGTCATCTTATTAATGGACGCTGATATTTTTCTTGGATCCCTCTCATCGAGAGGTGTAGGACTGATCTAAAGATCATCCAATTCTGATAAGTATTCATGGAGATATGAATTATTTGTGTTATGGGACAATTCGTCAAAGTCGGCCAACAACCAAATAAACCCCACTTGTGCTCAACGTTTTAGTATAAATAGATGTGGCCTTCAAGTCATTTCAACACACTTGGGATCTCTTCCTCTCTACTTGTCTTTGGGTTTTAGTAGGAGGAGAGATCCTAAGGGATAACGCTGCCCTAATCCAGAGGGCAGAAGCTGGAACTGTCGAAATTGCTCGGAATAGCCGAAATTGCTGGAATTGCCGGAACTGCCAGGACTGCCGGAATTACAGGAACTGTCAGAATTTCCAGAACTGTTGGAACTGCCAGGACTGCCGGAATTGCCGGAATTGCCGGAACTGTCAGAATTGCCAGAACTGCTGGAACTGCCAGGATTGCCGAAATTGCCGGAAATGCTGAGAACAACCAGAATTGCTGGGAACAATTGGAATTGCCGGAACAGGTGGGAAAGCTGATGCAGATGACAGAAGTCGGAATTGCTGGGAACAACCAAAATTGCCGGAGCTGCTCGGAACAACCAGAATTGCGAGAATTGCCAGGAACAACCAGAATTGTTGGAACAGCCAGAGCCGCTGTCTCTGAAGGAGAGCATCATGCAAGGGACAACTAACTAACATTGGGACAGTTGTATGGTACTTAGCAGCAAATACACCAAGCATGCAATGTTACAGCTAGCATGCAAGGGACAACTAGCATGCAACAACAAGCATGCTGGGGACAACAAGCAAGCTAGGGACAACAAGCAAGCAAGATGCAACCAACACATAACTCAGTATGGCAACATGGTGCAATGATGAAACATAATGCAATACAGTGATGGGTACAATCATGATTAATGAAGCGTGATGAGATGCAGCATAGTGATGATGGGTACAACATGGTGCAACACGGTGAGGTGCAGCATGATGATAAAATGCAGTACAACGATAGGTGAATGAGTCACCTTGGAGAATCAGTTGAAGCAACATGTCTTCAACTAATCTTATGTATCATCTTCTTAGAGATGATCTTTGTTCTTATCTAGATAAGTCAAAGTGTTGAATTCTATTGTAAATGTACTATCTCTTCTCTGTGTGCTGAACTATTGAAAAACATATAAGAAGAATTGATCAAGGGTTTCCCCACATTGGGGTTTGTCCCTGGCTAGCGCCACATCTTGTGTCCTCTTATCTTGGCTCGTCTTTTACGATTTATGTTTATGTTCTATCTGCAGTTTACTTTAATGCTGATGTGATTGCTAATCTAGAAAAGATATTGAGCTAACTGTGAAAATTGAAATAAATTGCTCGAAGCATAGAACATACCTAAAATTAACATGGCATCAGAGCTAAGGTGAAGACAATGCCCAAGCAAGAGTGAAAGAGCAATCACCAAAGATAGTTGGGAAAGGACAAAAGGATTAGTGGATTCCTCATCCCTCTTCAAATTCACCGAGGGTGAAGCCGAAGCAGAGAATATTATCATAATGCTGCAGCGGAAGTTTCTGATGGCCTACCTAAAGATCACTTCATTGGGAAGTCTGGATCTAAGGGTGGAAGGAAAGACAAATGCCTTGGTTGCAATAAGTTCGGTCATTATGCGAAAGAGTTTCTGAATGGCAGAGACACATCTCTTGATGAAGATAACAATCATTCTAGGGACATCTTCAATGATCAAAGGAATGACAGGTAATGCAGGTCATCAAGGAAATGACCGACTCTTCAAAAAAAGAAGAAGCAAAGAACCCCAGGTATGAACAATCAAATGTTGTTTTTGATAAGATAAAGAAGCGTTATCTTGTATTGGCCCTCTTCTTCAGATTCTTTGGGAATCTGGGTGATTGATTGTAGTGCTTCAAGACACTTCATCAGATAGTAGGGTGCACTCTCTAATTTGGTAGAGATGGAAACAATCGTGGGATTATACTTGGAGCTGATTCCACCTATCTCGGAAAGGGTGTAGGGAATATTACCCCTCAATTGAATGAGGGTAACTCGATTCATTTACAAAATCTCTTTTATCTACCTGATCGCAAGAAGAACCTAGTGTCCATTTTGGCAATGGAAGTCAAAGGTTACAGGGTGGCACTCATCGATGGAAAGGTACGTGTTTGAAAATAGAATTTTCAAAGATGTTTTTGAGTTCGGGGTTGTATCAAGTTGTAGGAAGTCCACTTGGGACCATGTCCATTGACACATAGCACAGGAGGTCTGTGAGTCAAATGGTGACAGGGATGCCTGAATTCAAAAGGAGCATGAAAGTACATGTCTGAGATGTATCGAAGGAAAATCTTACAAGGGGACCATTCCCCTCATGTAGCAGGTCCACAGGTTTGGAACAACCTGAGGGGTTTGAGATTGATGATCAGGAATCTCACGTATGCAGGTGGAAGAAATCCCTCTATGGCTTGAAGCAAAACTCCCCGGGCATAGTATGAGAGGATTGATAGCTGTCAGATGAAGCTGAGATTCACTAAGAGTGAAGCTGATCCAAACCATTGTTTGAAGGTTGTGGATGATAGACCTCTCATACCAGCACCTTATGAGGACGACCTATTTCTGACAGGTGCAGACCCTCTCATTTGCAGAAGTAAGAGGGAGTTGGATTCCGGATGTGGAATGATAAACTGCAAGCCTGTGACTACCTCAAGGATCTTAACTTTCAGAAGTTATATGGTAGTGATGTCGGACCAGATTTGGGAAATGCATCTGATTTTCATAAACTCATTCGCGTTGATGTTCTTGGTGAACTTCCGTCCGAATATATGCTTTGCAGTTAGCATGGTGAGTTCATATTTGGTTGAGCCTCACTGGATTGGTGCCAAGAATCTTCTGAGATATCTTCGGGGCACAATCTCTCATGGATTGAGATACACTGTCGGAAATATGAAACTGCACGATTATTCGAATGCTAACTGGGCAGGCAGTGTGGAAGATCACTAGAGCACTTCTCAATGCTGGTTCTCTTTGGATTTTGCTTCGATAACATGGATGAGCAAGAAGCAGAAGTTGGTTGCTATAAGCACCGCCGAGACTGAATACATAGCTACGAGTATGATCTCGTGTGAAGATGCATGGTTGCAGAAGCTCTTAAGTGAGTTGTTTGTACACATGATGAATACCACTGTGATTCTCTGTGACAACCAGAGGGGGGATTCGATTATTGAGGAATCCCGTATTCGATGATTGCTCCAGCAAATAGACATCAGATACTGCCTTATCTGGGATATCGTAAGTCGATGAGCGAGGAGGCTCCATCACATTAAGACTGATGTACAGGTCACAGACATTTTGTCAAAGCCCCGAGGAAAGGTCAAATCTGTGACTTTCCCGAACGACTTGGAGTCGTCGAGAGACCTTCTTATAAGGGTCCTACATTTTGCATGCATTGAGCTTTGGGAGCTCTGGGGGGCTTGGGGTACTTACTGGAGCAACATATGACCACAAGGTGACTCACCCTCCACTAGTGGTGTGCTATGTACAGGATGATAGGTTCAACCTTCCCATGTGATACCCCGTGGCGACTGTGGAACATGATGATTAGTTATCCTATGGGTCGGGATGATTAGTTCTCCCGTGGCAACTGTGGAATGAGATGATTAGTTCTCCTGTGGGCCGGGATGATTAGTTCTCCCGTGGCAGCTATGAAACATGATGATTAGTTCTCCTGTGGGCCGGGATGATTAGTTCTCCTGTGGGTCGGGATGATTAGTTCTCCCGTGGAAACTGTGGAACATAATGATTAGTTCTCCTGTGGGCCGAGATGATCGGTTCTCCTGTGGCAACTGTGAAATATGATGATTAGTTCTCTTGTGGGTTGGGATGATTAGTTCTCCCTTGGCAACTGTGAAACAGGATGATTAGTTCTCCTGTGGGCCAGGATGATTAGTTCTCCCATGGCGACTTTGGGGCAGGATGATTCATTCTCCTGTGGACAGGATGATTAGCTCTCCTGTGGACAGGATGATTAGCTCTCCTGTCAAGGCATCCTACCCATGCAGTCTGGGACTCATGGGAAGTACCTCTCATCTGATCAATAAGCAGAGAAATGAGGTTAGGGACCATAATAGTACTATCGATGGACGCATCGATGTACCTACCGTACTCCCTATGTTAGGATGACCTCCATTGATCTGGGATCAGTATGAGTGGTTTGAGACACTCTTGTGATATTGATCTGGGATCAATAAAACTGACTTCAGGCCAGTAAGAGTGATGTGACACACTCTCTTCAGATGAAATTGACTTCGGGTCAGTAGAGAATGGTATGAGACATTCTCGATCAATTTTTCTTCTTCATGGTTCAACAGAGCAGAGTAGAATAGAGTGGAGCAAAGCTAAGCAGAGCTCAGCAGAGCAGAGCAGTGCAGGGCACTGATGGCAGAGATAGCACAGTCAGACATATGGATCAACGGATGGAGTTCTCCCTAGTTGAGAGGGAGTGTCAAAATTGGCAACTAGGGCCAAGCTCCATGTGGCTCATCTTATTAGTGGAAGCTGATATTTTTCTTAGATCCCTCTCATTGAGAGGTTAGGATTGATCTAAAGATCATCCGATTCCGATAAGTATTCATGGATATATGAATTTATTTGTGTTATGGGACAATTCGTCAAGGTCGGCCAACAACCAAATAAACCCCACTTGTGCTCAACGTTTTAGTATAAATAGAGGTGATCTTCAAGTCATTTCAACACACTTGGGATCTCTTCCTCTCTACTTGTCTTTGGGTTTTAGTAGGAGGAGAGATCCTAAGGGATAAACGCTGCCTTAATCTAGAGGGCAGAAGCTGGAACCGCCGAGAATAGCTGGAATTGCCAGAATTGCCGGAACTGCCGAGAATTATCGGAATTGTCGGGAACAGTCGGAATTGCCGGAACTATCGGAATTGCCAGGAACAGCCAGAGCATCTGTCTCCGAAGTATTGCAGCATGCAAGGGACAACTAACTAACATTGGGACAGTTGTATGGTACTTAGCAGCAAATACACCAAGCATGCAATGTTACAGCTAGCATGCAAGGGACAACTAGTATGCAACAGCAAGCATGCTAAGAAAAACAAGCATGCTAGGGACAACAAGCATGCTAAGGACAATAAGCAAGCTACGGACAACAAGCAAGCAAGATGCAGCCAACACATAGTTTAGTATGGCAACATGGTGCAACAATGACACATAATGCAATACAATGATGGGTATAATCATGATTAATGAAGCGTGATGAGATGCAACATAGTGATGATGGGTGCAACACGGTGAGGTGCAGCATGATGACAAAATGCAGTAGAATGATAGGGGAAGGAGTCACCTTGGAGAATCAATTGAAGCAGCATGTCTTCAACTAATCTTATGTATCATCTTCTTAGAGATGATCTTTGCTCTTATTTAGATAAGTCAAAGTGTTGACTTTTGTTGTAAACGTACTATCTCTCTCTCTCTCTGTGCTGAACTATTGAAGAAAATATAAGAAGAATTGATCAAGGGTTCCCCACATTGGGGTTTGTCCTTGGCTAGCGCCACATCTTGTGACCTCTTGTCTTGGCTTGTCTTCTGCGATTTATGTTTATGTTCTATCTACAGTTTACTTTAATGCTGACGTGATTGCTAATCTGGAAAAGATATTGAGTTAACTATGAAAATTGAAATAAATTGCTCTAAGCATAGAACATACCTGAAATTAACAAAAGGAAACCCGGGGATATCAGGGGAAAGAGGAACTATTTTCTCCACAGATGGAAAAAAACAATACAGCTTCAGTTGGGGCCTAGGTCAGAGCACCAACAATCAGGCTGAGATCCTTGGACTGCTCAAAGCGTGTCAGCTGGCTTAGAGGAACAGAGGGGAAAACCTTCAAATCTTCGGGGATTCTGAAATCCTGGTTAAAATCCTTAACACGGGCGATCAACTCAATAGCTCTGCTCTAAGCAAGACCCTTGAAAGAATAAGGAAGATTGCTCAAAACTTCACATCCTGCTCATTCTACCATGTCTTGTTAGCTCTAAACAAGGAAGCTGATATAATGGCTAACAAAGGATGTCTTCTAGCTCAAGGTATGCTGGTAAAGAATGATGAACCTGAAAGGCACCCAATTCCTTAATAGACAAGGAGAGCTGATCAAGGACAGAATTCCGTAGAACAAAGGCTGGCATAGACATACTTTCATTGTCGAGAAAGAGTGGACCACTCCTCGATAGGCGATAGGTTTTCACATGTGCCAACAGTTTTTGGGTGTTTTAATAGGGCGCAGAATTGTATTCAATCAGAGGACGGTTTTGAAGTGTTAAGTTATGGTATGTTCTATGCTTATAATAGTTTACTTCTTTTTCTTATTATATTCCACCGATTAGCAATCACATGTGCATAAAGTAAAGTGCGGATAGAACATTAAACGATCGACAGAAAACAAGCCAAGACAAGGGACACAAGATGTGGCGGCTAGCCAAGGACAAACCCCACAATGTGTGGGGAAACCCTTTGATCAAATCTTCTTTTATCTTCAATAATTCAGCAGAGAGAAATAGTACAATAAATCTAATTCATATCAGCAGTAGCAAACCCTAGATCAGCAGCATCAGCATTAGCGGCTTCATTATCAAACCAGGGCAGACCATATCTCACAAACCGACCGTCGGATTGACTTCATTCCACCACCAAAAGTTTCAGCTTCCAGAGGAGGTTCAGATGAACCTACAACGCAGTTCAGATGAGGAGATCTTCTAGGCCACGCAAGTCAATCTTTACTTCTGCAGTTGCAGCGTCAGTTTCAGCAGTTTCCGGCTTCAAACTAGGGCAGTCGATATCTTGCAAACCGTTCGTCGGATTGATTTCATTCCACCACCAAAAGTTGTGGCTTTCAGAGGAGGTTTAGATGAACCTATAGCGCAGTTCCAAAGAGGAGATCTTCTAGGCCACACAAGTCAATCTTGACTTCTGCAGTTGCAGCTTCAGTTTCAGCAGTTTCTGGCTTCAAACTAGGGCAATCGATATCTTGCAAACCGTTCGTCGGATTGACTTCATTCCACCACCAAAAGTTGCGGCTTTCAGAGGAGGTTCAGATGAACCTACAATGTAGTTTCAAAGAGGAGACCTTCTAGGCCACGCAAGTCAATCTTTACTTCTGCAGTTGTAGCTTCAAATTCAACAGCTTTCGGCTTCACATGTGTGAGAGAGAGACCCATTTCAGCGCAGTAGAGAAGAGACTCATTTCTGCACAGTAGAGAGGGAGAGAGATGTGATGAGATGAGTGAGTTCAAATGAGGAAAAGTCCTCTTATATTTATACACAACGTTGGAGGGTGAATAGATGCAACTGTTGGGCTTTTGAGCCTACATGAGTTGTAGGTCGGCTTGATAATAATTCCATAATCAAAATAAATTCATATCTCCATGAATACTTATCGGAATCGGATGATCTTTATATCAATCCTACACCTCTCGACGAGAGGAATCTAATAAAAATATTATCAGCCATGAATAAGATGACCCACATGAAGTTTTTACCTGGTTTCCAATTTTAACACTCCCTCTCAACCATGGAGAACTTCATCTGCAATTTGTCTATCGGTCATTACTATTCATCCATCAAATGCACTGCCCTGTACAGCTTGACCCTTGCCCTGCTCTGCTCTATTCTGCCTGTTCTACTTTGTCTTGTTCTGCCCTGCACTGATCTGTACTGTTTTGCTCTGTTCTGCTCTGCTCTTGCATTGTTCTGTTCTGCTTTGCTTTTGTCCGAATTATGAAGAAGAAGAAATGATCGAGGATGTATCATACTGACTCAAAGTCAGTCTCAGAGTATGTACCACTGGTCCCAGACCAGTCTCAACCAACCCGAAGTCAGCGTCATAGTGAGTACAACTCCACTGGTCCTAGACCAGTATCATCCTCCACTGACTCAAAGTCAGTCTTAGAGTGCGTACCACTGGTCCCAGACCAGTCTCAACCGACTCGAAGTCAGCTTCATAGTAAGTACCACTCCTACCACTGGTCCCAGACCAATATCGCAATCTCAGAGAGTGTACCACTGGTCCCAGACTAGTCTCAACTGACCCGAAGTCAGCGTCATAGTATGTACCACTCTCACTGGTCCCAGACCAGTACTGCATTGACACGAAGTCAGTCTCGGAGTATGTACCACTGGTCCCAGACCAGTCTCAACCGACCCGAAGTCAGCATTATAGTATGGTACAAATCCTACCACTGGTCCCAGACCAGTATCATTGATCCCAGATCAATGGAGGTCATCCTAGCGTAGGGAGTACGGTAGATACAACGATGCGTCCATCGGTACTACTGTGGTCCCTAACTTCATTTCCCTGCTCATTGATCAGATGAGAGGTACTTCCCATGAGTCCCAGACTGCATGGGTAGGATGCCTCGATAGGAGAACTAATCAATCCTGTCCTCACAGGAGAACACATCAATCATGCTACAATCGCCGTGGAGAACACATCAATCCAAGCTGCCATGCAGAACACATCAATCCAAGCCTCACAGGAGAAGTAATCATCCTGCTACACAGGAGAGCGAATCATCCTGTCCCACAAGAGAGTGAATCATCTTGTCCCACAAGAGAGCGAATCATCTTGTTCTAGTGTGCACCATCAGGGGAGGGTGAGTCACCCTGTGGTCATATGTTGCTCCAGTAGGAACCGCAAGCCCTCAGAGCTCCTAGAGCTCAATGTATGCAACATGCAGGACCCTTGTACAAGGGTTTCTTGCCGACTCCAAGTCGTTTGGGAAAATCACAGATTAGATCTTTCCTCGGGGCTTTGACAAGGTGTATCAACTTGTACATCATCTTAATATGATGGAGCTTCCTTGCTCATCGACTTACCATATCCCAGATGATGTCTATATTCTGGAGCAATTGACGAATATGGGATTCCTCAAGAATCGAATCCCACCTCTGGTTGTTACAGAGAATCACAATGGTATCCAATGTAAATCCAAACAACTCACTGAAGATCTTTCGCAACCAGACTGCCTCACACGAGGTTATGCTAGCAACAATATATCCTGCTTCGGTGGTGCTCAAAGCCACCGACTTCTGCTTCTTGCTCATCCAGAATATCGAAGCAGATCCCAAGGTGAAACAGTACCCGAAAGTGCTCTTACGGTCCACCACACTGCCTGCCCAATCAACATCAGTATATCCAAGTAGTCTCACATCTCCAGCAGTGTATCTTAATCCATGAGAGATTGTGTCCTGAAGACATCTCAGAAGATTCCTGGCATCAATCCAGTGAGGCTCAACCAAATATGAGCTCACAATGCTAACTGCAAAACATATGTTCGGACGGAGGTTCACCAAGAACATCAATGCGAATGAGTTTTTGAAACTCAGAGGCATTTCCCAAGTCTGGTCCAACATCACTACCATATAACTTCTAAAAGTTAAGATCCTCGAGGTAGTCACAGGCTTGCAGTCCATCATACCGAATCTTTCCAATATATTTACCACATATTTTCCTTGAGATAGGAAAATTACCTTGGCTTCTACCACACTTCAAGTCCTTGGTCCTTCATTTCAAATTCAGAAGCCATCTCCCTCTTACATTTGTGAATGAGAGGGTTTGCACCTGTTAGAAAGAGGTCATCCACATACAACACCAGTATGAGAGGCTTGTCATCTTCAACCTTAAAGTAAAGGTTAGGATCAGCTTCACTACTAGTGAATCCCAACTTCATCAAGTAGTTATCGATCCTCTCATACCATGCTCGAGGTGCTTGCTTCAACCCATAGAGAGCCTTCTTCAACCTGCATACATGAGATTTTCAATCATAAATCTCAAATCCTTCAGGTTGCTCCACATAGACATCTTCTTTGATAAAACCATGCAAGAACGCGGTCTTAACATCCATCTGATGTAGGTTCCATCCTTGTGAAGCCACAAGGGCTATGATCAAGCGGATGGTCGTATATCTGGCAATAGGTGCAAATATCATAGTCTATACCTCCCTTCTGGGATAAACCACGAGCAACAAAATGAACCTTATACTTTTCCATACTTCCATTTGTTGCATGCTTTATCTTGTAAAGCCATTTTGAAGTAACAATTGTCTTGTCTAGGGTCTGGGAACTACTTCCCAGACATCATTCTCCATAATAGACTCATATTCTATGGTCATAGCATCCTTCCATAGTTAATGCTTGATGACATCTGAGAAGGATGAAGGTTCATTTTGTATGATCGTGCTCATGATGGTTTAGTATCCCTGATATCTGTTAAGTTTCTTACTTTGATGGAAGGTTCCTCAGGGTGCAGCATGTCCTTCAACATCATCAAGTATCCCCCTAAGCCATGAAGGCCTCTTCCTAGAAGAGGAAGGCTCATGTGGATGAGGATTAATCAGATCCATGGGTTCTTCTACATCAGGCATTGATTCATCATCCTTTTCTTTTGGTTCCTTGGTGTCGGCTTCTTGAGAGCTACTCAAAGTCAACAGATTGTCCACCTTGCTGAGAGCCATATCTTTGTCAAAGGTGACATCATGACTAATCACGACTTCCCTTTGACCGGTGGTGAACATTTCTTCAGGAGTTTAGGAACCCAATGCTTGATGAGGGCATCGATTTTGTACATATACGACGGTGATTGTAGTTTCAGCCCATAGAAACTTTGGAAGTCTTTGATCATGTAGCATGGCCCGGACAGCGTCCATCATCGTGTGGTTCTTCCTTCCCACCACACCATTCTGCTCAGGAGTATGTGGTGTAGTAGTCTCCCTCTTAATGCCAACCTCAGGTATGCCTGAGTAAACCAATTGTAATATATCGGAGGTCTTGCTTTGGCTTGAGGGGAATGGTCCCCTTTTGAGCTTTTCTTTGGCACATCCCGGACATACACCTTCTTTCTCTACTTGGAATTCGAACATCCCTGTTACCATCTGTCTTACATCGGGTAGAGCTTTGTAATAAAGGTGGGCAAACCTCCGATGCTAAATTTCGGACTAAAGAGTTGTGTCACAAGACATGACACCTAGCAGACTTCCATCGACCTGATATAATGAATCAACACTAAACCCAAGAGTAAAGGCATCTTTAACATTATTTATCCATATACATACCTTGCCATTGCTGAAGGTTACCTTGTAGCCTCTGTCTTCCATTGCCAAGATGGACACTAGGTTCCTTTTGAGGTCAGGTGCATTTAATACATCCTAGAATTTCTAGCCTTCTTGAATGCTTGTCCTCTTCCTTGATTCCCAGCTCTCCTTTTACCTTTGCTGTTGAATTTGTCATTCCTTTGATTGCCATCAGAGGGATTTCGAGTTGCACCACTGCATACTGTACCATGCTTCTCTAATCATGATTATCATCATGCTGTCCATGTCCATGATTTTATCCATCATAATGCTGCTCAAACTAGTGTGCATCATCATCATGCTATCCTATATGTCCATGATCTCATGTTGCCCTTTATGTCAATGATCTCATTCATCATGATGCTCATGATCTCATACATAGTGACTTGCTTTATCGCAAATGTAAAATCGTCATTTTCTTCTAGCCTTAGGTCCAACCTTTCCTTTTGATTTAGTCCCGGAATGATTTCTTTTCTTTGCATGAGAAGAAAAGGCAGTAGGAGGACCTTTAGGCATGGGCATTTCTTGCACTTCTTCCCTTGTTTCTTCTTGAATGCATCTAGCCATTAATTCCTCGAAACCAGGAATTACATTATAGTTCAAAAGAGTAGTCCTGAACACATACCATTCAAATGGCAATCCTCCAAGAGTTGTGAGTGCCATTTCTTTGTCAGTAATAGTTTCCCCAATAGATAGGAGATCGTTCTTGATCTCGATGATTCTTAAGAAGTATGCTTGCATACTTTCATCTTTACCCTTCTTGATTTCCCTCAGCTTATTTCTAAGAAACAAAACTTGATTTGCATCATTAACTTTAAATAAACTCACCAGTCTATCGTAGATTTCCTTGGAGGTGTCCAGTTCAGAGATGTAGGCCACCAAGTGCTTGTCGATAGAGTCCCGGATGATCTTCTATTGTTTTGACTTCTCTATTTTTTCATTTGTTCCAGGCAGTAGCGGATGCATTTGATGGAGGCTCAACAATATTGCCTCTCACATGATCCAACACTCCTTGATTCTCAAGGGTTAGATCGATAGACATCTTCCATCCGTGATAGTCAGCTTTCTCATGAAGCTTGTCTTCAGCAGGAAAGAGTGTTGAGGACCCCATAGTTCTTTTAGGATAGCCTTGCCAATATTCTCTTCGATGATTGCTCTTGCTCTTGCTCGAGCTTTGTCTTCACCTTAGCTCTGATACCATGTTAAGTTATGGTATGTTCTATGCTTATAACAATTTACTTCTTTTTTCTTATTATATTCCACCGATTAGCAATCACATGTACATAAAGTAAAGTGCAGATAGAACATTAAACGATCGACAGAAAACAAGCCAAGACAAGAGACACAAGATGTGGCGGCTAGCCAGGGACAAACCCCACAATGTGTGGGGAAACCCTTTGATCAAATCTTATTTTATCTTCAATAATTCAACAGAGAGAAATAGTACAATAAACCTGATTCATATCAGCAGTAGCAAACCCTAGATCAACAGCATCAGCATTAGCGGCTTCATTATCAAACTAGGGCAGACCATATCTCACAAACCGACCGTCGGATTGACTTCATTCCACCACCAAAAGTTTCGGCTTCCAGAGGAGGTTCAGATGAACCTACAACGCAGTTCAGATGAGGAGATCTTCTAGGCCACGCAAGTCAATCTTTACTTCTGCAGTTGCAGCTTCAGTTTCAGCAGTTTCCGGCTTCAAACTAGGACAATCGATATCTTGCAAACCGTTCGTCGGATTGACTTCATTCCAACACCAAAATTTGTGTCTTTCAGAGGAGGTTCAGATGAACCTATAGCGCAGTTCCAGAGAGGAGATCTTCTAGGCCACGCAAGTCAATCTTTACATCTGCAGTTGCAGCTTCAGTTTCAACAGTTTCCGGCTTCAAACTAGGGCAGTCGATATCTTGCAAACCGTTCGTCGGATTGACTTCATTCCACCACCAAAAGTTGCGGCTTTCAGAGGAGGTTCAGATGAACCTACAACGTAGTTCCAAAGAGGAGACCTTCTAGGCCATGCAAGAAAATCTTTACTTCTGCAGTTGCAGCTTCAAATTCAACAACTTTCGGCTTCACATGTGTGAGAGAGAGACCCATTTCAGCGCAGTAGAGAAGAGACTCATTTTTGCACAGTAGAGAGAGAGAGATGTGATGAGATGAGTGAGTTCAAATGAGGAAAAGTCCTCTTATATTTATACACAACGTTGGAGGGTGAATAGATGCGACTGTTGGGCTTTTGAGCCTACATGAGTTGTAGGTCGGCTTGATAATAATTCCATAATCAAAATAAATTCATATCTCCATGAATACTTATCAGAATCGGATGATTTTTATATCAATCCTACACCTCTCGACGAGAGGAATCTAATAAAAATATTATCAGCCATGAATAAGATGACCCACATGAAGTTTTGCCCTGGTTGCCAATTTTAACATGAAGGAAGCGATGCATAGGATCCGGGCGGGGCATGATCTGACGGCCATTGCACGCTAGAAAAGGTGGGGTGTTAAAGTCGCAAGGAGTGGTAAGCGGTTTACATTACACTGCTTCTGGCTACTGGGCAGTATTTTATGATTCGGAGGCGATGTACCTTAGGGCCCGACGCATGGCTGGTCAAAACCGCCCATATTGCGCGCTCCTGTGGTGTTACGGGTTAAACAACGGGGGACGCGATAAGCGTCGGATTTGGGTGGGGGAAGATTTGACGGTTATTGCGCATTGTACATGGCGGGGTATTATCCTTGTTGTGGGGTCGGGTACAAAGGTGGGATCAAGTTAAGGATCGGACAACGAGGAACGCGACAAGCATCGAATTTGGGTGTGGTTGATCTGACAGTCATTGCACATTACAAAAGGAGGGGTGTTAACTTCGCTGGGAGTGGTAAGCAGTTTTCATCGCATCGCTCTTGGCTGTTGGGAAATTTTCTACGAAACAGACGCGATGCCACTTAGTGGCTGACGCGTGGTAGGACAAAACTGCCCATATCGCGCACTTCTGAGGTGTTAAGGGCTGGATAGAGAGGGATGTGATATGCGTCGGATCTGGACGGAGGAAGATCTGACGGTAATCGCGAGTTGAACATTGCTGGGTTTTAACCTTGAAGCGGGGTTGGGTATGGATGAGAGCCTTGGTATATCAGAGGTGGGGACAAGTTATATATTAATACATTTTAATTTATGCAGGTCTTGTATAACTTGGACCGTGAATTAAAGTTTATTCAGGAATTAGCTTAACCCAGGAAAATAGCAAAACAACAAAGAAAAGAGGAAATGTAGGACATGACTCCAAGAAGCCAAAAGCATAACAAGGATCTCTTAGCCATGCCAAGCAACTAATTTCTGATACAAAAGCCAGAATATGAGGACTATAGAACTAGAATTCTCTGAATTCACTGTAATCGAGGTTGTTTGGCATGCCCAACCTCTTCTTATAAATAAAATTCAATGGTTTCTGTTAAAAAAAATAAAAACAATACAATATTAATCAAATGCACAATTTTTTTTTATAAATAATATAACAATTCTACCCCTATATTATTAAACACATTTTATTAAAAGAAATATAAATAATATACCAATTATTACTTATATATTATCAAACCCATTTTATTAAAAAGTATTATTAGTGTGCTGGTATAGGGCCCTCCACAAACATAACTGTAATTGTGTGGGAACTTAGATTTTGGATAGTTCATTTTTGCATCCGTCACAATGGGAGATTATTAGGAAGCTAATGTATTAATTCGTTTCAAATTTCGGCAATTGGCCCTCACAAAAAATGCGAGGGAAGCTTTTGCATTTTCCATTTGAACACATTCAGAGTGGCTGCAAGTGTGTTTAGAAATGCATGCATTCTAAGAGAAAAGATGCACTGAACTTTGAGGCAAATAGAGTGAAACTGCAAGTGTGTTTAAAAATGCTTACATTTTGCACTAAACTTGAGACAAATAGAGAGAGAGGGGGCAAAATATGCACGAACTTTGAAGCATGGTTTACCTTCTCTGGGCCGTCGATTGGAAGTCTGGCAAGCGCTGGGAACATCAACTGCACGGCTGGGGTACGAACATGTCTGAATCTCGGGTGAGGGCCACCGAATTCCAATTGACCGAAGATACACTACAAGAAAAGAGGGCAATTTTCCCCTTCTAATCTTCCCCACAACCATCAATCGCGTTTTCAGGTCATGAGTTAGGACAACGAACAAATGTGGCAAACCAATGATGCCAGTACATATCTTCGAGGTTGAATTTTACAAGCACACAAATTCCATGTACTTGCAGAAGATGAAGCTGAAGCTGCAAATTTAAGATTCTGGAATGGAAATTATTGGATTTACAGTAAGTCGCAAAGACCTGTGAAACATGTAGCCAAAAACCATAGAAGTAATGCAAAGCACTAAAAGTTGCAAGAGCAGGTCGTGGAGAGCCGTAGAGCCAACTCTACTACAAAAGACCAAAATACCCAAGAAAACCAGAGGGTAACGCATTTCCTTTCGGCATTGCAAGGGCAGGTCGTGGAGACCCGTAGAGCCAACCCAACTACAAAAGACCAAAATACCCAAGAAATCAAGAGGGTAACGCATTTCCTTTCGGTGTGGTAAAGCGGTTAGGGTGTTTTCAAACTCACGTCTATCAATCTTTGCTTTTCGAAAATCATATCTTTAAGTTTTAGATCCTTCCGTTTCTGTAGAGGTAACGAGAAGCAAATTACCAGGCTGTTGTAAAACAGTTTTGCGAAGAAATGATATCTGAATGTATCAGAGCCAGGTTTCGATCCTGGGACCTGTGGGTTATGGGCCCACCACGCTTCCGCTGCGCCACTCTGATTACTGGTTTTACATTGATTTTAGATTGATCTTCACTCGAGTCGAATTAGGGTTCGAAGAGTTAACAAATAGCAACATTGAATGACAGGGCTAATTGTCATTGCCGCCTGTTTACTTGCGTTCAGAACGCTAAACAAGGGTAGCAGCTACAAAGCAACTCAGTTTCTGCCGGTGGAGTGTTGTGTGCTATTTTTATTTACAGATTAATCGGACGGTCTGTCTGAGGCATTGCATATAGTTATTAGATCCAAAGCGCTGTAATTGAATTGTTTCATTTTTTGACTATTGATAAAATTACATTTGGATTCTCTCCTTGAAAGGCCGTAAATAACCACCAGAATTGAAAATGCTATGCCCAGGTGGTGTTCGAAAATTTCACAATAAAACACGTATTCTTCTGCTAGATGCTATGTGATGTTCCGTTTTATCTGCCCTGGATGCATGGCTTGAAACATTGGCTCTTGATTAGGGTAATACTTATCCACTGTTTCAACTTCTAGGGTTGCTTTAATTAAAATTTTGATCACTGATTAGGGTAGTGCTTACCGTCAACAATAGTTAAGGGTGGATTTTATTAGGATAGTGCTTACCGTTGATTATAGTGAAGGATGAATCTTATCAATCTTATCAGATCAACTTTCAAAAATTTTAGGGGCATCAAACTATGAGTGGGAATGATGAAGTTCATTGTATGTCAACTTAAACTATGAGTGGGAATGATGAAGTTCATTGTATGTCAACTTAGAAAGCATGCTTGTTTGTGGATCGAGTTTTTATATGTTGGCAATTTTCTGCTGGTCATGGTATTTATTCTTGGTTTACATATGGGGATTCATTATGGATAATCTATTTATTTTATTTTTAGGTTTTTAATCTAATTTTATTTCTTTATATATGAATTTTTTTTATAAGCTCTTGGTTTGCCATTTGGAAAACATAAAGTCTCGCTTGGGTGAGCATGTGAGCCCGAGGATGAGTCCACCTATAACGGTCGAAGAGGATCACTATCTTCATCAAAGGAGGAGGTGAAGGCAAAGGTTTCCAGTTTTTTTGGCCTAGCGCATAAACCCTTTTGTTCAATCTGTCCATTTTGTCCATCATTTCTGCCATGCACACCAGAATATCTTGTTCTGCCATACACACCAGAATCTCTTGTTGTGTGTTTGGGCGATCAGTGAGTACTCTTCCCATGAAAGTTTCGATATGCAAATATAGATCAATTAGGGTTGTGTGTATGACGGGTCTGATTAGGGTTACCAATTCCTGGGACCCAATTCTTGGCGTCCCAATCAAACTGATGAGTCGGAATGAATCTGCGGGTATGACAAACTTCCCCTCAACTTCAGTGATTGTTCTGCGAACTTATTCAGGAGTAACATCCGTGAATCTAGCCATAGAACGACTCGCGGCAGTTTGAGCCCTTGGCTGTGAAGACAAGGGATGATGCGAGTTGGGACAGATCGGTCGGCAGTTCTGCCTCCTCTTTCTCCCCTGTGACCAGTGAAGGCATGCCTTCGGGCCATAGTGTGGGTGAAAGGAGGTGGACGAAATGAGAATTCGAGATAACGGAATGAGGAAGAGGTCAGAGCCGAGGGGAGAGCACCAAAAAGTGGCTGGGAGAAGCCTACGTTAAATAGTAGTCCAATAAGAGGAAAGGTTATCTGAGAGGATTCTCACATAAATGCAAGGAAAGGAAAGAACCAAACAGAGGACATAGCAGAGGATACGATATTAGGGGGATGCCAAGTAAAATGGGTCAAGAACCACAAGTATGCCAAAAGAAGGGAGGAAAAACTAGAAACCGAAATAATAGAGTTGCATGCAGAGAATAATAATAGAGAAACTTGAAATTGAAAGGCCAGTAGATACGATATTAGGGGGATGCCAAGTAAAACGGGTCAAGAACCACAAGTATGCCCAAAGAAGGGAGGAAAAACTAGAAACAGAAATAACAGAGTTGCATGCAGAGAATACTAATAGAGAAACTTGAAATTGAAAGGCCAGTAAACAGAGGAATTACCACCAAAGCGAACCTCATACCCAATCTTGGTGTACTCCTTATGCCAAAGAAAGCACGTCTGATAATTTCCACCTTCCAACTGAGAGCCACAACTAAGCCTGAGAATAGCGGCATGGTTGCTTAGTGTTCCGCATTGAATTGGCAGCTCAACACAGGAAGTCGCCCAGAACTCTAAGGATAGGAAACACCCGCAAAAGCAAGAGTTTTCAGAGAGGAAGTCCACTCAACAAACTGTAAGCTAAAGGAAGGCTGAAATGTGCTCTTGCAGCCGATGGAATAGCAACTAGAAGTTTTCACCAACCCCGATTTCAGTTCTCTTTTATGACCCGGTGTCATGATAAACCGCAAGCATCATAGAAATCCCCATAGTCATGTTTAAAACTGGCTTGAATGCGGGCGGCAGGACCGAATGTCGTGGTAAACCGGTTAGGGTGTTTTCAAACTCACGTCTATCAATCTTTGGTTTTCGAAAATCGTATTTTATGTTCCTTCCGTTTCTGTAGAGGTAACGAGAAGCAAGTTACCAGGCTGTTGTAAAACGTAGAGGTAACGAGAAGCAAGTTACCAGGCTGTTGTAAAACGTAGAGGTAACGAGAAGCAAGTTACCAGGCTGTTGTAAAACGTAGACGTAACCAGACGAAAGTTACCAGGCTGTTGTAAAACTGTTTTGCGCAGAAGCCACATCCGAATGTATCAGAGCCAGGTTTCGATCCTGGGACCTGTGGGTTATGGGCCCACCACGCCACTCTGATAACCGGTTTTACATTGATGTTTACTCAGTTCAGTTACAAATAGAAACATTCCATGCCTAGCTAACCTAAATCTCCTTCCCTAGCTAACCTAACCTAACCTAGTTAAAACTTGCTTACGTTGGCTGCAGGACCGAATGTCCTTCATAGATCTCACACACATCAAACTCCATAATTCCTGTAACCTCCCATGATCAGACCTCAATCATTCCCGCCCGCATTTAATACTTCATGCATGCATCCTGCCAAATGGGTGCTCTACTTCCACCGTGCTTTGACCCTTCAACATCCATCTCAAGACGGCAGTACGATTCCCATGGTTGGACAACCTCCGTGGGGGTCATTATTGATGAATTTGCAAAGCTATGGTCAGATCACTTTGCTATGTAATGTGAGTCATTGCAAAATTTCATTGATACCAGCTAGCATTTACACTACACGGTTGGACACTCCCCAAGGGGGTCATTATTGATGAATTTGCAGAGCTACGGCCAGATCAATTTGCTATGTAATTTCCGTTGGCATTGCAAAATTTCATTGATACTACAAATAAAAGGGGGTTTTGGATTGTTTTCTTGTGCTATGATTTTATCATACTAAATGGCTTTGACCATTTCTTTTCATGAAGCTAGTTTGCCTTTTGTTGCTCAACATATCTCCATGCCAAGATAGTGGGAGAATTCTGTGTCAATTATTTAGCTACCCTGTAAACCGCATGCAGCTCCACTCCCACACAATCTTGTTTATAGTCGGAGGGTGTAGTATTCAGTGTTTGATATTTTCAGTAACGCATAACCTTCGTCCGTACTCCAGCAATCAAGGGAGGAATGCAAACGCCGTGAGTTGTGCTGCCTTAATGACGCACTTCAGAAGTAGGGAACATGCACAATGGGCCTAAAAGAGAAAGGGGGGAATTAAACGAATCCTCCATTGATTTGGCACAATAAAATATTCAGTACGGGGGCATAAACATGGTACCATTGGGCAGTAGTACATAATGATGACATTAATTTAGCGTTAGGTTTACTTTTTTGTATTGGTTTGGTTGTTTATCTACGCAGATAAGTGTTTTGCGGAAGGTTCCAGTTCGTTAGGATGAAGAGCTCAGTGTTGGGGTCATTTGGTTTTACTGGTTTGGTTTGGTTTGTTATCTACATAGATAGTTGTTGTATGGAAGGCTTTTTGGTCAAAGATGTAATACTATATTAAGATTGAACGGCACAGAGAAGGGTTTTTTGTGTGTTTCTTC
This sequence comes from Pinus tabuliformis, assembly GCA_031772625.1. Lineage (NCBI taxonomy): Eukaryota > Viridiplantae > Streptophyta > Pinopsida > Pinales > Pinaceae > Pinus > Pinus tabuliformis. The sequence continues at coordinate 181,811,216 of CM062807.1, read as the reverse complement.
CTTAGTTCACTATAGACAGTGTTCTATTCTTTGATTGTTAGATTAATTATTTGCTAGAAATGGGGGGAAACCAATTCTGAAGAATCTCTCGGAATTCCTCACATATGTCCCAAAAGGAAAAGGGAGAAATAAAGACTATAATCCTCCTGCTTCAGCCATTGGATTGGCACAACAAAATATTCGGTAAGGGGGCATAAACGTGGGACCATAGGGCGGTAGTACAGAATTAGGACATGTTAGAAAATGTCCAGAGGGTGAGGTAGGGGTTTTGTTCAAATTAGCATCCTGCTTACTTGGTAGACAGTAAAAGTAAGATCTAGTTTCCGAGTGTTCTCCTTGTCTCAGCTCTGTTGAAATAGACCTTAATATACATATGTTTGTGTCCAACAACTTTCCAGTTGTTTTATCATCAGAGTTTGGGCTTTCCTGTTGAGATCCCTAACAAATCCAATCTAAACTTGTAATCTATGTCCTGATGGTCACAATGCTTGAGCTCGGAGGGATTGTGTCTCAATCAATTTCTACTGGGAAGTCCTCACCGCACAACTTGTTCGATACACTCCCGTCTAGACAATTTTGAACTAGCATTGTGTTCGACTGCAGGGAATTTTATCACAGGGTAAGAGTATGGATATGATAAAAAAAACCCATTTGTTTTGTAATTGCAGAAGCATAGATAGCACATTTATTTGTAATTGCAGAAGCATTGATAGCCCATTTCTTTTGCAATTGTAGAAGCATTGAGAAAACCACTTGTTTGGGGTTTGGGACCAGAATTAGAAGTACTCATTGCTTGTCAATGGCTCTGGTGCACTGATGCATTGAAGTCTTGCTTTTTGTTGCAGAGTTCTCCTTACAGGAAATTTCCTGGGGTCCAGTAAAATGACTTGAATCACAGCAACTTTATGTAAATCCAAGAGGCAAAAACTTGGGCAAACTCATTTTCTTCCATCACACTTCTTTAATGTGCAGTATTTTAATACTCACGATAATAATAAATTTCCCACCTCTTTGCTGTGCAGTATTTTAATAATCATGATAATAATATTTTTCCTTTCCGTTCGTTAATGTTAATAATAATAAAATAATAAATTGTAAATATGAGCAACGAAATAATATAAAACAGTCATATCTGTGACTCCTAAGCAAATTTTATATCTAATCCTTTGAAACTGAGGTTGGGGATAGGATAAGCAAACAAGCATCGATGGTCTTTGGATTTGATTTTGGTTCAGATTTATGCTAGCAACAATAAACATAAAACAATTTTAAACATATAACAATAATAATAACGAATAGTTTAAATGTAAATAATAATAATAAAAATAAAAAATATCTCTCTTATAGCAATAATAAAATTTATAAATAACAAAATAATATAAAGAAGTAACTAATTTTATATTTAATTTTGTGAAATTGGAGTAAACCAAAAGGGTATGGAAAGGTAAGTTTGAAGCTTTTAAAATCTATGAAATATATAGTGTGGAGTTTAATTTTTATAGAGTTATTAGTTCAAATTTCATGAAAATAGTTTTGATAATTCTCAAGTATTTAACAATGGGTGGATTTTTATTAATAAGTGAAAAGAACCAATATAATTTAAAAAATAAGAGAATTTTTATGAAGTTCAAATTTCATAAAAACAATTTTGATAATTCTCAACTGTCTTACAACATATGGATTCTCATTAAAAAGTCCAAAAAAACCAATATAATTTAAAAACTAAAAGAAATAGAATCATAAATACAAACTCATATTTATCTAGTTATATGCTTTGTTGATACTCTCATATTTATCTAATTATATGCTTTGTTGGTAATCTTGATTCACCTTTTCTTAGATGCATTATTAACAAACTCATATTTATCTAGTTATGCTTTGTTGGTAATCTTGATTCACCTTTTCTTAGATGCATTATTAACAAATTCATGTTTATCTAGTTATATGCTTTGTTGGTAATTCACCTTTCCTTATATGCATTATTAATAACGCAAGTGATTTCTTAAATGTCGATTAGCGATAGATAACTTTCCACTTAGGGTAAGAAGATTTGAAATTAAAGTGATTAATAACGCAATTGATTTCTTAAATGTCGATAAGCCATAGATAACTTTCCACTTAGGTTTAGAAGGTTTGAAATTAAGGTGTGAAAAAGATGAAAATTTCAAATTAAAACTAAAACTAAAACTGTGCATCAAATTTGAAAGTTTTGACTATTTCTTTATCCACTTTTCATAGTCTAAACAACAAAATCCCGATAATGATCATGGCAAATTTATCATCAACATTTTTTCGAAATGACTTCATCTTTGCATAATATACTTGTCTATGATTAAGGTTCAATCCAATTGTTCATAACTCGTGACTCTTTATGTCATTTTTATATTTGGTTTTTGGTTACACTTCAAACTTAATAGGATGATGAAGTATATGGTGAAGTGGGAATTATCTTTGCATCACAAGATTTTATGGAAAACTTAGTATTATAAATGTACTTTATTTAGTTAATTAAGTACAATTTTATATTAAAATAGAAATTATAAAGGTGTGTTTTTCACATGTTATTTTAATGTTTTTATTAAAATTAAGCTAATATTAATTAGATTATTTTTTAAAGTTTTTTTTGTGTGTATATTATTTGTGAGATCATATATCATGTGAAGTATATATAATACATTTTTCTTTGTTGAACTATCCAATTATGTTAGAATGGACCAGTTATATCATTAAAAGTTCTATAGTTTAATATGTTAAACCAAATATAAATATGATTATAAATAATAAACAAAATAATATGTAATTCAATATGTTATATTATTATTATAATATGGTTTATATAAATATTTTTATTGTTATAATTATTTAATTTATTGGATGGTGATTCAATAAGGCAGTGGGAGAGAAAATGATTAACATAGGGGTAACAAAAGGATGGTCTCCGTCGCTCGGCTAGGGTTGACACATACTTCTGTGGATGGGTCGCACAATGGAGAATTGGAAATTTGCTGTCATGATGGCATCATTAGTGGGGGGCTTCCAGACAACGCTGAGGAGGTATGACTTATTTATTGTTGCGAAAGGGACAAAAGTTTGTCCAATAATGCATACATGACATGTTTGCCTCAAGATTTATTTATCTTGAGATCAATGCAATAGGCACTTTCACAAAGATATTGACCTGAGCTCTTTGTTCCTTTTGTTTTGTCTCATAAATTATGCTCTGTCTCTTGGGCAATGGAGTCATTGGTGGCTCCAAGTTATGTGCTCAAATGGTCTTTTTATCTACAGAGTGACCTGACATGCCCTTTGAGCTATACACAGCTTGATTCGTGGATTGCGAAGGAGCTTGAAAAATTTCAGATCTTCATATAGAGCTTGAGTGGGAAGTCTTGTTCTATATGGACAAAAAGCCTTGCCTCCATCTCTTCTTTAAAGCATACCATCGAGAAAGATTTGGGGCTTCCTGCAGAGTATCAAAGTCTTCAATATGAAGGGAAGGTGCTCAATGATTCTTCCTAGATCCAAAACGATACTATTAAAAGGAATTCAACATTAATCTTGAACTGAAAGTTGAGAGGAGGAGCTTTAGGAATGGGTACTTTAGGACACATGAATCAAAATGGGAAATGTAACACTTTTAAAGATTTTGTGAAAGGGAAGTCTCTGTCCTCAATATAGTAGATTCAAAGCATTCCAGGTCCCTACATTGTTGACCAAATGGAGCATCCTCTTGCCATGGAAGTAAACCTTCCAGAGGTAAATTCTCTATTCATGGCTCTTCAATCTAAGGTGGTTATCTGTAGATTTAATGGCTTATGGCCCAAAGCAGAAGCCTTACACCAACGAATTTTCTCGAGTTGGATAAACAATTGTGATTTTTATCTATGCTCCAAAGGGTTTTTCATTGTACAATTTGATACACAAAAGGATATGGATTTTGCTCTAAATGAAGGGCCATGGTTTTGGGGTAGAGCGAGGCTCTTTATAACTACATGGTTTTCATATTTTGATGCAACAAATATGGTTATCCCAACACATCCAATTTGGGTGAGGCTCTTACACGTCCCCTTTCCTTTTGGCAGCATAAGGTTCTTAAGGGATTTGGAAACACTTTGGACAATTTAAAAAAGAGAGACATGGAAATAACTAAGAAAAATATTCTTACCTTTGCTATAATATGCATGGAGATTGACCTCAGCAAGGGTGTACATGATCATAAAATTTTGAATCATAAAAACTTTGTAACCACCTCCTCCCACACTTACCCAAGTTCATCGATCCACTGGGGTAAACATGTGACGAGGAGTTACTATGATATGACTCAAGCTCCTAGGTGCAATTAAGGAAGTGGAATCGACACACCAAAACCTCACTGACTTCCCTTAGGTGCTATAGGATCCCCAATAGCTAAACCACCCTTTTAGGTGCCCAAACCCTGAGTTAAACCTCTTTTTCAGTGACCCGGACTCTCAAACATTGGCACAACACTGCAAAAATTTGACTGTAGCCCTCTAATCGCATGCATAAGCCTGCAAGGTAGTGACTGGAGTTTTTTTCTCCCAGTTCTGTGCCTACGACCGCGAGATCTGAGCCACTTTTTCATGGCTAGTCTCCAGACCATTGCCCATAACTTGATGAAACTTTCCAGAACATTGAATGACACCAAGACAACGCCAATAATGCAAACTTAGATAAGAACATGACCTAACAAGGCCTTAAAAACACATTGAGAACATGTAATCTACAAGTCATAAACACATATATGAACATAGAGGTCTGATACTTATATGAAAATCACCAAGAAGGTCTAATGCCCTCTCATAATAGCTGCATTAACATCTATTAGCTCATACATTCATTGACCATTCCTCAACCAATCAAAACACATCAAGAGCCATAGCCATTATACATCTCATGACCAACATATAACCAGTAAATGAACAACATATACATCATGATAAACCAACCATCAAAGCCACATAATAACAAGTACAATTACTCATGAAATACAAGAGGAAAGAGCTTTTATTAACATATGCAAAATCCAACCAAGTCAAGGACTTCCACATACCACCTGACCATAGATTGGGTTGAACCAAATCTCTCTTTCAGCCAATCACCCACACGCCATATTCCAAGCATGAATGTGGGATCTCATGGAATAAACCAAGCAAAACCAAACCAAGACTTCAAGAGGCCAAACCACCTCAACCCTCAATTAGTGATTCCACCTCACGGTTGTACATCACTAACATCAACAACTTGGTATCTACCCAAGCTGTCTAGGGCTCTAGAGTGTTTGTTCCAACCCGACTCCAGGACTAGTAATTCAACCCACAGCTGTCGTAGGGTTCCAGAGCGTTTTCCACTCAAGGCTTCAGGACTAGTAACTCAACCCACCAAGTGCTCCAGAGCGTTTATCCAACCAAGGCCAGGACTAGTAACTCAACCCAAGATGTTCGAGGGCTTTTAGAGCGTTTTTCCAACCAAGACTCCAGGAACTAATAACTCAACCCACAACCATAAGGAACATGAGCACCAATAAAAAAAAACAAATGGGAAAACCCACAACACCATGACTATCTAGGCAATGGCAAGGCTAAGAAAAACCACTCTCAATCTAGGCAATCCTCCATGCCAGGTGTAGATCATAACCAAATAGCTGCATGCATATACCATTCATGCGAAAACTAACAAGTAAATCATACATGAAACTCGATACCTACAAAGCAATCCATCTGTAGTCGTTGATCCCGCTGTCCCCTTGTGCTTTCCTTCTTTCCTTTGCCTTCTTTATCCAAATCTAATGTGCTCCAAGAATGCTCCAAGGTTTCTCTAAGTGTGCAAAAGTGTGTGAGGGAGATAATAGAAGAGAGCTCGAAGCTAAAACTAAAAAAAGGGTTGTGAATTGATTCTCATAACTTGCATTTTTATCATTGAAACATCTATTTTCCTTCAATTTTCCTCACATGCAACTATGTGACTTTTCACTTTCCTTTTCTCCTATTTTCCTTTATCTCATAAATAAAATGCCAATTAATGCCACTTTGCCTTTCCAAGCCTTTTCCAATTTCCATAGCCATTAATTAACCACCAATGATCCTCATCACTATGTTTTTTCCCAACATTCAACTTGGAATACATGTCTCATGACCTTGGTCTTATTTTTGCCCTTATTAACTTTATTACATGGATTTTTAATCATGGTTGTTATAGAACCCTCCTTTTTGGGGGAACATCGTGTTCGGTGTTTAATGACATTTATAAACCAACCAAATACGTGTTGCCCATGGAGCTTTATAACACAACTCGATGCAACATTTACATTATATCATACTATTGAAAATAAAACCAACGTATCATGACCACCATACCACTTATTGGAACTTTATAACACAACTTGATGCGGTATTTACATACATATAGATATACATAGACATAACCAAAACACAACACCAAAACATATACCAAAATACATCCACTTAACCAATGAATATAGAAGGATATATAGCCTGCATCCGATCAACCATCTTCCATGTAGCTTCATCGGGTCCAAAGTGATTCCATTGCACTTTAACTTGCTTGATTGCTTGATTCTGGAGCATGGGAATCTTTTGCTGCAAAATGCACTGAGGTTCTGGCTGGAATTCTCCTTCTGGTTCCACCTGCAATACAGACCGATCAATTACATGATCAACATCTTTCACATACTTCTTAAGCAATGACACATGGAACACATCATGGAATTTCACTGTTAGAGGCAGTGCAAGTCAGTAAGCCACTGGTCCAATCCTCTCAAGAACCTTGAAAAACTTGCAATACCGAGGTGCCAAATTTGCACATGATTCAATCCTCAAGGAGCTCTTTTTCGACTTGATGTGCAAGTACACATGTTCCCTAATTTGAAATTCCTTAAATGCCCTGAGTTGATATGAATAAATCTTTTGTCTATCCTGTGATGCCCTTAGATTCTTCTTAATAACCTGCATTTCCTGATCCATATCTGCCAACATGTCTGGTCCTATCAACAATCTGTTCACTGGATCACTCAAGCTAATGGGAGTATTACAAATCTGCTCATAAAGTGCCTCAAACAGACTCATCCTCAATGACTCCTGATACCCATTGTTGTAAGCAAACTCAACTAGTGGTAGATACTCTTCCCACTTTCGCAGTTGGTGCATAACATACATCCTCAGCATGTCCTCCAGAATCCCGTTGACCTTTTATGTATGTCCATTTGTTTGTGGATGGTAGGTTGTATTGAAGTCCAACACTATACCCATACCTACAAATAACTCTTTCCAAAATCTGGAAGTGAACTAGGCATATCTATTTGACACAATCTTCTTCAAAACACCATGCAACCCTATTATATCTCTGATGAAGACTTGTGCTACCTCACTAATTAGATGAGTAGATAAGATAAGATAAGATAATTATATTTATGTCCAACTAATGACCACAAAGTAGTTCAAAGGGATTGTTGAGTGCCATGATGTCTATACAAAGTGGGAGAACCAAACTGTCTCCTAAAAAAATACAATGCATGAAGTAAATCAACATCTAGCCCTAACGGAGAAGATCTAAGAGCTAATAAGTCTGAGGATCAGATCCATCTCTCCTAACATCCGAGGCTAAATGAAGAGCACCAAAGAAACTAAACAGAGTCTGTTGACCCGATGAAGAGTCGGTGGAAAGTGCAGACTGTCCACTAAATCGTCCCCTGGGGGGTTCACGCGCTGCTGAGGTCTGGAGGACCTAGTCCGTCTCTGAGGAACGAATCTGAGACAGATTTGCTGTTGAGATCTCGTGTGGCGGGGTGAGGTCCCACAGATGCTCAATGGTCTAGAGTCTAGATACGTACTAATATCAAATGGTCTCTTGGTCCCCTTGTCTGACTTCACTAGAATGAAGTGAGCTACCTTAGTCAACATGTCAACCACAACCATAATAGAATCATGATGTTTAGATGTCCTTGGAAAAAATGTAATGAATTCCATAGAAATGACTTCCCATTTCCACTCTAGAATCAGAATCGACTGTAGTAACCCACCTGGATACTTACGCTTTGCTTTTACCTGTTGACAATCCAAGCATCTCACAACAAACTTTGACACCTCTTTCTTCATATTCGGTCAATGGTAGAACTTCTTAACTGATGTTAATGTCTTTTGATACCCCAGTGACCTGAATATGACTTAACATAAAATTACCATAAGATAAGCTTCTTGAGCTCGCTATTGTCTGGCACATGGATCCTATCCCTAACCCTGACCAAACCATCTATTGTGAGATGATAGTTCACATTTTGTTCACTTGTACCCTGCTGCTGTATCCTGTGCCTAAGCTCCCTGTAAGGATCCCAGTGTGGTTTCTAGCCTAAGGGAAACCAAGGGAAAGAATTGGTCTTCGAGCTAGGGCTTGTGATATTTCAGAATCTCATGAAATTTAGAGTGCTTCTTGAGGATACAACAACACAGTTGTGGACCAAAAATCGAAGTATTTGGATGGCTAGATTGTGAGATAATTGATGCCCTAGGTGACCTAGAGGACTATACCTAGAGAAGAGGAAAGGTGAGAAAAAAAATAGGTTTACGGTGATCACCTTTGGGTCGACCAATACCTGATCCTTTGGGGAGATTGGAGTCAGGTATTATTATGACTATGGACCTTTGAATTTTCTAGGTCAAGGAGGCCTCAAAGACAACTTCGCTTGACACTAGGGTAACAGGAAAATCAGTTCCGAAGACTTTATACTTCGTTTTGCAAGATAAATGGCTTGTCAAGATGAATTTCAGCAATGAAATATCCTTAGGAACATTCATTAATTAAACATGTTTGACACATGAAGCATTCACTTTCCAAAAACAAAATTTCCATAACTTTGCATAAGAGATGCAGTAAATAAGCCCTAGCACAGCGAAATCCCAAAACAATATATGTGACAAAATTAGAAAGAGAGAATATCATTTAAAATGTACTTACATGTATAAGAATATATCCAACCATCCAAAAACTTTCCATCAAGAGGCTCCAAGACATATGAAAATTATCCAAACATCAAAATTCATTCCATGCTCCAAAAAATCATCCTCCAAGAAGGATAGTGAAAATCTCCAAAGAGATACTAGTTCCAAATCCAAGTGATGATGCTAAAATGAATCCTCATCACTTATATTTATACACTTCTAATGAGTTCGATTTATCTACTTGGGTCTGCTTTAGGTCCTAAAATAAAATAATGTGCAAAACAACTAATGTTTGGTGACAAGCCCACTAAACTAGCTCATAAACAAAAGAATAAGTCTCTTAAGGGGCCGAATGATCAATAATACATGTCGTTGGGCCTTCTAAGAAGCCTTATGAAATCCATAAGTGCCATAATGATGAATACGACTCTCAAAAGTAATGGACAAGGGTTTGGCCCCTTGTTTTCCAAATAATAAACCTCTGGTGCTCCCAATGGGTGTGAGGGCACACGAGTAACCTAATGGGTCTCCAAGTAGATCGAAGATGCTTGTAGACCATCTGTAAGGGCTCATATGATGGTGTAAGTGATGCCACATAAACATACAAGTCCTGGGCCATCTGCTAAGTGCATGGTACAACTGTGGGGTCGAATGGGCATGGTGAACCAAGTGCATCTTCCTCGTCTAATAGGTGAATTTCGAACAATCTATGAACATTTTTGGGGATCGATAGAGTGTTGTATATTGCTGTGGAGGCCTATGGTTGTCAATGCACACCTTACATGTGCCAATGTAGCCCTCTGGGGGATTCGGACCCCGTATAGGGAGACCAAACCAAAAATGGAGACCATGTGCAAGCCTGCATAAGATCCAATGCATCCTCTAGCCTTCAAGTACAAAAAATCATTAAAGGAAATCAAGTTAAAGATATTACAAACCATGGACAACAAGTGGGCACTTCATAATGGCATGCCCTTTCATAGTGGGCTTTGGCATGTGCTAATGTCTCTAAGATTCAAATGGGGTTAACCAAATATCCTATTAGGTCGTTTCTACTTTTAAAGGGGATGGTATGTCCAAGGTACATCCTTCAAATGGTGGTGGCATGTGATAAAGAAATGAATGGAGTAAGGAATGAAAGGGGCAGACTTAGGCCACATGTTGGGGTACAAGGGTAGCTAATAAAAGGGAAGCCCACACTTGGGTATATAATGTATAGGAGGGAGAAATCGTGGTGCATGAGGTGCCCCAACTTTGATTTTTCCACCCTTCTTTATATGCCTTTTTCCTTTTATGATTTTTATTTAATTCACTGCTTGGGGATCAAGGGATAGGAGCATGATGTGTAAGGTATAACAATGGATACCCCCTTTAAGGTAGGGTGGTTCATTTCCCACCAGGGGCTGGGACAATCATGGGTTCATGAATGATAAAGGAGGCTCATCTAGGGCCTATAGGAACCAAGGTGATGACCATGATGATGGGGTCGATCTTATGTATTGGATTTTGTCCACATGTTAAATATGTTTGTCCCAGCCATTTTTTTCATTTTGTGGTACATCTTCCTATTGAATGTGGCCAATTATGCATTTACCTTTCTTTTTAGCTGCATCAACCTCCGAGGTATCACTTCAGGCCCGACCCAAGGTGTAGGAAAATGGAGGGGGGAGGCTAACCCCATGTGGACCTAGGTGGGAGAAATGATGTGTAATAACCCTGATGAAAAATCCATGTAATAAAATTTAATAAAGGCAAAATAATAACCATGGTTGATGGGACACTTATCCCAAGCTGAATGTTGGGCAAAATCCTAGTGATGGGGATCACTTGTGATTGTTTAATTGCTAAGGAAATTGGCAAAGGCAATGGCTAAGGCTTTGGAAAGACAAAATGGCATTTTGGCACATTTATTTACGAAAATAATGGAAATTAGGAGAAAAAGGAGGTGAAAGGTCATATAGGTTGCATGTGAGGAGGAAATTTAAGGAAAATAATGGAAAATGGAGAAAATTCTCTCTCTCTCTCTCTCTCTCTCATATTCTTGGGGAGTTAGAATTTTCTTGGAGCACTCTTAGAGGGTGTGGCATACTTGGATTTTTGGAATAAGAAGGAAAGGGAAAAGTAAGAAAGCGCAAGAGGACATTAGGATCAACAACTACAATGAGAGTTTCTTGCAGGTACCGAGTTGCATGTATGGTTTCCTCACTAGTTTTGGCATGCATGGCATGTGCATGCTGATTTTTGGTCATGATCTGTCACTTGCATGGAGGATTGCCTAGATCGATAGTGGATTGCCTAGCCTTTCCATTTCCTAGATATCCATGGAGATTGTGGGTTTATTTCCTTGTTTTTTTTGGTTAGTTCTCATGTTTCCTTAGCTTGGGTTGAGTTACTAGTTCATGGAGCCTTGGTTGGACAAACGCTCTGGAGCCCTTGGTGGGTTGAGTTACTAGTCACAGAGCCTTGGTTGGACAAACGTTCTTTAGCACAACGACAACTAAGAGTTGAGTTACTAGTCTTGGAGCCTTGGTTGGAACAAACATTCTGGAGCCCTGGATGGATGGGATAGAGACCAATCTGATGATGGTTTTGTGATGTCTAACCGTGAGGTGGAATCACTGTTTGATGGGTTGAGGTGGATGGCCTCTAGAAGCCCTGGATGAGTTTTGATTGATGTGTTCTATGAGATCCCACATTCATTCTTGGAATATGGCACGAGGGTGAATGGCTGAAGAGAGATTTGGCTCAACCATTCTACAGTCGAGTGGAATGTGGAAGTCCCATCCCGGGTTTAGATTTTGCATCATCAATATGAGGTTATTTCTCCTTATATTTCTATGAGTATTATACTAGTTTATATGTGGTTTATATGGCTGCAATTTCATGTGTATTTCTGCTACTATTATGCTGGTTATTTATGTGTTTTATGACATAAAATATGCATGGATCTCATCATGTTTTTACTTGTAAATGAATAATCAATGTATCTATGACCTAATGGATGGAATAAAAGTTGATATGTTGAGGCATCAATTCTACTTAGCAATTCTCAACTAAATATAAGACCCCTATGCTCAGCTCTGTTATTTACACCTGTAGATTACGTTTTTGTGATATGTTTGACGAAATGCCTGTCATGGCTAGTAGGAGTCTAGTCAAGGTCTCATTCAAGTGATTTATTTTATACTGTCATTTCCTTGTTAATTTTCTATTACGAAGGTATCATGCAATTCTGGGTTGTGACCTGGGCTCTGGGCCTAAAAAAGTGGCTTAATTCATAGAACTTACAAAAAGAGTCCCTGGACGTTGGCTTTCAAGCCTGAGAGAGCGTGAAGAGGTCCCTGGATGCTAGCACGCCCATAGCATAAGAGCGTCAGGAAGTCAATTTGTCCAAAAATTTAGTGGGACCCAAGGGCAAGTTGCCTAAAGTGTTGGATTGGTTCTTGAGGGTTGTAACACTGATGTTGAATGTTTGTATGGTGTGTTTCCATCGGTTCCACTTCCTTAACATGACTTAGGAGGTTGAACCATATCATAGTGGGCTCTCGTTGCATGTTTACCTTGGCTGGCCGGTTGCTTGGGTAGATGGGTGTTACATGATGATTAGGGTTATAATGAGTGGAAGGGAAGTGATATATGCAGATGAGGGAGTGAGACCACACAACCAAAATCAAGGTTTCTCATGCAATACCATTCCTAAAGCTCAAAGGTCAGTAAAAGAGATCCCATGTGACTAGGGTCCAAGCTTAACATCCAAAAGAGATCTAGGGGACAAGAGCACAAACCTAGCCCATTCTTTCGCCGAATCCCCCCATTAATCCATGCCCCAAAGTATCCATGATAATCAAACTACAATACTCAATTACCAAATGACGAGGCCTATCTTTATATTTGGGAGGCCCATGTTCAAACATACGATCATGACAGATGGGTGAGGAACCACATGGCTGGCTCAGGTGGCAGAGAAATGACACAATGAGCTAGTTGGTGGTTGCAAGGGGTTGCTAACTGCCGACTGAGGACCATCTTGTAAAACATTTTTCTCCTAAGGATATCACCCACAAAATGGTGGGTAACATCTGGCTCCAACTAGGACGTGATCTCTCGAAAAGTGGATGAAGCTACTCAAACAGAAGGTCACAAGAATTCCAACAATCTCTTGGTTACCGTATACCTATTACCTACACATATAATAGATGAAAAACACGAGGCAACATGCTTTTGCAGCATCTCATGATTGCACATGATTGGATTAGACCCATAAAATTGACTTATAGAAGTAAATTTCAAATGCAGTTTCAAATCTAAATGCAACTAATCTATCATGAGAAACACTATATGACATTAGTTCTAATGAAAAATTCAAAATGCAATGCATCCTACTCTAACATACATAACATACAATGTCAGGTGCTAGGAATAATCATAGACCCAATGCAACCAACATGTCAATTGATCAATGCAAGAATGCATGCTTCCATGACTATTGTTGCAATGGACTCAACAATATAAATGGGAATAATGATATGAGGGGTTCCGAGGGAAAGAGGTGGGAAAACAAGAGACCCATATGCCATAGAAAATAACCCTGGAAGAAGGAAAATACACAAACCGAGATGATTGAACTTGGTCCTCTAATTAGGAGATGGAAATGTCAATGATAAAGTATATGAGTCTTTGATGAAGAAATATCTCGAGCCTATCATCGTCAAGGTAAGGAGTAAATGACTCAGACATATTTAAGATGATATTATTTTGGTCATTGAGAAAACAAAAAGTGGACTCATCATTGTATTTGGGGAAAAACCATGATTCTTGTTTCTTTGTATGGGAAATCAACTCTTCATCAAGACTAGGGGAATGAATATCATCAAAACATCTATTTCCAGGGCAAGGGCATAACAAGGGGAGGAACGATCAAACATGAGAAAAAACCCTTTATTAGTGGCATGGCCTAAGGGAGCATCTTCCTTAATTTCTTCTATATTAGAGTCATCAACATTTCCCACAATTTGGAAGGCTCTTCTTTGATTGAATCATCCTAGAACATAAAGAAGATACCTTTACAATCACTAGGAAGAGCTTCATAAGGGCCAACATTGTTATTCAGAAGGGCAAAGAATTTTATTCTTCCCTCAGCTCATTCTTATGGATTTGAGAAACTATGGGGTCTTCATTTCTATAATCATACCCCATTCCCCAATCAGCAACCCAAAAGTCACTCATAGATTCTTTCTTTATTTGACTATCATGATCTTCCTCACAATCCTCCCATTCTTCACTATATATTTGATGTTGGTTAGGATGCCATTCATTCTCTTATTTAGACACTATTGTAGTTTTTTCCATCACCTGTCACACAATTGCTTCAGAAGGTATAGAAGCTTCCTGAAGAGAGCCTCTGGGTTGATTGGAGACCAGTGCCTAGGGCATCCAAGAGGAGTTCTTTTGAAGATTGTCTAAGGCTTTCTGCTGCACTCCATATGTCACGTAATTGGAAAAGGGATAATTCAGGGCTTGGTTCAATAGCCCTTCGCCAAGGTAAACTCAAGCAAACAAACATTGGTAGGTATGGCTAATCTCAAAGAGAAATGTCTTGGTTCTGGTGGCCAACACACAACAATATGTAGCTTAACATTGTTGTTGTAGTATAGGTGAACAAGAGGAAGGAAAGGAGAGAAATTGATGCAGAGGGTTGGACATAGCACAAAATCCTAAGCAACAATCTCCAGCATAAACATGGAAGAGTGAGGAGGTGAAAATGCAGAAAAAGTGGAGCGCGAATTAAGGTATGAATCTCTATGCCTCATGAATAGATTTGTCACCAATTAGCATAAATAAATCTATGTTTACATATAGGTCTTGTGGGCTATCAAATAAGACAAGTAAATCTATTGTTACACAAGTACTTTTACTACTTAGCAACAACCATACAACCATGAATGAGAGTGAAACCAACAGCTTCATTGCACGATTTCAGAGGAGGAAATGCATACATGAAGTGATATACAAAGGAGAATACATACTGCACATTGCTTTGATTGGAAACAACAAAATTGCTTCATTATTCTTTGAAGATCGAGTCCAAATCACCAGTTCATTACATTTAACGATTGTATATGCCCAAGCACCACATGAACAAATAAATTGAACTGAAGTGGAACCACTTTCTCTGCAAATAGAGCTCGGAACTTGCAACAACAGAATTTGGGCCTCTAGAGTGCAGAATTTGGGAACCCTTGTTAAGTGTTTCGTCCCTCTTTTTATAAGGAGAGGGGGAGCTTTGAAAGCAGTTACAAAATATCTCAGCCGAGCTCCAACTGTCTGATCAACTAGCTATCTCGGCATGCGAAGGTATGCTACCCAAATCATTACAATGGATTTGATTCCTTTCTTTAAAATGTAGAAATTACAAAATAAAAGAAATAAGGAAAACTGAATGATAGTTGAAGAAAAAATCTCCCTGCCATTCCTGTGATGGCTTCTGATCAGGCCACGTCTCTGCCACAATTTTCCTCTTTAGTTATTCAGCCAGTTTTCCTGTCGCTTTCCCCTTAACAACTTGAATTTCCCACTTTCTAGAGTTGTGAGCGATCACTTGTGGTGGCCTTAGTGGTGTCGTGGAATCACATCTGCCGACTCATAAATCTCATAAATCTTTGTATTAGACTATCGAGGCCCAATATGTCCTGTATTATTGCAATAGTGCTATATCAGAGCTTTTACTCATCGCGACTTTTATTCTTAAAGACATTATGAAAACAAAGTTCTGATGTCCTTGGCCCCTTTTGTTTAGCCCCTTTCTATTTTCCTCCATGGGACTGGGCACGGTGATTGAAGGCTTAGCCTTAAGGCGCTAGGGCATTTTGTTCTTGCCCGGGGCCGTTTTTCCTTTGTTAAGAGCTTAGCACCCTTGGTTCTATAAGTTCTTCTTGACCATGTGCCAACCCTAATAATAGAGCCCCCTTAGTGGCACTTTTTCAAGTGCCAATTGTTATAAAGTTCCGACATCCTCAACCTTCGATATGAAATCTATGATATGACGTCATCACTCAACGTGGCACCTCATGAGTGGTGACACGTGTCACCTAGATTTGTCCCCTTTGGCCCCATCGAAACGCCAAAAATTCCTGCCACTTGCCCTACCATATCGCCACATCACACTGATGTCAAATGCCACTGTAGCTTTATCAAAACCAATCATATGCTGCCACATGTCATTATCGGAGCCACTCATATGCTGCCACGTGTCCTGCTAGAGGAGAGAGAAAATAGCCCACCCACCTTTAGTTTTGTGATGAAATCCTTTGTTAATCCTTATCAACACTCCCCAACGGTTTTTAACGCTATCGAAACTTTTAACAATATCACAAATTTTTAAAGGTTCTCATATTCAGAAGTTCCGAATCTCCAATCACCGATATGCCTAACTATGATGTTGCAATGCGCCAATATATTTAAACCTACGATATGCGATCGTCGATATATCTGGACCTCTGATACGCGATGCGCTGATATGCCTGATGCTCTGATGTTGTGATTGCTGATATTTTGGACCTCCGATATGTGATCACCGATATTATCTCGTTCTTGAGGCTTTACCCCTTTAACCGTCAGCAGACTGTATTGTTTGATCCAGGAGTCCATTTTTGGACTTCCACATGTCGTTGGAAAACTTGTTCAAAGAAATTTCCAATGGAGAGGGTCTGATGTAGGCTTTGAGTCATTTTGCTGCTTGGAAAATTACTGCAAACTTCTCTTCTCATTTATTCTTTGGACAACTGAAAACAAATTTTGCAGTAAGTAACAACATTGGCTCCAAATGGGAACAATGCCTTGCTGGCAAGGTGATGAGAACCTCTAGACTAGTAGCCTTCACCATTGGGCATGGAGTCAAAAAATACATTGAACCTATAAAACCAGAAAATCTCCATGGAACTTTATTTGCTGCGAGCCTTTTCCCCATAATACTAAAATGCAAAACTATCACTTCTAGAAACTGGAAATTAAATGCTCACATGGTGAGCTTATTTATGTACAACTCCTACTTATGTACAAGGCTCAATTCACCCAAGTGAATTAACCTTCCAATGATACCATCTCAACATCAGAGTACTAGACCTTATGCCATCATTATCTAGAAATTCAACAATTAAAACAAGCATGTACCACATAAAATCTTTGGACAAAAATTTTGGTATGTGCCCCCCTTGATAGTTGATGCTCAACTCTTTTAATCTCTTCCATGAACCTTCTAATTGGGATGTGTTCTTGAAAATCAATGACTAAAATAGGCATGCACCCCATAAGAAATTCAAACCAAAAATTTGACACATACCTTGGAATTGATATATACCGTTGCAGACCAAAGAAAGATGCCATGTAGTCAGCTACTGGATCATGGAATTGATGAGAAAAATTTATTGTTGTCTCCCTTTCTTGAACAATTTCCAGGGAGCAATATTTTTGTAACAGGCAGCCATAGACATTGCTTGGCTCTTCAACTTTGGGCTCCTCTTGAAGAAGTTGTTGTTTGTCACCTTCTCCCCACTTATTTGTAAGAAAATCCATGTGAAAGTCTGAAACCATCTTATACTCCTCTGAATCATCTGAATCATAGGTTGGAGAAAGTTCTTGAAATTGTTCTCCAGGTGAAGGATGTGAATCATAAACTTGAGCCTCCTTGTTAACCTCATGGTGGGACTCCTCCTTTTGTGCAGCTTCCCATGATTGAGACTGTTATGGTTCTGCATCGCTCGACTCCCCATCAGAGTCATACACATCATAAGAAGGAGAATCATCAAATTCGGCAGAATAAGATCTTTGAGGGTTTACTTGCAGCTTGATAATGTATCCTTCTTCCCTTTCTTGATTGTTGGGTGATGCTTCTTGATGCAAGTATATGTTTTCTTGGAGTTGAGCCCCATAAACATCTTCAACAGGATCATTAACCTCATAAATATTTCCAACATTAAATGTGCACAACAATCTTTAAACAAAGCACCCGGTGGATATAATCTTTTGCAAAAAATATTAAATGCTATGTGAAAGCTTTTTAAGGAAGATATGCTACCACGAGGTATTGTTTTGTACCAAACTCTAGCATATTCATCTAAAGAATGCATGAGCAATTTCATTTTCACATCTTCAAAGACAATACCCAGTTGTTCCATGCACTCATGAAAATCCTTGAGGTGCTAGTCCAACCTTCTATATGTGTTTCCACTAAATCTAGGCAAAAAGTATACCATTCATGAAGTGAAGGGACATGGTGGGGATAACCAACAATAGAAGAAAAATACAATGGGGAAATTTTGCTAGTAAAGAATGTAGGAATGATCATTTTGAAAACCCCTTTAGGTGAGTGATCTCAAGTTCAAAAGTAGGGGAAGTTTTATGTTATTTAGCATCTAAGCGAGCATGAGGTCTCTTGAAATCCAGGATGACCAAATAAGGATATAGACAGTGGAGTTTCTAGGGTGTTTACAATAAGATTCAAATGATGAAGTTTCCAAGGTGAGAGATATTCAACCCACACTTCCCTTGCTCACCCTATAGAGGGAATGTAAAAATTGTCATACCTAGGGAAAAATACTGTGATTTGTTCTCAGCGATGACGCCAAAAAGATGTTGTAGATTTTTATATCTTCTGTCACACAATTTCTTCAGAAGGGATAGAAGCCTCTTAGAGACAACCTCTGGGTTGATAGGAGGCCATTTCTTAGGGCATCCGAGAGGAGTTATTTTGATGATTGTCTAAGGAATTCCTGCTACACTCCATATGTCACATAATTGGAAAATGGATAATTCGGGGCTTGGTTCAATAGCCCTTCGCTAAGATAAACTCAAGCAAAAAAACATTGGTAGGTATGGCTAATATCAAAGTGAAATGTATTGGTTTTGGTGGCTGACACACAACAATATGAAGCTTAACATTGTTGTTGTAGTATAGGGGAACAAGAGGAAGGAAATGAGGGAAATCAATGCAGAGGGCTAGACATAACACAAAATCCTAAGCAAAAATATCTAGCAGAAATATGGAAGAGTGAGGAGGTGAAAATGTAGAAAAAGTGGAGTGCAAATTAAGGTCTCAAGCTCTATGCCTCATGAATACATTTGTCAGCAATTAGAATAAATAAATATGTGTTTACATACAGGTACTGTGGGCTATCAAATAACACAAGTAAATATGTTGTTACACAAGTACTTTAAATACTTGGCAACAAACATAAAACCATGAATGAAAGTGAAACCAATAGTTTCATTACACAATTTCAGAGGAGGAAAGACATACATGAAGTGATATACAAAGGAGAATACATATTGCGCATTACTTTGATTGGAATCAATAAAACTGCTTCATTATTCTTTGAAGGTCGAGTCCAAATCAATCGTCCATTACATTTAAAAATTGTATATGCTCGAGCACCACATGAAAAAGAAAATTAAACCAAAGTGGAACCACTTTCTCTGCAAACAGAGCTCAGAACTTACAACAACAGAATTCAGGCCTCTAGAGTGCAGAATTTGGGAACCCTTGTTAAGTGTTTCTTCCCTCTTTTTATAAGGAGAGGGGGATATTTGAAAGCAATTAAAAAATTTCTCAACCGAACTCCAGCTGTTTGATGGACTAGCTATCTCGGCATGCGAAGGTCTGCTTCCCAAATCATTACAAATGATTTGATTTCTTTCCTTAAAATGCAGAAATACAGAATAAAAGAAATAAGGAAAACTGAATGATGGTCGAGGAAAATATCTCCCTTCCATTCCTACGACGACCTCTAATCAAGCCATGTCTCTACAATAATTGATCCAAAAATGGATCCTAGATAAACCTCTAAGTCTAAAAGACTTCATATAAGAGGTAAATCTTCAAAAAAATGGCCTAAAAGGCTTTATGAAGAAAATCGCATCGGAGGAGGTCAAAGGCGGATTTAAGCGGAAAGGGGAAGCACCCCCGATTGCCGATCCTCAAGATATCGGGTCGGAGGAAGGCACATGCGCATGATATGAGCAAAAGACCCGGGCTGATGTGACACTATGATCATCGATCGATAGATCAGCATCGGCGATGGAAAGGGCTTGAGGCAGGACCCCGCGCCGAGCGATATCGCGATCGCCGATCTCGACAGATCGCAATCGGCGATGCCATATGCACAGAACCCCAGGCCCATGCGATACGTGATTGCGATATCGCAAAATTGCATCAGAGCTACATAGAGGAGCGCGATATATATATGCGATTCGATAGCCGGACCCGATCGAGTTATAAATGATATTCCATATATTTTGAGTTCTGTAGAATGAAATTTTTCTATGTATTTTTGCCTTTTCATTAAATAAACGAAAAGTGAAGGGAAAGTGCCGATGCGATGAAACCGGACCCGAAGGGGTTTATAAATTCCATTGCATGTTATTTCAAGTCCGAAACAAGCGGGATTTCGGGAGGACCGAAAGCGGTAAGAGGTTTTGGCTGGGCTCCGCCCGAGCCCATACATTGGCTGCCACGTGTCCAGGCCCTGGAGAGAGAAAACCACTCTTTTCGGGCGGTTAACTCTCGTATGCATGGGCCACCCGAAATGAACCACAACCGTTGGATCTAGATCTTCCAGATCAACGGTGGAGATGCGATAAGTAATTAGAAGGCAGACCCGATGGAAAATAAGGTGGAATTCAGGATATTTGAAGTTCAATAAACAACAAAGTGACGAGTTTTCTTGTGTTTTAGCATATTTCTCCGTGTAAACAGGGAACACTATTCTTAGGGATTCCAAAGGCCTGAAGGTCCTTTCTGTTGTAGAACAGGTGGCCACCGACCCTGAAGGCGTTTAACAATGATTGCTAATGCTTAGAAGGGAATTTGAGTGGACAGAGGCCGAGAGCCAGAGAGCTCGAGAAAAGGGAAAATGAACAGACAATTCCAGTTGGCTTAAAATCCATGAATGTCAGATACAGAAAGGGGGTTTTTGTTGGAGTTGTTACTAAAAGCGAAGCCAAAGTAGGAAGCTAAGGCGTAAGAGAGCAATGCAAAAAGGCAACAACGAAATAAGCAACGCAGAAAGCAAAAGTTGAAGCGCACACAACCAAGGGAGTCACTTGGAGTTCAAGCGGAAAGATAGAGGGCTGTAAACTGACAATTGATCCAAAGAAGCCAGAGCCGAAGAGCCAGAGTCAGAGCCAGAGCCAAGAGCCAGAGCGAGAGTCGAGAGCCAGAAGGCCGAGAGGTTCGAGAGCCAGGGGATAAAATGGTGTCTGAACCCACTGTTTCTGTGTAAAACAACAGGAGTTGAGCCAAGAGCTTGTAAAAAGGACTTATACCATAATCCTAGAGAGTCTAATCGAGTTGACTAGAGCTCACAGAGATGTAGCCCAAGACTTTTGGGTGAAATCCTAATTAAATTGTTGTTCTATGTGTTTTGTTTATTGCTGCATTAGTATTTATTGTATGTATTTACATATCAGCATACACAACATATTTTAAAGCACATAAACAACCAACAATAAATATAAGCATACACCTATAATTTCAAGCATATTATCATTTCCGCATTGGTTAATCAATAAGACTTGGGAATATTTAAAGCTTTGGAAGTGGGAGAGGTTCTTGTAAGTTAAACAAGAAGCCTAAGTGCCCCATTTTCAGATCAGGTGGTATCAGAGCTTAAGATTGGTTAACCCCACCTTCAAAGAAGGTTATATCAGAATGCTTGATTGACAAAGCAAAGATTGCTTGTCTGAAAGGTGTTTGAACAACAAGAGGCTGATTGTATGCTTGTTGCAGACTGACTATTTTCTGAGTTTGCAGAGGTAAAGGGAAAGCTATTGATAGCTCAATCCAGGAAGGACAAGAAGGAAAGAGAGCTGAAGGCACTCTTCTTATCCCAAAGGACCTCAAGGCAATCCTTGGAGCACAAGAGGTTTGTTGCAAAAGGTTGCTGAATAAGCTCTTTATTTATCTTGTTGAAGTTTTTTTTTGTTCATTGGCATAATGACAACTTCTACAAGTGGGTCCTCAAATTCTGCTTTCTTCACAAGATTATTTGATGAAGACATGAAGCAAGAATTGTCCACCATGATGGATATGGTGAGAGAAATGTATGAGGATGGAAGGAAGAGCAGTAGACTTAGAGAGTAGTTGAATTCCATGAAGGAAGAGAAGCAGTTGCTTTCTGAAAAATTGCAGGAAATGGAGAGGCAACTTCATATTGCAAATATGAACCTGAAAAGGATGCATGAGTTGGAGACACAGCTCTTTATTGCCCAAGAAGCCTTAGTTAAGTATCAGCTTGAAGAAGAGGTAAACCATTCCAGTTTGTCTTCAAATTCCTCTAAGGATGCTTATATTGGTTCTTTTGAAAAACATACTAGAGGCATAGGTTCCAAGCTAATGTCCAAGATGGGCTATGAAGGAAAAGGCTTGGGTAGACATGCACAAGGTATTGTTGAACCAATAATGATTGAGTAAAGGCCTAAGTATTTGGGTCTTGGCTATGGACAAGCCTATGGAGAAAGTTCCAAAGCTGCCATGAAGGCCATTGAAACAACTCCAAGAGGGAGTTGCATTGCAGGTCTTCAAGAGTGTGAAGGTTGTATTCAGGAGGAATGTAATAGCTTAAAACATCATTTGCAGGATGTAGGTGTTCAAAAGCACACACTTGAACTAGAGAGTTGGGGAGACTCTAACATCCTTGAAGAGATTGATGGTGTTCCAAAGGGAGCCACTTCTTCATTTGCTTCACCTCCTCATGAAGGCAATAAAGGTGAAAGAGAAAGATATAAATTTGGTTCTAAACATTTTCCTTTTGATTGTGCAAAGCATGATAAATTTCCACATATGTATGGGAAAAGAATTGCATGTTCCTTTTGTGGGTTGGATAACCATAATGTTTCTAGATGTTGGAAGAGAATGGCCACATACAGGAAACTTTTGAAGGAAAAGAAGCAAGAAGCCAAAGGTCCATTGGACAAGGCAAATCATGCTGTCAAGAGGATGCACATGCAGTGCACTTACTGCCATAAGCAAGGACATCTTGCTGCAAAATGTTGGACTTTGAATCCAACAATGCTTCCACAAAAGCTGAAGAAAGTGGAAAGAGAAGATGGCATAAATGGAAGTGAAGATTCCATGAATGATGTGTCTCAGAATGATTCACATGATGATGCTGATGTGCAGACAAAGGTAGTACCTTTGAAAGGGATTGGTAAGGAATGGTTAGAGTTCTTATCCGATTAAGATTGCATGTCTATTGATGCATCTACATTATATTTCATTTCAGCTTCGAAAGTACAGTGTGCTTAAGTGAAAGTTGAAGGATGAAATGCATGCATGAGCATGAGATGCATGAACACATGGATGTTGACGATTTCCTTGTTTTTGAACATGTATGTGTAATTAACTTGTAGGGTTGATTGCTTTAACATGCATGTGATGCCATGTTGATTGGGGAGAAGTTAACTTGGTTTCCAAATGGAGATAATGATGAAGTGTTTCATCTTTTGAAAAAGAGTCCTAATGGTATTTTTCTACATGCTTGACTTGAAAGGTCATTTGTTCAAAGGCATGTTTTGTGGGCTTGTTATTTAGTCCATCATTTGTATGCAGATGTAAAACATGGAGGTGTTCACCAGATGTGAAAATCTGTTTCTTTTGTTGAAGCAGGAGTTTAGGCCATCTAGTTGTTGTTTGTGTTTCTGTTGTTGTTAACAGTTGTTGTTGATAGCTTTTCAAACAGGTACAAATGAAATTTTTGTGGAGCAGATGTACTTCACATTTGTTTGAGCCACCTTTGATCAATGATCAAGGCAAAGAAGTTCAAACCACCTTCTATGACCATTTCAACAGAAGTTCTGCAGGAAGGTAAGGAGGAAGACAGTTCTTCCCAGGAAGACCAGCCCATCCAAGAAGGGAAGTGGTCAAAGACTTTGGTTCAGAGGCACTATGCAAGGCAAGTGTGTGGAGGTTGAAAGAAGAGGGTGTCATTACTCTCAGGTACTGTTCAGATCAGTAAATCAGTCTTTTGGAGACCAAAAGTTCTTTTAGTGAGAAGGCGTGATCCAAAAATGGATCTTGGATAAAACTCTAAGTCTAAAAGACTTCATATAAGAGGTAAATCTTCAAAAAAATAGCCTAAAAGGCTTTATGAAGAAAATCGCATCGGAGGAGGTCAAAGGTGGATTTAAGCGGAAAGGAGAAGCACCCCCGATTGCCGATCCCCAACATATCAGGTCGGAGGAAGGCACATGCGCATGATATGAGCAAAAGACCCGGGCCGATGCAACACTACGATCGTCGATCGGCATCGACGGTGGAAAAGGCTTGAGGCGGGACCCCGCATTGAGCGATATCGTGATCGCCGATCTTGGCGGATCGCAATCGGCAATGCCATATGCACAGAACCCCGGGCCCATGCGATACGTGATTGCAATATCGCAAAATCGCATCAGAGCTACACAGAGGAGCGGGGATATATATATATATATATATATATATATATATATATATATATATATATATGCTATAGCTAGACCCGATAGAGTTATAAACGATATTCCATATATTTTGAGTTCCGTAAAATGACATTTTTCTATGTATTTTTTCCTTTTCGTTAAATAAACGAAAAGCGAAGGGAAAGCACCGATGCGATGAAACCGGACCCGAAGGGGTTTATAAATGCCACTACATATTATTTCAAGTCCGAAACAAGCGGGATTTTGGGAGGACCGAAGGCGGTAAGAGGTTTTGGCCGGGCGCTGCTCGTGACAATACATTGGTTGCCACGTGTCTTAGCCATGGAGAGAGAAAACCACTCTTTTCGGGTGGTTAACTCCCGTACTCATGGCCACCCGAAATGAACCACAATCATTGGATCTAAATCTTCCAGATCAATGGTGGAGATGTGATAATCAATTAAAAGGTAGACCCGATGGAAAATAAGGTGGAATTCAGGATATCTGAAGTCCGATAAATGACAAAGTGATGAGTTTTCCTGTGTTTTAGCATATTTCTCTGTGTAAACAGGGAACACTATTCTTGGGGATTCCAAAGGCTCGAAGATCCTTTCCGTTGCAGAACAGGTGGCCACCAACCCTGAAGGCGTTTAGCAATGATTGCTAACGCTCAGAAGGGGATTCGAGCGGACAGAGGCCGGGAGCTAGAGAGCCCGAGAAAAGGGAAAACGAACAAACAGCGCCAGTTGGCTTAAAAGCCATGAATGTCAAAGACAGAAAGGGGGTTGTTGTTGGAGTTGTTGCTGAAAGCGAAGCCAAAGAAGGAAGCTAAGGCATAAGAGCGCCGTGCAAAAAGGCAACAACAAAACAAGTAGTGCAGAAAGCAAAAGCTGAAGTGTGCATATCCAAGGGAGTCACTTGGAGTTCAAGTGGAAAGTCAAAGGGCTGTAAATTGACAGTTGAGCCAAAGAAGCCAGAGCCAAAGACTCAGAGTCAGATCCAGAACCAAGAGCCAGAGCAAGAGCCGAGAGCCAGAAAGCCGAGAGCTTCAAGAGCTAGGGGATAAAATGGTGTCTGAACCCACTGTTTCTATGTAAAACAACATGAGTTGAGCCAAGAGCTTGTAAAAAAGACATATACCATAATCCCAGATAGCCTAGTTGAGTTGACTAGAGCACATGGAGATGTAGCCCAAGAGTTTTGGGTGAACTCCTAATTAAATTGTTGTTCTGTGTGTTTGGTTTATTGCTACATTAGTATTTATTGTATGTATTTACATATCAACATACACAACAGATTTTAAAGCACATAAACAAACCAATAATAAATATAAGCATACACATATAATTTCAAGCATATTATTATTTCTGCATTGGTTAATCAATAAGACTTGGGAATATTAAAAGCTTTGGAAGTGGGAGAGGTTCTTGTAAGTTAGAAAAGAAGCCTAAGTGCCCCATTTTCAGATCAACAATGTTCCTCTTTAGTTATTCGGTCGGTTCGATTCGCTTGTCGCTTTTCCCCTAACAACTTGAATTTCCCACTTTCTAGAGCTGGGAGCGATCAATATTGGTGGCCTTAATGGTGTCGCGGAATCATAACTACCGACTTATCCATCTCATAAATCTTTGTATTGCACTATTGGAGCCCAATATGTCCCGTATTATTGCAATAGTGTTATATCAGAGCTTTTACTCATCGAGACTTTTATTCTTAAAGACATTACGAAAACAAAGTTCTGATGAGCCCCAAAAATGGGTAACTTATTGGGCTCATTTTGTCTACTGTTTTTCATCAATCCACCATTTTTCATAGATTATGCATGTTTTTTTGAGTATGTTCATGTTATTTGAACGAATAAGGGTGGTCACTTTACCAAGGAGGCTAATACGTGGTTATTTCAGGTTTTTTGGAAAATTTTTGGAACAAGGCCAAGTAATTATGAGCCAGTTGACAGCCAAGCATGAAGGAACAAGGGTGAGGATTCGTAGGAAGGGTGTCTCTTGCATTAAATGGCCCTTCCTCGAAATCTCCACCCTCAACTCGGAGCTCAGCAGGCCACCAAAACGAATCCTAAAGGCAGCCGAGCAACTTTGTGAAGAGTGACTATTTACTGGCAGTTTGAACAGCCGAGCCCCTTGAGTTAAGGAGGGCTGCTAGGACCCTCGTAGGGCATAAATAGGAAGGCTTCAGCCTTCGTAGTTTACTTTTGGAACTGTTGGGTTTTGCACTATAGTGCTATCATTATCTCAGCTCATTTTTGTAGCTACTGCTGTATAACTTTCTTGTGACATGATTATTTTTTAGTAATGAAGAGTAGCTTTACTTGGCATCAGTTCTGAGTTTTTCTTAGGAGCCTATAGCTCTTGGGGTTGGGCCCAACCCAAGTGCCAAGGCTTCCTTTATGTACTGTTATTTTCTTTTTATGTCTTTGCAAAATAATTTCTGTTAAGTAGATTAAAATCTTGCTGGTTATCTAGGTCATTGTTGATGATTAGAAAGGATTTTTATGTTCAGATTGAGTTGATAGGTTATTAACAGGGAATATCTTCAGAAAAAGGCCATCAAGGACCTCTGATCTCACCTCTCCCTCAGTGGGATCATGAGCTGGGACAAAGGTGACCTTGCTGCCAACAAAAACACTGTCATTGCCTCACCATGCAATCATTAGTGTTAGATTCTCATTTGCAGAAGTTGATACAGTTGTGGTTAAGTGTTCGGATTCATGATTTATCAGTTTGCATAACTATTTCAAGTGATTTCATTGCAAATAAACTTATGTTCATTTCTTTTGCTATTACGTAGGCCAGGTTAGAATAAAGTAGCTAGGTCATCGGTTTTCCAAGTCATTGTTTGTTCAGTTTGAGAAGTAACTTGCAGAGCATATGTAACACCTCTCCATCCCCATACTCCATCAATCCCATCTGCTCCATCCCCTAACTCTGATTCTTGCCTCACATTTGCTACACCTTGACCTAGTTTCCATATTTTTGTGCAACATTGCTCCACTCCTCCTTGAACAAATCCAGCCATCCTCATCTCTCCTCAGCTCCATCCACCAAGTCCTGGACCTCCTCACACCCTTATCCTACCTCCATACTCACTTCTCCACCTTTCTCTCTCCATCCACCCTCCAAAATCCCATCTCTGAACATCCTGTAGAACCCTTACGGACTTCCTGTAGAAGCTCACGGGAGCGGTTTCTTGATAGCCAAACTCGGTGAAATTCTCTGGATGGGTGCTAGGGACCCCTTAGGCCCCCTTCTAACCTTCCCAACCTCTTGCAAACGTTTCCTATCGCCAATCCACCTCTGCACAACCAAACACTAGTTAAAAGCACATGCATGATAATTCTGACACTTCACTCAAAAATACAAAAAAAAAAGTGTTGTTGTTGTTGTTTTTTGTTTTTTGTTTTTGTTTTTTTTGTTTTTTGTTTTTTGTTTTTTGTTTTTTTGTTTTTGTTTTTTGTTTTTATTTTTGTTTTTGTTTTGTTGTTGTTGTTGTTGTTGTTGTTTTTTTTTGTTTTGTTTTGTTTTGGTTTTTTTTTTTTGTTTTTTTTTGTTTTTGTTTTTGTTTTGTTTTTGTTTTGTTTTGTTTTTTGTTTTGTTTTGTTTTTGTTTTGTTTTGTTTTTGTTTTTGTTTTTGTTTTTGTTTTTTTTTTTTTTTTTTTTTTTCAGATTTTACTGTAGAAGTAGCTTAGACACATGCATTTCATCTTCTTCGAAGTCAATGGCATCTCCTTCAGTAGCTTTCATCCTCTTTTCCGCATTAGTAGGATTAGTTGGTAAAATTAGGGTTTGCTAGGGTTTGTGTTTCCTTTTAGCTTTTCAGTCTCTTTCTGCAAATAGATTAGCCTCCTTTGAGTTAGCTTTTGTCCATCAGTTAGAAAGCTTCTTCTCAGAGCTCATAGAAGTTGGCTTAAGCTCCTAGCGGACTTGTGCCAGCTGACCAAGTGACAGCTGCGGCAAGAGCTAGTACTTGTGCATACAACACCGTCGCTTCCAAGTTTGTTACGAACTACCAGGTTGATAAGAGTAAAGAAGGGAGTCCTAGGAGTTGCAGCATTATTGCTGCAATACTGGAGCCCACCATCTTTTTGGCGCCATTGCCGGGGAAGTGTCAAAGTATTTGTGATTGCTGCTTTTCTTCTATTTTTCTACTCCAACCTTCTGCTAAGTAGTTTATTTCAGTTTCATTCTGCAATTTCATTTCTGAAAAAGTAGATTAGACATTTCCTACTTTCATAGATTAGCCTTTCAATTCCGCAATTTCAATTCTGCAAGCGTAGAATAGCATTTCAATTCTGCAAGCATAGTCTAGCATTTCATTCCTGCAATTTGATTTCAGCAAAATAGATTAGTCCTTTCCTGCTTTCATTTCAATTCCGCATTTTCATTTCCGCAAGATATATTTTAGTTAGTTGCAATTCCATATGTTTCAGTTTTGCAGGTACAAGCAGAAAAAAGCAAAAGCAACCAAAAATCTTTTCATGCCTCGTAGGAACAGAGATAATACCGGAAAATTCCTACCCAACACCCCCACCACTTCACTGAGTCACCCTTCTCTCTTCTTTGGTGGTAGTGACCTAGAAGAACCTATAGGTGAACCTCATGAGATATACGAAGATCCTATAACAGAAGAAGAGCAAGAAAACATTCCTTTTGAGACCATGGCTGAAAACAAAAACGGTAGAGAAGATGATGAGAGAATAGAAGGTACCTTCCCCATCCGAGAGACCAACGGGGACATGAAGATGAAAAACATAAGTCCCTCAGCCTTATCTCATTTCCATGGATTGACCACTGAAGACCCTGATACCTTCCTTTTTGAGTTTGCTGTCCTTTGTCGAACTTATGACTATGCAGAAGACGAGCAAAAGTTGAAACTCTTTCCCTCTATCCTCAAGGATGCAGCATTACGCTAGTTCATGGGGTTACCTGGAAAAGTATCACCACTTGGGCTCAAATGCAGCAAGCCTTTAACAACAAATACCAGGACTACTGTAGGTCCAACGAAACAAAGGGAGAAATCTTCCAGATGACCATGGGAAATGATGAGTCCTTAGAAGACTATGAGGAAAGGTTCCAACTTAGCTATAAACGGGCCAGGTGCACACTTGACCCTGAATCTCTAAAGTTGGTTCTGCTCTGAGGAGTCCCTAAAGACCTTCTAGATACCCTCCATTTGCTAGCTGGAGGGGACATCTACCAACTACCTTATGAAGACATAAAGACTATGTTTAGAAACCATTCTAGGGCAGCTCGGAAAAGAGGTAGGGGGAATCCGCTTTCAGCTAGTACCGCCTTCTCCAAGCATGAGTTTGCTAATCAGATGGAAGACCTCAAAAGTGAGGTGAGACAGACCATTGCCATGCAACTTGATACTTTCCGAATCCAACAAAAGAAAGAGGAAGCTGAGAGGGCTTTAGCCATTTTCTGTCCCAGATGTGCGAGGAAGCACCCTAAGAACAAGTGTCCATTGCACTCAGTAGAGGTATGTTTCGTTTTTGAGGAAGACCACCCCATAAATCAATGCCCAACCTTACCCGGATTTAAAGCCATGTACCAAGGGACTGAGCAACTACTGAACCTCTCTACTTCCTCCACCAAAGGAGGCCGCATGCACCCAGACCTTATCAACATGGGATGCAAGGGACATCCCAAGCTTATTATAGCCCCAACCAATCTGCTCACATACCTTCTTAGGGCCCCCCTGTTCATCCTTCCTAGTCCACACCTCCTCCGTGGTATTATCCATCTCAATACCATACTCAACCCGCTGCTCATTCGTTTCACTCACATGTCCAGCCACAACCTCAGTGGAATGCACCTCAACCGGGGTGGAGGCCCCAATACAACTCTCCTCCCGCCATTCTGCCTCCACCATCGGCTCAGCCACAACCATTACCTCCTGCTCCTCCAAGACAACCCCAGATGCCTGCTCAACCGAACCCGAACCCCAACAACTGACAGGCCCAGCAGGTATACACTGGGGAGACAACATGCCCTACCTATGCTGTGGAGATCCAGGAGATCAACCTGTGATCTGGGAAGGTCCTTCCAGATCGCCAACCTCCTCCCCCAGAGGACGAGGAAGAGAAACAGGAAAGTGAACCCAAAGCCATTCCACCCTTTCCTGAGCGACTAACAGTAACCACGCAACCAAACCTAGAGGAGACTGAACTTCTGGGAGAACTTAAACAGTTGTGTGTGAAAATACCACTTCTCCATGCCATAAAAGATGTACCAATATACAACAAATTAATTAAGGAGAAGTGTTTCAGGCACCCAAGCAGGCAAAAGAGAGATGCCTCGACTACCAATGTCATAGGACAACTGTCCGATCTAATGTTGGGGCAAGTAATCTGTCCAAAGTATTTGGACCTTGGGAGTCCTGTAGTTGATGTCCACATCAATGGCACCATAATCCCCCATACCTTGATTGATCTAGGGGCTGCCATTAATGTGATGACCAGGGACACCATGCTTAAACTCAACCTTCAGAGTTCCTTAAGGAAGACCTCGACAGTGTTGCAGTTAGCAGATCGATCCATCGTGACTCCCGAAGGGATTGTGGAAGATGTCTTGGTATCTATTGACTCTTGGGAGTACCCTGGTTACTTCTTGGTCCTTCAGCCAAAGGCAAAGCTCACTGGATACCCCCTCATTTCGGGAAGGCCTTGGTTAGCCACTGCGGATGCTTACATCAGTTGTCAAGCTGGAAGCATGACCATCAAGAATGGGCCTATGTCTAAATAGCTAGTCCTATACCCTCCTGCCCAACCTCTGCTAGAACATGACTTACCACTCTGGTTGGAAGAGGGAGATGAGGATGAGGTCTACTATGCACCATTGTGCACAGTAGAAACCACCAGGGGAGGCCCTCAACCGAGGATGACTTGATTGAGAATTTGATTCAAAATCCACCTCCCAGTGCACTGTCCTTAGAGGAGTTGGTGGAAGATACCCAAGCCAGCGCTTTAGTGGACCTCTGTGTGACTGATCCGACCTCTCCCAGAGTTAAGAATGTGGAATTTGGCCCCGAAATAACCTTAAAGATCATCTCCTCCCTATCTCCCTCCCAGGAGAAGGAGCTGTGTAGCTTACTGAACAATCATCTGGATGATTTTGCTTGGAGCTATAAGGAGATGAAAGGAGTCCATCCTTCGGTTTGTACCCATCACATTTACATTAAATAATATTGTAAACCAGTCAGGTAGCCTAATAGGAGAATGAATCCAGCCCTTAAAGACACTATCAAAGAATAATTGCAAAAATTGTTGGATGCAGGATTCATCTACCCCATCTCCGACAGTGAGTGGGTCTCACCTCTAGTGCTTATGCCCAAGAAGAACGGGAAGTGGAGAATCTGTGTAGATTACCGAGAACTTAACAAAGCCACAAGGAAATACCATTTCCCTTTTCCTTTCATAGATCAAGTGTTGGATGGACTGGCAGGGAAGAAGTTCTTCTCTTTCCTAGATGGGTTCAGCGGGTATAACCAGATCCAAATCAGCCCGGAGGACCAAGATAAAACCACCTTCACTTGTCCATGGGGTACCTTTGACTATCGAGTCCTTCCCTTCGGGCTATGCAACGCTCCTGCTACTTTCTAGAGAGCAGTATTGAGCATATTTTCTAAGTTGGTCCACGATTCGCTAGAAATCTATATGGATGACTTTACTCCTTATGGGTCCAACTTCCGAGAAGCATTGACTAACCTGGTGTTGAAGCCCCGAAAATCGGGTCGACAACAAGGGGGATACCCACCCGGTCCGGACCTTGGTTGGCAGCTCCTTATCCGTTTGGTGTAGCGGGTCCGACTGGGGATAATGGGACTAGTTTCCCAATCTAAGGGTGTGTGTGTGTGCAGAGTTGGATGATGCTGATCTAAGGGTTCTAATCTAAGCTACTTTAATATAATTCTATGTTATTGTAATCTAATGAAAATAACACATCTAATCTATGCTAACCCGGGATGTATTTCTTCTATTATGCGATCTAAAGAGATTTCATATAATAACTGGTAATAAAGATCATTCAGCTATCATAAGAATGGAAATCAATTAAGATGAACCACTTTGCATAAAAAGTTAGGCAAAACAGTTGTGAACAGCATATCGCATAATAAGTTATTCATATATTAAACATAAATAAATGACTCCACCGTACAAAAGTACCAAATGGTAACTCAAACATTCATGCAATAACATATAAACAACTAAAAACTGTATATCACTTTAAGAATATAAGCAGAAATGGCCAAGAGATAAAAGTACCATTTATGACTGGTCCTACTCATAAGCTTCAAGAAACAATGATTTATCTCTCCTTGTTCTAATATCTACCAAGAGTACAGAAGTGCAACATCAGTAGCAGATATCAAATGCAAACATTAATAAACCTTGATCCATTCATTCATCAAAACCTCCTCTGAGGGTGCAAAAGTGCATGTTCTGAGGACAAGTTTTTGACAAATTTCTGGACCCTTCTCTAAATGCATGAGAAGGGTTTAAATACTGCTAACTAAATAACTTAATTACATAAATTTCGGATATGGTTTAAATGACCGCCCTTTATCTAAGCAAACTTATTTCTAAAAATTGAATCTAATTTCTAACTATTTCTGCATTTGCTCCTTAGTGCTGCGAGCATGCAACATTTGCCTGGGAAGAGTCGGCTGGTTGTCTTCTGCTTTTGTTTGAGCTACGAAAATAGAAATGGCAAGCGCTGGCACCACTTTTTAGTAAACTAGAAGATATTTTTGAGAATCATCTTCTGGTTGGGCGAATTTACTGCGTGTATACTTGGTAACAACCCAGATTCCTCTTAAACTGCCTCTGCTTTTGCTATCTCGATTTCCGGACTCGTGGATGACTAAGCAAGTTAGGGACTTTGATTTCTAGGCACTAATCGCGCATCCAAAACTGCCTCCGTCCTTTGATCCGGGTCTTTCTGGTGTGTTTTCCGCCTTTAGCGCTTTTTCCTTTACTGGGCATAAGCTTCAGAATTTTGTAAACATGCTGCTTTTGTGAGTTTTTGACCTTGAGTGTCGAATCGCCTATTGATATCAACATCTGTTCAGTAACACTCTGAAATCTGCGTTTCTGTTGCATGCGGTATCCGTTTATGAGGGCATCTCTTCTCTGTTCTCCGAGCATTGACGTTTTCCCTTTTTCCTTAGATGTTTCCTGCACATTGCTTCATGTTGTTCCCTGTTTTTATTCCTGCAGTTCACGCAAAGGAAAAGAGTAATGATAATAAATTTTGACATGAAAGCTTTAAGCTCTACGAATGTATAAAATCATGACATCCACAGTGAACTGACTCTTCGAAAAACACAAAATTATCCTTCATGAATACTTTGGCGTACATTCATTAATTTTCTTTAAGGCGCGCGCCCAATTTTTGGTTTAGGGACAAATTTTCTTGAATGCTGAGCCGAGGAGAATTTGTGATGGGTGATTTCTGCGACTCGTATCACATCATCGCGCAGATCGCAACATCGCAAGATCGCAGATCGCAGCATCGCAGAACGCAGCATTGCAGATCGCAAATCGCTGCAATTTGTTAAGTTATTCGTGTGTTGTTTATGCGACGTTGCGATATGCGATGTCGCATATCGGCCATTGGAGATTTCTTAAGATTCTCATTTATGGGCGCTTCTTAATGTATGCGATGTGATGAATTTCGCGCCGCTTCTTCGCAGTTTCTTATTGTGCTCATAAAGAATGTTTCACTCTTCTCCGTGCGATGTATTTTTTGAGGAGTATAATACAAAAATTTTATAAAAATTTTTTGGATTTTTTTACTAAGGGTCCCCACTTCTTTAGTGTCATTGCTAATACCAAAGAAGAAGGGGGGGTTGTTGGTGGTCACAACAATGGCGATTCACTTGGAAGAACCAGTTATCTTTGCTTTTCTATTGAATTCTTTAAACTTCCAAAACAGAAAAATTTTCATAAATCTAAACTTTGTTATGGACAGATAGAGTACATTATGACTTATTCTATCAATGATATTTTGTTTCAACTTCTTTCTTTTCTAATTGTTTGCTTCCTCAAGCTTGTCCTTGTATCTACATCAGCGATTACTTGGTCATGTAAAGATAAAATAAAGTCTTCTCTGTGTGCTAGCCTTAAAATATGCTCGTTTGCCGTAGGTAGAGCCTCTGCTGCCAGCAGGCGTCCATAGCCTCGACAGGGTTACCTGTTACCCAACAATGATCCTTTATCCTGTTTAAGGTTATCTACAACCCTCAAAGAAAAATCCATTTTGACACTTTTTCCTTTTTTATTCTTAAAGAACAATGTCTTGGTTTGGTAGCCAAATTATGACACAGTCATTCACTTGATTTACACTTTTGCTGAACAAGCTGGCTCGTGATGAGACCCCTTGGCTTTTGATTTCAACAATCTTGAGTCATTGCCCTGTTTTGATGGACAATGTTTGGCAAAGTCAGCAAAATTATAATATCTGTGATCATGATAAGCTGGCTCGTGATGAGACCTCTTATTCTTTGAGATATAGTGTTTCTTGGATTGTCCCTCTGAATGCTGCGATTTTCTTTAACAGGGAGGATATCATTGTTTTCCTTAAGAAAGCTCTGGACGACAATAATAGAGTTTGAAAACAGTAGTTTTACAGAGAGCCTTTATTTTGTTATTGATACCTTTCATTGTGCTGATATAAAACAATTCCTTCGATAAAGGTTGCTTTCACCAAATTTTTTGAAGTTGAAACTAATATCATATCTAGGATAAAGTTTTTTAACTGTATCTGTCAATAATAAAGATCAGATTTTCAAAAAGTTTCTATTTATACAAGCGAAAAGCTCAAAATCTGAAAGAGAATTGGTGTCTTTTTGCGAATACCGATAGTAACCATTAACAACCGGTTTTATTATGAAAAAGAAAAGAAAAAACAAAACTATTCTACAAAATAGAAGAATAATCTTTTATGGAAAATATATTTTAAGGATTTGACCATTAACAGGCAAAGAATCCCTTCTACCTGCTAATCCTGTAAGACAAACGTTGATGGACCTATGACTTCAACAATCTGAAAAGGACCAAGCCACATCTTTTGAAATTTTGTATGTTTTCCCTTTTCTTCATGAGCCTTATCCCATTTTAAAACTAGATCTCCCATCTGAAAAAAATTTCTGGTCATTATGTTTGAATCGAAAGAGGATTTTATTAGCGCTTGATGATGAACATGGGTTCTCTTAGCTTGTTCTCGTTGCTCTTCTAATTTGATTATTTCCATTTGTCTTAGTTGTATGGAGGAAGTAGGTACTTCATCAATGTATTGTATTAAAGACAAAGAGGGAATGACTAAGTGAGTTGGAAGAACCGCTTCTTTTCCATAAATTAAATTAAAGGGGAAGTGTCGACCGAAGCTTTTTTTGTTATTCTATCTGCCCATAAAGCATTTACCAAAGCTTTATGCCAATTCTTTTGGTTCTGGTCAACTGTTCTTTTAATAATCCTGATTAGGTTTTTATTTGTTGACTCAGCTAACCCATTACCTTGCGGATAGTAATTGGCCGAATATTTTAGTTTGAATCCTCTTTTAAGTGCAAACTCAGTCATTGCATTTCCAGAAAAGTATGATGCATTATCAAACATTAAATCCATTGGCAATCCAAACCTAATGATTATAAATTGATCTATGAATTCGATAATATTTTCAGAATTAGCTGTCTTGAGAGGAACTGCCTCTACCCATTTAGTAAAATAATCTGTTGCCGTGAGGATGTATCTATGCTGCTTAGAAGAGTGAGGAACGATCTCACCTATTATGTCCAAGCCCCATTGGCTGAATGGTTGCTCGATGTTTACCGGTTGTAGTGGCAGGGACGACTTCTTTTGTCTTCCAGCAGTAGTTTGGCAGACTTGACATTTCCTCACGTAACTGTGTGAATCTTTGAACAGCGTAGGCCATTAATATCCTGCACGTAAAATTTTATGTGCAGCAACATCTCCAGCATAGTGTCCGCCTGCTGGTCCATCGTGGAGTTCCTGCAAAACTTTTTCGGCTTCAGTTTTTTCAAGACATCTAAGAATAACATAATCATAATTCTTTCTGAAAAGAATATCATTTATGAGCTGATATTGTTTAGCTTTCAATCTCAGAGCTCTTTTCTTAGTGTGATCCAGGTGTGATGGAGCATACCCGTTCTTAAGATAATAAATGATATCAGCATACAATGATTCTGCATCGTTTAGGCTTACCTCATACATTTGTACCTCTTCGGATGAAATTTCAGGGATTTGCGATGCTCCAGCCAACATTTTGCAGAAGCCTTGACCTCTTACAATGTTTGCTGGTTTAATCTCAAGATCGTATTCCTGTAAAGCAGTGATCCAATTTGCTCTTTTCTCGCCCATATCCTTTTGTACTAGAAGATTTCTTACCGCTGGAAACAGTACTATGATCTTAATATGGGTTTTGAGTAAGAAAGGTCTGAAATATTTGACCACTTTGAAAACAGCATAGGCCTGTTTCTCTACGTTTGAATAATTGAGTTCAACACCTTGTAAATTTGAGCTAAAAAATGCAATTGGAGCTTCTGTTTTTTCTTGATTTGCTTGGGTTAGAATCGCAGCATATGATTTCTCTGAGGCAAATGTGTATAAAACAAAAGATTCTGAAAAATTCGGGGTTGCTAAAGATGGAGCATTAATAATAGCTTGTTTGATCAGGTTGAATGCTTCATGTTCATCTTGACCCCATTTGAAAGTTGAATTCTTTTTAATCATGGTTTGCAAAGGAGACACAATTCGTGAAAAATCTGGGACAAATCTCTTTACAAAATTGATTTGACCAAGGAAAGATTGCATGGCTTTTTTATTATGAGGTAGGGATATTTCAGAGATTTCTTTGATTCTGTCAGGATCAATGTGAATGCCGGATTTTGAAACTATGAATCCTAGAAGTTTTCCTTCACTTAATGCGAAAAAAGATTTCTTTGGGTTAAGTGAAATCCCATACCTTAAACATCGTTGAAAAATTTGTTTTAAATCTTTGAGATGGTCGCTTCGCTTCTTGGAATACACTGTTATATCATCCAAATAAATCACTACAGATTTGTTGACTAAACCCTTAAATGCGATGTCCATGGCTCTTTGAAATGTAGCGCCGACATTAATCAAACCAAATGGCATCTTCCAATATGCGTATGTGCCCTATTTAGTTCTGAATGTGGTTTTCAACTGATCATTGGGATGCACTAGCACTTGATTATATCCTGAAAATCCGTCCAAGAAAGACATCAGTTCTGAGCCTGCTACTGCCTGTAATATCTGTTCCATAGGTGGAAGAGGAAAATTGTCTTTTTGACAGGCTTTGTTAAGATTCCGAAAATCGATACAGATTCTAATATCTCTGTTTTTCTTCCTAACGGGTACCATATTGGAGACCCATTTGGAATGTCTGACGGGGAAAATTATTCTGGCTTTTAATAACTTATTTAGCTCAGTTTTTATCTGACTTTCTAAATTAGGGTGGATCTTTCTCAGTTTCTGTTGGACAGGTTTTTCGTTGTCAATCATAGGAATAGTGTGCTGAATGATAGAAGTGTCGTACGTCTTCAGCTCATCGTAATTCCAGGCAAAAACATTTTTATATTGTCTCAAAAGACGAATATACGCTAGTTTTTCTTCAGGGGCCAGGCCTATGCCTAGATTAACGTTTTGTGGTTTATCATCGGTTCCTAGGTTTACTAATTCGTAGTTCAGAGTTGAACTGTAGAGCTTTGAATTGGTAGACCTTTTAAACCGATTTTTCAAATCGTACAAGTCTTCTAACTTAACCACCGATTTAGGTATAACATTATCAGTGCTATTTTGTTGTGTTTGTCGATCGTGATGGTCTTTGTCAATTATCTGATTGGAGTAGGATCCTTCAGAAGTGAGGAAATTTACAATATCAGGATCGTCATTGAATACTCTCCAATTTGTAATGTTGTCAGGGATGGATGGTCTAAAGATTAATTCTATTGAGAATCTATCTGGACTAAAATCTTCGGAGGGAATAAGCCTAGAGGCTACGTTAGCAAAAAGGTCTGCACTTGCATTTTGGAGTCTCGGGATTGAAGAAATATTAAATGCTATAAAATGCTCAGTCAGATCTTGTACTAAAGATTGATAGTGTTTTAAATGACCTGATAGGCAATGTATAGTGTTACGTACCTGTTTGACGATAATCTCAGAGTCTCCAAAGACCTGAAGATACTTGACGTTTAACCCAATTGCTTTGTATAGGCCTTGCACCAAGGCCTCATATTCTGTTGTATTGTTTGTGCAATTGAATTCGAGTCTGCATGTAAGCATGGTCTTGTTTCCTTCTGGACTAATCAGAACACATCCTGCTCCTGCTCCTTCGTTAGATTTAGAGCCATCAAAATATAATTTCCAAAACAAAGATGTATTTACAGGTTCATCTACAAAATTAACACACTTTGAAATATTAGTTTGGGAAAAAATTTCGACTTGGGACAAAACATAATTTTCTAAGTAAGGTGATGGGTGAGCATTGAAATTACCGAGAAAAGAATCTACCGAGTAATTGCCTATGATACTGCTGTTATACGATACTGATTCATTTTCTCCCTCTAATTCCGTTACTATGTACTTCTGGTGTAACTCTCGTTCAACCTTTATCTGATTCGGTTTACCGTTGTAGGGTAACCACATGTGCGACCAGTCGGTTGCAAAGTATCCGTGGAGTTTCTCGGACCAATCCCTGCTAAGAATTAAGCCATATAATTCTGGGATATCAACCACTAGAATGTCAATAACCTGACA
This sequence comes from Pinus tabuliformis, assembly GCA_031772625.1. Classification (NCBI taxonomy): domain Eukaryota; kingdom Viridiplantae; phylum Streptophyta; class Pinopsida; order Pinales; family Pinaceae; genus Pinus; species Pinus tabuliformis. Next base: position 181,771,985 of record CM062807.1, on the reverse strand, counting down.
TACCTTCGGGTTAGATGACAATCTTATGGTTACTTGATTAATTTCACCAATCACTTCGATTTGAGATCGATCAAGCTGAACTATACGCACTGCGGATTTTTGTGGTTGAACATTTAACTTAGCACATATTGATCTGAGTAAAATATTCGAAGAAGCACCAGAATCTACCAAACAATTGTGCACATTTTTGTTGAAAATCTCGTAAGTGAGAAGAAACGGGGGTGTGTGAGATCTTGATCTTCCTCCAATCAAGGCGATATCATTTGGATCAATCTTATTGATCGCGTTAGTTGGAGGTCTTCCCATGTTATGGGAAGCTTGAGAGTACAGCGGCAGGCAAAGGTATAATAGGCACAACATGTAATTCTTTCATCATTATCTTCTGTTGATGCTTCAATTTTCTCAATTCATAAAGGGTAATATTAGCCCTAGTCTTTTTCATGTCATCAATAATATTGTACTCAATTTCATCCGACACTATCAGTGTTTTTGATGGAGTTGTTTGATCTGCTCGGACTGGGCTAGATTGAGTGGCTTTAGTTGTTGTTTTCTTTGTTGCGACTTTATCTTTTGTTGTAGGGCTTGCGCCCTTCTGCTTAGGGGTAGTTTGGGGAGGATCAAGCTGATATTTGCTTCGTGTGCTAACCGGAAATACTTCTTGATCTTCTTCTTGTGGGAGGATGAAATCCCACATTTCTTGTAATTCCACAACTTCTTCGTCATCGGTTTGCCCTTCAGTGGTACTTTCTTCTTCTTCCTCTTCCTCAGTTTCAGCATTGGAGATGGCATTGGGTGGTTTTGCATTCGTTGAAGGACCTCTTTTAAAAGCTCTGTAGGGCTTTTTTAAAGAAGTTTCTGCTACTTGTTTTTTTATGTCAATCATCTCATTAGACATGGTCTTTAATACTTTCTGCAATCCTTCCAAATCGAAAGGGTCTTTTGTTTGTTTCTTCTTGGAGTCTTCCTTGAAGGTGACTTTTTTAGACTTTCGTTCCTCTATCGCGGATCTCTTTTCAAGGGCTATTACACGTTTCTCCACTGCTATCGCCTCTGTCATGTTTTCAACTAAGGTTGTTTTATTTGCTCTGTCCACGAAGATTGTTATGTTTGATGGTAAAGCAGTAATATAGCATTCACATCGTACTTCTTCGCTGGGTTGGGAAGCAGTAGGAATTTTGTTGAGAATCTTATTGAATTGTAAATCGAAATCTTTGATAGGTTCTTTAGCTTGGGCCTTAATATTGGATAGGTCATTGATTAATGTTGCTGTTGATCTGTCATCACCAAACTTGATAAGGAATTGATTGTGGAAGATATCCCAACTTGTGATAGACCCGGAGGGTAATGAAAAATACCATGACCCGGTTGTCCCTTGCAGTGTATAGGGAAAAAGCCGAACAACAACATCTTCGTTAGTAACTCCGTTGAGATTGATAGAAAGCATGAAATTGTTTATGTGTTCTTCTGCTAGCATGCCTGCTTCTGGATTGAATTTGGGCAGCCATTTCTCAGGATGAGCCGGTATTGGGCTCAAGGGCGCAGGCATCAAGACTGCCCCAGGGTTGTTCCATGGAGACTGGGCCATCGTTGAGCTGCTAGTAGAGAAAAGTGCAGGAGATGATCTCTGTGGTTGGGAAGATGAGGATACTATGATCATGGATGGTTGAAGAGGGGTTGTGGTAGACGGATGGATGATGGTTTGGAATGGAGGTGTGGGTGGTTGACTTCGCAGTGAGGTAGTTGAAATGGGCGATGTAGACGAAAGAGTCTCACTGTCAGACTCTTGTGGTGATTTCCTCGCTCTTTTCCTGGTGGGAAGAGGCAACTCAGTTGGCTGGATGCCAAATTTTTCACTTTTCAATCTGGTTAGGGGATGAGCAGGATTGTACTGCGAAGTCACACTGCTTTGAGATTTATCAGACCTCTGAGGAGAAATGGAAAATCCCTGAAGTTTGTGAATCAGAGATTCGACTCCAGGAGGTTTAATGGTAGATTGGTCTGAAATATCAGGGTGTGTAGCAGTGATTGATACTCGAGCGACTTCCGACTCTGGATTTAAATATACTGGAGAAGTCGGGGGAGATGATAAGGGCAATTTACTCTCAGAATGGTATTTAGATTTTGATTTAAGTGCCATTCATAGTTCAGGCCCTCCTTCTAGCACCAAATATGTTGAAGCCTCGAAAATCGGGTCGACAACAAGGGGGATACCCACCCGGTCCGGACCTTGGTTGTCAGCTCCTTATCCGTTTGGTGTAGCGGGTCCGACTGGGGATAATGGGACCAGTTTCCCAATCTAGGGGTGTGTGTGTGCAGAGTTGGATGCTGCTGCTCTAAGGGTTCTAATCTAAGCTACTTTAATCTAATTCTATGTTATTGTAATCTAATGAAAATAGCACATCTAATCTATGCTAACTCGGGATGTATTTCTTCTATTATGGGATCTAAAGAGATTTCATATAATAACTGGTAATAAAGATCATTCAGCTATCATAAGAATGGAAATCAATTAAGATGAACCACTTTGCATAAAAAATTAGGCAAAACAGTTGTGAACAGCATATAACATAATAAGTTATTCATATATTAAACATAAATAAATGACTCCAACGTACAAAAGTGTCAAATGGTAACTCAAACATTCATGCAATAACATATAAACAACTAGAAACTGTATATCACTTTAAGAATATAAGCAGAAATGGCCAAGAGATAAAAGTACCATTTATGACTGGTCCTACTCATAAGCTTCAAGAAACAATGATTTATCTCTCCTTATTCTAATATCTACCAAGAGTACAGAAGTGCAACATCAGTAGCAGATATCAAATGCAAACATTAATAAACCTTGATCCATTCATTCATCAAAACCTCCTCTGAGGGTGCAAAAGTGCATGTTCTGAGGACAAGTTTTTGACAAATTTCTGGACCCTTCTCTAAATGCACGAGAAGGGTTTAAATACTTCTAACTAAATAACTTAATTACATAAATTTCAGATACAGTTTAAATGACCGCCCTTTATCTAAGCAAACTTATTTCTAAAAATTGAATCTAATTTCTAACTATTTCTGCATTTTCTCCTTAGTGCTGCGAGCATGCAACATTTGCCTGGGAAGAGTCGGTTGGTCGTCTTCTTCTTTTGTTTGAGCTACGAAAATAGAAATGGCAAGCGCTGGCACCACTTTTTAGTAAACTAGAAGATATTTTTGAGAATCATCTTCTGGTTGGGCGAATTTACTGCGTGTATACTTGGTAACAACCCAGATTCCTCTTAAACTGCCTCTGCTTTTGCTATCTCGGTTTCCGGACTCGTGGATGACTAAGCAAGTTAGGGACTTTGCTTTCTGAACAATTTTCTTAGCGATGCACGATTAGCGCCATCAAAAACTGCCTCCGTCCTTTGATCCGGGCCTTTCTGGTGCATTTTCCGCCTTTAGCGCTTTTTCCTTTACTGGGCATAAGCTTCAAAATTTTGTAAACATGCTGCTTTTGTGAGTTTTTGACCTTGAGTGTCGAATCGCCTATTGATATCAGCATCTGTTCAGAAACACTCTGAAATCTGCCTTTCTGTTGCATGCGGTATCCGTTTATGAGGGCATCTCTTCTCTATTCTCCGAGCATTGACGCTTTCCCTTTTTCCTTAGATGTTTCCTACACATTGCTTCATGTTGTTCCCTGTTTTTCATTCCTGTAGTTCACGCAAAGGAAAAGAGTAATGATAATAAATTTTGACATGAAAGCTTTAAGCTCTACGAATGTATAAAATCATGACACCCACAGTGAACTGACTCTTCGAAAAATGCAAAAATGTCCTTCATGAATACTTTGGCGTACATTCATTAATTTTCTTTAAGGCGCGCGCCCAATTTTCAGTTTAGGGACAACTTTTCTTGAATGCTGAGCCGAGGAGAATTTGCGATGGGTGATTTCTGCGACTCGTATCGCATCATCGCGCAGATCGCAGCAAATTGCAGATCACAGATCGCATTTATCGCAGATCGCAGCATCGCAGATCGCTGCAATTTGTTAAGTTATTCGTGTGCTGTTTATGCGACGTTGCGATATGCGATGTCGCATATCGACCATCGGAGATTTCTTAAGATTCTCATTTATGGGCGCTTCTTAATGTATGCGATGCGATGAATTTAGCGCCGCTTCTTCGCAGTTTCTTATTGTGCTCATAAAGAATGTTTCACTCTTCTCTGTGCGATGTATTTTTTGAGGAGTATAATACAAAAATTTTATAAAAAAAATTTGGATTCTTTTACTAAGGGTCCCCACTTCTTTAGTGTCATTGCTAATACCAAAGAAGAAGGGGGGGGGTTGTTGGTGGTCACAACACCTGGGAAAAGTCTTAACCAAGTGTATTGAGATGAACCTATCCCTCAGTCCCGAAAAATGCGAATTCCTGATGACCGAAGGGACTGTGCTAGGCCATACAATTTCCCAGCAAGGATTACAGGTGGATCCTAACAAGATTGCTATCATCCAGAAGGTCCCACCTCCTCAAAGGTGAGAGATGTTTGGAATTTCTTAGGCTTAGCAGGATTATAGGAGATTCATTAATGATTTCAGTAAGCTAGCCTCGCCATTGTTTGGCCTCTTAGGAAAAGATGTTGAGTTCAAATGGATTGAAAACTGTCAGGGGGCTCTGGAAGAGTTGAAAGATAAGCTGGTGTTCGCCCCGATCTTAAGAGGTCCAAACTGGGCCCTACCTTTCCACATCCACACTGATGCCTCGAACAAAGCCATAGGGGCAGCCTTAGGACAAGTTGAGGAGAAACTACCATATGCCATATACTTTGTCAGCAAAAACTTGTCCAAGGCAGAAATGAACTATACTGTAACCGAGAAAGAGTTCCTGGCTGTAGTCCATTCCCTAAACAAGTTCAGACACTACATCACTGGTTATCAAACATTTGTACACACTGATCATGCTGCGATTAGATATTTAATGAATAAGCCTGATGTAAATTCTCGTAACATTAGATGGCTACTTTTGTTGCAACAATTTTATTTGACTATTGTCGACAAGCCAGGTAAGGAAAATGTTGTTGCTGACTTCTTGTCTAGATTGGATTTGCTTGCAGGTGAAGAAGGGACAGTGGATGACCAAATGCCAGATGAACACCTATTTGCTATCTCAGTACTCTCTCCATGGTTTGCTAATATAGTAAATTACTTGGTCTCAGCACAGTTCCCTCCGCATCTATCCTCAAAGGAGAAGAGCAGAATTGTGAGGAAGAGTGCCCTGTTCACTTGGATCGGGGGCAACCTGTTCAAACTTGGCCTAGATCAGATCTTGAGGTGTTGTGTTAGGGAGGAGGAAGTCTTTGACATCCTCCTAACCTGTCACGATGGGCCCTGTGGAGGCCACTTTGCAGCAAAAAGGACTGCCTTCAAAATTCTACAGGCAAGCTACTATTGGCCTACTCTTCACCAAGATGTCAAAAGATATATCATCTAGTGTGACCAATGTCAGAGGATGGGGAAACCGACTCCAAGGGATGAAATGCCTCTCCAACCTCAAGTGACCTTCGAGCCATTTGAGAAGTGGGGCATGGATTTTGTGGGTCCTATCAACCCTCCTTCAAAGTAAAGGTCTTACATCATTGTGTGCACCGACTATCTGACAAAGTGGGCAGAAACAAAGGCAATCAAAGTAGCGACAGAAGAAAAGGTGGCTTAGTTTTTAAGGGAAAATATCTTCTACAAGTTTGGCTACCCAAGAGAGTTAGTCACCGATCAAGGAAGCCAGTTCACCTCTAACCTGATTGAAGACTTGCTCGCCCATCACAAGATTAAGCACAGGACTTCCACCCCATATCATCCACAAGCAAATGGGCAGGTGGAAGTCACTAATAGAGAATTGGAAGGGATGTTGACTAAGGTGGTGAGCAGCAACAGAAAGGATTGGGCAGATTGCCTGGTTGAGGCCACCTGGGCCTACAACACCACTTGGAAGACTACAATAGGTTTCACACCTTATGAGCTGGTCTACGGGAAGAAAGCTCTGTTGTCCATAGAGTTCGAGTACAACACATTGAGGGTGGCAGCTCAGCTGGACTTAGATCTCAGCCATGCTCAACATGAAAGATTACTACAGCTGAATGGATTAGATAAACACAGAACGCATGCCCTCCTCCACTCAGAAGTAGTTCAACTCCAGAGGAAGATATGGCATGAACGACACCTTAGTGAAAAGCAATTCTAGCCGGGAGAATGGGCGTTGTTGTATGACTCAAGATACAAGGATTTCAAAGGGAAGCTGAGGACAAGATGGTTAGGACCATATACAGTGGAAAAATGCAATGACAATGGTTCAGTCCTTATCAGGACCATTGATGAAGAAGCCATCCCCCTACTTCTCAATGGGCATCGATTGAAAATCTACAAGAAACCCTTTTCGAGGCAGGAGTTCATTGAAACTTTGGAAAAATCAGTGCTGGTAGTAGAGCAGGGCTCTACCTCTATTCCACCCACACCTTGATCATCAAAAAAAAAAAGGGGGGAATAAAAAGATCCTTGGGTGAAAACCTCTCTGAGGCGCCCAGGGCAGATAGTGAGGGTGAAAACCTCATGGAGGCGCCCCAGTTGTCTCTTAGAAAATAAAGAAATGGAATTAAAAAAAAAGATCCTTGGGTGAAAACCTCTCTGAGGCGCCCAGGGCAGATAGTGGGGGTGAAAACCTCATGGAGGTGCCCCAGCTGTCTCTCAAGAAAAAAAGAAAGAAAAAAAGAAAAAAGAAACAGGCCTAATCTCTATAAAATTATTGTAGGTTGCAGGGAATACATTGTAGATAAAGAAGGTCGCGCAAAACGAGGACAGGGGTCCGTACCAGGCTACAGGACCTCCTTACAGACACTCCCTCCATGGCCACTCACTTTTCCCAGGATTTGATCACATTCGGGTCGAGATTCCACCTCCTATAGGAAGTTCTGGGCTTTCTACAGGAAGTTTTGGGCTTTCTATAGGAAGTTCTGTATTTCTACAGGAAACATCCTGTAGAGCCTTCGGGCGGGCCAAATTCGATTTTGGAAGGGGATTTGAAGCTTGGAGTCTGTTGGTTAGGCCTGCAGCCACCCCTCTCTTCCATCCATCACTTGTTTCATCTCTTTCCACTGCCATTGCAACCACCTGGTTATGTGTTCCTGCAGTCATACAAGAAATCTTGTTTTCTTCAGATGGACAAAAAATTTTCCAGTGATAAATCAAGCAGCAAAGGCCTGCACACTCTACCTGTTCAAGCTCCATTTGGACTCTTCATCAGCGAATTCAGCCCTGCTCGTTTACCCTGCATCCCAGGAGGAGAAGCAGCTACAGGACATCCTACAGGAGTCCTATAGCGGCTGATCCCTCTGGAAGACATACTCTAGAGGCAGGGGTAGCCGAAACCAGCAAAAGGAAACATGTAAAAAGGCTCCTCCTGGATGTGAAAACATCCTCGACGGCTGAAACCAAACACCACTTGTGCATGCAGCGTTGCCAACCGAGGATCGGGTTCCAAAGCCGTGCATACAACATCAACCAATGAAAGAATGAGTTCTAGCACCTGTGCACGAAGCAACAGCGAGCGAAGCAGTTGTTCCAAGTCCCGAAGCCTGCAGAACACGTCCATGACCACACAGGTAAGTGTCTAACCTTATTCGTCAAATTGCATAGACTATATTTCGAAAACTGCATGTCTGTGAAATGGTTCAGATTGAACGAATTCGGTGGCCAGTCAACTAGCCACCCACAGTCAGTCGCATAGCTTCGTGGGATCCAAACAAGCTCGGTTACGTTTGAATTTGCCAACGAGACGTGCAGTCGACACGTGTGAAGTGTCCAGTCGGGGAGAATCAGCGGGACTGGCAGTGGTGGCGGCGGTTAATGGCAGAGGAAAGGTAATGGTGGTCAGGGACACGCAGAGGAATGATGGCTGTGACGTTGGCTAACGGATCGGCCCGGCCACCTCACCCCCTTGCCACAAATTGCGCCGTAATTCAAAAATGCTCAGCCGAACACTCGCGTTAACCGTTGTTCATTTGCACTTGCAACTGTTCTCAGCGAAGTACGCGTCCTCTACCTCCACAATCTGTTAGCCCGAGCTTTTCGGCCTGTTTCAAAATTCTCCCGCGTCCCAGGCTCGTTCAGAAGTGCCGTGACATCCTACAGAAGCCGGAAAAGCGTTCTACAGGAAGAGGCTCTATAGGAAATACAGCATAGCCTTCCGGAGCAGAGAGGTCTGGACTTTTCTTCGTCAAATTTGGAGTTTCGAGAGAGGTAGGCTCGAAAACACTCCTCCATGCATGGTATATTTTGAAAACATGGTGAATTGAGCTGTCTTGAATTGGAGGGTTAGAGACAAGTCTGCCTGTGAGTCAAAAATAGCAGTTTACTTGTGGTTGCACGGAATTTCTTCGTTGGTTTTGCGTCCAAGTTTTCCTCCACAGTTCCTGTTAAGAAAATTCCTCCTGTAGAAAAGATAAAGCACTATCAGGGCTAACCTGTGTAGGAAAAATGTGAATTTTACATGGTTATATGTATGCTGGGGATGGAAATTGAGCTCTACACTCTGTCTGGGGAAACCCAAGTCTTCCTTTTATACACGGACAATCGAGTTTTTAAAACCAAGGAATTGGTGCAAGGTTAAAATATAAACACCTGAGAGATACTGTCTTCAAGTTCGAAGGAGGAAACCATAAAACAACAAGTCCTCTCTGCTCAGAGCACAAAACAGAGCACTCTCACCATGCCAGGGGGGTTTATTAGGAAGGAACCCTCGGATTCCAGAAAATTGCGTGAACATCCCGAGGTGGTGAACCTCTTCACCCGTGCCAATTAGATGACCTTTTGTGACAGAATTCAAGGTCATGACGATGAGATAATGGAGGAGTTCTTAATGTCCCTGCAGCCTAAATCAAAGACGCTGGCCACTGTGAATTTCAGAGGGTTGACCCTAAATCTTACCCCACAACTCATTAGTCTAGTTACTGATCTGCCATTGGGGATATTCTGGAGCAAAGAGGAGAGGGAATTGGGCCAAAAAGCCAAAAAAGAATTCTTTCTACCAGAGGATCAATTTGCAGAAGAAAAGAACGGGGTCCGGAGAGCCAGCCTACATCCTTTTTGGAGCGAAGTCAGCTTTCAGATCATGAAATACATTACCTGTGAGGGGCAGTTCAGTATTGTCTACGGCTATCACTTCCGGTTGCTGAGTGAACTCAGACATTGGATGGATTTACCTCTAGAACAGAAGTTAAGCATCCCCTATTGTTATAGACATTTTTGTGCCTTACAGCATTGAGCATGAAATGTCCATAATCTAAGGGATCCAAAGTCCCTAAACATGTTGTTCCTACCCCTAGAGGAACAAGGCTATCTAACCACAACAATTCACAGAAGTTCTCCACCTGAAAACACTCAAAAACAAGCCAATTCTGGATCATGTCAACTGCTCCACTGAGCATCTGCGCTGAATGTCAACTGCTCCACTGTCTACCTGCGTTGAATGTCAACTCCAACAAAGGCTACCTGCGCTGAGCGTAATTGGACAAGTGGCAGGCTCATTCCTCAATGTGTCAATGCCCAGGAAGCTTCCAAAATGACACTTGCATCAAGGAATTCGACTGGTGATGAGTAAGAGGTTCCAAATCTCCAAGTGGAAGCAAGAACCTCCAAGTGGACTCAAGAACTGAGAGAGGGAGAGGACACTAGTCAGATCTCAAGCTGACTCATCCTCTCTCCAAAATAACTATATATAGATCTCTCCTCCATGGGATCTAAAGGCGGGAATTTTGTTATTGCAAAGAATTGCTGTTGGTTTGAGACTGGAAACATTGGGTGCTTAATGCTTTGAAGGGAGCTGAAGAAGGAATTCCATTCTACTGGGAAGGAGATGCTGGATTGGAGCCCTCTGGGTTGTATCTCTTCCTAAACCCTGTTATCAATCAATAAAGCTATCTTGGTTCTTTCCTATATGCTGGTGTATTTTGTATGATTGCATTAGTGTATTTGATTTACTTCTAATCCTGAATCATTTATGAATATGAATATTTGCCTTTGTGTTGTGTTCTTCTCTTGTCACAAGTAGCTGTTCTCTTGTCACAGGTAGCTGTTCTCTTGTGATCTCGTGGGAATCAAGTAGCTGTTCTCTTGAGCAAGTGAGGAGGCAAGTAGCTGTGAACACCCAAAGAGAAGAGGATCTAGATCGAGGGACAAACGGAAGATAACGGTAAGTCTATCGATCTCCCCTCTTTCACATTTCATAAAGGAAGAAACCAGTGTAGCTGTATTCGTTTGTTGCTAAGGCGCTGTCACACCTTAGGTGGATAGGATCGTCCTGCATAGGCATTTTTCCCCACAACAAATTGGCGACTCCACTGGGGAGAATTTGTTTATTCATTTCATTTGTGTTTCTGTCATTTGTTTACTTCATAGACTTGACAGCAACTATCGAACTGCATCTTTCCCGGATGCAAAGTAGAAAGTTGCTGCTTTGATCCAGTTGCTGGACTTGTCTATGATCTAAACAATGGATCCACAAATGATTTGATGATCCTTGTGATAGTCTTTAGTACCCTCTCAAAGCATCCCTCTGTTTATACCTTGCTTGTGTTTCTGATTTGGCCTGAAACAGTTGATTTTTGAGCATTTTATGACCCAGAACCCAGGGGAAACGAGAGTTTCTCCTTCAGCGCAGGCACTGTGAAGGCAGTCTGCATTTCAACGCAGGTCCCGTGAAGGCTACCTGCGCTGAATGTCAACTCCATAGTGTTGGACTTGCGCTGAACCAATTTAGCCTTGTGCAGCTGGGGTTCTCTGCTGTCTGTTGCCCTGTTTTGATCTCTGTTTTTTACAGTCTTTAACGAGCATAGGTACCAGTCTGATAACTCCTTTTCTTTGCTTAGATTCCGCCTCCTTTTGTACAAAAAGACTGTGAATGTTTTTATGTGTTTGTGGCGTCATTTACAGTTTTCCTTTGCATGAGTAAAGTAGTCATCCTGTAGCCTTTGATTCAGATCTAATTGATTGTGATCTTAGAAGAGAGTTCATTGGCTGGTTTTCAGATTGATTATAGATTTACGTTTGCTTATTGGTTTGAATTTGTCTCTTTTGAAGTGTCAGAACAAGTCTTTATTTCGAAAATAGTTAAGTAGTGTAATCTCTTCTACCTTCTCTGATTTCGAAAAAAGTGAACTTGTTTGTATTGATCATTTTAAAAGCAAATTCAAAGTTGTGCAAAAAGCTTTCTTTGTAGGCATTTATACTAAGAAAGTGGAAAACAAACACCTGCATTGTGCATTTTGCATTTGATAGTTTGCATGTTGGATTTAGGGAAAGTGCATTAGAGTGTGCCGATTGCTCTTTGAGAAAAGATAGTGTTTTTCTTTTCCCTTAGTAGCTAGGATTTTCAAAGTTGAAAAGATAATAAAGCTTGCTTATCATCTTAAACTGCATTTAGGAATTTGTATCATACATCTCGTGGTGAACCTTGAAAGGCAAACTTTAAAAAGATCAACCTAAAATAAACTGAATGAACCTAACAACGCTTTGTAACATAATGCACAACATAGAGGTCTAGGCTAGAGACGTGTTCCGGCGTCGTTAAGCCTAGTGATTGTCGATCTCGTGGAAGGTGGGTGATTCCTCCTGAGGGACGATAGCGCTAGTACGGATTGTGCTCCCACGTACCGTCGCGTATATATTGGGAGACCCCTATAGGCATATATCTTTTATCCTTAGGAAGCCGTGTCGGCTGCCCTACTGATCGCAATGCAGTGAACACAACATTCACGAAGATCGACCGCCCGTACCCTAAAAAGTATTCTGCGGTTTTGCGAAAAGTTTGGCACACCCTCTGCCTAGAACTCCAGAGCAGTTTCTTTTGGCCTTTTTCAGACTCTATAACAGAAAAAGTCCATCCGAGCATTTGTCACTTCGGGCTCGTTAAAACATCGAAGGAGACTAGAGTCATCTTTAGCTTTTTCTCGACTCTTTAAAAGTGAAAAAGCAAGTTGTGTCTAAAGCGTCGTTAACAATTTATTTTAAACGGAACAATCACCCTTTAATCCTGCGTTGATCTTTAGGTTGAAAAGATGGAGCACACCAACCAAGGAATTCCTCTTGGTGGAAATCCTAGTCCCTTCTCCTCTTGGGGAGATGTTGGTGCGCCCCACATGGCCACATTGTCGCTTCCAGGACTGACAATTGGCCTACCAGTTTGGCTCTTTTCAACCAATGTCGTTCAGAATACCACCATTCCTGAACAGTCGAGTCAACAGTTAGATCAGACAAGAGTTGCCTCCCAGCCTTCCACTTCATCTTCCTCCCCTCCTTCCTCTTCGTTTGACGGAACTGGTCGAATAAAAAACCGGGTTCCTAAGGAGAAGAAGGAGAAGAAGAAGAAAGAAAAGAAGAAGAAGGAGCCTAAGGCGACTGGGGGCAAACAAGTGTCATCTAACAAAAATCCACACACAACACTCGTAAGGCCTAAATCGCCATGCGTCATATGCCAGGGAGACCACTTCCATAGAGATTGTCCCTGTATCCCCCGGATACTAAGGGACTGGTCCCCCCGTTTGCACAATTCGGTAGCATCGACCTCTAATAGCCATGTCGACTGCTCACCGTCAACTAGTGGGAGTGAAGCCCCAGGACAGAGCGGGAAAGCTAAATTTCCCTGCAGACTGTGTGAAGGTGATCACACCATGCACCGTTGTCCCTTCTTAGACGAGGCAAAAAGAGTTTTGGAAGATCGCCCGATTTTACGCGCGAAACTTCTTCCTGGATATCAAAGACTCCTGCCAAGTCCCTCACTAGTTGAGAACCCGACTGACCCGTCCAAGTGGTCAACCGAAACACCTGTCATTGAAGATGAACCGTCTGGATCCATGCCTGACGAAAGTCAAAAGGTTGATACGGCAGTTGACCCGGTTTTTCCTTCAGAGGCTCCATCTTCGAATGACACCATCACAGAGGAGAATAAAGACGACACCGTCCAGATTCTCTTCATCAGCACTGACTCTGATGATCAAGGGGGCAATGCCACCATTCCTTTATCGCAGGAAGGAAGTTCGTCAGAGCGATATCCGGCCGTTTATTCGGTCCCACCACCAAGCAACCTGGTTGTGTCCTTTGATTGGAACCAACTAGGCAGACCCCGGTTGCCAGCCAGTATACCATTCAAAATTATTTGTCAAATATACAGAATGGTAATGGCTGGCACTATCATTGATGAGGGGGCATCTGTGAGTATCCTTTCCTCTATTGCTTGGAAAGCGCTTGGTTCGCCAGCGCTTTTGCCTGAGATGAGAAGTCTATCGGGCTTTGATAAAGGAACCAGTCGACCTTTAGGGATCCTCCCCAATGTGCCTATAACATTGAAAGGGAAGACCGTTCAAATGAACGTGATGGTCGTTCAAGGACCCTTGGATTATAACCTACTCCTTGGACGAGACTATATATATTGCATGGGAGCTGTAGTCTCCTCACTCTTTAGAGTAATGTGTTTTCCGCATGAAGGAAGAATGGTCAAGCTCGTGGACCAACTTTCATTCCCCGGATCATGCATCGCAAATAGTCATATACCATCCCTAAATGGTCTATTCATGCAAGAAGTGTCTCAACCCACGGTCCGTCCTCCTGATGAGCGCAAGTAATCCGGGAGGATATGACTGGAACCCAGGGGGCATGCGTCCTGGTCTGCTTCGGCAGGAAAACTTTGGGTATAGGGTAGGTTTCCGCGGGAGAATATGACTAGTCCATACCCCGTCCGTGGTTGGAAGAGGGGTTGTTCTAGAATAGGATTCTTTTGTCAAAGTTACGTGTTTGGCACCAGAGTCATTCACCCTTGTCTATTTCGGTAGACATTGCCGAGGAAGTGTTTTGTTTGAAAGAGTAATGAGACAATCTTTGGGTAACCTGAAAGAGGTAAGCCTCTCTCGTTAAAACAAAGGTTTTGACGGAAGAGAAGTAGAGATAACCTTGAAACTCTGTTTTATACCTGGGGGCATGCAAACCTTTTGGAGTGCAAGCAAGGGGCGACTATTTATTTTTTAAATTTTTAGGTCCTCCCTTTAAACCTGTAGGTCTAACCCTTTAAACTCGTAGGATTAGTCGTTTCCAAACTTGCATAAAGAAAGGATCAGGAGAAAAGCTTAGTGAGATGAAGCTCCATAAAAAATAGAATCTTGATGAGACACTCTTATCTTATGACTGGGTAACCGAGCAGTTTTAACGCAGAATTTATGCTCGTTAAAAAATAGAAAAGCGATATCGAGCAGTTTTAACACAGAATTTATGCTCGTTAAAAAATAGAAAAGCGATTGTGAGCAAGAGTTTCCTCCAGAGTTCAAGCTCATTAAAAAATGAACCTATCCCGGTAAATAACCACTGTGAATGTAATATCATCAGCCGTTAAAGCCTTGGTCGTGTTTGCACCTGCCACCTCCACTTTTCATTTGGCCGATCGTTCACCTCCATATGATTGTTTACCCATTTTGAGGAACAGCTGCGAAGAGTGATTTCACCTAGCCATCCTTGTGACACTGCCGTGATTGGAAAATTCCAACCTGTACCTGGAATCTGCTGCTACCCCTGTTTATCACTCATTCCTCAAAAGACGAGTCTTCTTTAAGCTCTTTTCAACTGACTCGTAAAATATGAAAAGATTGCCGAGTCTTGGCCTTCCATCTCGTTAAAGGACAGGAAGAGTTATCCCTCCTCTAGATTTTAATCTTTTTGGACCTGAGGGATTATTGCACAAAAAGGTCGAGCGCTTGTTTTATTCGGCTCGTTAAAATTATCAAAAACTCATCCCTTCTGTATTGTTTTATACTTTTTCGGACTTAAGGGATTAGATGACGAAAAAGGAATTTTGGAGTTGACTTTATGTACCTTTTCAGACTCTCTAAAAATGAAAAGGACCGAGTTATCCTTGTCGTTAGACTCGTTAAAATTATTAAATAGTGACAAACTTGTCTTTAGACGAGAACGAGTTTCACTATCGCCAGGCTCGTTAAAACATAGCGATGGGCTTGCCCGAAGGGCAGGTTATAGAACAAGCATATGTTATCCTCCTCAAGCTTGACAAAAATAAAGAGGTACTGGTCAGCAATGACTGGGGAAAAATTGGGAGAGAATCAAGAAAACTTTGATGGTAGCAGGTCGCTCTTGAACATGACACTTTTCCTCCGTACCACAATTGGGTTGGGTTGTTTCATTCACCGGTCACATCACCATGGTCTCGCCATACCATCCATATTTGGGGTAATGCTACCGATCCATCGCATCAGTGTCGCCATATGTTCAAGAGAAGTAGTTCAGAAAGAGTCAACCGGGTCCCATCCACTGCCATACATTATCCTTCATCCATTCATGACCGCCACCCTGAATCATATGTCACAGATCGTTTTCACCTCCATTAAAATCATTAGCTCCGTTCCGTGTCACTGATGTGGGATTCATCAAGGCCCTCCTTTGACGGATCGCTTCTTGTCGACATCAGCTCATTATCCAAGAAGTTGATCTAGGAACAACCCCTTCAGTACTTTGAAGCTTGCATGCCTCAATGGCAAGTTTCTCACTTTCGGCGACAGGTATACATCAATGACCTTCGACTAGAAGATTTTGCGTGGTGTTCGACGCCAAGTCCTTTATTCACACCACATGAATTGTACTGCAGTACCTTGAGGGTCATTATCATTATCGGTGATTCCTCTCGTGCTTGTTAACGGTTTACATCATTGACCGGTAATCAAGCGATGTCTTTCCATGTTCGACATCAGCGCAATTCTCACATGGATCGACTTGTACTTAGAGTGAAGATCGAACGAGTTTGAAGACCCCGGATCCAGTTTCATCCATCCGGCCTGCGATATATATTCAGGAAAGATAAAGACATTTGACATGTACATCATTGCAGCAGATGATCACCCTACTCAAAGGATGATAATTTTGCCAAAATTATCAGTCTACCATCAGACGATCGTCTGTTCTATGTACGAAAATGAATTTATAAAGCTGAGCATGGGAATGCCCGCCTCAGCTAGATCATGAAAGCAGTATGAATCATAATGTATTGTATTGTATCTTATTACAGGTCTCCTCCCAGCAAATGGATGAACTTCGGACCCTCCTGGATAAAGCATTTCACCCGATAAACGGCCTCATACTTTAGGGGGCCACTGTTATAGACATTTTTGTGCCTTACAACATTGAGGATGAAATGTCCATAATCTAAGGGATCCAAAGTCCCTAAACATGTTGTTCCTACCCCTAGAGGAACAAGGCTATCTAACCACAGCAATTCACAGAAGTTCTCCACCTGAAAACACTCAAAAACAAGCCAATTCTGGATCATGTCAACTGCTCCACTGAGCATCTGCGCTGAATGTCAACTGCTCCACTGTCTACCTGCGTTGAATGTCAACTCCAACAAAGGCTACCTGCGCTGAGTGTAATTGGACAAGTGGCAGGCTCATTCCTCAATGTGTCAATGCCCAGGAAGCTTCCAAAATGACACTTGCATCAAGGAATTCGACTGGTGATGAGTAAGAGGTTCCAAATCTCCAAGTGGAAGCAAGAACCTCCAAGTGGACTCAAGAACTGAGAGAGGGAGAGGACATTAGTCAGATCTCAAGCTGACTCATCCTCTCTCCAAAATAACTATATATAGATCTCTCCTCCATGGGATCTAAAGGCGGGAATTTTGTTATTGCAAAGAATTGCTGTTGGTTTGAGACTGGAAACATTGGGTGCTTAATGCTTTGAAGGGAGTTGAAGAAGGAATTCCATTCTTCTGGGAAGGAGATGCTAGATTGGAGCCCTCTGGGTTGTATCTCTTCCTGAACCCTGTTATCAATCAATAAAGCTATCTTGGTTCTTTCCTATATGCTGGTGTATTTTGTATGATTGCATTAGTGTATTTGATTTAATTCTAATCCTGAATCATTTATGAATATGAATATTTGCCTTTGTGTTGTGTTCTTCTCTTGTCGCAAGTAGCTGTTCTCTTGTCACAGGTAGCTGTTCTCTTGTGATCTCGTGGGAATCAAGTAGCTGTTCTCTTGAGCAAGCGAGGAGGCAAGTAGCTGTGAACACCCAAAGAGAAGAGGATCTAGATCGAGGGACAAACGGAAGATAACGGTAAGTCTATCGATCTCCCCTCTTTCACATTTCATAAAGGAAGAAACCAGTGTAGCTGTATTTGTTTGTTGCTAAGGCGCTGTCACACCTTAGGTGGATAGGATCGTCCTGCATAGGCATTTTTCCCCACAACACCTATTTTCTCCTGCAATCATTAATTGAGTGTGGCACAAAATTGAAGGAAGAAACACCAGATCAGCTAGCCCATCATGGGCTTATCAAGCTTCTAGTGGAAGATGCCCTCCATACCTACATTGTCCCTCTCTCCTGGGAGATTTTCCGCAACATGTCTAGGGATGATGATATTCGAATTCTGGCCGAGGAACTCACTTCATCCAGCAGTGAAGAAAGGGAACACACTGAGGCAGAAGAGAAAGCCAGTGGTAAAGAAACACATGACAGACCACCACAGAAAGAACAAAAAGAGAAACGAGGGAAAGGCCAAGTTGCTGAGCCCAAAACTATGGGAGGAACAAAGGCACAAACACCAAGGGAGAAACGATTACAGAGTAGAGCAGAGAGGACTGAAAAAGTCCAAACAAAGGAGGGCACCAACAAGGAAACCACACAGAAATTAGAAGGAAAGACACATCCAACCAAGCAGAACGAAACAGTTGAAACAATTTCTACAGGAAGCATGAAAACTGTTTCTACAGGAAGCATGAAAACATTCGACATAGGACTTTCTACAGGAAGTCTGGAAACGGAGCAGTAAAGGGAAATCGCCTGAGATTTTGGCTAGGGAGGTAGCAGTAGTGCTGGCTACCCTAAGCACACCTCCAAAGCAAAAAGGGAAGCGAAAAAGGGAGTCTTACATGTATTTTAAGGCCAGAAGGAGCATGCGAATAAAAACTGGCAGACCCCAGCCACAGTCAAAGGAGCCAATTACGATTGTGGACACCCCAGCTAAACAAAAGGAAAGGTCGCCTTCAAAGGCATCCATCACCTATGAACGGGGAAGCCCAAAAACATCCACCTGGAGAGAAAGTATGAAAATCCTGGACACAAAGACCTCTCTATAGGATGCTGAGACTGTTCTACAGGAAACACTGGCTAGGCTAAAGGAGATCGAAGAAATGGAAGGAGAAGCAGCTAAATCACCACCAGAGGAAGAAAAGGTGGAGAACATTGTGGAACCTAGCCCCTAGCCCAGCTTGGGCTCCTACTATAACTTGTTAGAGGCCGGAAAGATCATTCCCCAAAAATTCGCAGTGCCACTTTTCCTTGCACTAGAAGAAGAGAGAGTGAGGACCCACACTTGGATGAAGATCGCTAGGTCCAAGGGTGTGGAGGATATAGGTCCCCTGGAGGAACAACTCAAAGAGGCAAGAAAGGAATTGGCTATGGTATGGCATGTGGAAAGTAGCCGACGGGCCAAGCTACAGGAAGAAAACGAGCTGCTTAAACAACAGCTACAGCTACAGGGACAGCATAAGGAAGACATGCCTCACATCATGGGAGAAAAACAGCAACAGGACGGGCCCACAACAGACAAAGAAACCCCTGATGAACAACAGAGAAGAGATGGGTTGCAGGCTAAAATTGAGACACTAACTAGACAGCTACAGGAGAGGGACTTGCAAGCAGGCCAAGAGATACAGTCTCTGAAACAACAGGTACAAGAAAAGGAGGCCCAACTGAACTGCATGGCCAGCTGGGCGATGGAAGCTCTACAATGTAGGCAGCCTGCCAAATCATATGCCCTATACCTTAAGGATCAATGGTTGCAGTTTCAGATTAACACCTTGGCCCAAAGGGGCATCACTCCATTTCAAAATTATCATCAATTTGTGGCTTTATGTGACAGTAGCTCATCAGAGGACAAGGCCAAATTGGCAGAGTTTTATTTGCACAACTTAGCCCTTCCAAACATGAATTCATGGGATCCCAACACTGTGATAGGAGATGTCCAACTTATGGCCATGGCCTCTTGGATGAATCATGAGGAAAAAAGAGCAGCAGAGGTCCACAATATTATGAGCAGGGAACTCAGTGAGCCACTAATGATCCGAGCAGAGCCAGAGGACCCCTCAGTAGTGATAAGCGCCCACCAGCACTTGGCCAACAACCCTCAGGATTTACCAGAATACATTGAGCAACAGGCTCAAGCTATTGCCCACTTTGAGGACATGGAGAGACTGTTGGGGGATAACTGCCTTCATGCCTGCACAAGGCGGTGGAACACACTGCCTCACAGCTTGAAGATAAGAGAATACCACTCTCCCACCAGGATGAGGGAGGCCTTGGCAAGGGTACCTCTCTACAAACAGTCGATGCAAAATCTGCAGGCCAATTGGATCGGCCTAAAATTCAATCCTCCCTTTCTTTTGGGATTGCTAGAAGGAGTTAAGGAAGAGGAGGAAAACAGACAGTGGGAGGAAGTGGAAAGGAAAGCAAGATTTCACGACCAGGAAGAAGATATCACCGCGGAGGCCTGGGATGTGAGGGAGGCGGTCAAAGCTATAAAGGATGATGACCTAAATTAGTTGCTCAGAGGATGAGAAACCCATTTAGCAGGGGGGTGATGATGAGCCCCAAAAATGGGTAACTTATTGGGCTCATTTTGCCTACTGTTCTTCATCAATCCACCATTTTTCATAGATTATGCATGTTTTTTGAGTATGTTTATGTTATTTGAACGAATAAGGGTGGTCACTTTACCAAGGAGGCTAATACGTGGTTATTTCAGGTTTTTTGGACAAATTTTGGAACAAGGCCAAGCAATTATGAGCCAGGTGACAGCCAAGCATGAAGGAACAAGGGTGAGGATTCGTAGGAAGGGTGTCTCTTGCATTAAATGGCCCTTCCTCGAAATCTCCACCCTCAACTCGGAGCTCAGCAGGCCACCAAAACGAATCCTAAAGGCAACCGAGCAGCTTTGTGAAGAGTGACTGTTTACTGGCAGTTTGAACAGCCGAGCCCCTTGAAGGAGGGCTGCTAGGACCCTCGTAGGGCATAAATAGGAAGGCTTCAACCTTTGTAGTTTACTTTTGGAATTGTTGGGTTTTGCACTATAGTGTTATCATTATCTCAGCTCATTTTTGTAGCTACTGCTGTATAACTTTCTTGTGACATGATTATTTTTGAGTAATGAAGAGCAACTTCACTTGGCATTAGTTCTGATTTTTTCTTAGGAGCCTATAGCTCTTGGGGTTGGGCCCAATGCAAGTGCCAAGGCTTCCTTTATGTACTGTTATTTGCTTTTTATGTCTTTGCAAAATAATTTTTGTTAAGTAGATTAAAATCTTACTGGTTATCTAGGTCATTGTTGATGATTAGAAAGGGTTTTTATGTTCAGATTGAGTTGATAGGTTATTAACAGAGAAGATCTTCAGAAAAAGGCCATCAAGGACCTCCTATCTCACCTCTCCCTTAGTGGGATCATGAGCTGGGACAAAGGTGACCTTGCTGCCAACAAAAACACTGTCATTGCCTCACCATGCAATCATTAGTGTTAGATTCTCATTTGCAGAAGTTGATACCAGTTGTGGTTAAGCGTTCGGATTCATGATTGCTCAGTTTGCATAACTATTTCACGTGATTTCATTGCAAATAAACTTCTGTTAATTTCCTTTTGTGTTATGTAGGCCAGGTTAGAATAAAGTAGCTAGGTCATTGGTTTTCCAAGTCATTGTTTGTTCAGTTTGAGAAGTAACTTGCAGAGCACCTGTAACACCTCTCCATCTACCCGTACTCCATCAATCCCATCTGCTCCATCCCCTAACTCTGATTCTTGGCTCACATTTGCTACACCTTGACCTAGTTTCCATATTTTTGTGCAACATTGCTCCACTCCTCCTTGAACAAATCCAGCCACCCTCATCTCTCCTTAGCTCCATCCACCAAGTCCTAGACCTCCTCAGACCCTTATCCTACCTCCATACTCACTTCTCCACCTTTCTCTCTTCACCCACCCTCCAAAATCCCATCTCTGAACATCCTGTAGAACCCCTGCAAACTTCCTGTAGAAGCTCACGAGAGCGGTTTCTTGATAGCCAAACTCGGTGAAATTCTCTGGAAGGGTTCTAGGGATCCCTTAGGCCCCCTTCTAACCTTCCCAACCTCTTGCAAGCGTTTCCTCTCGCCAATCCACCTCTGCACAACCAAACACCAGTTAAAAGCACATGCTTGATAATTCTAACACTTTACTCAAAAATAGAAAAAGAAGTTTTTTTTTAGATTTTACTGTAGAAGTAGCTTAGACACATGCATTTCACCTTCTCAGAAGTCAATGGCATCTCCTTCAGTAGCTTTCATCCTCTTTTCCGCATCAGTAGGATTAGATGGTAAAATTAGGGTTTGCTAGGGTTTGTGTTTCCTTTTAGCTTTGCAGTCTCTTTTTGCAAATAGATTAGCCTCCTTTTAGTTAGCTTCCGTCCATCAGTTAGAAAGCTTCTTCTCAGAGCTCATAGAAGTTGGCTTAAGCTCATAGCGGACTTGTGCCAGCTGACCAAGTGGCAGCTGTGGCAAGAGCTAGTACTTGTGCATACAGCACCGTCGCCTCCAAGTTTGTTACGAACTACCGGGCTGATAAGAGTAAAGAAGGGAGTCCCAGGAGTTGCAGCATTATTGCTGCAATACTGGAGCCCACCAAGTTTTGATGTCCTTGGCCCCTTTTTTTTAGCCCCTTTCTATTTTCCTCCATGGGATTAGGTGCGGTGACTGG
Organism: Pinus tabuliformis; assembly: GCA_031772625.1. Taxonomy (NCBI): domain Eukaryota; kingdom Viridiplantae; phylum Streptophyta; class Pinopsida; order Pinales; family Pinaceae; genus Pinus; species Pinus tabuliformis. Next base: position 181,750,188 of record CM062807.1, on the reverse strand, counting down.
AGGCTTAGCCTTAAGGCGCTAGGGCATTTTGTTCCTTCTTAGGGGCCTTTTTTCCTTTGTTAAGAGCTTAACGACCTTAGTTATATAAGTTATTCTTGACCATGTTCCAACCCTAATATTAGAGCCCCCTTATCGACACTTTTTAAAGTGCCCACTATTGTAAAGTGTCGACATCCTAAACCTCTGATATGCGATCTCTGATATGATGTCATCACTCCATGTGGCATCTCTTGAGTGGTGACACGTGTCACCCAGATTTGTCCCCTTAGCCCCCCTCAAAATGCCAAAATTTCCTACCATGTATCCTTCCGTGCCGCCACATCATGTTGACGTCAGATGCCACTATAGCTTTATCAGAACCAATCATATGCGGCCATGTGCCATTATCAGAACCAATCATATGTTGCCACATGTCTTGCTAGAGGAGAGAGAAAAGGGCCCGCCCACCTTTGATTTTGCAATGAAATCCTTTCTTAATACTTGTTGGCGCTCCCCGAAGTTTTTTAACGCTATCAAAACTTTTAACAATATCACAACTTTTTAAAGGTTCTCATGTTCAGAAGTTTCGATTCTCGATTGCTGAAATACCTGACTAGGATGTTGCGATTTGCTGATATATCTGGACTTTTGATATGTGATCGCCGATATCTCTAGACCTTCTATATGAGATGCCATGATATGCCTAATGCTCTGATGTTGCGATCATCACTATTCTGGACCTGTGATATGCGATCACCAATACTCTTTCCTTCCTGAGGCTTTAATCCTTGAAACTTCAGCATACCGTATCTTTTGATCCAGGAGTCCATTTTTGGACTTCCACATGTTGTCGGAAATTTTGTTCAGAGCACTTTCCAATGGAGAGGGTCCAATTTTGGCTTTGAGTCTTTATATTGCTTGGAAAATGACTGCAAACTTCTATGCTCATTTACTCTTTGGACAACTAAAAACACATTTTGTAGTAACAACAGACACGAAGGAATTTTCCTCCTTCATCCGTTCCCAAAGAATGATCTCCAAGGTAATTACTACACGATTTTGATAAAATGTCTCAAGAAGAAGGTCATCGGTAGGACTCCTTTTATATTCACTCTTCGTGTTACAACACCTTTCTAATTGCTCACAATAGCGAGAGAAAATCTATTGGGAGTTGTATGTGGCCATCCGTTGCCTGTAGGACTTTTCATATTCCATCATCCATTCTTGCAATGTTTAAAGGCTCTCTAGGTTGATATCTTCTTCATTATCCATAGAGGACATGCTTTCCAATTCACGAGTCTCTCCTTTGGCACTATCCTTAAGGTATGCATCAATTACTTGATCTTGATGATTTGGAGATGGTGTTATGTAGAGTCTACGCCTGTGGACATAAGTATCCTCCCTAGGCCTGGTGGATTGACCTAGAACCAAAAAAAGACAAAGGCACTAATGTTTTCCTTAAAGTAAATAGAAAACAAGATGAAACCTACCTGGAATTTGTCGTATGCTTCGCTCCTTCTTTGGCTTGAATGCTCCAATTCTAGCTCCGATTTCTATTATTAGAACTTGCACAACCATATACCACAAGCCAACGATCAATGTAATCTATGTAGCATCATCTAATCACTTTATTCAATAGATCAAAATGGTATTCAAATATATGAAACCATAACATCATATATAATAAAACAAATAAATCTTTGCATTAATAGAAATGAAGTGAGTTACCACCAAAAATAGGTGATGATCCTGTAAAAGAGCTCCTCCAAGTTGAATTGTCCTTTCTTTGTCACAAAGTGTACCTATAATCACCCTAATGCATGGAAAGATATCTCTCACAACAGCAAAATAAGGGTAGAATCACTCTCCAAAGTCCCACCCCTTGAAGGAGATATTTCATGAATTCTTATCCTTTTACAAATTAAGGCTTGAGATCCATTCTTGATGGGAGGATAAGCTAAAGGGATAAGGGATGAAAACTTCAAGGTAGGATAGGACATTATTGGATACTTTTATCTGAGGTAAATGGTTACAACAGATCCTAGAAGCTTCTGGAAGAATAAGCTTCAAGATTCTTTCTCTTTTTCTAAATTTTTAGAACCAACGCAAGTGCATAGTGGAGCAACCTGTAGGTGATCAATGGAGGCCACAGTGGAGAAACCTATTAGTCAATGTTGTCCAATAGGAAGCCATGGAGCATTGGTCCTTAAAATAAATGAAACAAGGTGTTTTCAAGCAAAAAATTAGGGATTAAAATGAGTCATGCTTAGGGATTTGTGCAAGGATGATGAAAAGGAGGTCAAAGGATGTTGATTGATCCAGTTGAAGGCCTATTGACCAGATGTGACAAAATGGCCTATAATAGATTGCCCCCTAAAGCGCAAAGTCAGAAATGATAGTTGATGACTGAAGTGCTTTACCTTGTGACAAGTCAGGATCAAGAACAACCGACGAGATCATCATCTGTTACAATACATTTACATCATGATATCTTTGCTGAGGGAGACATACCCATACTTAACACATAAGATAACATTACATGTACAATGATCAAAAGACATGTCCCCAGACGAATGATGGTGGACCCATGACTGAATCACTGTTGGTACGATCATAGCCATTATACATTGTGATCTTGTATTACTCCTAAAATCGCAGCCCAAATTGATGAAACTAGATATGGGGTCTTCTATCTTGTTCGCACGACCAACCAATGTACGAGTCTAACCATGTGAATCAATGAGTAGGAGTCGAACATAGTAGACACCATCTGATTACGGCCAATGATGTAAGTCATTAACAAATGCGAGAGAAACTGTCGATGATGTTAATGGCTCTTAAGGTACTCTACTACAATTTGTATGGTGTGAATTAATGAGCTGATGTCGAACACCACACAAAATCTTTTGGTCGAAGGCTAATGATGTAAACCTATCACCGAGAGCAAGGAAGCTTTCCATTGATGTATGCAACCACCAAGGTACCAAGGGGAATTTCTAAGTCAACTTCCTAGATAATGAGCTTATGTCGATAGGAAGTGACCCAATGCAGGAAGGCCTTGATGTATTCCCCATCAATGACACGAAACAGGTATGATGGTTTGAGATAGAATGATCGGATTGATGTTGATACAGAACTGGATCAGGAAAGGAAAACATGGACTGAAGGCTCGAGAGTATTGTAGAAAATATTAACTGAATGTATTCTCTTGAAAACAATGGAAGTACTGAATGGAGTTGGCAGCATTGACCCAAAACCAAAAGCGGAGGCTTTGAAACAACATGATAAACCAAAAGACAAGAAGATTTCCCAACCTGACAACCACACATATGAAGTGGAAAAGTGTCGTGTTCAAGAGCGACTTGCTGCCATTAGCAAAATGGAGTACCCTGTTTTCCCAATTTCCCAACCATATTGGTTAGTAACTCTTTATTATTTAACAAGACTGAGGAGGATAACATTTTCTTGATTTGTAAGTTCATCCTTCAAATGAATCCCTCTGAGAATATTTAATGACCCAGAGAAGGAGTGGTTCGGTCCCATCATGAATGATGAGTCCATCACTATTTGATGTTTTAACGAGTCCAACGAAGGTAAAATTCAACATCTTTTTCATGTTTAGAGAGTTTGAAAAAGAGACAGAAAAGAAAACTCCAGATGCTCCTTTTCGTAATTATTCCCTTAGGTTCGAAAATGAAGAAAATAATACCCAAGAGAAGCTCTTAGCCATGTTCAACTAAGGTATTCCTTTTTCATAGTTAGTATATCCTAGTTCGGAAAAGGGCTAAACTTACACTGAGTAGACATCTTTTCATTTACTTTAACGAGTTCAAAAAGACAACTGCTTGGCAATCTTTTCATATTTAAGGAGTCTGAAAGGAGCTGAAAGAGGAACCCTCTGTAGTATACCTAGGGGGGATAATATGGGGTACAAAGGGAGGTACCCAAGGGAATAATGTAATAATGGGATGGGCTATAGTAATAAATAAGGTGGTTAACCTGTATCATGTAAGGGACCACAAGTAGTTAGCAATAATGTAATAAGCCCATGGTATTAGATAGATGGTATTGAGGGAACCATGGTAATGATCCATGGTATTGTATGTATGAGGCCTATATAGAGGGTAGAGACTCCCTATTGAGAGATGTAAAGGGATTATTGTATGAACATGCATATGGTTTGTGGAGTGTTCTCCTTCCTTAAGGAGTGAATGTATGGTGTTGCCCTACCTTAAGGGTTTTATCAATAAAGAAGCATTTCTATCTATTTCTATCTTATTATTTCTGGGTATATTTGTATTATCATATATTTTCAGGTCAGATCTATAACAAGTGGTATCGGAGCTATAACAAGTGGTATCAGAGCTATAACATCCTCCTAGAGGAACGAGTGGTATAAAGGGTAGAAATTGGTTCCAGCCATGATGGAACTGCGCAAAACATGTAGAGTTCAAGAAGCTATCTAATAAGACCACTCATCACAACAGTTGCTCATGAAAGGGTAAAAATCAAGTGATAGCATATGATCGGCTAAGTAGATAGTGACGATGGAAAGAGAAAACCAAGGCTTATTTGGCAGAAACAGACTGATAAAAAATGGAAATCACGAGCGATAGGATCAAAATGATAACGGTTTCATTTTTTACACAAGCTTGAAACATGGGAAACTATGCTTGAAATTGGTTTCATTTTTACACAAGCTTTAAACAGAGAAAAACTATGCTTGGAATAAGTTTGCATGCTCCCTAAGTAGACTACTGATTACTAACAAGTGGATGGAATGAAGGTTTATTTATGAGATCAAGTGAAAGACTCGATTGGGAATTTACAAGATCTAATCAAAGACTCAAATAAGAAGGGGATTTGTTTAATTTTTTAATGAGCTTGACACAAGAAAAGGAACTCTGCTGCGAGAAACATTGTTTCATTTTTCAATGAGCTTGACACAAGAAAAGGAACTCTGCCCCAGGACCTTGTTCCATTTTTTAATGAGCTTGACACAATAAAATGAAATATTCTCCAGTTACCTTGTTTCATTTTTTAACGATATTAACACAAGAAAAGGAACTATGCTCCGACACCTTGTTTCATTTTTTAAGGAGCTTGAGAAAAGAAAATTAACTCTGCTCCTAAAACCTTGTTCATGACCACTCAGAGGCCATCGATTCGAATAGGTTCTCATAAGATGGTAGAATAACGCTCTGGAAGGGATACATAAAAAGGTATCTAATGGAAAGATCAGACTTCAATACCCCCAATAAATGATTCACCATATCACCTACTGGATCTAGGTCGAAAGAAGTTGAGCAGATAGTGAAAGGCTCATCTTCATCAGTAGGTATGTGACTGAGATAGGTTGCCACATAATTAACCTATGGCAGGGAAGATACCACTTTCATATAAGGACCATTTAGGGAAGATAGTTGATTGGGGGTCAAATTAGGACCAACGAACAAAAGCTGGTCAATAGTCATGATTCTTCCTTCATGCAGGAAACACATCACACGAAAGAGTGAAGAGATAAGAGCTCCCATTACATAAACATAGTCATTCACAAGGAGTAAATTAAAATCCAAAGGGCCTTGGACTACCATCACATCAATATAGATAGTCATTCCTACCAAAGTAATTGGAAACTTAGGAAGGATCCCTAACAGTTGATTAGTTTCTCTATTAAAATCCAACAAATTCTAGGTAACATGCACAAGTTGTGGAGAACGTAAATCTTGCCAAGTGGTTGAAGACATAATACTAAAATATGCGCCTTCATCTATGATTGTGCTAGGTACAACCACATTATAAGCCTATACTATGATCTGGAAGGGCACGTGATGAGGAAGATGATATCTTGCCAGTCGAATCCAATCCAAGGAAGTGCCCATGCTACTTGGAGGAGGTGCCGTGGGAACGAGAGAAATACCCCCTTGTCTTATGGGAATGGGAGAACTTATCTCCAGTGCTGTGAAAACGGGAGGATTTCTCCTTTGTGTCGCAAGAATGGGAGAACTATCCCCTAGTTCACTGGAACTTGAAGAAACGAGAAGAACCTGACCAGTATGAAGTTCACTCTCTACGGGAAAGGTATGATCAACTGAAGGTGGAATCGAGTCAACCATTTTCTCAACCAATGGTTGGTTGAGAAAAGACTCATGGGATTCATGTTTAGAGAAAGTGAGATTTACTGGAGTCAGATTCTGATCAATCACTTCATCAACTAGTGGAGGATTAGGAGAAAGATTCCAGTAACCAACTGGAAGCCGTGAATGAGAAGCTATAAGGTTTTCCAACACTTTTGAGGCTTCATCCATATAAGGAAAAAGGTGAATAGGATGATTCCCTTCACATAACTTACAAGGAAATTTGACTTTACCCTTTTTCCCATGGACCTTACTATCACTAGTTGAGGGTTTATCACCAGCATGATCTCCAGAGGCTGATGACCCAGGTTGATGTGAGCCTATAGAACTCATCTCTAATATATTGGGAATACCAAGAAAATCTCTAAGAAGGTGATCGCCCTTACAAAGCATGCAAGGGAATTAAACTTTGCGGAGCTGATTGGAATATTTTTCAACATCAATCACATTGGTAACAACGGCTGCTTGGTTGCCCCCTTGCTTATTTCTCTTCTTATTAATCTTCCTTTTCTTCTTCTTCTTATCCACTTAGTTACTAACTTGGAGGCTTTCACTAGATGAAGAGGAAGAAGAAGAAGAAGACTGAACATGCGAAGAAGTCAAAGGGTCAACTTTAAGATCAACTTGAGGTTGATATTGTTAAGGTGGAGGAGAGCCTTGTTGAGAAGAAGTTTGGACATTCATAACCATAGTGATCGAAAACAACCAAATTGGTAAACCAATGGTAAATCCGGGAAGGGAAAACATTTCCATATAAGGAGAACCAATATTCCAAAAGTAGGAAAAGGACCAGGATTCCCGTCAGGGGGGTTTCCTTGACTAGTGAACTCAGGAATTGTTGCCATTAGTCTCAACCTAAGGCCTACTAAGGAGTTGTTCCATAGGCATGATGTTATCCTACGGTCAATTAATTGATTTTAGAAATTAACAACACAAAAAAAGGGGTATCTAGGAGAAAGGGTTTACCAAGCAACCATGAACTACAATATACACCTTGGTGAACCAAGGACTTAATGTATGTGCATGAAATCTTCCCGAATGATGTGTTTGGTGTGTCACGGTACATAAGCTGACCGAATCAGTTACCTATGGCGAGGATGACAACCAACAGGAGATTCCAAAATATACTTGACAATACGTGGAAGCGCAGTCCGTAGTAGTGTTGTCTAATGCGTAACCGTTCGATGAGTGAGTTCCCATATACTTTACATGCGTGGAGTGCTGTCCAATATACCTAACATAAGTGGAAAACTTTTCTATACACTCACATACGTGGAACGATATTTCACCCATGGGATACAACGCTGGCAAACAATGACAACTACTACGTTTAATGACGCCGTAACACATCTCTAGCCTAGACCTCTAATGTTTTGTTAATGTTACAACTTCTCCTTAGGTTGATTCAATAAATTTTAATGTTTATCTTCAGTTAAGTTTCAATTTTAAGGCTCAAAATTTGGTGTCACCTGAATACACCTATGGTGAAACTAATATGACAAAAATAACTCTTTTCATTTTTGATGAAAGCTATCTAGTGTAGGGAAAAGGTAGAAACAATGATGCAACAATCAAAATATGCAACAAACAGGAGCTTCCTAACTAGATATTTTAATTTGACTATTCCGATTCAATTCAAAGCATTAAAATATGACAAACCATGAAATGTTATCTATGCACGATTCCCCTGTAAACTATGCAAATGTAATCTATGCACAATTTCCTTTCCTGTTGTGAAAATGAGAATTCTAACTATGGATTTGAGAAACTATAGGGTCTTCATTTCTATAATCATACCCAATTCCCCAATCAACAACCAAAAAGTCACTCATAGATTCTTTTTTTATTTGACCATCATGGTCTTCCTCAGAATCCTCCCATTCTTCACTATATATTTGGTGTTGGTTAGGATGCCATTCATTCTCTTCTTTAGACAGGGAGGAATTTTCCTCCTTCATCCGTTCCCAAAGAATGATATCCAAGGTATTTAATACATGATTTTGATATAATGCCTCAAGAAGAAGGTCATCAGTAGGACTCTTTTATATTCACTCTTCGTGTTACAGAGCCTTTCCAATTGCTTGCAATAGTGGGAGAAAATATATTGGGAGTTATATGTGGCCATCAATTTCCTGTAAGACTTTTCGTATTCCATCATCCATTCTTGCAATGTGTGAAGGCTCTCAGAGTTTAGATCTTCTTCATTATCCTTAGAGGACATGCTTTCCAATTTACGAGTCTCTCCTTTGGCACTATCCTTAAGGTATGCATCAATCACTTGATCTTGATGATTTGGAGAAGGTGTTATGCAGAATCTACGACTTCGGACAAAGTATCCTCCCTATGCCTGGTGAATTGACCTAGAACAATAGAAAGACAAAGGCACTAATGTTTTCCTTAAAGTAAATAGATAACGTGATGAATCCTACCTGAAATCTGTCATATGCTTCGCTCCTTCTTTGGCTTGAATGCTCCAATCCTAGCTCTGATCGCTATTATTAGAACCTGCACAGTCAGATAACACAAGCCAAAGATTCATGGAATCTATGCAGCATAATCTATCACTTTATTCAATAGAGCAACATGGTATTGAAATATATGAAACCATAACGTCATATATAGGAAAGCAAATAACTCTTTGCATTAATAGAAATGGAGTGAGTTACAAAAAAATAGGTGTTGATCCTGTAAAAGAGCTCCTCCAAGTTGAATTGTCCTTTCCTTGTCACAAAGTGCACCTCTAATCACCCTAATGCATGGAAATATATCTCTCACAACAACAACATAAGGGTATAATCACTCTCCAAAGCCCACCCCTTGCCTATGGATGGTAGTAAATACATAGGTGAAGGAGGTAGTTCATGAATTCTTATCCTTTTACCAATTAGGGCTTCAGATCGACTCTTGGTGGGAGGATAAACTAAAGGGATAAGGGATGAAAAATCTAAGGTAGGATAGGATAGGATTCAAGACTTTTATCTAAGTCAAATGGTTACAACAAATACTGGAAGCTTCTGGAAGAAGAGGCTTCAAGATTCTCTCTTTTTCTGAATTTCTAGAACCAACGCAGGTGCATAGTGGAGAAACTTGTAGGTGATCAACGCAGGCCACAATGGAGCAACATCATAGTTAACACTATCCAGTGGGAAGCCAGGGAGCATTGGTCCTTAAAATGACTGAAACAATGTGTTTTCAGGTAGAAACTCAAGGATTAGAATGATTCATGCTTAGGGATTTATGCAAGGATGATGAAAAGGAGGTCAGAGGATGTTGATTGATCCAGTTGAAGATCTATTGACCAGATGTGACAAAATGGCTTATAATAGAAGGATCAAGGCACTCTTCCTCAAGCATAAAACCATATTCAATAACTTCCTCCTATTGAAGGGCCATGTCCAACATTTGGCATATGTCTTCATGAGATTGGAAACCCGACCCTTCATTTAAAAAGAAGTGCATAGTCAACAATGGAAGAGAAAGAATGCTTTTAGGTTCACATGACTCAATCCAATTGGTATTTGGGGCAATAGATAAGACAAATAATTCCATTTGGTCACAAGGTTGAGTTATATTTTGCTTTGAAATATACCTCATGAACCTTATAATGTTATTGGATGCGAATGCAGATCCCCATCAAACATTGGCATATTCTTCATGCATTTCAATGAGGGATACTACGGGATCCATATCACTTTTATGGTGGGAATATATGTGGTCAACATGTTTTTGGGTCCTTAATGACATGGGAGTCACCTGGGTGAATGAAATTTCCTTGAAAAATGCTTGCTTCACCTTACAAGCACTGACTTTAGAGATAAATGAATAACTAGGGCTTTGTTCTTCCAATGGAGTCGCCAATAATGATATGTCAATATGTCATATGGGGAACAAAACAAACGTTTTGTAACACCCTCCGAGGTAAATGTGCATATAAACAACATAATAGGAACAAAATACAATAAACATATCAACCATCAAAATCCATATATATATCAGTACATTTTCACATGAAAATCAAGGGAATGAATTTTTCATTAATAAATGCAATGAACCAACCGGTGATGGGACTACCACGTTCCACCTGACCATAGATTGGCTGAGCCAAGTCTCTCTTCAGCTAATCACCCCCGTGCCATATTCCAAGCATGAATGTGGGACTCATATAACACATCAAAAAACACCAATCAATGTGGATGCCACCGGAGTTCTCCGCCTACATCGTGAGGAATTTGAGTGCCTCCTAGTATCTCAGGCTTTACCGTGCATCTACAGTCTGATCCAGGGATCACTAGGCCCTACACCGAGACATACTCTCCAGGATTTACCATGCATTCCATCCTAGAATCACTAGGCCCAACAGAGAGAAAATCCACCTCTTGGCTTTACCGTATATCCCGCCATTCACCGGCAAGGATTCCTAGGCCCATCGAGGCACACAATCTGGATTTACCACAACCCACATTTAGGTTTAGGGGTCACTAGGCCATTGGTTTTGTGCATCCTCAGTCTGGTTCAGGGACCACTACCACCATGTGTTTGTCAATTCAGAGATCCACCCCACTCAGCTTCGAATCCAATCCGACCATCCCCCACAAAACACATGAGAGAACCCATCTCATCAAAGCTATCAGGAAATAGCAAGGCTAGGATGAAAATACTATAACACCTGGAAAAACCCATGCCACGGTAGAAAAGAAACACATGCAATCCCATGCATGCCAAATCTAGCAAGGAAAATACACAAGCAAGTCGATACCTCCAATGAAGCCTGATGTAGCTCTTTGATCCTGCCTTTCCATGCTTGATCTTTGCTTCCTCTTGCCTTCTTTTCCTTTCTTGCTCCAATGCCAAAGTGCTCCAAGAAAACTCTAAGTGACCAAGAGTATGAAAGGGAGAGAGAATAATGAGAGAGCTCCAAAGCTAAACTGACCAAGTCTTGCCCACTGATCCTCATAAGCCTTTTTATTAACGAGGCCTCTATTTTCTTCATTTTCCATTATTTTCCTTCAATTTCCTCCTCACATGCAACCTCTCACCTTTCTCCTACTTTTTCTCAGAAGTTCCATTATTTTCCTTCATTTTCCTCCCCACATGCAACTTGTGACCTTTCACCTACTTTTTCTTCTAATTTCCATTATTTTCATAAATAAATGTGCCAAAATACCTTTTTTCCTCTTTAATGCCTTAGCCATTTCCTTTGCCAATTTCTTTAGCCATAAACAACCAAATGAACACCCCTTAGAATGTCTTGCCCACCATTTAGCTTGGAATATGTATCCTGTCATTCGTGGTATTTATATATTTTACATGGAATTTTCACCAGGGCTATTACAGAACCCTCCCCCTTGGGGGAACACCATCCTTGGTGTTCAATGATACCTATAACTAAAAGACTGTTGAAAACAAAACATACTTACCATGGAGCTTTATAACACAGCTCGTTGCTGTATTTACAATGAATGACCCAGTCAAAATAAAAATATCATGACAACTTGAAAACATACCACATACTGGAGCTTTATAACATAGCTCATTACAATATTTACAATAACCACATATACATATAAACACATGCACATTTTCTCAACCATAAAATAAAATAATACGATGCCCACATCAACAATAAGGGAATCCAGAGGCTCAAACCTCCACCCTCAAAGTAATACCAGGATCCACCTCCTTCCTAGGAAGTCTGGAATCCACTGCACAGTCACACCTACATCCAATGTCCAACGCTATAATTCCACACCACTTTTCCTCTTAGCGAACAATTACCAACTCATTGTTCCAGGGCACACTCCCAGTGTGCATCTGATTCCAATTGGAAATGCTAATGACCAAACCAAATCCATCCACGACCTTCCCTTCTCTGCTACACAGTCCCTCGGGAATCCGGTAACCCCTTCCGTGCAGTCACTCACCTCCCAAGTTCCAATGGCACCCCTATCCTGGGTAGTCCATCCCTTGGCAAGGTTTCCTCGCATCGGAAGATACAAAAACCAAGGCATATACTTGCCTCAACACATCATACCAGTCATAACATGCTCATGGAAATCAATGGACACTATTGGGTACTAGTGTCCCACAATGACCTTGCTCCTGAAGTGCTTTACCAACATACTGTTGCATGTTTCAATTCCTTTTCTGCTACTGCTAATTCTTGCAGTCAATTTCAACCACCCAACCGAGCATTTCATGCATTCCTGAACCAAGCACATAACTTCCATTAGATTTAAAATTAATTGAAATAATTTCACATCATACCTCATTGGTAGCTCGTCAATAAGATACATTTGCAATCCTATTTGCTTCCTGTCACAACAAGTCAAACTAGCATATTCGACCAAATCGACATATATAAATGTAGAAATTTGAATAATATAACACTTATTCACAGAGATTATCCTGATTATACACTATTTTCGGATGCATGCATAATACATAACCTCCTCTACCATTGATCATCAATTTGCGGAATTGAAAAACAATCGCATGCGCACATTGAAACATCAATCACACATATCAACACAATATGTAATGGGGAAAGCATATAGCTGAAAACCCCCAACTATTTGTATATTATAATGATAGAGAACATTTAACAATACATAGTACAATACTCCTCACAAGTACTCAGTACTATCTCCACATGCTACACACAAAACTAGCTCAGATCTGAACAAGTCACGGGTTCAAATCTCCTCCACTGTTTGCCTGCCTCTACTGCGCAATCCAAGTTGAGAATAGATGAGATCCAAGTTCGAATTCCCTTGGCTTGTACTACACAATCCTCATTGGCAATCTTAATCAATGATTGTGCAAATCTCATGCACAGCTATAGTCACAACTGATAGTAGTCTCACCCTTTCACCCACCTCTAACACTTGTCTCCACTGAACTGTCCATGCACTGAGTTAACTGATGTATTCTTTAGTTGATTTATGAGTTAATAATTAGTGAATTAATTCACATCACTCATCACTAGTGTATTTGGCAGTTAGACTAAATACAACTAGTTCAACTAAGTCAAACTGAACACAACTCCATCAACTCCTCAATCAACTCCACCAAACTCAATCACTTGAGTTCTAACTGAAGTCCATCATGCAATAGCTCAACTAACCCATAGGAAAAGCGTATTTCCTTCTGGCAGTTGCATGTGTCACATCTGTAGCTCGAACTGAAGTGCTGCAAGAGGATAAGATAATGTTTATAGTCCAAATATTATTAAGAGCTAATAATATTCGACTGTTCTATTTTTTGACTGGCAGTCTAAAAATAGACTCCGCCCATATGTCTAAAAATAGAGGTCCATCTATTTTTACCAACATAACCAATCATCCATAAATAGCATCCTGCAACTCATAGACCATGATCCATATGTCTAAAAATAGACTTTGCGGCAAAAATAACCTGTGGGCCCACTCAATGAAGGCGACTTCTTTTCACTAAGCTCCATCATCTTGTTGCATTTTCAACACTCCCTCTCAACAAGATATGGATTATTTGCAACCCCTATCCTGCCTTTGTGGTATTCGAATTTGCTCCTGGTGAGCGCTTTCGTCAAGATATCAGCATCCTGATCCTCTGTGGGAATGTATGAAAGTAACATGATTCTCCGCTGCACACAATCTATGATATGATGGTACCTGATGTCAATGTGCTTGGATCTATCATGAAATACTAGACTAGACGAGAGTTTAATGCAACTCTGGTTATCACAATAAATCACAGTAGGCTCCAAGTGTGACTCGAACAACCCGACCAGGATCTTCCTCATCCATATAGCCTCGCATGCAGCCAAACTTGCTGCCATATACTCGGCCTCTGCTAAACTGAGTGCCACGGATCTTTGCTTCCTGCTGTACCAAGAAACTGTTGTTGACCCGATACTGAAGATCCCTCCAGATGTGCTATTTTTGTCCGTTGGGCTCCCTGCCCAATCTGCATCCGTGAAGCCACATAGCTTCACCTCATCCTCCTGTCTGTACCACAATCCATATCCCGATGTGCCTCTGAGATAACGCAATACATGCTTGCCCGCCTTCCAGAAGAGCTTGGTTGGCTTAACCATAGCTTATGAAAGCTGGTTAACAGCATAGCAAATATCAGGTCGTGTATTGACCAGATACATAAGCGACCCCACCAACTGTCGATAAACAGTGGCATCCACTACCTCCGCTGAAGTAGCATCCTCCTTTCTCCAACCTCCAGGAAGAGGAGTATCAACAGGCTTGCAGCCATGCATGTTGAACTTCTCCAGTATCTCCTGGGCATACTTACCTTGAGAAACAAATAGCCCATCACTACGCTGCCAAATTTCCAATCCCAGGAAATAATGAAGGAGGCCCAAGTCCTTCATCTCAAACTCTCTAGCAAGATCCTCCTTGCATGAAAGTATCAACAGCTCATCTCCCATCAAAATCAAATCATCTACATAAAGCACAATGATCAGCAACTTACCCTCCAGCACAATCTGGTATAGGTTAGGATCCGCCTCACTCTTGGAGAATCCAAGTCCAGTGAAATAATTGTCTATCCGTTGGTACCAAGTACGAGGTGCTTGTTTCAACCCATACAACGCTCTCTTGAGCCTGCACACATGCGATTCGCTGCTGAAGATCTCGAAACCTTCGGGCTGCTCTATGTACACCTCCTCCTCAATGACTCTGTTGAGGAACACAGTCTTCACATCCATCTGATGGATATGCCACCCCATCTGTGCTGAGAGAGAAAGAATCATCCGTATGGAAGAATACCTTGCGACAGGTGCAAAGGTCTCCTCATAATCGATCCCCTCTATCTGTGAGAAGCCTCGGGCAACAAATCTTGCCTTGTACTTCTCCACACTCCAGTCAGCTACCTGCTTCACTTTGTAGATCCATCTCGAAACCACCACTGATTTCCCCTCCGTCTTGGGACAATCTCCCATGCACTGTTTCTGACAATCGAATCATACTCTTCCACCATGGCATCTACCCATGCGAGATCCTCCACAGCTTCCTCGAAAGAGGATGGCTCAGTCACGACACATTTGCTCACAAGAGCCATGTATCCAGTGTACCAATCAGGTGACTGTCTCTGTTTGTGCTATGCTGTAGGTGGTCCTACAACCTTCTCTGCATCTGGAGCCAATCGCTCAGCTTCTGTAGTGCGCTTTCGCCCTCTGATGGTTGGCACTACATCAGTGGTCTCTTCCACTCCATGAACTTCATCTTGTGGCTGATCCACATCCTGAAGCTCATCCTTAGGAACTAATAGCTCCTCATCTGCATGCAAGTGTGGCTCCCTCTCAAGCGAACACTTAATGGCTTTCTCCTCCTGAAATTTGATATCCCATCGCACAACAGTCTTGCGACTGTCTGGAAAATACATACGATAGTTGTGGGGCGTATCAGTGTACCCCAAAAATATCCCAACCTCTGCGGTCAGCTCCAGCTTCTTCCCGGCATCCTTCATCACATGCATGTAAACAGGAGAACCAAAAATCCTCAAATGGGAAATATCAGGCCTCTTACCAGAATAAGCCTCCTCGGGTGTACTCATGCCAAGTATCTTGTGAGGACAACGGTTCTGCACATATATTGCAGTATTGCATGCCTCCACCCACAAGTGAAGGGGTAGGCCTTGATCATGCAACATCACCCGTGCAGCACCCACGATCGTTCTGTTCTTTCGCTCAGCAACCCCATTCTGCTGTGGGTTATGGGGAGCTATGAGCTCTCTTCGAATCCCTTCTGCACTGCAGAATTCCTTGAACTCGCCAGAGATGAATTCACCACCATTGTCGCTCCTGAGAGCCTTCACCTTCTTCCTTGATTCCTTCTCAACCAGTGCTTTGAACTCACAGAACTTTGAGTATGTCTCGCTCTTCTTCTACATGACGAAGATCCAACACTTTCGAGAGAAATCATCAACAAAGATCACATAGTACTTGTGCTTTGCTGTCGAAGCTACTGAGAAAGGTCCACACACGTCTGTGTGAATTCTCTCAAGGATCATCGTGGCGCGACTATGCTTCTCATGAAAGGTGGCTTTCACAAATTTTCCCAAAGTACACCCCTTGCACTGATCTGACTGCGCAAGAGTGCCTTTAGGAAGCCCAATAGAAATATGCTGCAGTATCTTCAAGGCTCCATGGTGAAGGTGACCCAATCTCCGGTGCCATAGCTCGCCATCATCCCAGCTCAACAATCCTTCTACCTTGCATGCCATTGCTGCGCAGCCATCTACATGCAATTGATAAAGGTTCTTGACTCGAACCCCTATCTTCCGGGTTTCTCCAGTTGTCTTATTGCGTAGGAAAGCCTTTCCCTCGTTGAAGACAACATCATATCCCTTGTCTTCTAACATCACCACAGAGATAAGATTCTTCTTCAATCCTGGAACATGCATCACTTCCTTCAATACGAAGGGTTTACCAAACTCCCTCTCAAAGGAAATGGTACTGATACTGGTCGCACTGTATCTACCATCATCGCCCATCTCGATGTGCACTCCAAGATCTTTCTCATCCAGATCAGAAAGAAAATCTCGATCTCTTGTCATGTGAAAAGACGCTCCACTGTCCAAGAACCATACCGATCCCATCACACTTGATACCAAGCATGCGATCAGCGAAAAATCCAGCTCAAACTGCGAGGCTAAGCCCTCTCCCGCTGCAGAACCAACAACTTGCTTATTTTTCTTCTTCTGCGGACAATTTGTGGCATAATGTCCGTGCTGGTGACAGTGAAAGCACTTCACCTTGGACATGTCCTGCTTCTTGCCTTTCGCACCGGAATGAGAAGCTTTCTTGTTCTTCCCCTTCTTTGCTTTGGCAGCCAAAGCGCAATTTTCTTCATCAGATGCCTTTGATGAAGATCCATCCCTGGTATTCCGCTTGATCTCCTCTTGCACAAGATCAGACCAAAGTCTCTCCCATCCTGGCAATTTCTCTCGACCATTGACAGAGTCCTGATAGGAATGCCAACTCTTTGGAAGACCAAGGAGAGCCAAGCTCACCAAGTCCTCATCATCGACAGTCACCCCCACACTTCCCAGCTCATCCTGACATTGGGTGAACTTCATGAGATACTTGGGCATACTGTCTCCTTTCTCACACTTAATGTTTCTAAGTTTATCCTTCAGCGCCAACTTCCTCTGAACGCTCTTGCTTTGGAATAAATCTATCAACGCTTTCCACATCAAGTATGGAGAAGCCTTTCCATGCAGGCTGGATACAATGTGATCCTTCACGCCCTCCAATAGAATCCTTCGACACTTTGCTGTCTTCTTTTGCCAAGCCTCAACTTGAGCAGCATCAGTAGGCTTTGGGACCTCAGCATCTATGAACTCCTTCAACCCATTGTCATCTAACACCACCTCCATCCTGTCTTTCCATGCAATATAACTTGAGTTGCCTTCAAGGGCATACTCCAATCGCAATCCGTTGAAAGACATTTCAACTTCGACACCAAGAAAACACTGCTGCAAATTCAAATTCCACCAGCTCAAAACTCAACCGCTTCTGATCTAAAATTCGTGAGAACAAAGTATTTCTCGTACAGAGATTGACTGTATGGGCATTTACCGGATATCTCACCTTCCAAAAGAAGGATTAATCCAGAGGCTACCTGGCCCGATTACAGACTCTGCCTGAAGAAATAAAATGTAATCAATTTCTGAATAATAGATCTGATGATCAACTTCGCTTTGATACCATGTATAAATTTGAATAATATAACACTTATTCACAAAGATTATCCTGATTATACACTATTTGCAGATGCATGCATAATACATAACCTCCTCTACCATTGATCATCAATTTGCGGAATTAAAAAACAATCGCATGCGCGCATTGAAACATCAATCACACATATCAACACAGTATGTAATGGGGAAGCATACAGCTGAAAACCCCCAACTATCTGTATATTATAATGATAGAGAACATGTAACAATACATAGTACAATACTCCTCACAAGTACTCAGTACTATCTCCACATGCTACACACAAAACTAGCTCAGATCTGAACAAGTCACGGGTTCAAATCTCCTCCACTATTTGCCTGCCTCTACTGCGCAATCCAAGTTGAGAATAGATGAGATCCAAGTTCGAATTCCCTTGGCTTGTACTGCACAATCCTCATTGGCAATCTCAATCAATGATTGTGCAAATCTCATGCACAACTATAGTCACAACTGATAGTAGTCTCACCCTTTCACCCACCTCTAACACTTGTCTCCACTGAACTGTCCATGCACTGAGTTAACTGATGTATTCTTTAGTTGATTTATGAGTTAATAATTAGTGAATTAATTAATAATTAATTCTCATAACTCATCACTAGTGTATTTGGCAGTTAGACTAAATACAACTAGTTCAACTAAGTCAAATTGAACACAACTCCATCAACTCCTCAATCAACTCCACCAAACTCAATCACTTGAGTTCTAACTGAAGTCCATCATGCAATAGCTCAACTAACCCATAGGAAAAGCGTATTTCCTTTTGGTAGTTGCATGTGCCACATCCGTAGCTCGAACTGAAGTGCTGCAAGAGGATAAGATAATGCTTATAGTCCAAATATTATTAAGAGCGAATAATATTCGACTGTTCTATTTTTTGACTGGCAGTCTAAAAATAGACTCCGCCCATATGTCTAAAAATAGAGGTCCATCTATTTTTACCAACATGACCAATCATCCATAAATAACTTCCTGCAACTCATAGACCATGATCCATATGTCTAAAAATAGACATAGTCTAAAAATAGACTTTGCGCCAAAAATAGCCTACGGGCCCACTTAGTGAAGGTGACTTCTTTTCACTAAGCTCCATCATGTTGTTGCATTTTCAACAATAAAGATATCACATCAGGTTAGCTAAAACACAACCATTGGTATTTCCCCTCAATGTGGACGATTTTTCAGCTTCTGAAAGCCTATAGAAGAAACGTTATTGCAGAAATGCCAACATGACCTGTTTAAAGGTGCATTCAAGAAGGTCATCTTCCTTAGATCATAATTCCTAAAGTATTGTGAACCGATATCTGAAATTTTTACCACATCATCAATGGGGTTTACCTTCAGTATGGAAAATTTTTTGACTTCTAATATTCCACAGAAGAAAAGTTATAACAGATATGACAGAAAGGTCTAAAATTTAACCTTTGTTCTTCATTTTACCTATGATAGAGCCCATCCAGTCCAAGTGTTTGAACCATGCTCTGATACCACTTGTAACACCCTCCAAGGTAAATGTGCATATAAACAACATAATAGGAACAAAAATACAATAAACATATCAGCCATCAATACATTTTCAGTGAACCAACCGGTGATGGGACTACCATGTTCCACCCGACCATAGATTGGCTGAGCCAAGTCTCTCTTCAGCTAATCACTCCCTTGCCATATTCCAAGCATGAATGTGGGACTCATAGAACACATCAAAAAATACCAATCAATGTGGATCCCATCGGAGTTCTCTGCCTACATCGTGAGGAGTTTGAGTGCGTCCTAGTCTCTCAGGCTTTACCGTGCATCTGCAGTCTTATCCAGGGATCACTGGGCCATACACCGAGACATACTCTCCAGGCTTTACCATGCATTCCATCCCATAGTCTGATCCCGAAATCACTAGGCCCAACGGAGATAAAATCCACCTCTTGGCTTTACCGTATATCCTGCCATTCACCGGCAAGGATTCCTAGGCCCACCGAGGCACACAATCTGGATTTACCGCAACCCACAGTCTGGTTCAGGGGTCACTAGGCCAGTGGCTTCGTGCATCCTCAGTCTGGTTCAGGGACCACTACCACCATGTGTTTGTCAATTCGGAGATCCACCCCACTCAGCTTCGAATCCAATCCGACCATCCCCCACAAAACGCATGAGAGAACCCATCTCATCAAAGCTATTAGGAAATGGCAAGGCTAGGTTGAAAATACTATCACACCTGGAAAAACCCATGCCATGGTAGAAAATACTATCACACCTGGGAAAACCCATGCCATTAGTAAATAAACACATGCAATCCCATGCATGCCAAATCTAGCAAGGAAAATACACATGCAAGTTGATACCTGCAATGAAGCCTATTGTAGTTGCTTGATCCTGCCTTTCCCTGCTTGATCTTTGCTTCCTCTTGCCTTCTTTGCCTTTCTTTCTCCAATGCCAAAGTGCTTCAAGAAAACTCTAAGTGACCAAGAGTATGAGAGAGAGAGAGAATGATGAGAGAGCTCCAAAGGTAAACTGACCAAGTCTCTCCCACTGATCCTCATAAGCCTTTTTATTAATGAGGCCTCTATTTTCTTCATTTTCCATTATTTTTCTTCAATTTCCTCCTCACATGCAACTTTTTCTTCTAATTTCCATTATTTTCCTTCATTTTCCTCTTCACATGCAACTTGTGACCTTTCACCTACTTTTTCTCCTAATTTCCATTATTTTCATAAATAAATTTGTCAAAATACCTTTTTGCCTCTTTCATGCCTTAGCCATTGCCTTTGCCAATTTCCTTAGCCATAAACAACCAAATGAACACCCTTAGGATGTCTTGCCCACTATTCAGCTTGGAATACGTGTCCCATCATCCGTGGTATTTATATATTTTTACATGGAATTTTCACCAGGGCTGTTACACGTTTCATGTCCTTGACAACGACACCAAAATGTTACCGCTCAAACTAGCAGGGATCCTAGAGGGGCACTTGCTAGGTCAAGGGAAACAATGAAGCTAAAGCCCACTGTCACCACAACTAAAGCTTCGTACTTTTTATGAACTTTCACCGACGGGAGGAGACCCGATATATAGAGAATCACTTATGAAGGATAAATCAACTAAGATAGATGTAAAGCGATCTCAATGACCCTTTCCTAGGAGAGACTCAAGAGTGGGACTTTCTTGCCTTTTAAGCAAGGTACAAGGTTCTCTAGTATAGGGGAATATGGATTTAAGGGCTTGGCTTAGGGAATGTGACTTGTAAAAGAGCTTCATAAACCCTAAAATCCTTGTGTAACTTGGTTTCCCAAGTGGTTTTTGAAGGGTTGAATTTGATAAGACATGGGACCACACAGGACCAAGCAGACCCAGGTTAGGTCCAGAGGATAGGATTTAGCAATCAATGATATTCTTGACCCAATTAAGGAGGGGAAAGGGATCAAGGAATGAATTTTCAATGGAAGGCAATGCAAGGATCCCAGTGAGGTTTCTAGCCTAAGGGAAACCAAGGGCAATAATTTGTCTTTGAATTAGGGCTTGCGATATCTCAAGACACCATATGAATCTCATGAAATTTGGAGGGATTCTTCAGGACACATCAACACAATTGTGGACCAAAAATTGAAGTATTTGGATGGATGGATAGATCATGAGATAATTGATGCCCTAGGTGACCTAGAGGACTAGACATAGAGAAGAGGAAAGGGGAGAAGGAAAATAGGTTTAGGGTGATCACCTTTGGGTGGACCGATTCCTAATTCTTTGGGGAGATTGGAGTTAGGTTGAATTATGACTATGGACCTTTGAATTTTCTAGGACAAGGAGGCCTCAAAGAAAACTTCGCTTGGCACTATGGCAACAACAAAAGAAACTCAAAAGACTTTATACTTCGTTTTGCAATATAAATGTCTTGTCAAGATGAATTTCAATAATGAAACATCCTTAGGAACATTCATTCATTATACATGACCCATACATGAAGCATTCACTATCCAGAAACAAAATTTCCATAACTTTGCATAAGAGATGCAACAAATAAGCCCTAGTATAGCAAAATTCCAACAATAATGTATGTGACAAAATTAGAAAGAGAGAATAACATTTAAAATGTGCTTACATGTATAAGAATATATCCAACCATCCAAAAACTTGCCATCAATAAGCTCCAAGACATATGAAGATTATCCAAACATCAAAATTCATTCCATGCTCCAAAAATTCGTCCTCCAAGAAGGATAGCGAAAATCTTTAAAGAGTTACTAGTTCCAAATCCAAGTGATGATGCTAAAATGAATCCTCAACACTTCTATTTATACACTTATAATGAGTTCGATTTATCTACTTGGGCCTACATTAGCCCCTAAATAAAATAATGTGCAAAACAACTAACTTTTGGTGACAAGCCCACCAAACTAGCTCATAAACAAAAGAATAAGCCTCTCAAGACGTCTAATGATCAATAATACATGTCGTTGAGCCTTCTAAGAAACCTGATGAAGTCCATAAGTGTCATAATGATGAATATGACTCCCAAAAGTGGTATACAAGAGGTTGGCTTCTTGTTCTCCAAATAATAAACCTGTTGCACTCCCAAAGGGTGTGAGGGCACACAAGTAACCTCATGGATCTCCAAGTAGATCGAGGATGCCTGTATACCATATGTAAGGGCTCAGATGATGGTGTAAGTGATGCCACATCAACATACAAATCCTGGGTCATCTGCCAAGTGCATGGTACAACTGTGGGACAGGCTGGGCATGGTGAACCAGGTGCATCTTCCTCGTCCAATAGGTGAATCTTGAACAATATATGAACATCTCCAGGGATCCATGGAGTTTTGTATACTACTGTGGAGGCCCATGGCTCTCAACATACACCCTACATTTTCCAATGTAGCCATTTGGGGGGTTAGGACCCCGTATATGGAGACCATCTGCAATCTTACATAAGATCCAATGCGGCAGCCTTCTAGCACAACAAGTCATTAAAAGAAATCGAGTTAAAGAGCTTACATACCATGGACAACAGGTGGGCACTTCATAATTGCATGCCCTTCGATAGTGGGCTTTGGCATGTGCTAATGTTTCTAAGCTCCAAATGGGGTTAACCAAGTATCCTATTAGGTAGTTTGTACTTTTAAAGGGGATAGTATGTCCAAGGTACATCCTTCAAAGGGTGGTGGCATGCGATAAAGATATGAATGTAAGGAATGAAAGGGGCACCCTGGGCCACATGTTGGGGTACAAGGGTAACTAATAAAATAGAAGCCCACACTTGGGTATATAATGTATAGGAGAGAGAAATCATGGTGCATGAGGTGCACTGACCTTGATTTTTCCACCCTTCTTTATATGCCTTTTTCCTTTTATGATTTTTCTTTAATTAACTGCTCGGGCCTCAAGGGACAAGAGCATGATGTGTAATGGATACCCCCTTTAAGGTAGGGCGGTTCATTGCCCACTAGCAGTTGGGACAATCATGGGTTCCTGAATAATAAAGGAGGTTCATCTAGGGTCTATAGGAACCAGGGTGATGGCCATGATGATGGGGTAGATCTCATGTATTGAATTTTTCCCACATTCTAAATATGTTTGTCCCGACCATATTTTGCATTTTGTGGTACATCTTCTTGTTGAATGTGGTCAATTATGCTTTTATTTTTCTTTTCAGCAGCATCAATCTCCGGGGAATCATTCCAGGCCCAACCCAAGGTGTGGGCAAGGGGAGGGGGAAGGATAAATCTATGTGGACCCAGTGGAGGAATGTGGACCCAGGTGGAAGAAATGATGAATGGGGTTGTAATGAGTGGAAGGGAAGTGATATATGTAGAAGAGAGAGTGGGACCACACAACCAAATCAGGGTTTCCCATGTAATACCATTCCTAAAACCCAAATGTCAGTAAAACAGATCCCATGGGACTAGGGTCCAAGGTTAACATCCAAAAGAGGTCTAGGGGATAAGAGCACAAACCTAACCCATTCTTTCCACCGAATCCCCCCATTAATTCATGCCTAGAAGTATCCATGATAAGCAAACTACCATACTCAATTACCAAATGACAAGACATACCTTTAGGTTTAGGAGGCCCATCTTCAAACATACGATCATGACATATGGGTGAGGGACCACATGGTTAGCTTAGGAGGTAGAGAAATGACACAACGAACTAGTTGGTGGTTGCAAGGGGTTGTTGGTTACCGATTGAGGAGCATCTTGGAGAAATTTTTTGTCCAAGGGATATCACCCACAAAATGGTGGGTAACAAGACCATTTACAGAAAAAGAGATAAGGTGGGACCTCGCAAGTGCTTCATGTACAAAATTCTCGAGGAAACAAACTCTTACCTATCACTGTATTTTGCTTACTACTTTTAGGTTTGGCAAGAGGTTGAAGGGTTTTTTGGTTTTTGACTCTCTTTGGGATTAGTTAACTATTGAAGCTTGCTTCTAGTCTTGGTTCTCAAGGAAGGAATTAGAAAGTATTCAAGCAATGCCATATTTGGTCTTGATGGGAATTTGGTTTACAATGACCGTCTATTTGAAGATAAATAATTCCTTGCTTTCCAAGTTTGTGTTTAGGTGATGGGATTACTTATGTTTTACAAGGAGGTCCCCAAACGAATTCCTTGTAGGGGCCTAGGTGAACTACAAGTGGATAAATTTATTCCTTGGTGACATTTTGATGGAGCTTGTCAATGACAAAATAACACTATTGGTTTAGGTTTTTTTCCTCCTCCCTTTCCGATTCACATTACTTTCCTTTAGAATACAAATTTTGGCAGTGAGATCAATAATGTTGAAGAACTTATGGCTATTTTTTAGATGTTGAAATATTCCTTAGGTAGGGTATGAGATCCTCCGAGGGATTTGGTGACCCCATTATGGTCATAAATTAGATGAGTGGGCAAGCCAAGATTCAAAACATTGGACTACTTGCCATAGTTACTTAAGTGAAAGAGATTGCTAAAGCTTTCCAAGATATTAGGTTCACTTTATATAAAGAGAGTAAAATCAAATTGCTTATACAATTTTCAAACAAAGCTTGAAGTTAATAAAAAAACATTATTTATGATTAAATGTTGGTGCATTTTGAAGTTATCGATGATCAAGCCTATAATATATCAGTTACACACTTAATTTCCTCTTTAAACACTTTTTTGGATAGTTTTGGGACCATTTTGTGATTGTATTTTATATTCGACCTAAATAAAATATATTTTCAACTTTAGTCATTGAGGGACTATTACACAGTAATTTGTCACCGTCCTTGTTACCCCTTCTCCCGCACATTGGAGGACTTATTCTGGGACCTGTGAGAAGTGACATAACCTGAAAACACTTGCATTGTATCCCCTTGAGTATGTACTTCATATGCCCTGAAGACACCTTCTACAAAATACCCATAAAAATAACCCTTTTTCCATTGGCGCGGGTCCACTGTGTATCACTCGCGCCAATGGGGGAAATCCTCCAAAGAGGGTGTGCCAGCTGGCGCTCTGTCTCAGAGTCGCACTCGCGCCAGCCCAGTTGGGTAAAGTTTTTAATAAACCAACTTACGAAGGTTCTTCCTAACCTATTCATGAACTGATTCTGTCTTGAGTTAGTTCAGTTTGGCTTCGAATCTCCATAGAAGCGAAGTAGTTCTCCACCTCTCATGGAAGCTTCTTAGTGATAAAGCCAATCCCATGAATCTTGTGGATGACCCTAACTCCTTCTCCTCTATGTATAAAAGCTTTCCTTTTGCCTTTGACAAGTTAGAGTCTCCAAGTTCCAAATCTAAGTCTCAAAGTCTGAGAATTGCCAAGTTCATGCTACAAGGAGCCTTATTCATTCCCATGAGGCTAAATCTTAAGTGAGGAGATTCTTGTCCAAGTAACCAAGGAGAGAGGCTTGTTCCCCATTCCCAACAAGCTTTGCAAGGCATGTGGTGCTGATCACCCAGCCAAAGGAGGATTTGACGTCAGAACTATGGTTGTATTCTTCTTTGTTTATCAATAATAGACGACTATCATTATGGTTCCACTCTCATTATTATTTGTGATGATGTTGAGTTATATCCTTTCTAACTGATATATAGTTGCATCTATTAGATTTTATGCTTGTATTTGTGTCGTTCTTTGCATGTGCAGGTGTCCGTTCATGAGGATTGTGGGGATTGTGACCGGCCGGAGCAAAGGAACGGGAGCGAGGACTCTTCTACAAATATTAGCGTTGGAATCTAGGTAGGCCCTCATCATCGGTCTTTGATTTGCAATTAGGAACTTGCGTGTTAGCGTTGTTTGATTGTTGCTAGACCCCATTTGGGCAAGTAGGGATCGCCTCTGTCCACAGAGGGGATTTACCTCCACAACAATTTGGCGACTCTGCTGGGGAGTTGGCTTTTTGTCTTGTTGTTTGATTTGTAAACTTTAGACGGAGCCTGAAGTACGGCCAGATAGCCTTCGAAACGCTATTGCTCCGCATTAGCAAAGTAGATCAACGCCACTTCAGTCCATCTCCGGTTTGGTTTACGAGCTGAACGGCTTGGAACTTGCCTTGTTTCTTGGTTTCTCCTGCTTGATTAGCTTTCTGGGTTGAATCCTTGTGTTGCTTCTTGCCCCTTGGTGTACCTGGGTACTGTTGACTTAGCTTTGGCTCGTTTGTTTTTATTTTTCCATAGAAAACTCGGCTGGCGTTGTTTTATAGCGTTACAGTCACATCAGTTGGCGCATGTTGCACATTGACAACCCACGCCAATACAAGAAAGACGCTAGTCTCGGCCTGACAATCGCGCCAGGCCTGGGAACTTTTGAAGTTTGCTTGGCTATGGGCCTTCTGAGCTTAGTTTTTGTTCTGGGTACCTTTTTTAGACTACTTGAGTGTGTTGGAGTGTGATTTGACTGGCTTTGATCTTTACCCTTTGGGTGTTTGCTTTTTTCTGTCGATTTCACATTTCTAGCCCTAGGGCATCTAGTGGCCTTGTGTGTTGAGCCTTCCTCAGGTGTTTTGATCTTCTAGTGGTCCAGTCGATTCTTTGATTACTCCTTTGCACTTGTTTGGTGGTTGTAAATCGTTGTGCTGCGTTATTTGGGTGACTTGCTTTGTCTTCGCTTGAATTCTGCTTCGTCTCACTCTGAGCCTAGATTACACGGCTCATTGGTCTCTTTGGGACTTTTCTTGTTCTTTGGAGGTTTGCTTGGTGATTTAGGGAGCTGAATGTGCTTGTATTGAATAGAATTTGTTTGTTGTCATTTCTCAAAGTTGTTTAGTGCATTTTTCCATCAACAAAAGAAAAAATCTCTTTTGCTTTGTATTAGTTAATGGGAATTAGAACTTTTCGTTTTGATTAGTGATTAATGATCTTAAAGAAAAGTTTGTTGGTTTCCATTAGCTGCATTAGGGAAGTTCTTTGTTGTTTTGTGATCATTTCGTTTGCGTGAAAGCTCTCAAACCCTCTCGTAACTAGCATTCATCGAATGAAATGACATATTTTGGCATATAGTTTGCATTTAGGGAATTTTGAGAGATTACATACGGTAAGGCCTAAAAACTGAAACCTAATACAAGATCAACTTTAAAATGAACTGAATGAATCTAACAACGCATTGGAACATAACGCACACATTTAGAGGTCTAGGCTAGAGACGTGCTCCGACATTGTTAAACCTAGTCACTTTTGTTCCTCTCAAGGTTGGGTGATTCCTCCTTTTGTGACTCAATTGTGGTCTAGCACGGATTTGAGCTCCCACGTACCGTCGAGTATATGGGGAGACCCCACTAGGTTATCATCCTTTATCTATAGGAAGCCGTGTCTGCCGCCTTACAAGCCGTAACGCACCGAACACAGCATTCGGGAAGATTGACTGTCGTACGGAAAGTCCTTGGTTTTCATATGATTGCCAAGGTGTATATGCAGTTTTATGGATTGTCTGGTAAACCTTTTGCCTAGTTCTCCAGAGTAGTCACTTTTGATCCTTTTCGGACTCCCTAAAAGAAAAGGCTCATCTGAGCACTTGTCACTTCAGGCTCATTAAACATTCGAAGGTGACTAGAGTCATCTTTTTGTCCTTTTCTCGACTCTTAAAAATGAAAAGGTCAAGTTATGTCCTTGCGTCTTAAAATTTATTCGGCCACGATTCACATTTACCCGGTTAGATCTTGTTTGCGTTAGCTTGAGTAGGGTCCTTTCTCGTTAGTTTGCCTAGGATTTTTTAAAGTTGTCATCCTGGCAGAATCACCGATCCCGTCTCTCGTCCAAAGTGACCAAGGGTCTCTTTCTTCTGTTGCTCCTGAGGTACCGGTTGTGAGTGATACTCTCCCTATCTTTCTGAGTATCCAACCGATTAACTCTCGCACTCCAGAAGACGATCTCCACGATCTATTTTGGAACCCTATTTGGGAGCCTTACGAAGAGGATATTCCTGTTACTCCTACTGGTGTTTCGGTCCCAATGTCTTCCTTTGACATGGATGACACATCTCCTATAGCGAGTGAGACACCTGTTTTGTCAAGTATCGAAACTCCTATCCCGGCCACATCCCCGGTACCCTCATGCTATAAGGCTTTGAGGGATAATATGGGTTCTAGGAACCCCTCTTCAGGTACCATGTGGGATCACCACATCACTCCCACTATGGGATTTTTTATTCCACAAGTTCACAATACCATCGTCACTTCAGTCCCGACTGTTCCAACTGTTTGTGTAGCGTATTCAACACCGGTTGTTAGTGCCGTCATGGCATCTTTGACTGTAACTACTGTTGCTGGTCCATCTCACAGCCCAGTAAATAGTGGCCAGCCGGCACAGACACCCAGAGTTGTTCATCCTGCACTTAGTGCCCCACCTTCTTCTGGTTCCATTCCAGCAGGGGAGGCACATGATCAGTATTCGCATGCCGTCCAGAATCCGGGCGCGCAAGGTCCATATCATTATTATGACCCTATAGGACATCATTTGTGTACTTCCTTGCCATCTCAACCTGCGATTGAGGTCTTAGTTCCATTAAGCGTCGCTTGGGGTACCACTGGTTATGGTGGTGGCCAAGCGCCCCGTCCAGATCAAGGACAACCTTACCAAGGACCATCGTATCAGGGTTAGCCGTCTTACACACAGCCTTCTTATGGGCAACAGTATTACGGGCAACCCTATCCAGGGCAGCCTGGGGGCCCACAAGGACAACCCTTCCAGGGACAACCTTCGGCCTATGGTGGTCCGTCTTTCACTTATCTTGGGAAACCCTCTGGAAATCTAGGACAACCTTATATGCAACAAGGACAACCTGGAGTCCAGCAGGGATACCCTTCCGGTCAACCCTATGGGAATCCAGGACAACCTTATATGCAACAAGGACAACCTGGAATCCAACAAGGGTACCCTTCTGGGCAGGGTGGTCAGCCTTACGTGCAGCAAGGCCAACCCACTGCCCAGCCTAGTCAACCATCTGGAAAAGTTGGTCAACCTCAGGGTCAACCAACCGTCCAGTCCGCTCAGCCATCTGTTCCGCAAGGACAACCCTCGGTTGTACAAGGACAACCTAACACCCAGCAAGCTCAACCTTCTGGGCAAGTGGGTCCATCCCAAACTCAACCAGGGCAACCTTCTGGCCAGGTGGCCCAATCTCCATCCCCTCAAGGACATCCTTCTGGGCCTGCTCAACCGGGCACTCAAATGGTCGTTGCTTCTCAAGCTCAACCCGGTTTTCAGCCCCAGGCTGGGCCTCAGACTCAAACTGGTCTTCAGATGCAAGGTGGGTTTCAATCCAAACCTTCTTACCAAGCGCAGCCTGGTCCTGTTGAAGCCCCGAAAATCGGGTCGACAACAAGGGGGATACCCACCCGGTCCGGACCTTGGTTGGCAGCTCCTTATCCGTTTGGTATAACGGTTCCGACTGGGGATAATGGGACCAGTTTCCCAATCTAAGGGTGTGTGTGTGCAAAGTTGGATTATGCTGATCTAAGAGTTCTAATATAAGCTACTTTAATATACTTCTATGCTATTGTAATCTAATGAAAACAACACATCTAATCTATGCTAACCCGGGGTGTATTTCTTCTATTATGCGATCTAAAGAGATTTCAAACAATAACTGGTAATAAAGATCATTCAGCTATCATAAGAATGGAAATCAATTAAGATGAACCACTTTGCATAAAAAGTTAGGAAAAACAGTTGTGAACAACATATCGCATAATAAGTTATTCATATATCAAACATAAATAAATGACTCCACCGTACAAAAGTGCCAAATGGTAACTCACACATTCATGCAATAACATATAAACAACTAAAAACTATATATCACTTTAAGAATATAAGCAGAAATGGCCAAGAGATAAAAGTACCATTTATGACTAGTCCTACTCATAAGCTTCAAGCAAAAATGATTTATCTCTACTTGTTCTAACATCTACTAAGAGTACAAAAGTGCAACATCAGTAGCAAACATCAAATGCAAACATTAATAAACCTCGATCCATCCATTCATCAAAACCTCCTCTGAGGGTGCAAAAGTGCATGTTCTGAGGACAAGTTTTTGACAAATTTCTGGACCCTTCTCCAAATGCATGAGAAGGGTTAAAATACTACTTCCTAATTCTAATAATAGTTAATTTACAAAATTTAGGATGCGGTTTTCAAATGACCGTCCTTTTTCTAATCTAATTTTAAAGAAAAAACAACATTCAAAATAAAATTACTTCTGAATCTGATCCTTAAAGCTGCATGCATTAATCATGGGTTTGAGGAGAGTCGGCTGGCTGACTTCTGCTTTGAGCTGGGCTAAGAAAACAAAATCTATGAGAGCTGGCACTACTTTCTCGGCCGCATTTATGATACATTTCACAGTCATCTGCTGACTATGCGGCTTCACTAAGTATGCCCAGTAACACTCCCAATTTAACCTGTCTAGTGCTTGGATCGCTTTTTCCTTTTCCTGTGCCTTCAGCTTCCATTCTGCTCATTCTGCCTCCCTGATTTGATCGTCCCACTCGTTGAAGAGCAACGCTGAGGCCACTTCTTGTGCTACCTATGTATTTCTCACAGGTGTTTTTGGGGCCTGTCCTTCAAGATTGATCAGTTCGTTGAAGGTTTCCCATTCTTTGTCTAATTCTGTTGTGACGGGTGGTGCTTCAACGATGAGAGGGGGAACATCTCTTGACGGGGAGGCGATAACTTGCTGCTGTGGAAATTCCATTGACTGAGCGGTGTCCTTAGCTGACTCTTCGCCTTTATCTTGGTCGTTTACGGATTTCTTAGAATGCTCAGGCATCTCTTGTCCACTCTTAGATTTAGATCCAGCAGCGCTTGAATTCTCACTAAGGCTAATGCTTGGAGTAGGTTCTCTGGCAGGTAGTTGCAACTTTTCTAGAGGAACAGTGGCTAGTCTTCTTTCCCTGTATACCATGAATTTTTGGAGGTCATTTGGAGACAATTGCGATTGAGCTTCCCGCAAAATTTCCTGGAGTGAGCTTTTATTCTGAAATAAATCATCAAATAAATCTTTCTTTCCAACGAATACTTTTATTTTGACGCTCGTTGTGAAATCTTGGGCAACTTCATTTGGGTCAAGTGGCCTTGCTGGGAATTTAAATAATTGTAGACGCGTCATATTCTCCACTTCGGTGAACGCGTGACCCACATCGAACAATGAAAAGGCCCCACAAGCTACAGGAAACTGGGGCCATATGGCCTTCTTTTTGTCTTTTAGGTCTTTGGTTAGGCCGCCTTCTGAACAGGTTTGATATGCAATTTCTCAAGCCAGCAGTTTGTCAGGAATATATAAAGGTAGGACATGAGGAGGGATGATGCTTCCAAATACTCTAATATAGGTGAACCATTCTTCCCCGAACCATCTTGCGATGGGGATGATATCTATCTGTGCCTCAGGTGAGCACCTCGGGGTTCTTTATCATACATCATTCTATACATGGGTAAGATAAGCCCATGACAAATTTGGTAGAAATGTGGAATGAACTGAGAAACCCATAATATCTTATGATAAACATGGATGGGTAATGGGTCCTGAGTTGTCCATTCCCAACCCATAGAGGGAAATTTAGACACATAACAAATAGAATCCATAACATATGCGGATAGGTAAAAAGGAGGATAGATCCTTTGAGACATGGATCTCTTAGACCGGTATTTGATAATAGCTGTGAACAGGTTATCAGAAAAGATCTTGGCCCAATCTATAATAACGGCATTTGTGGCAACATCAATCAATGGTAACCATTCAGACGAAAACTTATTGATATCTGGCATCCCAAATAATCTACAAAGCATGGCCGCAGCAAAACAATACGGAGAGGTGAGGGAACCAGTGCTGTACATACCGTTTTTATCCTTTTTGAGCGGTTCATCTTTTCTGGACCAATCTTTAGTGGTCTCTGATAGGTTCGGGTTCTCTGCCACAAATTTTTTAATGAATTGTGCATTGTAAGTCGCCTGCGGTTCAGGAAGATGATACATGAGCTTTAAGTCTTGTGTAGCGAATGACCCGATGAGCCCATGTCCTTGAATCTTGAACTGTCTGTCGTTCATTTCTGCATTGTCAAGTATCCACTTGATCATATCCGTATATGGGAGAATTTTAGGCCTTGCTGCTATCCGATGAAGGAATGAGCACGCCAGTTCTTCTAAGGATGCTTCGGAAGAGCCCTGTGAATCTGCGACAGCGGTAACCTTCATTATTCTGGGGTTTTCTTCTTCAAGCAGTCTGTACATGCTTTCCCACGTCGATATCCCCGCGTCTCTGTTACAAGCTGTGTCTGTATATAAAGGTGCCATCTCCTTCACCTCAGAGCCCTGAGCCTTACTTTTCTTTCCCATTTCTTCCTGCGTATGGCTTTGTATCGCCTTTCATTCTTCGTTCCTGCAGCTCACAAATGGAAATGATTGATCAAGAAAGGTGATGGGAGAGTCTTAAATGCAGCAGATATATCAAATATGCCACCTTACGTGAAGTAATTCTTTGCAAAAGCACGCGTCTACATTTAATAGATGACAACTAATTCCTTTATTATCATTAAAAGCGCATGATCTTAAGTCAGATTATGGTAAGTGGCTTTTCTTGAATAACGCACCCGAAAGTTTCGTGATGGGTGATTTTGCGATTTGGTTCGCAATCATCGCAGATCGCGACATCGCATTATCGCACCATCTCGCTCTCGCATTATCACACCATCGCGTTATCGCAATATCGCACACATCGCAGATCGCAGAAGTTTTATGCTTGCCATATTTTTGTTAGCCCATTCCTGCGATATGCGATCTTGCGAACGGGGTTATCGCAAATTGGAAAATCTTGAAGGTTTTCCCATTGGCATTAGTTTATTGCGATGCGATATATCGCTTAGTACGAGAATCTTGCACATACCAGGATTATACCCAAATGGAGGAGTTTTTTTGTCATTTTATGATGCGACTTTTTAAAGATTTTTCTTATCATAAACTTAGGTTTTAAAGTATTCAAAAGATCTTCCTAAGCTTACGATGGTAACCTTATTTCGAAGAAAGGAAACTCTAGCTTTTCCTAAAGTTTTAACTAAGGGTCCCCATTCATTTAGTATTTCGGACAACACTTAAATGAAAAAGGGGGGGGGTTGTTGCTGGCCACAACAGGTCCCGAGGCTCAGTATGGAGCTCATCAACCATATGGTTACCAGCAACCCCAGGGGCAAAATCAGTTGGCTCCGTACCAAAATTATCAACAAATGCAGGTCGCTCCTTATCAGAATTACGAGCAACAGTATGTTGCTCCTGCGAGCCAAGTTGGTAATCAATGGGGTGCTGGGGGGCAGATCCAGAGTCAACCGTCTGGTTATGGCTACAACCCCTATGGACAGAATCCCTACGGACAGAACCCTTATGGGCCAGGTCCGTCCGGACAAAATCAATGGGGGCAACCAACAACTGGTTGGAACCCTGGTGCTATTCCTTATCCACGGCCACAGATGTCCTTCAATCCTCAGTTACCTTTCTTAGCAACATTGGAACTGCCGGATGTGTCCAAATTGACTAATGATCCTATCCTTCATAATCCATTCTGGCCACCAGTTCCAACCAAGATACCCGGTGATTGTCCCAAATTTGATGGCAAAGCTGGAGAAGACCCTCAAGCCCACGTTATGACTTATCACCTTTGGTGTTCGTCAAATTCGTGGCTTGATGATTCCATCTGGCTCCGCCTTTTCCAAAGGACTCTCACCGGCTCGGCTGCTAAGTGGTACATTGAGTTGAATCGTGGATCCTTTCAAGATTTCAACTCGTTGGCAATGGCATTTCTAACTCACTTTCAGTTGCCCATTCGGTATGAGACGGGAACGCATCTCCTCACGTCTCTTAAACAGGACACAACCACGCACATATCCGATCATATACATGAATGGAGACGGCATCGTCGTTTGATCAAGTTCTGGATTCCTGATCAACTCCTGACCGATTGGTTTACAACCTCCTTTGTCCCTGCAATCGCGCGAGACATTGCTATGGGAGCTTGTGTAACTGAAGAGCAAGCTATCGCGCGTGCTCAGTACCTCGACTTAGTTTATTCTCAGTCAGGTACCTTATATGATTATTTGCCTGATGCCCTGAGGCCCGGAACATCCAAAGCTCCGCCAAAACCATCTGTTGACGGTGTTATTAGCTCTGTAAATTCGTCTTCGAAGAAATCATCCGCGAACCCTGGGAAGCAAAAATCGAATGCTTCAAACGAAAACACTTCTCAGGGTGTATCTAATTCCGGAAATACTTTCGAGGTCAATGTCGTCCAGTCCACCACGGCGGATAAAACCTCGAAAGGAAAAAAGAAGGGGAAAGCGAAGGATAAATCTGAACAACCCAGACAGGACTCCCCTAAACCTCCACCCGAGGAAGGAGCCAAACGTAAACCAAAGTATCCTTGTCTTATCTGTGACGAGGATCACTATACCAAAGACTGCCCAAGGCGGTCTGAAGTTAGTCGATTGTTGAAAGGTGCTCCTGGGATTCCTGCGGTTCTGAAAGAACCTTTCCCCTCACAGAAAATGCAAATGGTGGTTGACCCATCCTCGTCTTCTTCTCCCTTTGGTTCCCAAGTGTTCATGGCTGGAACGATTCCCGTTCATATTACGACTCGAGCAAAGGAATATCCGTCATCCACTGGGAAGGAGCCTGAGGTCCCCTCAAGCACTCCTCCGTCTAGTTCTGGTCCGCTCCATATCGAGAGACCTAGCACTGAGACACCTATTCGACCCCCTCCTAAAGGTGTACTCCAGAGATCATCTTACAACCCTAATGATCGTGCTGACCAGCATTACAGCATCGTTGCGGACTTAACTCAGGCTCCGTCAGCTATGTCCGCTTTAGAAGTTCTCCAGAACTGCCCCCCCAGAGGAAGTCCTTGCTATCGACCATCGGTGGCATTGACTCGGCTGACTCGGATTTGATCACATTTGATCTCGAGAGCCATGTACCGAGATTGCCTCACTATATTGCCTTCCTCATTCAGGTCATCGTCAATTCGAAAACGATTCATCGTACAGTTATTGATGAAGGCGCGTCAACTTGCATTATGTCTGTTGCTTGTTGGAAGGCTATTGGGTCTCTGACTTTGAGTCAGTCTCCAATGACACTGGAAGCCTTTGACGGGAGAGAATCTCACCCTTACGGTATCCTCCAACGATTGCCGATTACTTTGGAAGGGAAGACCGTTGAAGTGGAAGTTGAAGTTGTCGATGCTAACCTTACTTACAACCTCCTTTTGTGCCGGAGTTGGATATATGCCATGCGTGCCGTGGCTTCCTCCCTCTTTCGTGTCATTCATTTCCCTCATCAGGGGAAAATTGTCACGGTAGACCAACTCTCCGTTTTCGCTTCCTCTTCCGAAGGTAATGTGCCTTTTGTGGAGCCTACCTCCATTCCTGTAGAGAGTGTGGGAGCCGGGCTCTTTAAAGACCCTACCCTCATGGGTGTCTTCTCACTCCCACCTCCGAATCTTGCCTCGATCGGTTTGATTTCCGCTCATTCTGATTCCCCGTTGCACACTGTCGCTACCCTCGGCCCCTTTGAAAAGGGGCGCATTGATTATCTAGCCGGTAACCCTCGCTCGGCCGGGGGGCATGGGAAAATCATCGGTGCCATTGATCATTTTACAAAACAAGCCGAGACGATGCCTACACTATCTAGGCCAATCACACAACGATGCAATAGGGTAAGTCCCGAAATGGGCTTGACTTGAACAAGTATCATGCGTGCACTCTATTTTTTGTACATACGTGTGCTTCTAGCAGGTGTGTTGTGTGTGTGTGATTTTAAGCTTGCATAAAAATAAAATCCATTTCCAAGCATAGTTTGCATATGTGTTGTCATGTGTGCTTTTAAGCTTGCGTAAAAATAAAATATGTGATTAAAAACATTTCGCGTTGATACATTAGATTACATTTGTGTTAGACATCTGCATAGCATATAAAAACATCATCACATGTAAAAGATCCATCCAAAATAGGCATATATATATATATATATGTGTGTGTGTGTGTGTGTGTGTTGAAATGTTTGCACAACGTGCATCACATAGCTCAAAAAATATACATGTTCGTCTTAATACATCCGGAGACGACATGTCTCTCAAAAAATATGCATGAAAATAAACCTTAGATGTCTAATCCCTGTGGTGCTCATGATAGCACGTCACTGCACGCACTAGGCGCTTCAAGAGATGGTGGATGCGAGTGGGCACTCCCACTGTATATCTCTGGTACGCCGGTGGGACATCTGCCAGCCGGGCATAGTCTGGAATCCCCCGGGCAAGCCCCTCGAGGTTCTGGATCAACTCTCCTCCCTCGACACCCTCTAGCTGAGGGACGGCTGCAGGCTGGTTTCTCCTTGCAATAGGAGACATGCCAGCTGGGCGTTCTGGGCCAACATCTGCATACACAAATAACCGTTGTTAGAACGAACATGTATTAACAAAAAAAACATAAAACACAAAATTAAAATGAGGTCATACCTATCTCCTCGTCCCAGTCCTCCCCCTCTGGCAGTGGAAGGTCAGGGTCACCGATGAAGTCTGTCCCCGCATACGGCCAGTCCTCCACCACGATCAGTTGGCGGCGAAGCCACACAAAAAACTCGGGTCTGAATGACATCTGCTGACCGCCCCCCCTCTCGGCATCAGTGCCGCCCAACGAGCCAGCCTCGGCTCTCGAGGTGCCAGGTCAGGAACAAGGGCCCCTTGGCCCTGGAAGAGTGGCACACGTTCCAAGAAGAATGCCACCAAGATGGAGCCGTACCCGAACTGTTGCAGCTTGCCGCGCTTGGCCTTCGTTAGCTACCTCTTCATATTGGTCGTCACAGCTGACGCCCAATTGAAGACCGTCGGACTAAGGCACTTTGTCGCCAAGATCAGGTGGTTCTTCGTAGCTTCGTGGGGCACTTGTGCCCCCGCAGCTCGTGTAATGGTGAATAGTAAAGCTCTGAGTGTCAGGTCCTCAACAGTGGGGATATCCACTTTCGCGCTGCCCGACCCATATCTTGCAGTTGGGCAAATTCGGGCCTTCACCTCTTCCATCTTCTCTCCAGATGGCCTGCTACCAGTCAATCGGGGCACCGGCCCTCGTCGTGACAATCCAGTAAGGAAGTAGACATCAAATACATCTAATTCCAATGTTTGATCCCGTATTCGGAACACCTGTTCCTGTTCGTCCCATAAGCTGATCAAATATTGCAAGAGCGCTGGCTGAGCTCGTAAATAGGACAGTAGGAAAAATTTCTTGAGCCCACAGGCTCTGAGAGCTTCCATGCAGCTCTCATCTGCTAAAGCCAATTCGTCTACCCAGTCATGCTTTCTTTCCTTCCACTGGATTACCATTTTGATCGTTTCTCTGCGTTCACAAGGTTAAAATATTGAATTAGATCCTTGGAAAAATTTAAAAATGCAGTGGAAATTGCTTTAAATGGTTAAAATTTGAGCAAAAAACCCGCGTGGCCGTTGGCGCGACTGTTTCTAAAACAGTCGCGCCAATGGGCGCGTGCCTTTTGGAAAAGTTGCCCCATTAGCGCGAGTTCGTGCCCGGGACCCGCGCCAATGGGCGCAACCCTCATTTTTTAAATCCGTCCCATAAAGGATGAAAAAGCAATTTAAAACAAATTTGAAACGGACAAAAATGAAGCAAAGGGAGAGGCCTCTTACCTGTCACTGGCGGCGCTCCGAATGGTCAACTGGATCTGTCGCAATCGATGCTTGAAGATCGCACACCAAAAGCCCTAATGTCGCTCTCCAAAGGTAAAAGTGAAAAGTAATTTTTTGTTTTACCATTTTCACCCATTTTATAACTTTTTGACCCTCAAATAGGTTTTAAAAGTCATTTTATGAATATTTTAATATATATTTGTGTGGAAAATGGATTTTACACTGGGTTTTTGTGCAGCGACAGGTGTTTGTGCGGCTTAGGCGACGAAACGAGTTGTATTTTATACTTTTTCGGACTCGGTAAATACACGAAAAAGTCACTTTGGAGTCACCTTTTTGCTCTTTTCTGACTCTCTAAACGTGAAAAGAATGCCGAGTTATTCCTCTTGACTCGTTAAATGTGAATGAGAGGCGGTCG
Source organism: Pinus tabuliformis (assembly GCA_031772625.1). Taxonomy (NCBI): domain Eukaryota; kingdom Viridiplantae; phylum Streptophyta; class Pinopsida; order Pinales; family Pinaceae; genus Pinus; species Pinus tabuliformis. Next base: position 181,711,793 of record CM062807.1, on the reverse strand, counting down.
TCTTTAAACTCTTTTCCGACCGTGTAAAAATGAAAAGATCGTCGGACCCTTGTCGTTTCAGGTTCGTTAACGGTTACGAAGCGACGTGGTTTCGATCACTTTTTTACTTTTTCAGGTCGAAATCACTACTTATGAAAAGTACTCCTCGATCGTAATGGTCGGGCGGTTCTTTCGAGCATTGTTTTATACTTTTTCGGGCTCGAGAGACACAACTCTACGAAAAAGGACCCCCCTAGAGTTTACTTTTCTACTGTCTTTTTAGACTCTCTAAACATGAAAAGACGCTGAGTTCTTCCTTTGTCAGACTCGTTAAAACTTGATGAAATCGGATTCCATCCAAATGACACCTCACAAGCATATGCTATCCCCGTCAAGCTTGTTGATAAAAATAACTGGGGTACTCGCCAGAAATGGTGGGGAAAAATGGAACCACACTTATTGTCGTGTCGGCAGTATGTCGCTCTTGAACATGACACTTGTCTGCGTTCGTGTCTGGGTGGGGACATCTCATCCTGTTTTTACACTTGCCTCCGTGGGTTTGGGTTATCCTGTTTGACCTCTCATCTGCTCATTGCCTCGTCACCATGACCCCTGATCATTTGATGTCAAATACTGCCAAGTCCACTGTCGTGCCGCCAATATGTTCAAGAGAAGTTGACCTCTGCAGAATACTCAACCTCCCTCTGATACCTCACACAAAACATCTTATCCTTCCCTGTCTCGTGTCGATGATGTGGGAAACGTTATGGCCCACCTTCGATCAAGGTCACTTCCTATCGACTTCAGCTCATTATCCAGGAAGTTGACCTAGAGACTCCCTTCAGGTGCCTTGGAGCCTGCATGCCTCAATGGCAGGTTCTTCATGTTCAATGCGAGGTTTTCATCATTGGCCTCCGATCGAATGATTCTACGGGTGTTCGACGCCAGCTCACTGATTCGCACGCCGTAGATTGTACCTATAGTACCTTGAGGACCATTGTCATTATTGGTGGTACCTCTCGCGTCTGTTAACAGTTTTCATCATTGACTGGTAATCAGACGATGTTCTTGCATGTTCGACTTCGACTCCCATATTCGCATGCTTGAACTTGTACTTTGTTCAGGTCGAGATGGAGCGCAAGACCCTGGATTTTGTCTGTTGAGATCCAGGTTGTGATTTTGTGGATTATTATGATCATTACATGACTCATTCACTGGATGGTTGCGACCATGCTTGAGTCTACTTATTGATCCTTATTGGATGGCAACGCCCATACCTTGGATCTGGATTTTTATGTACTCTGCTATGGATGGCTGCACCCATAACACATACATCATGTACTTGAGATATTAGTTGTACTTCTTCATGCAGGTTCTCTGGCGACAATGTTTTCAGTTGGCCATGTTCTTGTAAAGCATTTCACCCCTCTCTCTCTCTCGAGCTTCATGCTTTAGGGGGCATTTATTACACAGTAATTTGTCATCGTCCCTGTTACCCCTTCTCCCGCACATTGGAGGACTTATTCCGAGACCTGTGAGAAGTGACATAACCTGAAAACACTTGCATTGTATCCCCTTGAGTATGTACTTCATATGCCCTGAAGACACCTTCTGCAAAATACCCATAAAAATAGCCCTTTTTCCATTGGCGTGGGTCCACTGTGTATCACTCGCGCCAATGGGGGAAATCCTCCAAAGAGGGCGCGCTAGCTGGCGCTCTGTCTCAGAGTCACACTCGCGCCAGCCCAGTTGGGTAAAGTTTTTAACAAACCAACTTACGAAGGTTCTTCCTAACCTATTCATGAACTGATTCCGTCTTGAGTTAGTTCAGTTTGGCTTCGAATCTCCATAGAAGGGAAGTAGTTCTCCACCTCTCATGGAAGCTTCTTAGTGATAAAGCCAATCCCATGAATCTTGTGGATGACCCTAACTCCTTCTCCTCTATCTATAAAAGCTTGTCCTTTTGCCTTTGACAAGTTAGAGTCTCCAAGTTCCAAATTCTAAGTCTCAAAGTCTGAGAATTGCCAAGTTCATGCTACAAGGAGCCTTATTCATTCCCATGAGGCTAAATCTTAAGTGAGGAGATTCTTGTCCAAGTAACCAAGGAGAGAGAGGCTTGTTCCCCATTCCCAACAAGCTTTGCAAGGCATGTGCTGCTGATCACCCAGCCAAAGGAGGATTTGACGTCAGAACTATGGTTGTATTCTTCTTTGTTTATCAATAATAGACGACTATCATTATGGTTCCACTCTTGTTATTATTTGTGATGATGTTGAGTTATATCCTTTCTGACTGATATATATATAGTTGCATCTATTGGATTTTATGCTTGTATTTGTGTCGTTCTTTGCATGTGCAGGTGTCCGTTCACGAGGATCGTGGGGATTGTGACCGGCCGGAGCAAAGGAACGGGAGCGACGACTCTTCTACAAATATTAGCGTTGGAATCTAGGTAGGCCCTCATCATCGGTCTTTGATTTGCAATTAGGCACCTGCGTGTTAGCGTTGTTTGATTGTTGCTAGACCCCATTTGGGCAAGTAGGGATCGCCTCTGTCCGCAGAGTGGATTTACCTCCACAACAGGGACTATCAACTCAAAGCCATTATAATAAAGTTCATCATATTAATTACAATAATTTCTTGTAACCATTGGAGATGAATCCAATTCACAAATTGAAAATAATTTAGAAACCAAAAGCTTGAAATGGAACATATCTCTAATTCACAATTGGAGATATTTTATTAACAATAATCCCCTGGAACATATGCAATCTATATCAATTTGTTTTATCTTAATGATGTAGGAGGTTGTAGGAGTAATTGATGTTGCAACAAATTAAAGGTTGTCATTACCGGTGCAACAAATTAAAGGTTGTCATTACCGAGGATCGAACTTGTGTCACCCATGTGTGTGGTGAGAGTACTTACCACTATACTACAACGACAAGAATTAAAATTTATTGGTTTTATAAAAATATGTACGTGATGTAATGAGATTGATCTCAGTGAACAAAAGAGTGGAATTATCGGTCAAGTAAAAACTATATTTTCTCACACAACAAAAATATAAAGCCAATGCGTCAATTTGTTCTTTGACTAGGCAACCGATCTGAATTATTGCACCAATCGAGAATCAAAACCGTGATAGTAACATGGAAAAATAAAATAAAAGAGGTTTGATATGGGTTATAATAATGATTTGCGGTTTCTGTTTTATTTTATTTTATTTTAATGAAATATTTATTTATTATTATTTGTAAATAAAAATAATAATGGTGTTGTTTAACTATTCTACATTTAGGAGTTTTTGAATGGAATCCCATGAAATAATTTTTGGTGAGATCTTGCTTTTTTATGTTTAAAAATCATTTTTGAATGCATAAATGGATTTAGTGCCTTGAAAAACCCTTGGGGCACTCAATTTGTGCAAAGTTCACATATCAAACTTGTGATTCCAACATATTCCTATCATAATTGAGACAAATTTGACCAAAAACGAGCCTTTAAACCCTCCAAAATGTAGGGCAATTAAACTACCCCATATAACTGTAATAATATATACCCATCCATTTTGAATGGTTGTAATGTTTTTAATAATATTTTCCTTCCATGAAGTTTCTTTATAAATGTAATTTAAAAGTAACAATACATTTTCTAGTTTGTTATTTGAGAGTTTATGCAAATCTATTTTCTCTTTTCCTACTTGCAAAAACCCTTCTCCAAAGGAATGAAATGTCTTTCTTCCTTTTAAGTTGAATTTTGTTCTAGTTTGATCCCAACCCATTTTTATGTTTTATAATAGACTCTTGCTCATGATTGAATTGGTATTCATCTATTATTATATTTTAATTAGATGTCATGACATGAAGGAGACCTAAAAGTATATTTAAGGGAAACCAAATAAGATAAATGCAACATAAGTAGATAGGACATGATGTCTAAATGCAATTTTAAGAGGTATACCCGATGGGGAATGACCAACAATGTCTGTAAGGTGATGCCTCTCCGTCTTCGTTAGGTAAGTACTATAGTGAGTACCTAGAGAATACATCCACAACCTAATAACTTTTCTTTCATCATTCAATTATCAAGAAGTGCCATAAAAATAGGTTATTCAAAGGTGATTTAACCAAGACCTTAATCGACACTAGAGGATTACTTACTTTCCCACTATTGCCATCTTGATCTCTCCCCTACTCCAAAAATGTTTATGAAGTTCAAGCTTCTAACTACTAAGGGATTAAACAATTTTCTCAATCCACCAAGCCCTTATTTTGTGTTATTGCTATGTGATCCATTCCATTTCAATAATTGAGTACTTGAGAATTGATTGGATTGAGGATTAACATGATGATCACTTTTTGGAATTAGGATTATTCCTCCATCATGAGTCCAAAATTTACAATATAGACCATATAAATACCTAAAGGCAATCCTTCCCTAGTATTAATAATGCCAATTTGGAAAATCTTCTCCATCCCATCAATCGGCCCAAGTTCCAAGTCAATTACTTCAAAGACCATTGATCCTTCAAAGGCCATAATACCTCCTTTCTTGTTCCACAAGGTCAAGTTCTCTCTGATGGTGAGTTTCTTATAGGAAAATATGAATCCCTTTCCAATGTAGTACCAATCCTTTAATCACTTCGAATCAATTCCTCTGATGATCTAATACCATCATATTAACATACCCCTTTGTCTCTCCATGCCCCAATTACTTCATCTTGAGAAATTAATCAATTTTGATCTCCAAAAATATTTCATGTGGGTCCTAGGAAGAATCAACAATTTCTTCTTCTTCATCCTATCACCCACTAGGACTTGTGCTACTACTACTTCTAAAAATATCTAGGAGAAAAAGAACATTGAATTTGTCAGTAAAACTAACAACAAAAAACACTTCAACAAGATTATTCTCAAATTTGTTAGTTGCTAATGCAAGTTGTATCTCCTTTGTAGTTCTCTTATCTTTGGCATTCTCCTTAAATATATTTTGATGTAATTAAGTGCAATTCTTCATATATATAGTTTAAATCTCTATATACGAGTATTTAATCAAAATTGCATTTAGAAAAATAAATGCACATAGATTCTCTCATATATTTTCTAGCAAGTTACACATGTATGCTAGGAGTATGATTGCCTTATTTTAATTCTAAGTTTCATATTGTCTTTAATCATCCTTCCATTTAAGAAGATAAAGAATGGGCATATTGTATATTACTCAAATATTGATCAAAATTTAGATTTTGATATTACCATCTTCCTTTTTGACATTTTTAATGAACAAGGTGTTTATGGTTAGCTAAGTTGTGACCTTTAACACCATGCAATATCCATTAGCTTAGGTTTTCTGAATTAGTTACTAAAATCAAAGATAAATCTCCCCATTTCAATGAAGTTCAAGGTCTTCCTACAATGTGCAAATCTAGGCAATTGCCTTGTCTTCATTGAATGAGAAACATGACATTCAAGAAAACCGCTTTATAGCATTTTTCATCATTAACAAGATGACATAGTTTTTCATATAGACTTCTACTATCTTTTATGCATTGCAACAACCCTCGCTCATAATCACTAGTATATGTGTGATGCATTTCAAACTTCATCTTAAAAAAAATCACAAGCTTAAAAACAACAACATTGATGACATTTTGAAGATTTGAGTAATTAAATCTCATTAACAGAAAAAAGACCAACCAATCACAATTAGCAAAGATATGAAAATAATAGGTAGCACTTAGTCCACCTCAAAATTGATACACTAGCTCTTAAAAAAACAATCTCTTCAATCTAATAAGTAACCTAGTCAACTTTAAGCAAGTGAAGTTTTTGAAAATTAAGAGAAACATGACTATATAATAAATAAAGTGAATATATAGCAATCTTGTTGGATTTTGGATGTATGACTATACAATAAATAAAATGAACATATAAAAATATTGTTTTTGGATAGAGCTAAGGTTTGGAAGACGTGTTAGGATTATCTTACCATTTCTTTTTAATCAAATAATACAATAGTTGTAACATACCCCTTCATGATAAAACATTTACAAGAAATATTTCACATTTTAATTTATATTGAATTTTTTTTCTTTGGATGGATGAAAAACTCAAACAAAATACTTAATATCATTTTTTAAATAAAAATATACAATAACATCACTAATAATACAATATTAATCAACTATGCAGAAAAAAATAAATATAAATAATACCCATTAACATTTATATATTATCAATTCACATCTATATATTATCAAACACATTTTATTAAAAAATAATATACCGATTATGACTTATATATATTATCAGACCGATTTGATTAAAAAGTATTATTAATGTGTTCGTATAAGGCCCTTCACAAACATAATTGTGTTTGCGGGGGAACTTAGATCTTGGATAGTTCATTTTTGCATCCGTCACAATGAGAGATTATTCAGGAAATTTGAAGAAACTAATGTATTAATTCGTTTAAAATTGCGGCAACTGGCCCTTCACAGCATTAGCACGAAAATGTGGAGGGAAGGTTTTGCATTTTCCATTTGAACACATTCAGAGTGGCTGCAAGTGTGTTTAGAAATGCATGCATTCTAAGAGAAAAGATGCACTAAACTTTGAGGCAAAATAGAGAGAGGCTGCAACTGTGTTTAGAAATGCTTACATTTATTTATGCACTAAACTTAGGCATTTATTTATGCACTAAACTTAGGCAAATAGAAAGAAGGGGCAAAATATGCAGGAACTTTGAAGCATGGTTTACCTTCTCGGGGCCGTCGATTGGAAGTCGGGCAAGCGCTGGGAACATCACCACGACTGGGTACAAACATGTATGAATCTCGGGTGAGGGCCACCGAATTCCAATTGACCGAAGATACACTACAAGTTTCCCTTCTAATCGTCCCCGCAACCATCAATCGTATTTTCAGGACAACGAACAAATGAGCCAAACCAGTGATGCCAGTACATATCTCGAGGTTGAATTTTACAAGCACACAAATTCCATGGACGCACAAAAGATGACGCTGAAGCTGAAAATTCAAGATTCTGGCATGGAGATTATTGGATTTACAGTAGGTCTCAAAGAGTGAGACATGTAGCCAAAACCAGTGGAGGCAATGCAAAGCACTAAAAGTCTAAAAGTTGCAAGAGCAGGTCGTCGAGAGCCGTAGAGCCAACCCAACTACAAAAGACCAAAATACCCAAGAAATCCAGAGGGTAACGCATTTGCAAAAGGGCCAAAGAGCTTCAAGGCCAGGTTGTGAAAACCCTTCGACGCGGACCTGGACCTGCAACTAGTGACGCACTATTGTGGGAGGGAGAACAGCAACTCATTTTTTGGGATTTTATTGGGACTAAAATAATGACCATTTCACAATATTCTGAAAAAGTCCACGAAAAGCAAGAATAGGTTCAAAGAGTGAGAAGCATCTGTTCGAGAACAGTTTTCAAGGTCAGATCTATCATTCTTTGGTTTTCGAAAATCGTATTTTAAGTTCCTTCCGTTTCTGTAGAGCTAACGAGAAACAAGTTACCAAGCTATTGTAAAACTCTTTTACGCAGAAGCCACATCCGAATGTATCAGAGCCAGGTTTCGATCCTGGGACCTGTGGGTTATGGGCCCACCACGCTTCCGCTGCGCCACTCTGATAACTGGTTTTACATTGATGTTCACTAGGTTCAGCTAGAAATAGAATCATTCAATGCCTAATCCCCTTCCCTAACTAACCTAACCTAGTTAAAACTGGCTTGAACGCGGGCTGCATGACCGAATGTCCTTCCCAGATCTCCCACACATCAAACTCCATAATTCCTGTAACCTCCCATGATCAGGCCTCAAACATTCCCGAGCGCATTCAATACTTCATGCATGCATCCTGCCGAATGGGTGCTCTACTTCCACCATTCATTGATCCTTCAACACCCATGTCAAGATGGCAGTACGATTCCCATGGTTGGACACCCTCCGTGGGGGTCATTATTGATGAATTTGCAAAGCTATGGTCAGATCACTTTGCTATGTAATGTTAGTCATTGCAAAATTTCATTGATACCAGCTAGCATTTACACTACACGGTTGGACACCCTCCGTGGGGGTCATTATTGATGAATTTGCAGAGCTACGGCCAGATCAATTTGCTATGTAATGTCCGTTGGCATTGCAAAATTTCATTGATACTACAAATAAAAGTGGTTTTTGGATTGTTTTCTTGTGCTACGATTTTATCATACTAAATGTGAATACAAAATGGCTTTGACCATTTCTTTTCATGAAGTTAGTTTGCATTTTGTTGCTCAACATATCTCCATGACAAGACAGTGGGAGAATTTTGTGTCAATTATTTCGCTACCCTGTAAACCACATGCAGCTCCACTTACACACAATCTTGTTTAAAGTAGTCGTAGTCGGAGGGTGTAGTATTCAGTGTTTGATATTTTCAGTAACGCATAACCTTCGTCCATACTCCAGCAACCAAGGGAGGAATAGAAACGCCATGAGTGGTGTTGCCTTAATGACGCACTTCAGAAGTAGGGAACATGCGCAATGGGCCCAAAAGAGAAAGGGGGGAATTAAACAAATCCTCCTATTGATTTGGCACAACAAAATATTCAGCAAGGGGGCATAAACATGGTACCATTGGGCAGTAGTACAGAATGATGACTTTAGTTTAGTGTTAGGTTTACCTTTTTGTATTGGTTTGGTTGTTTATCTACGCAGATAAGTGTTTTCTGGAAGGTTACAGTTTGTTAGGATGAAGAGCTCAGTGTTGAGTTTACTTGGTTTGGTTTGGTTTGTTATCTACATAGATAATTATTTTAGATAGGTATTTTATGGAAGGCTTGAGTTTGTTAGGAGATCTCTTCTTTTATTAGTCTATGGTTTTGGTTCCATCAGATTGTATGCTTTTCTTTGGTCAAAGATGTAATACTATATATTCAGTTCAAGTTGAACGGCACAGAGAAGTGTTTTTTGTGTGTTTCTTCTTTAGTTCACTATAGACAGTGTTCTATTCTTTGATTGTTAGATTAATTATTTGCTGGAAAATGGGGGAAAACCAAGCCTGAAGAATCTCTCGGAATTCCTCACACATGTCCCAAAAAGAAAAGGGAGAAATCAAAGCTAATCCTCCTGCTTCAGCCATTGGATTGGCACAACAAAATATTCAGTAAGGGGGCATAAACATGGGACCATAGGGCGGTAGTAAAGAATTAGGACATATTAGAAAATTTCCAGAGGGTGAGCTAGGGGTTTTGTTCAAATTAGCACCCTGCTGACTTGGTAGAGAGTGAAAGTAAGATCTAGTTTCCGAGTGTTCTTCTTGTCTTAGCTCTGTTGAAATAGACCTTAATAAAAGATTCAGGTAAGGGGGCATAAACATGGGACCATAGGGCGGTAGTACAGAATTAGGACATATTAGAAAATGTCCAGAGGGTGAGGTAGGGGTTTTGTTCAAATTAGCATTCTGCTGACTTGGTAGAGAGTGAAAGTAAGATCTAGTTTCCGAGTGTTCTCCTTGTCTCAGCTCTGTTGAAATAGACCTTAATATACATATGTTTGTGTCCAACAACTTTCCAGTTGTTTAATCATCAGAGTTTGGGGTTTCCCGTTGAGATCCCTAACAAATCCAATAAAGACTTGTAATCTATGTCCTGATGGTCACAATGCTTGAGCTCGGAAGGATTGTGTCTCAATCAACTTCTACTGGGAAGTACTCACTGCACATCTTGTTCAATACACTCCCGTCTTGACGATTTTCAACTAGCATTCTGTATTTGAAGGCAGGGAATTTTATCACAGGGTAAGAGTATGGATATGATAAAAAAGACCATTTGTTTGTAATTGCAGAAGCATAGATATCACATTTGTTTTGTAATTGCAGAACCATTGATAGCCCATTTCTTTTGCAATTGGAGAAGCATTGAGAAACCCAATTGTGTTGGGGTTTGGGAGCAGAGTTAGATGTACTCATTGCTTGTCAATGGCTCGCTCTGGTGCACTGATGCATTGAAGTCTTGCTTTCTATTGCAGAGTTCCCCTTACAGGAAATTTCCTGCTGTCCAGTAATATGACTTGAACCACAGCAACTTTATGTAAATCCATGAGGCAAAAACTTGGTCAAACTCCTTTTCTTCCCTCATACTTCTTTACTGTGCAGTATTTTAATAATCATGATAATAATAAGTTTCCTTCCGATTCGTTAATGTTAATAATAATAATAATAAATTGTAAATATGAGCAACGAAATAATAAAAAAAACAGTGTCTTCAAAGCAAATTTCATATCTAATCCTTTGAAACTGAGGTTGGGGATAGGTTAAGCAAACAAGTATCGAAAGTTTGGCTTTTGAAGTGGTTCACATATATTTTTGGTCTTTGGATTTGATTTTGGTTCACATTTGGCTTTTGAAGTGGTTCATATATATTTTTGGTCTTTGGATTTGATTTTGGTTCAGAATTATTTCTCGCTGCTTTTCAACGCCTCTGATGCACTGAGTCTTGCTTCTTATTGCAAATTTACATCTACTACGGGAAACTTGGAAATTAGTAAAATGAATAGAATCATCGCGAATCTTTGTAAGTTTAAAAGAAGTCTTGCTTTTCATTGCAGAGGTTCCAGTTAGAGGAACGTTGAGGCCCATTGCAGAGGTTCCAGTTATGGGAACGTTGAGACCCAGTAAAGTGACTTGAATGATTATAACTCTTTGTAAATTGAAGAGACAAAATCTCAGGCAAACTTTTCGTTTTTTGGTTGGGGTCATCATAATTGAATTCTTTTACAGTTATTTAATTGTTTTGAGTGCATTAATAATAATAATAAATTTTTGGTCCATTTTTTTAGTATTTAAAATCCATTTATAATACTAAAAATCCGTTTATAACTATAATATATGGATTCAATATTTTGAAAAATCTGTGTCATTTGGATTGTTGAGATTTCATAACTTAAATCTATAATTCCAAAAAATTTATGTAAGATTTTAGGTAAATTCAATCTAAAAATATGCCTACAAAATCTCCAAAACATATAACTGGGAGATCAGGATTAATTTTTTTGTTCCCTTACATTAATAATAATAATAAATAATTTAAATGTAAATAATAATAAAAAAATCTCCCCTATAATAATATTTTTTTTTATAAATAACAAAATAATATAAAAATAACTAATTTTATATTTAATTTGGTAAAATTGGAAACAATGGAATAAACCAAGTGATTTTAATAATTCTCCAGTGCATTAGTGCATTACAGAAATGGAGAATCCACATGAAACCCTTCTTCCAAAAAACTATATTACAATGGAATGTTTTTTATTTTTATTTTTATTTTTCTATAAATATTATTAAAAATTATATTTGGATTCTTATTAAGAACCCTGGAGAAACCAATAAAATTAAAAGAAAAGGAAATGGATTTTTAAATACAAATTTGGATTCTCATTAAGAAATCCGAAAGAACCAATAGAATTTAAAAAGAAGAAGGAGAAATGAATTCTTAAATATAAACCCATGTTTATTTGATTATATGCTTTGTTGCTAATCAAAGAGGGAAGAAGATGAGAATTTCAAATTAAAGCTAAAACTAAAACTGGGCATCCAATTTGAAGGGAAGGTTTTGACGATTTACTTATCCACCTTTCATAGTCTAAACGGCTCGTGATCGTGAGAAATTTATTTTCAACATTTTTTATGAAATGACTTCATCTTTGCATAACATACTTTGTCTATCATTAAGGTTCAATCCAATTGTTAACTGTATTGACCGTCTATGTCATTCTTATATTTGGTTTTTGATTATACTCTGAACTTAATAGGATGATGAAGTGTAAGGTGGTAAAGTAGGAATTATTTTTGGACAACTCTGGTTTTTTATTACATTTCAAATTTAATAGGATGACGAAATGTAAGGTTGTAAAGTAGGAATCATAGTGATAAATTTCCCCTAAAATTTTATTATCTTAAATCTATTTTATTTAGTTAATTAAATATAATTTTATATTTAAATGAAAATTATAATTTTTTTTTCATATATTATTTTAATGTTTTTATTAAAATTAAGTTAATGTTAATTAGCTTTTCTTAGTATATTATTTGTGAGATTACATATTACGTGAAGTATATATAATATACTTTTTTTTGTTGAACCATCCAATTATGTTGGAATAGGCAAATTGTACCATTAAAAATTCCACATGTTAATATGTTAAACTAAATATAAATACGATTATAAATAATAAATAAAATAATATGTAATTCAATATGTTATATTATTATGATGATGATGATGGTGGTGGTGGTGGTTAACGTCCACTGAGACCAAATTGGTCTATCGGACCTATAATTTTCTTAGTTTTTAATTGTTTGGCTCTTCGGACCTATAATTTTCTTATCGGACCTATCGGACCTATAATATGGTTTATATAATTTTTTTTAATTATTATAATTATTTAATTTATTTGATGGTGATTCAATAAGGCAATGGGAGATAAAATGATTAACTTAGGGGTAACAAAATGATACATTATATTATATATGTAAGGTATCAAATTGAAAAAAATATGGACTACACAAACACTTATAGGATTTCTTTGTTTTGGATATGCGTGAATGCTTTTAGATTTTCTTTGTTCTGGATATGTTGCTCAGTCACTATCGCTTAGTTAGGGTTGGCATATACTTCTGTGGATGGGCTGCACAATGGAGAATTAGAAATTTTCTATCACGATGGCATCGTCAGTGGTGGGCTTCCAAACAACACTAAGGAGGTATGACCTATCTATTGTTGAGAAAGGGACACAAGTTTGTCCAAGAATGCATACATGGCATGTCTGACCCAAGATCTATTTATCTTGAGATCAGTGCAATGGACACTTTCACAAAGGTATTGTCCTGAGCTCTTTGCTCCTTTTGTTTTGTCTCATAAAATGTGCTTTGTCTCTTGGGCAGTGGAGTCATTGGTGGTTCCAAATTCTGTGCTCAAATGGTCTTTTTTACCTACAAATTGACCTAACAACTTGAGCCGTGGGTTGCAAAGGAGCCTGAAAATTTTCAGATATTCATAAAGAGCATGAGTGGGAAGTCTTGTTCTATATGGACAAACATCATTACCTTTGTCTCCTCTTTAAAGCAGACCATTGTGAAAGATTTGGGGCTTCCTGTACAGTATCAAAGTATTCAATATGAAGGGAAGGTGCTCAATGATTCTTCACAAATCCAAAACCATAATATTAGAAGGAACTCAACATTAATCTTGAACTCAACGCTGAGAGGAGGAGCTTCAGGAACAAGTACTTCAGGACACATGAATCAAAATGGGAAATGTAACACTTTTAAAGATGTGAAAGGGAAGTCTCTGTCCTCAACATACCAGATTCAAAGCATTCTAGGTCCCTACATTGTTGACCAAATGGAGCATCCTCTTGCCATGGAATAAGCCTTCCAGAGGTATTTCTTTATTCATGAATCTTTAATCTAAGGCGGTTAATGTAAATATGATGGCTTCTGGCCCAAAGCAGAATCCTTACACCAGTGGATTTTCTCCACTTGGGCAGACAATTGTGATTTTTATCTATGCTCCAAAGGGTTTTTCATTGTACAGTTCGATGTAACACAAAAGGATATGGATTTTGCTCTAAATGAAGGGCCATGGTTTTGGGGTAGAGCAAGGCTCTTTATAACTCCATGGTTTCCATATTTGGATGCAACAAATATGATTGTCACAACGCAACTAGTTTGGGTGAGACTCATAAACCTCCCCTTTCCTTTTTGACATCATCAGGTTCTTGAGGGTATTGAAAACACTTTGGGCAATTTCAAAAAGAGGGACAAGGAAAGAACTAAGAAAAGTATTTTTACATTTTCTAGAATATGTCTGGAGATTGACCTCAACAAAGGTTTACCAGATCATATAATTTTGAAACATAAAAACTTTTAGTGGTCACAAGCCTTAGACTATGAGAATATGACATTCAAATGTCATTTTTGTTTTCAAATAGGACATCTTCAAAACGCATGCCCACAGGCAAAAAAATCCCAAAAAAGAAAAAGGCTCACAAGACAAAGGGATGGTAGTTTTTAGATCCACATCTCTCAGAAGAAGAAGAAGAAGACACCATGGAGAATCCAACAAAAGAAGAAGGGGGAAGTCAAGATGAGAATATTAATGATATTCTCCTTCAAGGTGGGAGAATTTTAGTAGAAAATCATGATTCAGATCATCAGATAAATATGGTACACAAAGAGGATGGCACGGTGGGCACTAAGTGCGTTTAAGTATTCAAAATCTATGATTCAGACAAAGAGTATCCTCCAAATACATTTGCGAGTGATATGGCTTTGGTTCTAGTGGACCCAAAGCTGGGGAATGGAAACATATCTAGAAAAAGAAAGGGAAGAAGGTGAAGATAAGTGATTTCTATATTACTTGAGCTTCCCCCTTGTATTGTAATTTTATTTTCTCTTCTTTTTTTTTCAATTTTTTGCTCCACTTCATTGTCATGTGGCCGGAGGTTTTGAATGCTTATTGTTACGTGTAGTATAGGGTATATGAATGGACCAACATTTGATGTCAATCTTGGGTTTGTGGATTTTGAGGTGCGGCATTGGAAATGCCAAAGAAAGAATCTAGCGACATGGAAAAAAACCCTATTTTTTCTAGAAATTGCTCAACACCTTGAGTTTCTGCACCAATCAATATCTTGTTCCATCCTGCACTCAAAAGCGTTCAATAGAAACAAAACCCTTGCTATTGTAAACATTAATCTTGCAGTCTACCAACATTGAAAGCAAAACCTAACAACTGAAAAGCAAACCTTAATTGATAATTGAAAGACAAACTCTAATTGTTGAAAGTTGAAAAGAAAACCTAACTATTGGAAAATAAAAGGTAAACCCTAACTAGTGACAATTGGAAAACAAGCCCTAATTATTGGCAAGTGAAGAGTAGGCCCTGTCTAGTGGTAATTAAAGAGAAAACCTTAACCACTAGCGATTAGAAAGAAAACCCTAACTATGAAAATGCAAATCCTAGCTACTAATCAATTTCGAAACCTGAGCATTTACTTAAGCAAATGTAAACACTGACTAATAAAAAAGAAAGACAATTGAAACACAAATCTCAAATAAAAAACCAAGCTTATTAGGATGTAGTGCACAATTCTATTAAAAACCTCTCTATGAAAATCCAAAGAATCACTTCCAGCTCTATCTATGACACACTTATTTCAAGCGTGATGCACTAATTGAATAAGCAACTTCAAAAGTATTAATAAGAATCTCCCTAGTGCTCACGTTCAACACTCAAATCTCACAAACCAATCATCTCATTGTTTTAACTATGAAGCCAATTATGGAAATAACTCATTCATAAATAATGACAAACAAGGGATAGATATATTAAAAAAAAAGCTTTTTAATACTCACAATTACAAACTACCAATGCATTTGTAATAACTCAACCAAATTACAGAGTTTAACTTTGATGTTCAAAATCCAAATCCTTTTTTTTTTTTTAAGGGGTGGCTAGTCCCATGTAAAAGCTTTATATTAGGCCCAATGTACAATTATTTTACATATATACAGCTGAAATCCTTGTTTGTCATCATGGAGTAATCATATAACAAAGAGACTAATTCATTATATTAAAATATCATAGCTGGAAAAACTTTAAATATCATAAGCCAAAGACATAACACTTATGCTCTGTATGTCCCATGTCTATGCTGCTCCAGATCTTTTTGGAATACATGCAAGTCAAGCGAATGTACATATATGCTCTTTTATATATCTTATATAAATATAATCAAGCTTTTTTCGTCCTGAAAAACGCTTATGCTCTGTTCTGATTGTCAATCGTTAACAAATTGAAAAATACATACAAGTAGTGATGCTGCTAACAAAGCTCGATCCACTTCAAACTTTAGAGTGCAGTGAAACTCATTATTATTCATATTATCAATTATAAACTTCAAGTTCTAAATGGATCTGATACAATTCCATATTATTGCCAATAATGACCAAAATTCGAGACTCCGAGAACGACTCTTGAGACAAAGTACAACATAGCCCAAATTGCTTCAGTACGCGTATATGGGATGTATCACAGCGAAGGAGCATTGTCCACGCGATGATTAAACACACCAATGAATTATAACTACGATGCTTGCCACATATTTTAACCACGCATACACATAAACATTTCCAGAAAATGACAAGATAAAATTAATATAACACCAGGGAATATGTATATCAAAACATAGTGTATAAACTATGCTCTGGAAACCATTAGATCTGAGATCAATCAACACAGTTAACTCACGTAAATCAGAGACAACAATACCAAATACAATTGCTGCAACCGATTAAATGAATAAACAAAGGAAAAGGATTGGTGGGCCCAAACCAACCAACGCATCCCTTATGTAATAAATCTAAGTTACATACATGAAATAAAGCATTGAACGCACATAGATCTGAAATAAAATCTGGCATGAGTCTGGTACATTGAATGATACTCAGTCTTTTACATTAGAAGCCATGTGCTCGAGGTCTAGACTGACAATACGAAACTTGAATAATATCCTCTCCTCCGGGGCTTTTTATACATATTACAGTACGAATTTAGGCTATAACAACCTATTTTTGAAATCTCAACATGATTTAGCAATTTTGGGAAAATGTGCATTTTTAACAAATTCGCCACAAACAACCATTCGTATATTTTGGCCATGGAAAATTGTGAAAAAATACTCTCTTTTAACTCAATTTTCCACACTGGGAACAAAACCCATGTCCCAAAATTTTGAGACTCGTTGTCATCTGTACACAAATCAAAGGTGAAGTTGCTTATTTGAAAACTGATGCGAATTTGGGGTAGATGTGTTAATTAGCTCCTATAAATCCACACGTGTGACCTTGGCGCGTCTTTAGTAATGTGCGATCATGAAAACATCATTGTGGACACAAACCATGTCTTATTTTTCTCCCAGAAGTGCGCCAATATGTCAAACCCCAAATGAGTGTAGGAATTGTATTTGAAGCAGGACCAGGGCTAGCGATTGGTGCATTTAGTAATGAATTGTTGATGCATGTATATATTTGACCAGAATTTCATATGCCTTCTTGAGAACCTAAATTAACAAAATCACCATCATTAATAACAATTTTGATATAATTCTTATTGAAACAAAGGGAATATATTAAGTAATGAAAAATTATCTAGTCACACTCTAGGTTTAAGATTGATTAGGTGATCAAATTTTTGCTCAAAAATGAAAGTGCCCAAAAAGTCTTGAAACCATTTTCAAGTCGAAGTGCTCATTGTTTTGAATTCAACGACGTTCGTTTCACCTCAATCCAACACCATATGCCCCAGATATCACGTTTTGGTTGTTTTCCCAAACATGGAAAATTTGAATACCTCTGTTTATTGGGTTGACCGTACTGCTGAGTCAACATGGTGATTGTGTAGGGTACGAACCAATGAGAGGCTACCAAGTGTCATACTCTAGTTGATTTGAATTTGGGCACATTTGATTGGTTTGTGGTAATTTGTGGTGGACCGATAAAGTGGTGCCATGTGGCATCCCATCAGAGGCCAAAATTTTGTTATGGGTCTGGGCGTGGCTCGAGAGGTTTGAACACGGGACGATCAAAAAATAGAGCGCCTTATCAATAGGTCGAGCAATGGTTATTGATAACCATAGAATCAAAATGCTATTTAAACTTTATGTTGGCGCCCATCGGAGGAAGGGGTTAGGCCCGGTCGTGTGAATCCATACGACGCTTGGCGCAACAATGGAGAGGGGGATGGAGACCTTAGCCTGACCCCTGGTCACACCTGCATCCAAATGACCCTTGACGGAGTTTAAAAGGTGCTATGGTGGAAGGGTGCTTGGTAATAGCCTCGGCCCGTAAGCATATGCTTTGTCAAATGACTAAGCTCCAGGTCGAAGGCGCTTGCGAAGGGCACTTTGGCAAGGGGGCTAGCCCTAGGACCATTGGACCATCCACACGACCAACGCCAAAGTTTAAGGGGCCTAGTGGGAAGGGCGGGCGGTTAGCCCAACTTTTGGACCCGTGGCACCCATAAGACCTCGACCTCGAGTTCAAGGGTTAGGCAAGCAGGGGCGGGTGTTAAGGCCCAGCCCTCGGCCCCATGTGGCCTTTATGATCATGATTTTCAGAGTTGAGGGGTCAGAGGAAAATTTAATGACCTTACAAAATTCACTGGCATAGGACGAATTTGTCGTTTGGTTAGAAGAATTCAGGGAAGAATTATAGGACCGTTAGACAGATGGTCCGATTTGTAGGATGATTAACAATAAAACTCATATGGGAGCTTGGAGAGCCATATCTTTTAATTTTTTGGGCCAAATAGAGCTCATAAAGAGTCCAATTAGAGGTTCTTGGACATTCTAAATCCATAGGTGACCTCTAATTTTTTATTTGAGCACATCTAAGTAGACTTTTTATAGGTTTGAGACTAAGGGTGTATGGATCAATCAGGGTTTGGAAGCAGTTCTAAAAGGTGTTTGAGCATGGAGAATGCCTTGTAGGGATTTTCTCACATTCAGAAGTCTACTGCAGCAACTGTTACTTGTAGGGTTTATCTCAAGTTCACTTTTCTCATTATGTTATGTTGCGGGAAGTTTTGTTTATGTGCTTCAATGTGGAATTGAAGTGCTCACATGCTCATTTTAGCTCATTTTAGTTGGAGTATCGAATCTTTGTAGGAGATGCTTCGTGTTGCTGCCGTTTGTGAGAGTTCTTTGTCGGAGAACATTACCTTGTAGGGGTAATAGCCACATGTTTTCATCAACAACAATTTATGTACTTCATTATTCTACTGAATATATGAGTGGTATAGCTATGTTGGCAGACCCGAAGATGTAGCCCAAGAGGGGTGAACTATGTCAACAAATATTTTGTTATCTCTTCATTATGCCTTCTTGAGTTTGGTGCTATTATGTTGCTTATGTTAAGTTACATGTGAAGACTAATTCATGACTTGAAGAGACATTGGAAAAACCTGTTTGTTTCAAGACCCATTTTACCTTACAAAGCGTCAACACAGTCTTATATTTTTATTTTATTTGATTGTGGAGAAAAGGAAGAAGACACCTATTCCATTTTCAGATCATTTGGTATCAGAGAAAAGTTGACAAAGTTGCAAGAATGGGCAGCAAAAAGAGTCTCCAAGAGCTAGAGAAGCATAATTTGGCTCTTTGTATGGAGAACATAGATTTGATAAGGATGCTAGAGATGACTGAAGAGGAGAAGAGACGCATGCGATTTCAGTTGCAACATGTGTTTGAAGAACACATTGCTGAAATTTCTACACCTATACCAACAAGAGAAACCTCTATAATGAAGCCAATATGTGGTCATGGTTCAAATAGTGGTTTTGGACCATATGTGGAAGATGATGCATGTGCATTTTGCAAATATCTTCAAAAAGAAAACCATATGCTAGTGGATAAGTGTGGGTGGCTAGAGTCATCTGCAATATCATTATCATCATCGTCAGAAGCTGAAAAAATGAATGACAAATTTAAGGAGGTAATTAACATTTCAAGTACCATTCCTTCTGTTTATGTGCATAACACTTCTTTTGCATTTGAGCAACATACCAAAGGCATATGTATGAAGTTGATTTCCAAGATGGGTTATGAAGGTGGAGGCCTTGGCATAAATGGCCAAGGTATTGCCAATCCAATTATGGTTGAGGAGAGACCAAAGTATCACGGATTGGGATATAGTCGAAGAGAGTTTGGAGAATGATCTAAACATCTTGAGGCACATCAACCATCTGAGGATGAGATGTCACCACCTTGTGACAATGTTCATTCATCTCCCAAGTGAGATGAATGCTTGAAGGGACCTTGCATGGCATCGTCCACTCCACTCCGTCAAAGCTGCAACCCTAGAGACATGTATAACTCTCATGGGTGTTTTCCAATGCATGGTAATTTTGAATACTTGTGGAATAAGTACCCTTGTACTTTTTGTGATGCATTTGACCATTGCATGGCTGTATGTGAGAAATGTATGATAATGGTTAAAAGAATGAATCAAATTCTAGGCATTAAGCATAATGAATCTCCTTCGCGTGAGAGAAATTATATGTCAACAAACAAGAGAAAGTTATTCTATGCCCATTGCGAGATGCATGGGTATGGACCTGAATGATGTTGGAAGTTACATTCAGAGATTTGTTCAAAGAAAATAAAAGAGATTGTGAAACATAATGCAAGGGAAACAAGAGGTGGCGAAGAGGACTCGAAACAATCCTAAGCAACCTTCAAAGCAGAGATGACGCAAGAAGAGAACCCATAAGCCTAGGAGAGGCATAGTTTGGGTAGACTTATTGTAAAGTTGTTTTGTAAATTTTGTAACTAGTTGTCTCTAGTGAGACTTTGTGGAAGCTTTTTCAGTGGGATTTTTTCGGTCTAATTTCTCTAAAATCCAGTAGGAATTTATTGAAATCACAAGCTTGATGGGTAACCTTGCACAATCGAAGTGCCCTAAGAGTTTTTCAGGGTGCTGAATCCATATATATAGTAAAAAAACCAGTTTAAATTATACAAATCAAGATTTCGCCTCATTTTTTTTGGTCGGGTTTTGGCACCGAAAAATCCAAAAAGTCGCACTAAAGACAACTCCATTTTGTAATTACTTCTTGTTGTTTACTTGTTTAGGTATTTTTGTAAAGTGAACAATCATTGTCACTATGTTCAACAAGTAGATGTTTTTTTATTGATGTTGTATTGGCTTATTTATAGTCCACATGTTCAAGGACTTTTGTGATTGTACAAGATTGTCATTCAAAGTTGTCTACAAGTTTGTCACATGTTCACTCATACAATTATTCGATATGAAACTTGTGTGAATGGAATCTTTGTTTTCAATATTGTGCAAGATGACTATGTATTGTAGGCAAGGCCAATTATATCATTGAAAATTTTGCAACAATGTACTTTTTATGCACAAGCTCAACTTGAAGATGTTAAAGCAAATTTATGTTGTTTATGAATTCCAAGATGGAGTCAAGTTTGTCTTCAACAATTTAACTTCAAGATGTGGTGTTTTTGAGTCATGCAAAGATGAGATTAAAGAGAATGTTCAAATTCCACTCATCAATATTTTGTTCTTGCATCAACGATAAGAATGTTGGCTCAATTCTTAATAGGGCAATAGGTCTTCACACAGAAGATAGGTGAAATGCCTTGATTGGGGCTTGAAGGGAATCGATTGAAAAGTAAGAATTTTGGATTGAATTTTTGGGTGTTTTTTAGTTTCAACCTCTTTATATTGACTAGGGGAGTAAACTTTTGGAGTTTAAAAGTTCCTAGTTGGGAGGTGTGATCACTTGACCAAATTTTTGTTCAAAAATGAAAGTGCCCAGAAAGTGTTAAAATAGACGTCAAGTTGAATTTATCGTCATTCTGAATTCAATGACGTTCATTTCACCTCAATCCGACACCATATGCTCTAGATATCGTGTTCTAATCATTTTCACAAATAGGTAAAATTTGAACAGGTCGATTCACTATGTTGATCGTACTGCTGATTCAGTAGGGTGACTGTGTAGGGTATGAGCCAATGAGAGGCTGCTAAGTGTCATCCTCTGGTTCGTTTTAATTTGGATGCATTTGATTGGTTTGTGGTCATTTGCGGTGGACCAATGAAGTGGTGCCACGTGGCTGAGTCATGCGCTGCCATGTGGCACCCCAACAAAGGCCAAAATTTTGTTATGGGTCGGGGTGTGGCCCAAGAGGTTCAGACACGAGACCTTCCATCCAACAACAGAGTGCCTTACTAATAGGCCGAGCAATGGTTCTTGATAACCATGTAACCGAAATTTTATTTAAACTTTATGTTAGTGCCCATTGAAGGAAGGGGTTGGGCTGCTAGCCCCAGACCCCGGTCACGTGAATCCATATGACCCTCAACACAACAATGGAGAGGGGGCTTGAGACCTTATCCTGATCCTTAGTCACACCTACATCCAAATGACCCTTGGTGGAGTTTAAAAGGCGCTACGGTGGAAGGGTGCTTGGTAATAGCTTTGACCCGTGGGCATATGCTTCGCCAAATGATCACAAATCCAGGTCGAAGGCGCTTGCGAAAGGGCGCTCTGACAAAGGGGCCAGCTCCAGGTCCTTTGGACGATCCACATGGCCAACGCCAAAGTTTAAGGGGTCCAATGGGAAGGATGGGTAGTTAGCCCAACCCTTGGACCCGTGGCACCCATAAGACCACGACCCCGAGTTTAGGGGCTAGGCTGGCGGGGTTGGGAGTTAAGGCCCAACCCTCAGCCTCATGTGGTCTATATGACCACGATTTTCAGAGTTGAGGGGTCAGAGGAAAATTTAATGATCCTTCAAAATGCATTGGTAAAGGCCAAATTTGCCGCTCGATTAACGAAATTCAGGGTGGAATTGTAGCACTGTTAGACATATGGTCCGATTTGTAGGATGATTAAAAATAAAACTCATATGGGAGCTTGGAGAGCCACATATTTTTGTTTTTTTTGGCCAAATGGAGCTTAGAAATAGTCTACGTAGGGTTTGTTGGATGTTCTGAATCCATTGGTGACCTCTAATTTATGATTTGAGCATATTTAACTAGCCTTTTGGTAGGTTTGAGACTAAGGGTGTATGGATCAATCAAGGTTTGGAAGAAGTTCTGGAAGGTGTTTGAGCATAGAGAAGGCCTTGTAGGGGTTTTCTCACCTTCAAAAGCCTATTGTAACATATGTTACTTGCAGAGTTCATCTCAGGTTCACTTTTCTCATTTCGGTTGGAGTAAGGAATATTTGTAGGAGATGCTTAATGTTGCTGCTGTTTGTGAGAGTTCTTTACAGGAGAACATTACCTTGTAGGGTTAATAACCACATGTTTCCATCAAAAAACATTTATGTACTTCATTTTTCTACTTAATATATGAGTGGTCTAGTTATGTTGGCAGGCCCAAAGATGTAGCCCAGGATGGGTGAGCTCCGACAACAAATATTTTGTTATCTCTTCATTATTCTTGCATGATTTTGGTGCTATTATGTTGCTCATGTTATGTTACATGTGAAGACTAATTTATGACTTGAAGAGAGATTGAAAAAACATTTTTGTTTCAAGACCCATTTTACCTTGTAAAGCGTCAACACAATCCTATTTTTTTATTTTGTTTGATTGTGGAGAAGAGGAAGAAGACACCTCCTCCATTTTTAGATCATTTGGTATTGGAGCCAAGTTGACCAAGTTGCAAGAATGGGAAGCAAAAAGAGTCTCCAAGAGATAGAGGAGTATAATTTGGCTCTTCATATGGAGAACATAATGTTGAGAAGGATGCTAGAGATGATTGAAGAGGAGAAGGGACACATGTGACTTTCAGTTGCAACATGTGTTTGAAGAACAAGTTGCTAAGATTTCTACACCTGTAACAACAAGAGAAACCTCCAAAATTAAGCCAGTATGTGGTCACGGTTCAAATAGTGGTTTTGGACCATATGTGTAAGATGATGCATGTGAATTTTGAAAATATCTTCAAGAAGCACACCATATGCTAGTGGACAAGAGTGGTGGCTTGATTCATCTGCAATATCACTGTCGCCATCATTAGAAGTTGAAAAGATGAATGACGAGTTTAAGGAGGTAATTAGAATTTCAAGTACCATTCCTTCCGTTTATGTGCATAACACTTCTTTTGCAATGTTTGAGAAACATATCAAAGGCATATGTATGAAGCTGCATTCAAAGATAGGTTATGAAGGTGAAGGCCTCGACATAAATGACCAAGGTATTACCAATCCAATTATGGTTGAGGAGAAATCGAAGTATCAAGGATTGGGATATGGTCGAAGGGAGTTTGGAGAATGCTCCAAACGGCTTGAGGCATATCAACCATCTGAGGATGAGATGTAACCACCTTGTGATAATTTTCGTTCATCTCCCAAGTGAGATGAATGAATGAAGGGACCTTGCATGGCATCGCCCACTCCACCCCATCAAAGCTGCAACCCTGCAGACAGGTCTAACTCTCATGGGTGTTTTCCAATGCATGTTGATTTTGAATACTTGTGGAATAAGTACCCTTGTACTTTTTGTGATGCATTTGACCATTGCGTGGCTGTATGTGAGCAACATATGATAATGGTTAAAATAATGAATGAAACTCTAGGCATCAAGCATAATGGCTCTCCTTCGCATGAGAGAACTTCTATGTCGTAAAACAAGAGAAATTTCTTTTGTACCCATTGCATGATGCATGGGCATGTCATTGAATGATGTTGAAAGTTACATCAAGGGCTTTGTTCAAAGAAATGAAAAGAGATTGTACAACATAATGCAATGGAAAAAAGAGGTTGCAAAGAGGACTCACATCAATCCTAAGCAACCTTCAAAGCAAAGATGATGGAAGAAGAGAACCCATAAGCCTAGGAGAGGCAAAGTTTGGGTAGACTGATTGTAAAGTTGCTTTGTAAATTTTATAACTACTTGTTGTTCTTTACCTGTTTAGGTATTTTTGTAAAGTGAACAATCATTGTCACTATGTTCAACAAGAAGATGTTTATCATCGATGTATGTATTGACTTATTTATAATCCACCTGTCCAAGGACTTTTGTGAATGTACAAGATTTCCATTCAAAGTTGTCTACACATTTTTTATGTGTTCACTGATACAATTATTCGATATGAAACTTGTGTGAATAGAATCTTTGTTTTCAAGATTATACAAGATGACTATGTTTGATAGGAAAGACCAATTATATCATTGAATTTTTTTAGCAGTGTACTTTTTATGCACAAGCTTAGCTTGAAGATGTTAAAGCAAATTTATGTTGTTTTCGAATTCCAAGATGGAGTCAAGTTTGTCTTCAACAATTTAACTTCAAGATGAAGTGTTTTTGAGTCATGAAAATATGAGATTAAAGAGAATGTTCAAATTCCACTCATCAGTATTTTGTTCCTGCATCAACAATAAGAATGTTGGCTCAATTCTTAACAGAACAGTAGGTCTTCACGAAGAAGATAGGTGAAGTGTCTTGATTGGGGCTTGAAGGGCACCAATTGAAAAGTAAGAATTTTGGATTGAGTTTTTGGGTGTTTTTGAGTTTCAGCCTCATTATATTGACTAAGGAAGTAAACTTTTGGAGTCCAAAAGATCCTAGTGGGTAGGTGTGATTGGGTGATCAAATTTTTGCTAAAAAATGAAAGTGCCCAAAAAGTTTTGAAACTGGCGCCAAGTCAAAGTTCTCGTCGTTCTCAATCCAACAATGTTCATTTCACCTCAATCCGGCGCTGTATGCTCCCGATATTGCATTTTGATCGTTTTCTCAAACATGTAAAATTTGAACAGGTCTGTTCACTGGGTTGACCGTAGTACTGAGTCAGTAGGGTGACTATGCATGGTATGAGCCAATGAGAGGCTGCCAAGTGTCATCCTATAGTTCATTCGAATTCGGGTGCATTTTAATGGTTTGTGATCATTTGTGGTTGACCAATGAAGTGGTGCCACATGGCCCAGTGATGGGCTGCCACGTGGCACCCCAATAGAGGCCAAAAGTTTGTTATCGGTGAGGCAAAAATTTTTGTTATGGGTATGGGATTGGCATGAGAGGTTTGAACACAAGACCTCCCATCCAACAACAAAGAACCTTACCAACAAGCCGAGCAGTGGTTCTTGATAACCATAGAACTGAACTACTACTTAAAATCTATGTTGGCGCCCATTGGAGGAAGGGGTTGGGCTGCTAGCCCCGACCCCTAGTCACGTGAATCCATATGACCCTCGGTGCAATAGTGGAGAGGGGGATCAATACCTTAGTCACACCTGCGTCCAAATGACCCTCAATGGAGTTTAAAAGGTGATATGGTGAAAGGGCGCTTGGTAATAGCCCCGACCCATGGGCATATGCTTTGCCAAATGACCACAATTCCAGGTCGAAGGTGCTTGCGGAAGGGCACTCCAGCAAGGGGGCCAACCCCATGTCCCTTGGACCATCCACACGACCAACGCCAAATTTTAAGGGGCTCGATGGGAAGGGCGGGCGGTTAGCCCAACCCTTGGACCCATGGCACCCATAAGACCACGAACCTGAGTTTACGGGCTAGGCCTGTGGGGGCGGGCATTAAGGCCCCTCCCTTGGCCCCATGTGGCCTATATGACCACGATTTTCAGAGTTGAGGGGTCAGAGGAAAATTTAATGATCCTACAAAATGCACCGGAGGAGAGTGAATTTGTCGCACGGTTAGCAGAATTCAGGGTAGAATTGTAGGACCATTAGATAGATAGTCCGATTTGTTGGATGATTAATAGTAAAACTCATATGAGAACTTGGAGAGCCGTTATCTCTTGGTTTTTTTTGGCCAAATGGAGATAAAAAAGAGTCCATTAGGGGCTTTTGGATGTTATGAATCCATTGGTGACCTTTAATTTTTGATTTGAACACATCTAAGTTGTCTTTTTTGTAGGTTTGAGACTAAGGGTGTATGGATCAATTAGGGTTTGGAAGTAGTTCTGGAAGGTGTTTGAGCATGGAGAAGGCCTTGTAGGGGTTTTCTCACCTTCAGAAGTCTACTACAACAACTATTATTTGCAGGGTTCAGCTCAGGTTCACTTTTCTCATTGTGTTATGTTGAGTGAAGTTTTGTTTATGTGCTTCAATGTGGAATTGTACTACTCACATGCTCATTTTAGGTCATTTCAGTTGGAGTATGGAATATTTGTAGGAGATGCTCCGTGTTATTGCTGTTTGTGAGAGTTCTTTGCATGAGAACATTACCTTGCAGGTGTAATAGCCACATGTTTCCATCAACAAGCATTTATGTACTTCATTTTTCTACTGAATATATGAGTGGTCTGGCTATGTTGGTAGGCACAAAGATGTAGCCTAGGAGGGGTGAACTCCGTCAACAAATATTTTATTATCTCTTCATTATGCCTGCATGAGTTTGATGCTATTATGTTGCTTATGTTAAGTTACATTTCAAGACTAATTAATGACTTGAAAAGACATTGAAAAAACTTGTTTGTTTCAAAACCTATTTTACCTTGCAAAGCGTCAACACGGTCCTATTTTATTTATTGTGGAGAAGTGGAGAAAGAAACCTACTCCATTTTCAAATCAAATATAATAGCCCGACAATGGTGCAAAATGATAGTAATAATGATGTAAAATCATGAGTAATCCTAGGGCAAAAAGATGGATTAAATACAACAATTGCAGGGTTTGACACTTATAAGCATATGTTATGTAATTTTATTTTTGCCACTCAGGGATCTGGTTAGATCTTGGTGAACGCACATTTATAGGTGTGTATATGCAAATTGTATTTTCTTTCAACATGAATGGAAGTACGAGTTTCTTTTCTTAGGAAAAAATAAGGCAGTGAAAGTTTTTCTATTAACATTGCATAAATTTTACATTATACTTTGTGGTAGTTCAAATGATTTGGTGAGAGTATTTGAGGGTTTAACAAGCAAGGAGGTTCCTTTATTTCAAACCTGAGGTATCGGGCAATTTTTTCAATTGGTGATGTCATAGTCCATTGGTGGTGGAAACCTCTATGGAAGGTGAAGGCACCTACTAAATCCAAATTTCTTATGTAGTTAGTTCTATCAGACAAGGTCCTAACTTGGAACCATTTACAAAAAATAGGCAAGGTGACACTTAGAAAGGGCTCCTCATGCAAACTTCATGAGGAAACAAACTATCATGACTTGGGACCATTTACAAAAGGGAGATAAGGTGGGACCTAGCAAGTGCTCCTTGTGCAAAATTCACGAGGAAACAAACTCCTATCTATCACTACACTGTGCTTACTGCTTTTAGGTTTGGCAAAAGGTTGAAGGGATTTTTTGTTTTTGTCTCTCTTTGGCATTGGTTAACTTTTGAAGCTTGCTTCTATTCTTGGTTCTCAAGGAATAAATTAGAAAGTATTCGAGCAGTGCCATATCTTGGTCCCACTGGGAATTTGGCTTGCAAGGAATGTACATGTCTATTCGAAGATAAACAACTCCCTCCTTTCCAAGTTTGTGTCTAGGTGATTGGATTACTTCTATTTTACAAGGAGATCCCCAAACAAATTCCTCCTAGGGGCTTAGGTGAACTACAAGCGGATAAATTTATTTCTTGGTGACATTTTGATGGAGCTTGTCAAGGACAAAATAACACTATTGGTTTTGGTTTTTTTCCTCCTCCCTTTTTGATTCACATAACATTCCCTTAGAATAAAAATCTAGGCAGTGAGACCAATAACCTTGAAGAACTTATGGCTCCTTTTTAGATGTTGAAATCTGCCTTAGGTAGGTTATGGGATCCTTCTAGGGATTTGGTGACCCCCTCTTGGTCATAAACTGGATGAGTGATCAAGTCAAGATTCAAAACATTGAACTACTTGCTATAGTTGGTTAAGTGAAGATGATTGCCAAAGCTTTCCAAGATATTAGGTTGACTTTATATAAAGAGTGCAAAATCAAATTTCTTATAAAATTTTCAAACAAAGCTTGAAGTTGATAAACAATCATTATTTATGATTAAATGTTGATGTATTTTGAAGTTATCATTTGTGATCAAGCCTATAATATGTCAGTTAGAGACTTAATTTCCTCTTTAAACACGTTTTGGACAGTGCCGGGACCATTTTATGATTGTATTTTATATTCTACTTAAATAAAAGAGATCTTCAACTTTATTCATTGAAAAACCATGAACTCAAAACCATTATAATAAAGTTCATCATATTATTTGCATGAATTGAAATTGGGTATGTCACCTGCGTGTGGTGAGAGTAATTACCACTGAACTACAACAAAAAGAATTAACAGTAATTAGTTTTATAAAAATATGTATGTGATGCAACGAGATTGACCTCAGTGAACAGGAGTGGAACTGTCGGTCAAGTAAAAACTATATTTTCTCACACAACGGAAATATAAAGTCAATGCGTCAATTTGTTCTTTGACTAGGCAACCGATCTGACTTATTGCACCAATCAGAATTCCCATGGTAGTAACCTGGAAAAATAAAATGACAGGTTTTATATGGTTTTTAATAATTATTTGCGGCTTTTGTTTTATTTAATTTTAATGAAATATTTATTTATTATTATTTGTAAATAAAAATAATAATGGTGTTTGTTTAATTAATATATGTTTTGGAATTTTTGATTGGAATCTCACAATAATTTTTGATGATATCTTGTTTTTTTATGTTTAAAAATAATTATTGAATGCATAAACAGATTCATTGCTTTGAAAAAACCCTCGGTGTGTGTAAAGTTCACAGGGCAAACTTGTGTTCCAACAAATTCCTATCATAATTGAGACAAATTTGACCAAAAATAATGCCCCTGAACCCTCCAAAATGTAGGACAATTAAGCTACACCATATAAATGTAATAATATATACCCGTCCATTTTGAATGGTTGTAATGTTCTTAATAATATTTTCCTTCCATGAAATTTCGTTATAAATGTAATCTAAAAGTAACAATACATTGTCTTGTTTGCTATTTCAGGGTTTATGGGAATCTCTTTTCTCTTTTCTTACTTGTAAAAACTCTTGTCCAAAGGAATGAAATGTCTTTCTTCCTTTTACGTTGAATTTTGTTCTAGTTTGACCCCAACCCATTTTTATGTTTTATAATAAACTCTTGGTCATAATTTAATTGGTATTCATCTATTATTATATTTTCATTAAATGCCATTACAGGAAGCAGGCCTAAAAGTATATTTAAGGGAAACTGAACAAGACAAATGCAACATAAGTAGAGAGGATATGATGTCTAAATGCAAATTTTAAGAGGTATATGTTATCACTCAGGTTGTTCCCCAGGAAAATTCTAAGGAGGGAATACGGCCGAGGTAACCACTAACCAGTATTTTAGCTGCAGATTCTAGCCAATCTGCAACCAGAGAGGGCTCTCTCTTTATGATTTAGCTTTGTTTTGCTATGTGTTAGGCTAGTTATGAGGCACAAGTATTTATTTGGTGTTTGAAAGGTGATATTCAATAGAACATGTTTGCAAAGTATGAGAAGTTTAGAGCATTGGGTTAATGGAGTCAAATGAAAATAAACTTCTGGGTATGGTTTCTTTGGCAAAAGGAGGAACTACAGAGCAAGATAATTAAACATAGAACAATTTTCAAGCTGGAATAAGATGAAATGAAGTCAGGGAATGAAAGGCAATTAAGAATATTTCATTATGCTAACAGAGAGAAAATAAATAAATATTACCAAGGAGTAGTTAATAATTCCTTAATTATATTCAGAGTGTAAGAACCAGGGAGACAGGAGCAGTCAAGAATTCCTGCCTATGCTAGTCCTGAAGAAAACATAAAAATTGACAGGAATTGAACGCAGAGTACAACAAAGTAAATTCTGGGCTATTCTTTTTTCTTGCAATTTAGAACATGATATATAGATGACATATAAAACATAGGAATAGTAAAACAAGAGTTAAAAAGACTTATTGATCCATGAGGTAACACGAGAATTTTGTAACATATTCTTCAACCATTAATTCCACAACTAGCAAGTTCATTAGCAAAGCATTCCAACAATCTTTATTCAAAAGAGTTCTCAAAATTTACAGCGCAGGTCTAAAATGATATTCACCAACCAACCCCCAATACATCTCTAGGGGAGGTATATATACAAAAAGAGTTTACAAAATATCTCATAGAGAAAATATCAAGCAATAAATTTATCCATCTACTTCTTCAAAGGCAATAAATAACATTGAAAACAGAGCGCAATGAATGTAGGAGTAACTCCGTTGTACTGGCTGCCTTAGGTGGTCTGCTATACTTGACTTTTTGACTCAATAAGTCGGCTGGTAGCTGTCTCTTTAATTTGCGTTCCTGCGTTGCTGTCACGGTCCTGTCACCTTGGTAAAACCTCCAACATGCTCTGCCACCATTGGTCTGTTGGCAACTGGTGTCTTTGTAGTTTTATCAGTATTTCATCAGCTTCAGTATACCTGTAGAAATTGGGCTGTACCTCAAAAAGATGTGTTATTTCATGTTCAATATAGAACAGATTTTCCAACTTGTCATATAAGCTTTGTCCAGTAGGAGGTACTATGTCTTCTGAAGTGCTTGATGATGCTGTGATTTGATTTGCAACATATGTGTTTACCTTGTGAGCATACTGTTCATGTGCCAACAACCTTTGATTGTTGGTTAACAAACTGGGTAGACCCCTTTGCTGCAAGGCTGTAAATTTTTCTGTAAAAGCATTTATTTCTACCTGCATTTCTTGAAATTTTCTCTCCAGATTTTGCACAAAATTCTTCATAGTTAGCACATTTTTAATTGTCAAAATTGTACCTGTTCTGTCCTGAATATCTAGAGCTGTTAGTTGTTCTCTAGTATGAGTATTCAAAAAATGAATTAATCTATTGGCTTGCTCGAGCATGTTTCTCAATAATGCTCTGGCCTTTTGGATCTCTACTTTGGCTATTTCTATCAATTCAATTTGCTCATGGATGGTTTGTATTGATCTCCATTGATCAGTGATGGA
Source organism: Pinus tabuliformis (assembly GCA_031772625.1). Lineage (NCBI taxonomy): Eukaryota > Viridiplantae > Streptophyta > Pinopsida > Pinales > Pinaceae > Pinus > Pinus tabuliformis. Next base: position 181,680,290 of record CM062807.1, on the reverse strand, counting down.
CTGGCCAATCTTAGTCCACAAAATTGTCTTGATTTCAGACAGAGTTTTATGAAGAGTCAGAGCTTTCTCCAAAGTTTTTACTTTATTTTCCAAGGCCTTTACCTCTCTTGTTTTCTCAGCCACAGTGATTTTTGATTTGTCATAGCTAACCTCCAACTTGGCTAGTTTTTCTTTGGCTTCCTTTAGCTCTGCCATTTGGAGCTCTAAGGCCTTTATTTCCTCCGTCATCTTTTCCATGCTCATGCTGGTATTTGGCACTGTTGTTGTTGTTGCTGTTGAAGTATCTGTGGTTGAGGTACCTGTTGTTGATGCTGGGGCAGTGGGAGGGACTGATGTTGTTGATGTAGGAGGAGCAGTTGTAGCTATTGGGGCTGTTTGAGCTGGCTAAGAGACCAACTCTCCCTGTTTTCCTGCAATGCTTTCTCCAAGGCCTTCTCTGTTTCTGCCAGTCTTTCATTCATTTTAGTTAACAATTCCATCATATCTTCTTCTTCTTTTTCTTTCACCATCTCTGTGGTCTGCGGATGCATAGTAACCGACAGTTTTAACTGTTTCTTGAGGGCAGCTATGTCATCCTCCTTTTTCTTTATCAATGCTTTTATTGCCTTAGGGTCCTTGGGATTATGTCCCAATTCAATGATGATTTCTTCTAAGGACTTTATCCTGTTGTCCTTGGCCAGAGAGGATACCTTTTCCAACTCTAATTGAGCAGATGTATTGTTTAGTGAATTCTGCAGTTGTTGAGCTAATATGGCCTTATCTGCTAGAGTGGAATAAATCATTTCACCGGTTTGTTTGTGCAGCTCAACCTGGTCCAAAGGGTGAATGTCTTTGGCCAGAGCCTCCAGATTTGTTCTAATATAATCGGCAGCTGACTGTGGCTGCTGCACTGTGGGCTTGAAATGACTCAAGATCAATTTCCCTTCCTTGATATCATAGGCAGACATCAATCTCTGCTGCTTGGCAGGAGTCATTTTGAGGAATTGATCGTAAAGCTGCATTCTTATTGGCTCATTTTGTGCCTTTAACTCCATGAATGGCCTCTTAATATCAAAACTCTATTTGCTTTTTGGCCGTGCTGATGAAATTTCCATAATGGGCCGTTTTCCAAATTGCTGTCCATGAGAACTAGTAGGTGATTCTGTCCCTAGGGAAATTAAAGGGCTGGCTGCCCTTTCACTTCTCGGACTCTCAATAATCTCCTCTATAACTTCCTCTTCAGGTAGAGGACCCACTCTCTACTTCTTTGCTTCTGTCTGTTCTGCTGGCCCACTGATTGCTGTGTCCTCTTCCTGGTCTCTTTTTCTGCCCTTCTCCTCATTGAGAAGAGTCTGCAATGTTGGAATCTCCAGTGCATGGGTTTGAGCAGGAGGAATTTGCCCTTGGCCTTGCTGCTGTGATGATATAGGCTGCTGTGTGACCTCTTGTTATTTTGAATGCATCACTTCTTTGCCTTTGGATGTGCCTGCAAGAGGAGTATCTTCTTGGGCAGTTTGTTGTGAAGTTGTAGCAATTGATGTGCCCGCTCCAATGTGTTGAGGCAATTTGAATGAGACCTGCCCAAAAGAGTCCAGGTCAAGAGTTTTTTCAAGGTTTTTCATTGCCTGCTCCATTTTCTCTTCCTCAGTAATCTGTTTTACCAATGTGCCTTCTACCCATTCATCTTGGTTAGCATACTGTTCTATATCAGGGATTTTACAATGTTCATAGCCTGATAACCTATATTTTATCTTTCTATCAGTGATAAATCCTTATGGGTCATAGGGAACCCACCAAAAACTCCTTTTCAGTTTGAGTTGTTCACTTAATATCTTTTCAGCATCTTTCCACCCTTCCTTTTTGTTAATGATGAGGGGGCCTAGTTGGTTTCTTAGCTTCAGCTGAGCCTTTTTCTTGGCTTCATAGAAATGAGTCAAATCTAAGCTAATGAACTGCCTAAAATTCAAGGGCAAACAATCTCATAGGCACATATCTTGGTAGCTTGTAGGGGCATACTTCACAGCCATAAATCCTGATCTCTGTGTAATTTTGGTAAAAGCACCAATCACCTATTTTATAGCTTTTGGACAGCTGCAATATTTTCTGCATTTCAGCTGTGAGTCTGGGAGGGGGACTTCTCATCAGCAGAGATGAAACTGGATATATGAATAGGTCAATGAACTCACAATAAGTATAAGGAGAATTGTGGACTATATGGAAGACTGGGGTCCAAAATACGATAGATCTCCTCTATCCTCTTGCATCCAATTTCTTGATAGGGAACTGAAAACTATCTGTTTGATAGTATAAGAACAGATGATATATATAGGCTGCACACTTGAAAACCCCTTCTCTATTTAGGCTCATGAATTGCTCATGGATTTTGTTGCTAATGAAGGTAGCAAAGTCAAACTTGATGGAAGGAGGGTGTCCTGGAATGAATATAGACACCACAGCTAGAATAGTTTCATCAACATACTCACTTGTCCTAAAACCTAGGATATAGGATATCATGTCAATAACAGTTCTCCCAACTTGATTGAAATAGACCTGGTGAAAAGGAGGTGAGTCTCTGGGCTGGGAGTCTGGGCTCATGAATAAGTTGGCAATTCGGCCTATTTCTGCAGAGGATAGTTTGGAGCCTTGGTCCAGCAAATTTTTCATAGATAGAGGAGTCAGAGGATGATTAGGCTTGAAGTGAAACATCCCATTGATTGAATCAGGGGTGATATAGAACAGGACAATGCCATTTGGGGACATGACAGCTCTTTGAGTAGGCTCTTAGTTCGCACAACACAAGCGGATTATATCTGGAAATACATTAACTGATGGAAGATAATATATGGGCAGATTTGACTCCCAGATGCCATAGAGATTAGTCTTGTTCAAGTAGCTGTTTCTAATTTCACAAAAGGTTTGCAAATGGTTTTTCATACCCATTAAGTCTTGTTTTTGGAAGTCCTTGTTAGCCAAGGGCAACCATTCCAGCTCCTTGTGTGGTGCATTCAAGGGGGCAACATTGAGGGCTACTGGAGGTTCCATTCTTCAATTCTCTGTGACTTTTTAATTTAAAATTTTGAGCTTCCACAGTAACAGTAGGTAAAAAGTGAGTTTCTGGGGCTTTCTGCGGGAATTGCAGGCTGAAATAAGCTTAATTTTGGCTTAATGGATGAGTTTGCAGAGGGAAATACAGTTCACAGGTTTTCTTTGGAAAAAATGGGCCGAATCAGAGGTTTAAAATGCAGGGGTTCGGGGGCAGCAGTGTGTTTTTAGTTATGGAACTCTGGTTTTTTGCAAGGAATGGATAAAACAGGTTATTTTTGCGGAAAAATGTGAAAAGCAGGGATAGCTATGGTATATTTCTCAAGAGGTGTCGATTGGATTTGCACAATTCTTTGGTTTGACATATTTAACTCAGAGAAAACCGGAAATACACATGGTTTGGGAGCAATTGAGTAAATACCTGGTTCAATGGGCGCCGGGTGCACAATGTAGGTGGTAGAGCGAGCTGAGGGACCGAGCAATAGAGTTGAATTTCCTGGTTGGTGGAATGTGCAGTGACAATGCCGTTTTGGTCGTTGAAAATCATGCAAATAACGCGCAGAACAAACAAAGTGAAATGGGCAAAAACGACGTTTTAACGACTTTTTGACAAAATTTTGAGTTTGGCAGGTTTTTGGCGTGCTTTGGTCGGGTGACGTCAGCATGACGTCATGATTTTGTCGGGTAGCGGGTGTACAGAAGGTCACTTGGTGCTAACGTGGCGGACACGGCGGACGGTGCAGAGGGGGGTGGCGGATGACATGTCTGATGACGTGAGGGTGACGTCAGCGGGGCGGGGGCATAAGCGGTAAGCGGTTTGGCCCCCGCACCGCCTTTGGGCCCAAGTGGTTTTGTCAGAGGGGGCAGCGATCACACCGGGAGCCTGACACCTGTCCTCTGTACGGCAACAATACCGCCCATCCCCCAGACACTATCGTTCGGCATATAGGGGCTCGCGATATGCATGAGGGCCGTCCGATCTGGGGGATCGGATCCGACGGATGGCGGCGTGTTACACAGGTGGAGGGGTAATGTACGAGACCCACCATAATATTTCAGCGTTTTTTAATGTTTTTGCGAAGAATTGCAGTGTAATGCATTTTTGGGTTTTGAGGGTTGGTTATTTAATTAACCAAATGTTAATTAAATCCCAAGGTTTGTATGCACGGGGAGGGTTGTTATAAGGTTCAAAGTGAACCTATAACTCCCGAAACATTAGGCTATATGGCTATATTAAGCCGGGGGTTGGGATATTATAAAGTTTGGGATTTTTATGGGTTTTATGTATAACAAGGGCGGGGAAAACTTTAAATAGGAGCTATGTAATAGAGTTAAAGTGTTAATATGGTTTTATGGATAGACAACACTAAGTTTATAAGGTAATAACTTAGGTTTTTAGGGAAATGAAAGGAAAATGGAATGATTATTTTTACACAAGAAATGTGGCTTGTTTTAGCTAAGTAAACACAGAGTTTCACTTAGTATTTCTCATAAAATGAAATGAAGTAGGACCATTGAGCAGATCCCAATGTCCTTGAGGGATGTTAATAAGTGTTCTTGTGGAAATGGGAGGGGAAATTAATCATGCTTCACCTAAACTGCAACCACCTTGCTATTGTATTTGTGATATTCATGAGATAGATCATTTTCAAAAAGACAAACTGATCACAAACTTGCTTCTGCAGCATCCACCTGCCTACCCAGCCTAATACACCTAACGTTTTTTCTTCTTTTGATTGGGTGCATTTGAACTAGCAAACCCTTTCTCTTTTGTTTTCTTTTAGCTGTCCTCCTATCTAAGTCTGCCCTTATCTCTTCCAGGGGCTCAGATTTAGCTGTTGAGCTCCCTTTGCTTCTCTACCTAACTACTGATCTACCAAGATTAAACTGTCGGAACAGATCTTGCTCTCTAGTGCTACAACAAGTAATTTAAACATGGACTGGCCAAGATTGAACTGTTTGGCCATCCATCAACTGTGGTAAAAGTCAACTGATTTCACACAATAGAATTCTTCAAAAAATGACATAGTAGTGGCATTTTGGACTAGCACACTTTCCTGGTCTTTTCTTTGGGGTTCATTTTCTTTGTCTTCTTGACCAATTCATTTTTTTTTCCCTTTGATTTTTCTTTTACGGCATACCCTCTTTACATTTTTTAATTTTTTTGGTTTTCTCGAAATATGGAACCTTTGCAGCATGGAAAGGATGATCATATTTGGCATTTCCACAGTCAATCATGAAATATGACACCTATTGGTATAGGAACCTAACAGTGGCTCCACTTGGGGATGGCTTTTCCAGGTGAAAAGCCAAGAACAGCAGGTCAGATGGCCTTATATTCAATTCTTGCTGCAATCTGAAATTTCCTTCTGTTGTAAACAAACAAACTGTATCTTTGTGGCATATATACATTTCTCATGAGCTGATTTGAACAGAATTACAGGTCGGTCTTTGCTAGTTTTTTTGAGTATTTGTCAACATTTTTGTAGCTCCCAAGTCTTCTTCTTGACTTCTTCTGATAAACTCAAAATATAACACAAAAAGGTGACACAATTCTTTCCTTTTTCCTCAAAATTTGCTGCATCTCATCCCTTATCTTATTGCTGTAGTAAACTGCAGAAAATAGACATTATTATGTACAAAATACAGTCCTGATATATTAACAAAGTGGATCTAAATAATGCTTGAGCATCCGACCATTGACTGGCCCATCCTCTGCTTCTGTATCATTTAGGCTTCTCAAAAAATAGGTGTTGTTTCCTTGTACAACTTGAATGACAAAAGGTCCTTTCCATAGGAAATCAAACTTGCCATGTTTTCCTTTATCTTCCCTCCTAGAGTCCCAGTTCAGCACTTTGTCTCCTGTGAAAAAATCCGCTGCCTTTGTCCTTTTGTCAAAAATCTTCTTCAGTTTCTCTTGTAGGATCTGAGATCTATGATACACTTCTTTTCTAGTCTGTTGTAAATGAAGTGTTTGATTGATTCTTCTCCGAATGTCATTGGGCTCTGCCTGTATTTATTGCAGTAATTTTATCACAGGGATTCCCAAGGATGAAGGGAATATTGCCTCCATGCCATAAACCAACTCCTAGGGGCTTGTCCCAATAGTCTCTTTGTAGTTAGCCTGTCTGCCCAAAGTGCATTAACAAGTTTTTTGTGCCAATTCTTCTTATTTTCCTCCAATACTTTCTTCATGATGTTGATCAAGCTCTTGTTGGATGACGCAGCCAGACCATTACCTTGAGGGTAATAAGCTGTGGAATGGCCTAAGGCAATATGATATTTGTGACAAAAATTGATCATTCTTTTGGATTTAAAGGCAGCAACATTGTCTGTTATGATCTTTTCCGGACAGCCAAATCTAGATAGGATATTGGTTTCTAGGAATTGCATGATGATTGAGTCATTGGCTTGCCTACAAGGGATGGCCTCTATCCATTTGGTGAAGTAATCTGTGGCAGTTAAAATCCACTTATGCTGGCCAGAAGAGGAAGGGTGAATTTCTCCAATGAAATCTAAACCCCATTGTTGAAATGGTCTTTCAGTGGAAATGGGTTTTAGGGGTAAAGGTAACAGTTTTCTCTTGCCTTCAAAGATTTGACATTTATGGCAAGAAGCTACAAATTTCTTTACATCAGCAAATAGGGAGGGCCAATAAAATCCAGCTCTTAGGATTTTATCAGCTGTTGATTTCCAATACAAATGTCCACCACAGTCCCCTGCATGAAACTCTTTCAGTACTTTGTTAGTTTCATCCTTTGTTAAGCAGCTTAGTAAAATACCTTCATGATTTTTCCAAAATAAAACATTGTCTAGAACACAAAACTTTGAAGCTTTCATTTTCAAGAATCTCTTTTTAGTTCTGGATAACCCTGGAGGAGCTTGCAGGTTTAACAATACATAAATTATATCAGCATACCAAGGTGATTGTAAAAAGGCTTGATTGATATGTGGAGTCGCCATCTCCTATTCGTAATCCAATTCATTGATGTCAAGGGCTTGAAAATTGGTTTCAGTCATTAATTTGGCTAATCCTTGTCCTTTTATCAGTTTTGTTGGCTTAATTTCAAGGTCATATTCCAAAATGTTAGCTATCCATTTGCCTCTTTTTCCTTCAATTCCTTCTTGAGTCAGAATGTCTTTGACCACGACATTTGGGACATAAGCTATCACATGAGAGTACAAGATATAAACTATGAAATCCTTGATGGCTTTCACAAGGGAATAAGCTTGTTTTTCCATGATTTGATATTTGAGTGGAGCATCTCTAAGTTCTTTGCTGAAAAAATCAATGGGCTTCTCACATCCTTGATCATCCTTTTGCAATAGGACAACAGCAATAGTATGCTCAGATGCAAAGGAAAAGATTATGAAGTCTCTATCAAACTTTGGGCTTGTGAGGACTGGTGTTTTAGTTAAAGCTATTTTGATTTCTTTAAAGGCTTGCTTAGCTTCTATTGTCCATTTGACTTTAGAATCCTTCTTCAGCATGTTATTCAACAACCTTATTAGTTCAGCCAAGTTGGGTATGAATCTTCTTAGGAAATTGATTTTTCCTAGGAATGCTTTCAATTCTTTAATGTTTCTTGGATGAGGGACTTGGAGGATAGCTTGTATTTTGTCCGGGTCAATCCTTATGCCATCTTTTGAAATTATGTAACCTAAGAGCTTGCCTTCTTCTAGGCCAAACAATGATTTCTTTGGGTTCAATGATATGCCATATTTTCTGCAAATTAGGAACACTTGCCTGAGATGTTCTAAATGTTCTTGATCTGATTTGGAAAAAGCGGTGAGATCATCAAGATATATGACTAGAAAATCATGAATCTCCTTTGCAAAGGCTATGTCCATTGCTCGTTGGAATGTGGCCCCTACATTTTTAAGTCCAAAAGGCATTTTTACATATTTGAAGGTTCCCCAAGGTGTTGTAAAGGCAGTTTTATCTTGATCATCCGAGTGAACTAAGATCTGATTAAATCCTGAGAATCCATCTAACAGTGAGATCCTAGGAGCTCCTACTACCCTTTGCAAAATGTGATCCATCTTTGGTAAGGGATAGTGGTCTTTGAGAGATACTTTATTTAGGTTTCTTAAGTCAACATACAGTCTTATTTCTCCTGTTTTCTTCCTAGTGGGCACTAGATTTGAAATCCATTCTGAGAATCTAATAGGTGCAATTATCCCAGCTTGGTACATTCTTTTGACTTCCTTTTCAATGAGAGGAAGGAGGACTGGATTAACCCTTCTAAGCTTTTGTTTAAAAGGCTTTTGATTTTCCTTTAAAGGTATTGTGTGTTGGATGACCGAAGTATCATAAGACTTGAGGTCTTCATAGCTCCATGCAAAGACATCTTGAAACTCTTTAAACAGCTCAATGTATTTCAGTTTTTGGTTGAGAGGCAAGGCTTTGGACAATTTTATCATTTTAGGGTCATCTGCAGTTCCTATATTACAATCCTCAATTTATGCATTTAAAGGCTGCATTTTTGTCTTTCTTGGTATATCATTTGAATCAAAAATATCCTCCAAAGGAGTCAAGTCAGTGGGCAAAAAATTATCCTTCAACTCAATTACTTCAGACTCTTCCTCAGCAATTTCATCAAGGTCCATTTGTTTCAGCTCTTGTATATTTTTGCTGGTAAAGATTGTTGGATGCAAAATGTGATTTGCTATTTCAGCTGATATATTTTTATCAATTTTTTCTGTTTGCTGTTGTTCACAAAGGGTGCTTGTGTCTATGTTTGTGCTTGAAAATTCCTCTTTCAAAGTCAAGAAATTATTGATTTGTGTGTCATTTTCAAACACTTGCCAATTTTTTACATTATCTGGAACAACAGGTTTGTGTTTAATTTCAACAGTGAAGTGGTGATTAGGCTCAAATGGCAGCTTGCAAGTGCTGGCAAAAGTTGCCAAACTATGCGCATGTAAATTATGGTTTCTTGGAATGTTGGTGAGTTGGGATTCTAGAAAACTATTGAGTATTTCCATTGCTGCCCCTCTATAAGCTCTTAGCCTAAGATCATTTGTGACAAAGTTTCCCTTTATCTGTTGGATAATCAAATCTGAGTCCCCTAGAATTGAAACTTTAGTTGCCCCTAGACTTCTAATCAGTTTGAGTCCCAGCAAAAGGGCTTCATATTTGGCCATATTGTTCGTACATCTAAAATTCAGCCTGTATGCATGTCCTTAAGCATGGTCATTTTTCATATTGTGTATCCAAATCCCTGCCCCTGCTCCTAGCTTATTTACTGACCCATCAAACTCTAAGTACCATAAGATTTCTTGATTGTAACTAGCCTTAGGAGTTTTGGAAATTGTTTTAATGGGTAGATTTGGATTTAGTAACTCATATGGTATGTCTTCTTTGTTTGTTTCATCAATCATCTCAACAATTTTTTGATCTTGAGGAGTGGATTGTTCATTTATGCTTCTTGCTTGTGTTGATTCTAAAAGTTTGTCATCAGTTTTGGGGCATATTTCAGCATTGTATAAGATAAACGAATCCATATCAGAATGCATGGAATAAATGGGGAAGTTTTGGGGTTTCTCTTGACTGCTGACCACATATTTCATCAATGCTTCCCGGTACAATCTCTTTGGCTGGCCAAAGACTGAAATGGTGGAATAAGACATATCTAGTTGTAAAGATCCTTGGAGTTTTGCACCCGAAGATCTGGATAAAAGCATTCCATATTTAGGTGGGATATCCGCTACCACCACATCCATCAAAATTGTCTTAGCAGGGTATTATATGGCCGTGTGATATCTAGGTCCAATCTTTCCATTACAGACTTAGGCATCAGATTATGGGAAGCTCCCGAATCAAACATTGCATTATGTAACACTTTATCATGAATGTTTAAGGTTACATAGAATGGAGGGACTCCTCCATCTACTGTTTTACCATTCACCTCAAGACCAAAAATTAGTTCTGGTTGGTCATCTAAAACATTGACCGCATCTCTATTCTCTGATATTTGAAGTGACCTGTTGATTTGTCCCCTATAAACCTCATGTTTAGCCAATTCGGATAGGGGAATGGCTATTTTCAATTTGCCTATTTCTGTTTCTTGGTTGAAAGGTTTTTCCACTTGTATATTTGTATTCCGGGCAGCAAGGTTTTCCTTTTCTGCTGTGTTTTCAGTGATCTTTTCTTCATCATGAATGTTGTTATGAATTTAAATCTGCTTTGAAATTGTTTTCAAGAGAGATTTTTACATTTTCTTTTGGAGGAAAGGAGGTGGATGGCTGATTTTTTGATGGTTGTAAGTCTGATATGTCCTCAACCGTGAGTTCTTTTGGGTTGAGGTCTGTTTTAGCAAGGAGTTCTGTCAGTGCAGTTCTATCCTTTGTTTGCTTAGGCTGCTTGGTGTCTTTCAGCTTGCTAGGTTCAGGCACATCCACCGTTCTAATTCTCAATTTGTATTGTTTATGTACTTCATAGACAACTGCATCATACCCCTCTCTGAAATCAAATGATTCTCCAGACTTGGTTTGGAATTGGTTGAAATTATGAGCTTCTTGGTAATCTTGTGTTAAAAAGATTTGTTGTTCACTATTCAGCCCCATTAGGTTGATTTGAGTATCCTCTATTGGCTCACTAGAGGTTGAAGCTTCGACATAGTTCTCTTGAAATGGAGGTCTGATATTCTGATCAGGGCCACCCTTGTCGGTGTTAGGATTTTGATTTTTTCTAAAGTTTGGGTTTCTAGTGGTGTTACTTGGTTGACCTTCCAAAGAAGATTTCCTTTCAATGGTTTCCACTTTATCACCCAGTCTATCCATGCCTTTGATGATTGCATCTAGTTTTTGTTCAAATGCTGAAGGCTCTTCTTTGAAAGTAGTCGTTCTTTCAACTCTAGCTAGGGCTCTTTTAGAGATCAGATTTGCCTCTACACTAACAGCTATGCTCTGCATGTCTTCTAAGCTGGCAGGAGCTCTTTCCCTTAGCTGATATGCCATGTCAGAGTCAAATCCATCAGGGAATTTTATCAAGGCTAAGTCTGGTGGAGGTCTAAGGTTTTGAGGAATAACATTGTACACATTGTTGAATCTAGCACAATAGTCTTAGACAATTTCTTGTGGGCCTCTTTTTAAACTCTCATATTCGGACAAGATATGAAATGGGTTCTTCTTATTTTCCCATCTGTTAAAAAAGGTTTGGTAAAGGGCATCTGGATCAGCAATTGTGTTTGCAGCAAGTGCCCTAAACCAGGTCCTTACATCACCGGTTAAGCTTTGGAAAAAAAATTTCATTCTGACATCGTTGTCATCAATTTCATAGTTCTCAAAGTAGTCCATCATTTTCTTAGTGTGTTGTTGGGCTGTATAGGAGCCAGTACCATCAAAATATGTAATTTTTCCTTGATAGTCTTGAGGCATAGCCCCTGGATTTGCAGGCAACTGCAGAGGAGCATATCGATTTGCCATATTTACAGGTATAAATGGGACAGCTGGAAGCACAGGGATAACAGCTGAGATAAACGGAGTGGATGGAGGAGTGGAAGAGGTGTTTTGAAGTGATGATGGTGAACTAGAAGAAGCTGCAGCAATAGTAGAAAGGACTGCTCCTTTTCCAGGAGGAAATTGGGTCAAATTTTGCTGAAGTATATCAAGATTTAAATAAGCATAATTTTCTGTATGCCTGTAGAAATTGGGTTGTAGGTCAAAAAGATGTGTTATTTCATATTCAATATAGAACAGATTTTCCAACTTGTCATATAAGCTTTGTCCAGTAGGAGGTACTATGTCTTCTGAAGTGCTTGATGATGCTGTGATTTGATTTGCAACATATGTGTTTACCCTGTGAGCATACTGTTCATGTGTCAACAGCCTCTGATTGCTGGTTAACAAACTGGGTAGACCCCTTTGCTGCAAGGCTGTAAATTTTTTTGTAAAAGCATTTATTTCTACCTGCATTTCTTGACATTTTCTCTCTAGATTTTGCACAAAATTCTTCATAGTCAGCACCTTTTTAATTGTCAAAATTTTACCTGTTTTGTCCTGAATATCTAGGGCTGCTAGTTGTTCTCTAGTATGAGTATTCAAAAAATGAATTAATCTATTGGCCTGCTTGGGCATGTTTCTCAATAATTCTCTGGCCTTTTGGATATCTACTTTGGCTATTTCTATCAATTCAATTTGCTCATGGATGGTTTGTATTGATCTCCATTGATCAGTGATAGACTGACCAATCTTAGTCCACAAAATTGTCTTGATTTCAAACAGAGTTTTATGAAGAGTCAGATCTTTCTCCAAAGTTTTTACTTTATTTTCGAAGGCCTTTACCTCTCTTGTTTTCTCAGCCATAGTGATTTTTGATTTCTCATAGCTAACCTCCAATTTGGCCAGTTTTTCTTTGGCTTCCTTTAGCTCTGCCATTTGGAGCTCTAAGGCCTTTATTTCCTCCATCATCTTCTCCATACTCATGTTGGTATCTGGCACTATTGTTGTTGTTGCTGCTGAAGTATCTGTGGCTGAGGTACCTATTGTTGATGCTGGGGCAGTGGGAGGGACTGATGTTGTTGCTGTAGGAGGAGCAGTTGTAGCTATTGGGGCTATTTGAGAGACCAACTCTCCCTGTTTTTCCTGCAATGCTTTCTCCAAGGCCTTCTCTATTTCTGCCAGTCTTTCATTTATTTTAATTAACAATTCCATCATATCTTCTTCTTCTTTTTCTTTCACCATCTCTGTGGTCTACGGATGCATAGTAACCGGCAATTTTAACTGTTTTTTGAGGGCAGCTATGTCATGCTCCTTTTTCTTTATCAATGCTTTTATTGCCTTAGGGTCCTTGGGATTATGTCCCAATTCAATGATGATTTCTTCTAGGGACTTTATCCTGTTTTCCTTGGCCAGAGAGGATACCTTTTCCAACTCTAATTGAGCAGATGTATTGTTTAGTGAGTTCTGCAGTTGTTGAGCTAATATGGCCTTATCTGCTAGAGTGGAATAAATCATTTCACCGGTTTGTTTGTGCAGCTCAACCTGGTCCAAAGGGTGAATGTATTTGGCCAGAGCCTCCAGATTTGTTCTAATATAATCGGCAGCTGACTGTGGCTGCTGCACTATGGGCTTGAAATGACTCAAGATCAATTTCCCTTCCTTGATATCATAGGCAGACATCAATCTCTGCTGCTTGGCAGGAGTCATTTTGAGGAATTGATCGTAAAGCTGCATTCTTATTGGCTCATTTTGTGCCTTGATCTCCATGAATGGCCTCTTAATATCAGAACTCTGTTTGCTTTGTGGCTGTGCTGATGAAATTTCCATAATAGGCTGTTTTCCAAATTGCTGTCCATGAGAACTAGTAGGTGATTCTGTCCCTAGGGAAATTAATGGGCTGGCTGCCCTTTCACTTCTCGGACTCTCAATAATCTCCTCTATAACTTCCTCTTCAGGTAGAGGATCCACTCTCTGCCTCTTTGCTTCTGTCTGTTCTGCTGGCCCACTGATTGGCGTGTCCTCTTCCCGGTCTCTTTTTCTGCCCTTCTCCTCATTGAGAGGAGTCTGCAATGCTGGAATCTCCGGTGCATGGGTTTGAGCAGGAGGAATTTTCCCTTGGCCTTGCTGCTGTGATGATATAGGCTAATCTGTGACCTCTTGTTGTTCTGAATGCATCACTTCTTTGCCTTTGGATGTGCCTGTAGGAGGAGTATCTTCTTGGGCAGTTTGTTGTGAAGTTGTAGCAGTTGATGTGTCCGTTCCAATGTGTTGAGGCAATTTGAATGAGACCTGTCCAAAAGAGTCTAGGTCAAGAGTTTTTTCAAGGTTTTTCATTGCCTACTCCATTTTCTCTTCCTCAGTAATATGTTCTACCAATGTGCCTTCTACCCATTCATCTTGGTTAGCATACTGTTCTATATTAGGGATTTTACAATGTTCATAGCATGATAGCCTATATTTTGTCTTTCTATCATTGATAAATCCTTGTGGGTCATAGGGCACCCACCAAAAACTCCTTTTCAGTTTGAGTTGTTCACTTAATATCTTTTCAGCATCTTTCCACCCTTCCTTTTTGTTAATGATGAGGGGGCCTAGTTGGTTTCTTAGCTTCAGCTGAGCCTTTTTCTTGGCTTCATAAAAATGAGTCAAATCTGAGCTAATGAACTGCCTAAAGTATTCAAGGGCAAACAATCTCATAGGCACATATCTTGGTAGCTTGTAGGGGCATAATTCACAGCCATAAATCCTGATCTCTGTGTAATTTTGGTAAAAGTACCAATCACCTATTTTATAGCTTTTGGACAACTGCAAGATTTTCTGCATTTCAGCTGTGAGTCTGGGAGGGGGACTTCTCATCAGCAAAGATGAAACTGGATATATGAATAGGTCAATGAACTCACAATAAGTATAAGGAGAATTGTGGACTATATGGAAGACTGGGGTCCAAAATATGACAGATCTCCTCTCTCCTCTTGCATCCAATTTCTTGATAGGGAACTAAAAACTATCTGTTTGATAGTATAAGAATAGATGATATATATAGGTTGTATACTTGAAAACCCCTTCTCTATTTAGGCTCATGAATTGCTCATGGATTTTGTTGCTAATGAAGGTAGAAAAGTCAAACTTGATGGAATGAGGGTGTCCTGGAATGAATATAGACATCACAGCTAGAATAGTTTCATCAACATACTCACTTGTCCTAAAACCCAGGATATAGGATATCATGTCAATAACAGTTCTCCCAACTTGATTGAAATAGACCTGGTGAAAAGGAGGTGAGTCTCTGGGCTAGGAGTCTAGGCTCATGAATAAGTTGGCAATTCGGCCTATTTCTGCAGAAGATAGTTTGGAGCCTTGGTCCAGTAAATTTTTCATAGACAGAGGAGTCAGAGGATGATTAGGCTTGAAGTGCAACATCCCATTGATTGAATCAGGGGTGATATAAAACAAGACAGTGCCATTTGGGGACATGACAGCTCTTTGAGTAGGCTCATAGTTAGCACAACACAAGCGGATTATATCTGGAAATACATTAACTGATGGAAGATAATATATGGGCAGATTTGACTCCCAGATGCCATAGAGATCAGTCTTGTTCAGGTAGCTATTTCTAATTTCACAAAAGGTTTGCAAATGGTTTTTCATACCCATTAAGCCCTGTATTTGGAAGTCCCTGTCAGCCAAGGGCAACCATTCCAACTCCTTGTGTGGTGCATTCAAGGGGGCAACATTGAGGGCTATTGGAGGTTCCATTCTTCAATTCTCTGTGACTTTTTAATTTAAAATTTTGAGCTTCCACAGTAACTGTAGGTAAAAAGTGAGTTTCTGGGGCTTTCTGCGAGAATTGCAGGCCGAAATAAGCTTAATTTCGGCTTAATGGATGAGTTTGCAGAGGGAAATATAGTTCACAGGTTTTCTTTGGAAAAAATGGGCCGAATCAGAGGTTTAAAATGCAGGGGTTCGGGGGCAGCAGTGTGTTTTTAGTTATGGAACTCTGGTTTTTTGCAAGGAATGGATAAAACATGTTATTTTTGCGGAAAAATGTGAAAAGCAGGGATAGCTATGGTATATTTCTCAAGAGCTATCGATTGGATTTGGAAAATTATTTGGTTTGACAGATTTAACTCAGAGAAAACCAGAAATACACATGGTTTGGGAGCAATTGAGTAAATACTTGGTTCAATGGGCGCCGGGTGCACAATGTGGGTGGCAGAGCGAGCTGAGGGACTGAGCAACGGAGTTGAATTTCCTGGTTGGTGGAATGTATAGTAACAATGGCTTTTTGGTCGTTGAAAACCATGCAAATGGCATGCAGAACAAACAAAGTGAAATGGCAAAAATGACGTTTTAATGGCTTTTTGACAAAAATTTGAGTTTGGCGGGTTTTTGGCGTGCTTTGGTTGGGTGACGTCATGATTTTGTCGGATAGCGGGTGTACGGAAGGTGACTTGGCGCTAACGTGGCAGACACGGCGGACGGTGCAGAGGCGGGGTGGCGGATGACATGTCTGATGACGTGAGGGTGACGAGCGGGTGATGTCAGCGGGGTGGGGGCATAGGCGGTAAGCGGTTTGGCCCCCGCACCGCCTTTGGGCCAAAGTGGTTTTGTCAGAGGGGGCAGCGATCACGCCGGGAGCTTGACACCTGTCCTCTGTACGGCGGCAATACCGCCCATCCCCCGGACGCTATCGTTCAGCATATGGGGGCTCGCGATATGCATGAGGGCCGTCTGATCTGGGGGATCGGATCCGACGGCTGGCGGCATGTTAAACAGGCGGAGGGGTAATATACGGGACCCACCATAATATTTCAGCGTTTTTTAATGTTTTTGCGAAGAATTGCAGTGTAATGCAATTTTGGGTTTTGAGGGTTGGTTATTTAATTAACCAAATGTTAATTAAATCCCAAGGTTTGTATGCGCGGGGAGGGTTGTTATAAGGTTCCAAGTGAACCTATAACTCCCGAAACATTAGGCTATATGGTTATATTAAGCCGGGGGTTGGGATATTATAAAGTTTGGGATTTTTATGGGTTTTATGTATAATAGGGGCAGGGAAAACTTTAAATAGGAGCTATGTAATAGAGTTAAAGTGTTAATATGGTTTTATGGATAGACAACGTTAAGTTTATAAGGTAATAACTTATGTTTTTAGGGAAATGAAAGGAAAATGGAATGATTATTTTTACACAAGAAATGTGGTTTGTTTTAGCTAAGTAAACACAGAGTTTCACTTAGTATTTCTCATAAAATGAAATGAACTAGGACCATTGAGTAGATCCCAATGTCCTTGAGGGGATGTTAATAAGTGTTCTTGGGGAAATGGGAGGGGAAATTAGTTATGCTTCACCTGAACTGCAACCACCTTGCTATTGTATTTGTGATATTCATGAGATAGATCATTTTCAAAAAGACAAACTGATCACAAACTTGCTTCTGCAGCATCCACCTGCCTACCCAGCCTAATACACCTAACATTTTTTCTTCTTTTGATTGGGTGCATTTGAACTAGCAAACCCTTTCTCTTTTGTTTTCTTTCAGCTGTCCTCCTATCTAAGTCTGCCCTTATCTCTTCCAGGGGCTCAAATTTAGCTGTTGAGCTCCCTTTGCTTCTCTACCTAACTACTGATCTGCCAAGATTAAACTATCGGAATAGATCTTATTCTCTAGTGCTACAACAAGTAATTTAAACATGGATTGGCCAAGATTGAACTGTTTGGCCATCCCTCAGCTGTGGTAAAAGTCAACTGATTTCACACAATGGAATTCTTCAAAAAATGACATAGTAGTGGCATTTTGGACTAGCACACTTTCCTGGTCTTTTCTTTGGGGTTCATTTTCTTTGTCTTCTTGACCAATTCATTCTTTTTTCCCTGATTTTTCTTTTAGGGCATACCCTCTTTACATTTTTTAAATTTTTTGGTTTTCTTGAAATATGGAACCTTTGCAGCATGGAAAGGATGATCATATTTGGCATTTCCACAGTCAATCATGAAATATGACACCTATTGGTATAGGAACCTAACACTATACCTGAAGGGGAACCACCAACAATGTTTGTAAGGTGATGCCTCTCAGTGTTCGCTAGGTAAGTACTCTAGCAAGTACCTAGAGAAGACATCCACAACCTAAAAATGTTTCTTTCATGATTCAATTATCAAGAAGTGCCATAATTTATAGGTTATTCAAAGGTGAGTTAACAAAGATCTTACTCGACACTAGATGATTGCTTAATCTCCCAATATTCCCATCTTGATCTCTCCACTACTCCAAAATGTTTCTGAAGTTCAAGCTTCTAACTACTATGGAATTAAACCAAAATTTTAAATCCACCCAATCCCTTATTTTGTGTTATTGATATGTGATCCATTCCATTTCAATAGTTGAGTAGTTGAGAATTGATTGGATTGAGGATTAACATGATGATCACTGCCTTTTATGATCACCTTTTGGAATAGGGAGTATTCGTCTATCATGAGTCCAACATTTACAGTATGAACCATATAAAGACCTGAAGGAAAGCCTTCCCTTATCAATAATTCCAATTTGGAAAATCTTCCCCATCCCATCAATCTTCCCAAGTTCTAAGTCAATTTATTCAAATACCATTGATCCTTCAAAGGCCATAATACCTCCCTTCTTGTTTCACCATGTTAAGTTCTCTTTGATAGCGAGTTTCTAATAGGAAAATAAGAATCCCATTTCCAATGTAGCGCTAATCCTTTAATCCCTTAGGATCAATTCCTTTAATGATCTAACACCATCATATTAACATACCCCTTTGTCTCTCCATGCCCCAATTACTTCATCTTGAGAAATCAATAAATTTTCATCTCTCAACTTTTTTCCAATGGGTTTGTTGATGGTGCCATATCTCGCCAACATACAGGGGGTCTCCCCAATATCAAATCCCAATTAGACCTCACATCAATTTTTATAGGAGCCCAATCCATAAATGTGGCTCAACTTCCATGTACTTGAATATTTTCCTTGGCTGCAATAGTTAACATAAGACAACAACACACACGTACTTTTGAATGAGAAAGTATGCCTTGTGATATGTTCAATTGTAATATGTATCAAGGTTATTTCATCAGAAAGGAATATAAGGTGAGCCTTTAGAATAAAGTATTATTACTATCCCAACAAAGACACAAACACATACATAAGAAAGAATCGTTGTCTCTCTAGCGAAATAGTTCACATGGACATAACAATGATTAAAACTATTACAAAACACATTCAACAAGATGAGAACCAAAGCCAATGAAATAGTTCAATTTCTTTAGTACATAAGAACAAAGCACATTCCACAAACATCTAAAGAGTAGTCATATAACATTCACGATATGTGCATGAATATGTGTTGTCTCAATGAGCTTCAAATATTAAGGGAAAGTTCCAATATACATTGATACAATAAGACACCACTAGCTCCAATAGTGGAGCATTAAGCCACTACTTGCTCTCCAAAAGAACAATCTCTCTCTCTAATTCTTGACTAGAGAAGCCAAGGTGAAAAGTCCTTTGCTTGAGTAATGAGGCTTCTTTTATAACAAGAGGAATGAACTTTCATATTCCTCATGAATCTTGAACTACCCTCATGACTCTTGGACTTCTAATGTGACCTTTTGACTTCCATGAGACTTTTGGACTTTTTCTAATGACTATTTTTTCCATATGTGACTCCTGGACTTCCACATATTTACATTTACAATATTTTCAAACTTACATCATTATTTTCCACATCATCATGTGACAACAACATGGCAAGTCATAAACATTGATGACTTGGACTCATAGTGAGTTGTAACAAGGAGTCCTTTGAGACGTGACAACATAGTCACTATGTCTTTGATACTTGTAACAAATCTTGCATTTTTTTTTCCTTCTACCCTCCAAAGGTTCTTGGGAAACTATGGAATCTTCGTGAATCACTTTGATCACCCAAATCGAATGTTCCTTCAACTATCGCAACGTGGTTCGTTTTTATTTGAGATACTTCCTTGGATAGCCCATATTGAAATATCTCCTCACACATCTTTGCCATGATTTATTGAACACCTCCAAGTATAGATCACTCATGGAAATCAAACATTAGCACATAAATTCTCTATTCTATTATTACTTGTGCATATTTTCTGACTGTGGATTAGTAGTGCACAAAAGAGAGAGGGAGAGGAATTCTAGGAATGGAGCATACTTGTAGGAGACAATGCAGGGCATGACTATGCATTGAGACTGCGCCATGCGGAACTTCGAAGGAGGAGGAGTCAAGATGGGCACAGGTCACATTTGCAAGAGGAAAGCCAATAGTATTGTCCACTAAAACTGCAACATGCACTAGGGAGG
Source organism: Pinus tabuliformis (assembly GCA_031772625.1). Classification (NCBI taxonomy): domain Eukaryota; kingdom Viridiplantae; phylum Streptophyta; class Pinopsida; order Pinales; family Pinaceae; genus Pinus; species Pinus tabuliformis. The sequence goes on along the minus strand of CM062807.1, from coordinate 181,660,472 downwards.
AATGCCAAGGCCATGAGGAGGGTGTAAGCTGCAATCACAATACACAGGGGTAGGAATCACTGCCCACTAGAAGTGCGCAATGTGCCACACTGGGAGACATAAGACATACTAGCGTAGAGAGGAAGGAAAAGAAACAAGGAGGAGGGTCTACTGATAAGAATTGTGCAGTGCACAAGAGAGAAAGAGGGAGCTTAGGCTAGTGTTTCTGGGAAAACTAGTATTCCTAAAGAATGCTAGCCCTCTAGGTTTGGAAACTACCCTAGAAACAACAACTTAAAGCGATTCAATGATTTATTCTATGTATAATAGATAAGAGAAAGATAATGGGACCAACCTAGAACTTCTGCTTAATCCCTTGCTTGCTCTCTCTCTCCTTTGGCAGAACCCGCAACTCCTCCCCGTACTTAACACGCTTGGAGATTACTTGCACAAGTACAATAACAAAGAATCGTCAAAGCATCGTGATCTATTAAAACGTAAACATTACAAAATCAAATATATAATGAACAAATGATAGCATTCATAATTGCACAATCATATGGAAGAAAACTTGAAGAACTTTATTAATAGAAGGGAGAATTACAACCCAGTTGTCTGATCCAGCATCATCCTCCCAGCTTCAATCGTTCTTCACCTCATGAAATAGTAAGATCACACCAACAAGACAATGCTCTCTCCTCAATTACAAACTATCAACACTTACTTGCAATTCACAATATTCCAGCCTCTGGATCTCATGAATGAGGGATCCATTTATAGATGTTTGCAAGGGTGTGAGTCATCCATGGGGTTTGATTAGTGTCATTCCACTTGTTACATTTGGTTCCACAAGAGAAGAGATAACTGAAGTTTAGATCCCTTACTCATCCTTGGGCGAATTCAGAGAGGCAAGTGGCAGAGGAGAAGTTTCTAGAAGATTCTATGAGCATCCACTTAGAAAACTGTCCAGGACATTTGTCCATCCTCACCCATCGCACCCTATAGAAGGCCTAAACAATATGCATCACACCTTAGTAGTGGAGCAGTCAGTATGCATCGCACTTTGCCAGTGGAGCAGTCAATATGGTTCAATTTAGGAAATTTCTGGATGGTTTCTCAGATGGAACTTTTGGGGAATGATGTATTCAGATGACTATGTTCCTTTAGGGTATGAAACAACACTTTTAGGGGTTTATGAACCCTAGTTTATCGACATATAAGTTTGGGTTTGATGTGCCCAAATATGTCTATAACAGTTGCCCCCTAAAGCATGAAGTCGTAAATATTGATGTCAGGTGAAATGCTTTATCATGAGGATTCGAAGTTTCGAACTGGAAGGTGATCTGCATAAGTTACAATACAATACATCATCATAATATAATTTTCATGATCTAGCTGAGGACAACATTCCCATGCTCATATTTATAAATTTCATTTCATGTACATAGATCAAATAGTTGTCTGCAGATACAGACTGGTGATTCTTCAGATGTAGAGTCATCATCCATGGTTAGGATGACCATCTGTGCAGAGCCTTTGTACATTTGATTTATATTCCTGAATATATCGTAGCCCGAATGGATGAAACTAGATCCGGGGTCTTCAAACTCATTCAATCTTTGCTAGATGTACAAGTCGACCCATGTGAAAAGATGTTCTAAAGTCGCACATGGAAAGACATCGCCTGATTACCAGCCCATGATGTACGCTGTTATCAGACGTGAGAGGAGTCACCGATAATGATAATGACCCTCAAGGTACTACAATACAATTCACGTTGTGTGAATATATGATCTGATGTCGAACACCACACAAAATCTTTCGGTCGAAGGCCATTGATGTCAACCTGTTGTCGAAAGTGAGAAACTTGCCATTGATGTATGCAAGCTTCAAAGCATTGAAAGGGTTGTTTCTAAGTCAACTTCTTGGATAATGAACTGATGTCGATAAGAAGTGACTCGTCGTAGGAGGGCCTTGATGTATCCCACATCTACGACACGAAACAAAGCAAATGATTTTCTGGAGGTGAAAGCGAACTTACGATGCAAGGTTCAGGAATGGCGGTCATGAAAAAATGAGGGTTCGAAGTATTGCATAGGATGAGACATTGATGGGATGGTGATTTCTCAACTGAATGACTTCTCTTGAACATGTCGGCGACACTGAGATGAATTGGTACGTTAAACCCAAAAGATGGATGGTATGAAAGACCAATGGTGAGATGACCGGTGAACGGAATATCCCAACCCAACTCAATAATGGAGATGAAGTGAAAGTGTCATGTTCAAGAGCGACCTAATACCATAAGTTCTTCAAGTTTCTTCCCTTTTTCCCCAGTCATTTTTGACCAGTACCTCTTTATTTTTTTCAAGCTTAAGGAGGATAACATATGCTTTTTCTATAATTTACCCGACAGGCAAACCTGTCGTTATGTTTTAACGAGTCTAGCAACAGTGAAACTCGGTCTCATCTAGAATGGAAAAGTTTGTCGCTATTGTTTTAACGAGTTTAATGACAAGGATAAGTCGGTCCTTTTCATGTTTAGAGAGTTTGAAGAAGGACGGAAAGAAAACTCCACAAGTTATTTTTCATAAAATAATCCCTCAGGTCTGAAAAAGGATAAAATAATCCAAAAGGGATGACTTTTCCAATCACTTTAATGAGCTGAAAAAGACAAGTGCTTGACTTTTTCATAAGATAATCCCTCGGGTCCAAAAAAGTATAAAATCATATAGGAGGGATGACATTTCCAATCACTTTAACGAGCTGGAAAGGTCGGCGCTCGACAATCTTTTCATATTTAACGAGTCTGAAAAGGGTTTAAAGGAGACTCGATATTGAGGAACGAGTGGTGTCTCGGGTAGCAACTGGTTCCGGTGAATTTGGAACTTCTCAAAACATGTTGAATTCTATGAAGAGGCTGGCTAATAAGACCACTCATTGAAACTGTTCTTCAAAGGGGTAAAACAACCAAGTGAGAGTGTATGATTCGCCAAAAGGATGGCGGTGATGGGAGGTATACAACCAAGGTTCAAAAGGTTGATAGAATGATAATCACAAAGGTTAATTTTTGAAAATGGGTTCATTTTTTGACAAGCTTGAACCATGGGGGAACTATGCTTGGAGTTAGTTTCATTTTTACACAAGCTCAAAACGACAAAACTATGCTTGAATGTAGTTTCATTTTTACACAATCTTGAAACGACAAAACTATGCTTGAAAAAATGGTTTGCATGCCCCTATCATGATGAAAAGGAGAGTCTCCTGTAACCAGATGGAAAATCACTACAATGAAGCAGGACGGTTATCTAACACCTTCTTGGTTTTGTCCAAAATAGACAAAGGTGAAGGGTGTGATAGACCAATCACATAACCTACAGGGAAACTTATCTTTACCATTAGGTGCATGCCCCCCAAGCTTCATTACATTCACCAGACTACTCTTGGCTATCAGGTGGATGGAATGAAGGTTCAAGTGGTACCGTTGATGTAAATGGACCATTTAGGGACGATGAATGACTTGGAGCTATGCTTGGACCAGGAAATGAAAGCTGGTCAATGGTGACAATCTTATATTCATGAGGGAAACGCATCACTCGGAAGAGTGTTGAAAAAATAGCTTCCATGTTATAAACATAGTCTCGCCCAAGAAGTAAATTGTATTCTAAAGGTCCTGGGACTATCGTCACATTCAGATGAACGATCTTTCCTCCCAAAGTAATAGGTAACTTAGGAAGGATCCCTAATGATTGACTGGTTCCTTTGTTAAAGCCTAACAGATTCTATGTAATAGGCACAAGCGGTGGCGAACCAAGCGCTTTCCAAGCAGTTAAACCACTTCCGTGAAACCAGATGGAGATGGGAGGGCAAAAGTACCCATTAAGGAAGGGTCTTTTAGGAGACCTACTCCAACATTTTGAAGTGATTGTGAACTTCCATGGATCAATGGAATGCTTCTAGTAGCTTGTGAACTGTTATTAAAAAAGGCCAGATGGTCAACGATTGTGATTCCACCTTGGAAGGGAAATGCAATCTTTCTAAAATATGTAGACACAACGACAACCATAGCATAAATCCAGGGCCTTCCAAGTAAGATATTGTAATCAAGGTTTCCATAAATGACTTCGACTTAATCTCTACTGTGTTTCCCCCTAGTTCAACTTGCAAGTTACTTAAAATCCCATACAGAGTGTACGTTCTTCCATCGAATGCTTTTAATGTTGTTGGTGATCGTGACAAGGGTGGCGAACCAACAGTTTTCCAGCAACTCATCGACATAATATAGGTAGATGCCCCCTGATCAATGATGGTTCGATGAACATTTTTATTGAGGGCTTTTACCTGTATAAGAAAAGCGAGTTGGGCCGATAACTATGTCATATATCCTTTATGATCAAAGGCCACAAGATTGGAATTCGTTGGATCGATCCCACCTATTGCTGATAATAAATCCTACTTTTGGGAGGGACAATTTTGCAATACCTCAAGTGTCGACATAGCGGATGGAGATTGAGCCAGATCCTCCACTATATTATAATTATGAGTAGCTCGAGCACGAGGATTAAATGTCAATTTATGTACGAATCCCTTTGGTGGCTTAATGGTTAATTCAGGAATAATGGGTGGAGTAACTTCCTTCAAAGTTGTTGTCGAAGCATTAGGTTGATCAGTAGCCTGATTGTTTGACGACGATGGATTCCCATAATATTTACTCCTTGTTGATACCAAAGCATCATTTTGATTTTTTCCGATGGATAGCATTAGTACTTGGGATGTGGAAACATTATCGGTAGCAACCATATTAGTTTCTGGGTTTGGAAACGGATTAGTCAAAACCGCTGAGGTATTCAAAGCCTTAAAAAATTTTGAAACCTCATATCAATGTGGACACTCTCTTGTATAATGTTCCTCCTTACAGATTAAACATGGATACTCAGGAGGTTTCCTTGCTACAGTAGGGTTTTTAGATAATTTTTCAGGAGTGGAATTCTCCTGTTTCTTCTTATTATTTTTTCCGTTCTTCTTGCCCCCTGGTTGCTTTGGATTTTTGCCTTTGTCAGATGACACGACATTAATCTTTGAGGCAAGAGAATTGTCATTTGAATTTTGATTATAGATAGCAAGAGCTTGACTAGATGGACCTCTTGCGGTTTGTGTGCTTGAGGCACCGATCACACCGTCACCGGCATGAGAGTCTCTATTTGATTTAGGAGGAGGTGGAACGGAAAAAGCTGGTCTAGGAGCATCAGGAATTTTGTCATAGAGTGTGCCAGACTGAGTATAGATCAAATCTAAATATTGAGCATGAGCAATGACTTGCTCTTCAGTGACAACTCCTTTCGCCATGTCCTCAGTGATAGATGGTAATAAGGACTTAATAAACCACACAGCTAACAGTTGGTTAGGAACATACGTTTTTACCATTCGACAACGATGCTGCCACTCATGAATATGATCAAATATGTGAGTGGACATGGTCTGTTTAAAATTGGTAAGGAGTTCTGTTCCAGTTTCGTATTTGATGGGTAACGGAAAGTGGGTTAAAAAAGTAGTGGCAAGGAAGGTGAAGTTATCAAACGAAGCTCTAGGAAATTCAATATACCATTTGTTTCTGGACTAGTGAGTGTTCTCTGAAAAAGGTGAAGTCTAATCGAATCATCATTCAGGGTGTTATATGAGCACCACAAATGAAAATTCATTACGTGATTCGATGGATCTTCACCTAGATTTCCATTGAACTTAGGAATATCAGAGGGGAGTTTATGAGGAATCGCCGGTCACCAAGGGGCGTATGCAATTGGATCATTCGTTAGCCTATTCAAATCTGGTAATTCTAGAGTTGCCACAAAAGGCAACTGTTGATTCAGGTTGGGTGGAGCATACCCAAGATAAGATGGAATCGCCTGAGCAGTAGGTCTTTGCATACCAACATAATGCATCTGCTGCTAACTTTGATAAGGTTGTTGGACATAACTAGTATAGTGTGGTTGTTGATAACTGTTCTGAAAATGTGGCTATCCATAACCTACAAAGTCTTGTTGCTCAGGTCCTCGGTAGGCTTGATATTGACCAAATCCAGTTTGAGCTTGTAAACCAAGTCCAAACTGGGGTTGGGTTTGCTGGAATTGTGGTTGTTGGTATTGTGGCCACCATGGTTGTTGGACCATTTGCTGTTGCCCAATACTACAAGATTGACGAAGATGCGGATTGACAATACCTGTCGATGCCTGAGTCGTTCCATATAAAGGAGCACTAACCTGAGGTTGCGGTTGAGCCGTTGAGACAAGTGGCTGTTGTACCATGACCTGAGAGATTTGAAGTTGAGACACAACAGGCCGTGCTTGTGTTTGTGATACAGTCGTAATAGCAGGTGTAGCGGGAATGTTCAACACAGGTTGGATTGGTTCTATTTGATATACAACCCTTGGTTGTTATGGCAGTATTGGTATCCAACTACTAGATGTAATTCCAGATTGACCTGAATATTGTTGGAAACTCTCATATGGTTTTTCCCTAGGAGGAAACAGTGAAAAGGCATACTGCTCTCCATATGGCGGCAGTCCAGTATTTAAAGGATATATCGGTCTTTGAAAACTGGTTTGCCCAAATTGATATTGGTATGCAGGATCAAATTGCTGAGTTTCAATATAAGAAAGACCAGATGGGACTCTAGATGAACAAATAGGAGCAGACCATGGTGCCGAAGCAGCTGGAACAGATGGTGTACCAGAAAACATTGTAGGAATAGCAGCAGGAGGTTCTGCCACAGCTGCATCAGATGATACATTCCTAGATGTTGATGGTTGCTCATACATGTTTAATCTATCCAAAATATCTCCTAGCGATTCGACAGGAACTTGCGATGAAGGAGGATTAATAGAACCAAACTCAGGAGTAGAAGTATACAAATGAATCCGAGTCCCAAAATGAAACAAGGTATTAGATGGGGGATCCTCTGCTATCTCCTCTAAAGCAATCAGGCCAGGTGGAAGATGTAGACCGTCAGGTCCGTAAAATATTTCAGGAGCTGAAGAAGGTATAGATTCTGCAGTGACAGATACTGGAGGGGTGACACCTTCTGAATATTGAAACTCAACTTCCAGATGTTCAGGTAAATGAACTTCAGTCTCAAAGGGAGGTTCTTAAACAACTACTGGTTTAAATGTAGCCTCGGTTTGAACCGAGAGGGGTTCTGGATCAACTCTAGATGGAGTTGTTTAAGGTACAGAAGTGTCTACCATTACAGTAGGATCAGTTCTAATGTCCTCTTGTAACTGCGAAACTTCTTCTCTTAAGGCAGATGTACCAGAAATAATCGGAGTAACTGTAGTCTCTGACGATGTTGAAACAAAAGTTTCAAATAAACAAGATGAATTGGACTCAGTTAAACGAGACCGTTTTGTCTAGATTGGCTTTGCTTCCAGAGTCAAAGATGGTTGACTCGCTAGTCTCCATGAACGACAGGGTTTTGATTGACTTTCTTCCACAATTGCAGATTATTTGATCAACTCAAAATTAAGGGGAAAAAGTTGTTATTCTGAATTTAATTAATTTTAACGACGCTTGGACACAACTTTGATTTTTCAGTTTTTAAAAGACGAGAAAAAGCTAAAGATGACTCTAGTCTCCTTCGATTTTTAATGAGCCTGAAAGGACAAGTGCTCAGATGGACCTTTTCTTTTAAAAAGTCGAAAAGGAACGAAAGTGACTACTCTGGAATATCTAGACAGAGGGATTACCAAACCAATCACAAAACTGCAATATACACCTTGGTGATAAATTAAAGAGAAATTACCAAGGACTTATGTACAACAGTCAATCTTCCTGAATGCTGTGTTCAGTGCATTGCGATCAATAAGGCGGCATACTCAGCTTCCTATGGATAAAGGATATAAGCCTATTGTGGTCTCCCAATATATACGCGATGGTATGGGGAGCACAAGTCCGTGCTAGCACTTTTCGTATCAAGGAGGAGGAATCACCCAACCTTCAATGAAAACGATAGCCACTAGTTTTAATGACGCCGGAACACGTCACTAGCTTAGACCTCTAGATATGTTGTGTTAAGTTCCAAAGCGTTGTTAGATTCATTGAAATTCATTTTAAGGTTGATGTTGTTTAGAGTTTGCCTTTCAATGGTTCACTAAGTGATGATGATATGAAATTCCTAAGATGCAATCTACAGTGATAAACAATCTTTGTTTCTTTTGAGCAATGAAAATCCTAGCTACTAGGGAAAGAAAACTAACAATGCTTTTTAAACAAAGAGCAAAGAGCACACACTAGTGCATTTTCCTAAATCTTATTTTTGCACACAAATCTAAAAAGAATGCTAAATGCAAATGCATGTATTTGTTTTCATTCTCCTTAATGTGAAAAATGCCAAAAAGGAAAACTAAATGCTGTAAAGATCTGAAATATTTCTTTCAAAATGACATTTTCGATGATTTCTTCTTCAAAAGAGAAAGGAAGACTCAATGACACTTTTCAATTTTGAATAAAAATGCTTTCGACACTTCGAATATAAACAAATCAAACCAAATACATGAAGAAAATTTCAATCGACTATCAAGGGAAGGAAGAATCCACGACACTTCTATTTTTGACACAAAACAACAATTACGACACTTTTTGTACCAAAGCAACAAATCGATTTACACAACTTTTTGACCAAGGATTGTAAATGATGAACAAACACACAAAAAAATTCACTAATCCTAATGTAATTGAGGCTGATATAAGTGATACAAGGAAGTTTCAGTAAAGAGGCACTGTTCATTTGCAGCAAAACAATCAAACAAAACTGAAAACAAGGTCAAAACCCTCAATTTCTAGAATGGAAAAAGAGCTCAGTCAATCATCACACCTAGGCTTCACAGAATATGAGATGCATCGCACTTACTACACTCGGGAGATTCTATGCATACTGAGTCACAGTGGGAGACAATGCGATGGTCCAGGGAGCGCAACTGAGATGGGTTTTGGCTCAAATGTGGAGCTGTTTTCAATAAGTTAAGGTGGGTTTTGATGAACAGTAAAGAGCAAAGTATTAAGGAATGTCTTGAGAGGTTACTGAGCTACCAAAAGGGCATCTAGATTTGTTTGCAAGTCAGATGTTCAATTCATAAACTAAACCAGAGATTGATTGAAGTAGCATTCATCTATTATGCAATTGCAAAGCAAGAGAAGTTCGAAGGCTATCTGGCTGACTTCAGGCTCTGTCTATAGCTTATGAAATTGAACATAAAACAAACAATAACAACAAACAAACATCTGATCTTCCCCAGCGGAGTCGCTAATTTGTTTCTGGGAAAACTAGTATTCCTAAAGAATGATAGCCCTGTAGGTTTGACAACTACCCTAGAAACAACAGTTTAAAGCAATTCAATGATTTCTTCTATGTATAATAGATAAGAGAAAGATAATGGGACCAACCTAGAACTTCTGCTTAATCCCTTGCTTGCTCTCTCTCTCCTTTGACAGAACTTGCAACTCCTCCCCATACTTAACACACTTGGAGAGTACCTGCACAAGTACAACAACAAAGAACCATCAAAGCATCGTGATATATTACAACATAAACATTACAGAATCAGATATATAATGAACAAAGGATAGCATTAACAAATGATAGCATTCACAATTGCACAATCATATGGAAGAAAACTTGAAGAACTTTATTAATAGAAGGGAGAATTACAACTCAGTTGCCTGATCCAGCATCATCCTCCCAGCTTCAATCCTTCTTCACCTCATGAAATAGCAAGATCACACCAACAATACAATGTTCTCTCCTCAATTACAAACTAGCAGCACTTACTTGCAATTCACAATATTCCAGCCTCTGGATATCATGAATGAGGGATCCATTTATAGATGTTTGCAAGGGCGTGAGTCATCCATGGGGTTTGATTAGTGTCATTCCACTTGTTACATTTGGTTCAACAAGAGAAGAGATAACTGAAGTTTAGATCCCTCACTCATCCTTGGGCGAATTCAGAGAGGTAAGTGGCAAAGGAGAAGTTTATAGAAAATTCTATGAGCATCCACTTAGCAAACTGTCCAGGACATTTGTCCATCCTCGCCCATCGCACCCTATAGAAGGCCTAAACAATATGCATCGCACCTTAGTAGTGGAGCAGTCAGTATGCATCGCACTTTGCCAGTGGAGCAGTCAATATGGTTCAATTTAGGCAATTTCTGGATGGTTTCTCAGATGGAACTTTTGGGGAATGAAGTATTTAGATGACTATGTTCCTTTAGGGTATGAAACAACTCTTTTAGGGGTTGATGAGCCCTAGTTTATCGACATATAAGTTTGGGGTTGATGTGCCGAAATATGTCTATAACAGTTGGCACAGGTCACAGTTCTATTTGATAAGGAGGGTCTCCACTAGGCTTTAGAAGTGCACATTGTGCTCTTCCCATACCGGTGGGCAAGATGCAAAGTTAGAAAAATGTTTAAGTCTGGAAAGGTGAAACATAGAAAAACATAATGAGTTGGTGGGGAGGAATTAAGTGTAACACATCTTAACTCATCACTAAAACTTATACATGAACTAAAGATAAGAAATATACATCAAAACTCCAATTCACAAACAATCTCCTAGTGTAACAAACAAAGTATGTGTGATTGCGACCAATAAGTGTTTTTTTGTGACTAGGAAGGGTACCATGACTCCAAAGTGTGTTATTGATACTCTTGATGATCCGATGATGCTTAGGAAGTAACATGGACAGTTGAATCATGTGTAAAAACCTAAAACTAATCTCGAATACCAAAAACAACACTTCACATGACAAAAGGTAGGCTCCAAATTTTGAATATAACAAAATTTTGAAGGGTGTTGTAGTAGCAACAACACTTGGAGACATACTAGGCAAAATTAAGCTTCTCTATCTAGTGGTAGCTTTCAGTAAAGAGTCAACCCTTCAAGAAGTATTGATTCGTTAAGGGGTTCCCTTGGATTCCCCACTTAACACGGTTATAGATGTAGTACCCACCATTCCCTTTCTTGGCTCAATATACCAACAAATATTTCCTTTCGCAATTGTTTCGATCTAGGAGAGGGTAATATATAATTGCAAGTTGAAGATAATCAGAGTCTTACTTTTCATCTATGGTGTTTCTCTATTTCTAGCAGGCCTAGATAGTACCTTGTCATAGTAACTACAGGAACACAAGCGCTGCTTTGCTGCCAACGATCCTGAACAATACCTCGACGAAGTTACTTCCTTCACCTCTCTGCACATGAATCCTTTCTCTTATTTCTCACTTTTTTTTTTTATAGAACTGTTCTTATGCACTTATTATTTCACTAGGACATAAGAGGGATCCTGACTTATTGAGAGAAGAACACGTTGTTCCTTCATAGGAGGTTATATATATACCCTTGATATTGATTTTCTCGCTACTAAGTTTCCCCTTCCCTTCTCTACTTGATTGGATTAGCATGTAGAACACCAAGTAAATTAAACACCAAGTTAGGGAATAAGGATGCTAGAATAGATACAAATGTCATTGCTCCACTTAAATATTTCCTCTTGAATGTATCATGTTTTCCATCTCGACATTAATTGGAGTTGTCATAATCCTTGTTCATTTCACCACATAGTCCTTCGAGGCATGCATACGCCCTCACACAAGGTCTTATTTATGTACACTGACCAAGACAAAGGGAAAACAAAAAAGACTTGATAGGAAAAAACAACACAAGAGAAGAAAAGGAAATTGTACACAAGAAGGAACACAACCCAGGGTTGCTACTGAAAGTAGTGTTTAAGATCTTGGTCATTGAGAGGAAGAGGTTCAATCCTCTCATATTAGGATTTCAACTTGTATGAATGGTTGTCAAGCTTATCAATAATGGTATATGTTCCAATCCACAGAGATTGAAATTTGTTGTGCTTGCCTTTCTCTTTGTGGGCTTTGTACCACTTCAATACTAGGTCACCCACATCGAAATATTCGTTCCTTGCGGAATTCTTATCAAACCAACGCTTGATTCGGTTATGGTGTATGGAAAATGTTTGTTTTTATTTGAGCCTTTCTTACTCAAGTTTATGAAGAGTATCTATCTGAATCTAAACAAGGAGACATGGTTTTCCTTGAGATTCTTGAGAAAGCTGCAAGGTCGGAAGGTAGATGTTCAATGAAAGGATAACCTCTTTTCCGTATACAAGGAAGTAGGGGGAGGTTTTCAGAGAGGGTTTTGGAGTTACACGATCAACCCATAATGAATTCACCAAAGCATTATGGTAATTATTTTTCTCAGAGAAAGCGATGTTCTTGATAATGTAGATTAAGTTCTTGTTTCTGGACTCAACCAAACCATTTCCTTGAGGGTAAAAGTTTTATGCATGCTTTAAAACGATACCATTTTATAATGCAGACTCATAAAGCTTTAATGAGGAAAAACAAGTTGCATTATAAAAAACAAATGATGTAGGAACGTTGAACCTTGTTATGATGTTATGTTAATAAATTGGATGAATTCCTGATCATTAAACCATCTTCATGGAACTGCTTTGGTCCACCGAGTAAAATAATCAGTTATGGTAAGAATGTATCAATTTTTCTTTGACGAATGGGCAAAGATTTCGCCAATAACATCCATTCCCCATTTTTGAAATGGTCCCTCAACTGCTATGGGTAGAAACAAGGTGTCTGACTTCTGATCATGACCAACATATCTGTAACAACCCCTGGTTGATTTTCTATGTAAATAAAATAAGACCAAGGTCACGGGACACATATTCCATGTTGAATGTTGGGAAAAAAATAGTGATGGATATCATTTGTGATTAATAAATGGCTATGGAAATTGGCAAAGGAAAAGATACATTAATTGAGATTTTATTTATAAAATAAATGAAAATAGGAGGAAAGTAAGGTGAAGAGACACATATTTTCATGAGAGGGAAATTGAAGGAAAAATGAAAGGAAATGAAGAAAATAGAGGCTTCAATGATAAAAAGGCTTCCGAGGACCAGTTAACAACCTTTTTTTAGTTCAGTTTTGGAGCTTTCTTTTCATTCTCTCATACTCTTGCACGCTTAGAGTATTCTTGGAGCATTCTTGAAGCATTTTGGCATACATTGGATTTGGATAAAAAAGAGAAAGGAAAGTAGGAAATTGCAAGGGAACAATTGGATCAACAACGATAACTGGATTTATTTGCAGGTAACAGGTTGCATGTGTGATTTCCTTGTTGATTTCTAGATGTATGGTATATGCATGTGATTGTTTGGTTATGTGTTGTCATTGGCATGGATATTTTCCTAGATTGACATTGGTTTAAACCTTGCCTTTCCATTTCCTGGATAGCCATGATGTTGTTGGTTATTCCAATTGATTGTTTTTATGATTGGTGTTCATGTTCCTTATGGTTGTGGGTTGGAACAAATGCTCTGGAACCCCTAGAACAACTTGGGTTGAGTTACTAGTCTTTGAGCCTAGGTTAGGAAAAACGCTCTCGAGCCCTTGGTGGGTTGAATTTCTAGTCCTTGCTGCCGGGGTTAGACAAACACTCTAGAGCCCAGAAAGTTTGAGGGTTGAGTTACTAGTTCCTGGACCCCTGGACAACTTGGGCAGAGACTGATCTGGTTGGTGTTAGTGATGTCATACCGTGGAGGTGGAATCATTGTGGTTGAGGGTGGAGGTGGTTTGGCACCTAGAATCCATGGTTTGGTTTTGTCCTGGTTTATTCCATGAGATACCACATTTATGCTTGGAATATGGCACGGGGGTGATTGGCTGAAAGAGAGATTTGGTTCATCCCTATCTCTGATTGGGTGGTACATGGAAGAACCTGACTTGGTTGAAATTTTCATATGTTAATATGAGACATTTTCCTATTGTGATATATGAGCATTTATAGTGATTATGTTGGTGATATTATGGCCGAGTTGCCATGGTTTCTATGTTGGTTATTTTCTGGTTATATGATTTGTATCATCTATGGCTCTTGTCATGAATTGTTTAGTTACCGATTGGTTCATGAATGTATGCACTAAAAAGCATTGTTATGGCCATGTGGAGAGGGAATAGAGCCTTCTTGATGGTTCTAAGATGAATCTCTAACTATTATGATCATGTATGCATTCATGACCTGTAGCTTACATCTTTTCCATGTGTTTGACAAAATGTCTAGTGTGTTCTAGAAAGTCTAGGTCAAGTTTATGATTTGAGATTGAATGTTTAGCCTTGTTATTGTTGAGCCCCAAAACCACACTTTTCCTACACATTTTCTTAAACTTTTTCCATCCACCTAGACCTCATAAGCTATGAACATCATTGCATATTGAGTTTAAAAGAGCACATAAAGTGGTTTTCTAACTATGTTTTGTGTCTGCTGTTTGAACTAGATTTTTGCTCATGAGCTGTGGAATCTTGTCACTTTCTGCAGCCAGTTCAACTTTCCGCAACCTTTTTGTTAAAGTCTATATTGCAGGTGTCTTCAGGAAAATCGAGCCACATGGGCAAGTTGGAAATGACGTGGACATGGACCGAGTCCTATTGGCTCAGTTGAATTCATCAAAGAAGGCCGTGGTCAAAGGTGGTCAAATATAAGAGTCCTACAACAACAGGACTCTGTTTTTCAACACTTGAAGACTTGCGTGGCCATTCCTAGATCTCTGGGGACATATCAACACCTGTGGATTGCTCCATAAGGCGAATCCAACAGCCACCCTCAATATATTTAATCATCACGATAGCCATGATGCTAGATCCATGGACATTGTCATTCACGTGTCCTCTATCAGCGCAATTTTTAGGAAATTAGTTATGTAGTCTTCTGTTATAAATAATGCGTTTCCATATGCATAATAGTTAGTCTTGGTAATGTAATTTTGCTATTAAGAAAGCCCACTGTGCCGTGACATTGTTTCGTTGTTATGACTGCGTTTTGAATATATGAGAAGACTCTGTTTATAAGCACAATTCATGGTTGATAGCTGTTGCCCGAGGTTGTGCAGAGTGCCCCTGCACACGCCAAGGTTTTTTTTATTGCTATATAGTTTCATGTTTTGTTTCCTTATGTTCATTATGCCATAGTTATTCACGTGTATATATTGCATTTCTTATGGTATTAACGTTTTATTTCTGTCCATAATTTTACATGCTTTATATTGTTGTTAACGCTGATCAGTGTATTTGTTCCAGATTACAGTAGGCAGCCCGGGCATTTGCATATAGTTTCCACAATGACTAATGACATGGAATCAGTCTTGTCTTTTTGCTGATTTATTTTTCTTAGCTTTTAATTCCAGCACTATTTTGTTTATTTCAAGATTGTTTATTGGCTTTATTAGTTAGATTAGATATTAAATTGCTCATGTCATTATCAGTTCCCTTCGAAAGCCATAGCAAGACTAATGGTGAGGGATTGAAGTATGAGTGTGTAATTTGATATTAGTTTATTTTTATGCAAATTAGATATTAAATTGCTCATGTCATTATCAGTTACCTCCGAAAGCCATAGCGAGACTAATGATGAGGGATTGAAGTATAAGTGTGTAATTTGATATTAGTTTATTTTTTTGCAAATTAGATATTAAATTGCTCATGTCATTATCAGTTACCTCCAAAAGCCATACCGAGACTAATGGTGAGGGATTGAAGTATGAGTGTGTAATTTGATATCAGTTTTATTTTCTGCAAATTAGATATCAGATTGCTCAAGTTGTTTATGATTACCTCCAAAAGCCATAGCGAGACTAATGGTGAGGGGTTAGAATATGAATTGATGTAATTTGATTTTAACTTTAATTTACTTGCAATTTTTGGATTTCTTTGAGTACAATTTCTTTTGTATTTAGACAGCAGCAGGGATAATGGTTTCATGATCAATAGTTCATAGTTTGTTTAATTAGAATAGTGGCACATTTTCATTTTCTTTTAGGAATTAATTTCATCATTGCATGCTCTAAGTTCTTCTGAAGTTTAAAGTTTTGGAAATCATTTTAAAGGACATAATTGCCTTGAATATTTATATCCATTTAGAATTTCCATTTCTCATTAGGAGATAAACGAGATAAAAACCCCCAAAAACAAAATAAAAATAAAAAACGACAAAAAAGTCAAAAATAGGTTATCTTGCACATATAGTGCGCCACACTTCAACAGTTTACGACTCCTGGATTGAAAATTAATATAACAATTTAGGACACTCTAAATTGACCAAACAATTATCATGTTAATTATGATTCTAAAAAGTCTCAGGAATTTTTGGGAAGTAGTTTGGAGGTTGGCCTAAAAAGGTGGCATAGATCCGAGATTTCATGCTCAGAAAATAAAGATTTTAGGTCATAATCGCTGGCAGCTAGGCTTATGTGTGCAATTATAGCCTCATAACCACATGCATGCCTTGTTGTGGGTATAGTTGTGGGCCCAGGGCAGAGAAAAAGGGTTCCAACTCAGGGTTTGATCACCTGGGGTGGTTGTTCAGCGTCTGAGTGACCTGTAGTCCCTGTAGGTTGTTAGTTTGTGGTCAATTTGTAGGCTTCTCTTCCTTAACTAGAATTGGGAGATCGGGTCATGTCGCAAGTGACGCTCGTCTCATGTTTATCCTGGAATGCTTGTGAAATTGGGTACATGTGGGAGAAGGTGTTACATATTGATATTAGAGCTTTTAGGTTCAAACTTTTGGACTGGATGGGCTAAATGTGATTTTTATGTATGCATGCCAGATTTTCTATGTGTCTGTCATGCATTCATGTTGGTTAGTTCTCGTGATGGTCATTGTTGGAGTTGTGTCATCATGTTTAGGTTAATGATGTTGATGTTGAGATGATTTGCATGTTGAATTCATTATATATATATATATATATATATATATATATATATATATATATATATATATATATATATATATCTGTGTGTGTGTTGTGCTAATCTAGATTGACTATGCAGATTGGATAGCCTCCCCTGAAATTCACTAAGGTATATTGATTATGTTTATATTTGGTTAGCTAACATGGTATGTTTGCATGAAGAAGAAGATTAGAAATGACAAGAAGAATGGTGGACTACAATTCATGTGACTATCCTTATAGATCAGATGAGTGGCAAAGAGATGAGTACTTTCCTGACATAAAATATACCTTGAGAAGTTTAAAGGAAGAGATCAAAAGTTGTAAGGAAAATAATGACAATATCATTCAGTCACAGGAAATAATTTCCAGAGCACATGGAAAGGAATCAAAGGTCAATATAGTGATCCTTCATAGTTTTTTAGATTTGCAAGGACAAGGAAAACCATAGATCAGTTATGAACAAGAAGAAATGACTAATGGGGCATGTGGTAGCAGATCTCATGGAGGACACAGGTCGTACATGGATGACATAGTCATAGGTGGTAGATGTGTGGATACAATTGGCATAAGAGGTATTGACTATGAGTTCTATTCTAGTTCTGGATCAGAGAGACAACATGGTCATCATCATTATCATCCTTACAAGAGGAGTAAGAAGCAGAACTTTCCAGATGAGTTCAAGAAAGCCAAACCTCCTACCTTTGATGGAGAGATGAAGAAACCGGAAGATGCAGAAGCATGGTTACTTGGGATGAAAAATTTATTCGAGATGCATGATTACATAGAGAATATGAAAGCCACGGTAACTATTTTTAGTTTCAAAGGGAAAGTAGACATTTGGTGGGAAGAAGTGAACACTACAATAGAATAGGAAAATAACGCCTAAAATAGAGCTGAAATTTAGTGTATTTTAGTTCACAAATTGGATACCTTTTTCAGCATAAAATGGGGTGCAAACAGGGATGTTTATCATAGCTCCATATTTTGCATTGAAAATTGCATTAGAAATAACACCATAAATAATGCCTAGAATAGCGCCAAAAATTGCGCAGAAAATATCTCCAAGCATAACATTGGGAATAGAGCCGAGAATAACACTAGTTTATCGCCATAATCAGTGCTAGGATTTTCTTGCAATCTGGCTTCTGGTTTGGCTTCCAATTTTCCATCCAATTTTTCTTCTCGTTTTGCTTCCAACTTTTCTTCTAGTGTGGCTTCTAATTTTGCTTCCATTGTTGCTCCTTTTTTTGTTTCCAAACGCCGCGAATAACACCATGATTTGCTTCCATTTTGGCTTCTAATTTGGCTTCCAGTTATGCTTCCTATTTTTCTTCCAGTTTTTCTTTTTGTTTTGCTTCCCTTTTTTCTTTCCTTTTTGCTTCTAGTGTGGCTTCCAATTTTGCTTCCATTGTTGATTTTTTTTTGCTTCCAAAAATGATTATTGTTTTGCATACAGTTAAATTAATATGTTTTCAATTTAATTAGTTAAATATATCATGTATTTTAAATAAGTTATATGATTATACAGTAAGTCATATGAATTCATTTTTAATATTTTATAAGATAACATTTATAAAGAAATTTTAGGGAAACAAACATCCATAAAAATTAACAACATAATTATACTTATTAAATCTCCATTAAAATAGAATCTACAATGTCCAGTATACATAAAATAACTAGATAATTATTGTAACATGATCATCATCTATAATTAAAACAAGTGAGTCAAATATCTATAATTTAAGTGATTTGACAACATCCATCATGAGCAGTAAAACCATGATACGTAATAAATATGCATCCAAATCATCAACCACTTTCAGTATATAAACATTTACGAGTCAATACTAATAAGATCATCATCACATATAACTAAAACAAGTGAAATTGACATATACTAGTAGATCAATAAAACAATCAACATATGTCAAAATGATACATCATGTACAAATGATATAAATAAAAAAGATAAATTATGTAAGACAAAATGATACAAGTCAATATGATATGTCATGTCTGTTAATAAATCTAGGGGCAACTAGAGTAGGTGATTTCTCTTACTTTGATTAAACTTTTTGTGATGTATTTTTACTTAAATTTGATTATCTTCTTCTTTCTCTTGCTTATTATTAGTATTCTCTTCATTAAGAAGCTACCAAACCATAATGAACAATGAGACAAAGGACACAAGATATAGGCGATCATCCAGGGCCAAAACCTCTCCAACTAAAATGAAAACCAACAAGAATCCTTCTCTTCTTATAGAATCTTCAATTGACGAATTTCAAGGCTTATGACCCTTGACCACGACCCTCTGTTGTGGGGAAAAATGCCTATGCAGGACGATCCTATCCACCTAAGGTGTGACAGTGCCTTAGCAACAAACAGAGACAGCTATTCTGGTATTCTTCCTTTATGAATTAAGAACGAAGAGAGAGATGGGTGGACTAATCGGTGTCTTCCGTTTGTCCCTCGATCCAGCTTCTCTTCTCTTGGAGAGTTCCCAGCTACTTGCCTTCTCGCTCGCCCAGCTTCAAGAGGTTTCTGCAAGATCACAAGAAGAGAACACTACACAAGACATGGATTCATATTCATAACTAGTTCAGGATTAGAAATAAACTAAACATACTAATGCATTCATACATAAAAAATACATCAACATATAGGAGAAACCAAGATAGCTTTATTGATGAATAACAAGGTTCAGGAAGAGATACAACCCAGAGGGCTCCAATCCAGCATCTCCTTCCCAGCAAATGGAATTCCTATCTTCACCCCCTTCAAAGCATTAAGCACCCAATGATTCCTATCTCAAACCAACAACAATTCTTTGCAATAACAAAATTCCAGCCTCTAGATCTCATGGAGGAGAGATCCATATATAGATGTTTGGAGAGAGGATGAGTCAGCTTGAGATCTGACTAGTGTCCTCTCCCTTTGTCAGTTCTTGATTCCACTTGGAGATTTGGAACCTCTTACTCATCACTAGTCGAATTCCTTGAGGCAAGTGTCATTTTGGAAGCTTCCTGGGTTTTGACACCTTGAGAAATGAACTTGCCACATGTCCACTCTCGTTCAGCGTAGGTAGCCAGTGTTCCCTTTGACATTCAACGCAGGTAGCCAGTGTTGGCTTTGACATTCAGCGCAAACAGCTAGTGTAGCCACTGAAATGATCCTGAATTGACTTGTTTTTGAGCAGTTTCTGGTGGAGAACTTCTGTGAATTGCTGTGGTTTGTTAGCCTTGTTCCTCTAGGGGTAGGAACAACATGTTTAGGGACTTTGGATCCCTTAGATTATGGACATTTCATGCTCAATGCTGTAAGGCACAAAAATGTCTATAACACCCTCCAATACCAAGTCAATTCTTCCTACCTTAACGAGCTTTATTTCCAACAAATTTTGTGATTTCGACCTCCCAATAGATTCTTTACCAACTTTGACCTACCCAACAGATTCTTCTGCAACTTCGACCTGCCCAACAAATTCTTCTGCAACTTTGACTTGCCTAGCAAATTCTTCTGGAATTTCAACCCAACAATTTCTTCTCAACACTTTGACTTTACCAACAACACTTTGCATTCCCTACAATACTTCAATTTTCCCAACAACACTTCAACTTCCCCAACAACACTTTGACTTGCCAAGCAACACTTCGATTTTCCCTGCAACAATAGAAACCCTAACACAAGAGAGAGAGAGGCGCTAAAATTTTTATCTTGCTTTTCTTCTCCTTTTTTAGTCATTTTCCAACGTCTATCTTGAGGATATCGAACTTGCTTGAGTGAATGTGCTAATGAGGTCGAGTTCCTTCTTATTTATAGGCTTTTGAGGGGTACAAATTGCTTCCTTGAGGACGACTTGTCCACTTGTGTAGGACAACTTGATGACAAGGTCTTGGAGGGTCTTTTGACTCTATTTTGACTCAAATAAATTCTTTTTACGATATGTAACTTTCCCAAATGGGTCTTTTATACATGACAATGACTCATAGGCCTTAGAAGCTCTCAATGGGAGCTTGAACTATAAAATAATTTTCCTTGAGCATGAAACCCATACCTCAATAACAACATTAATAAATTTATTTTTCTCATTACATCAAATATATAAAATCATGATTACATATTTCATTATGAAGATCGTACCAAGTTATATATTTCAACACTCCCTCCTAACTAGGGAGGTATTCATAATCCATACAAGGTACCTGAACATTCTCATTCTGAAGAATTCTCATAAGAAGAGTCAGATTGGTAACCCATTTTTATAGCATGATATCAACCAACATTGTCACATAGAAAGGCCTTGACTAATAGCTTTATCTCTCCACAAGATAAGAGCACAATGTTGGCAAGACCAATGATATGTAGAGACCATCATCATTGTTTCTCAAGGAACATACCCCACCTGGGTGTTCATAGGGTATGTCCTTCCAGGACTATTCTTTCCTTAGATTCCCAGCCCTCAAAGAATATCGGTCCTCTATGACTACTTTTATCTTAGATGCCCTACCACACCCTCAAAGAGTATTGGATGCTAGATGCTTACCCAATCCTCCATTCTTTATTCTCAAGTGAATACAAGAATGATGTGCATATCTCTCCTTCTCAACTAGGGAGGATATATGCATTCCTATAAAAGGGATGTACCCAATCTCCATCTTAACCAGGGACTTGTCCAAGATATCTCTTATCCATCGAATTTCTTTCAATAGTAGATTTATGTCTTTGGTTAAGATCATTGGACCTTCTACTATTTGTAGAGATCCTCCATTCGATGTCATGAATTCCATTTTCATATTATGGAGCCTTTCATATTTTCAGACCTCTTCGTAGGGCTTCTGTCATCCATAAATTTCCTTCTCGAACTATGTCAGTCATGTCATCATTTATTTCATTGGAAAGTGATATACTAGACCATATATGGATTTTCTTCATACAACTACATTTTTGACATCATGTTTCCTATGGATCTTTCATTCAACCACATGAGTGCTAGTTGTAGGTGACATCTGCAACTCTCTTTTGGTAGCCCTGCATCATCCCATCTAGATATTGTTCAAAATAAAAAATGAACATCAAATAAAAAATTACCTTTTGTGATGGCCCTTCATCATGACACTTTCTTGTTGCAACATCAACATCTTGTATACATATTGACACATCTACAAGATATTCAATTTTCAAGGGTCTTCTTTCTAACCATACTTTCCCAAGGTCTTCATATCTTTCCCATGGGGATGTCATGGTCAATCCTTCTAGTAATCGGATGTTGATTTTATTTTCTATGTGATCATAATTTCATCTTTCATGATCTCTTCTTTCTTTCTTCACATATTGATTCTCAGGAACTTCTAGCCATAGTTCCTCCATTTTTTTCAACCACCTCATATTCCATATGAGGACATGTTATGTTGAATTCATCTAGTCAATATGTGAACTAAGCCTTCATGCATCTCTAGAAGAGAACCCTTTCCTTTGATCATAATCATGAGGTAGAGTATCCATCTATGTTATCTGCAACTATATGATGACATGGCCTAATTAAACATATACATACATACCTATTTTCTTCTTTTGATCATCTATAATTTCTTTAGCAACTTCTTTCCCTTGATTGAGAGTACTTCAACCTTCTCGATAAGATGCATTCCTTTGTCATCACATCATCATTTTTCCAAATAATGAATCCCATCCAAGGTGGTATTCGAGCCACTTGTTTCTTTCAAGAGATGAACCTTCTAATGAAGATTCTAGTAGAGGATCTTGATTTATTTATTTATTATATTTATCCTTTCCAATGATATGTGATGAGTTCTATTCTAGATGACTTTCTTGTAGCCATAAGTACTACTTATGCTTCCAATGAGGTTACCAAGAGCTACTTCCCTCTAATGATGAATGCCATAAAATTCTACTTCATCTATCTTTCAAGCTTCTGCTGATAAGCTCTTGCTTCATTTGTATGCTCTTATGATTCCATCTCCTAAAATGATGCTTCCTATCATGCCTCTAATTCTTCCTACCATGATAGCTATATTTTAGAAGAATTGAAAAGAGATCGGTGGAGAAGATGATTTGAATTGTAATAGAGTTATTTTACTTCCTCCTTCTTTGATTTCTTATTTTCAACTTCTTACACTTATTTAGTGACATGGACTTCATCTCTTCCTCTTTTGTTGTTGTATTTCTTGATTTTGGGACAATATCTCTTGTAGTGCCCATATTCTTGAAATCCATAGCATTGAACCTTTGCCATATTCTTCTTCCTTCTTTGAGGACCAAACTTTCCTTTTCTCTTCACCATGGAAACAAATGCTTATGTTTGCTCATTTGGTCCTACATCACTTTTTACCTTTACCCTGATTTCTTCAATTTTGCACAATGAGCACAATTCATTGAACGAGGTAGCCTCCTTTCCTTAGATGCTTGATGTAAAGTTACCCCATTCCTCTGGTAGTGCATTGAGCACTATGGTATTCATTTCCTTGTTGGAAATTATTTCTCCCAACTCTTGTAGTTGGTCCCTTATTTAAGACACCCTCATAAAGTATGAGCTTATTCCATCTTCCTTTGATATATTCATCTTGTAGAGTTCTTGTTTTAACGATATTACTTTAATGATATTACTTCTCCGACAGTACTTACGAAGAAATTTTTTACTAACTTCTAATATATCTCTTTTGATGTCTCCAATTTTGATACACATGAAATGAGGGGATCTTCGATGGATTCTATAAGAATCCTTTGAGCCCTTACTTCCACTTTCATATAATGAGCATGAGCTTGAGCTTATTACATTGGAGGTTTAGCAATTAAACCCTTAACGCGATTGAAAACTTCATTTTCTATGAGGATCAAATCAATCCTCTTCTTCTATGCAATAAAGTTTGATGACCCAACCAACTTGTTTCTTTCCTTGCAAAAAATAACTTTGATAGTTTCATATGTGGACATAAGGATACTTACTTGTGAAGATACTCCTTGATGATAATATATTCAACTTGTTTCCTTCTTGATTTTGATGATGATAATGATGATAGAAGATGTCCTTTTGATGAGGATGTCTTCCTTCACAGGTGATCCTTTAAAGAGGGGATATCACCTTGGTTCCTTGATGATGAAGACAACACTTTCTCTTCCTTCCCTTGGATTTGTACACTTCAAGATGCTTCAAAGTCCTTCTTTTAGTGGAGGTAGGGTTTATGAGGTCTTATTCTCCTTGAGTTGATGATTGTGCGAGGTTCCCAAGAATGCTTCAAGTGTATAATCGAAGTAGGGTTTTTAGGTCTTCTTTAGTTACTTCCTTCAAGATGATGATGCAAACCTTGTCCTTGTAACACGTTTGAGATGTGAGGTCCTTCTTGATGATTGATTCACTTTATTATCTTCTAGTTCTTTGACCTTTGAGTGTCCTTCTTTAAGCTACCCTTCCTTGACTTTTGTCACCTTAGCTCTGAAACCATGTTGAGAAATATAGGGGCAGCTAGATTAGGTGATTTCTCTTACTTTGATAAGTACTTGTGATGTATTTTTACTTAACTTTATTATCTTATTCTTTCTCTTGATTATTATTAGTATTCTCTTCATGAAGCAACTACCAAACCATAAAGCACAATGAGGCAAAGGGCACAAGATATAGGCGATCATCTAGGGCCAAAACCTTTCCAACCAAGAGGAAAACCCGTAAGAATTATTCTCTTCTTAGAGAATATTTAATTGACTAATTCCAAGACCTATGGACCTTGACCAAGACCCTCCAAGAACAAGTCAATTATTTATTCCTTAACGAGCTTTCTTTCCAACAACTTTTGTAATTTTGACCTCCCAATAGATTTTTCTGCAACTTTGACCTGCCAGTAGATTCTTCTGCAACTTCGAACTACCTAGCGAATACTTTTACAACTTCGACTTGCCCAACAAATGCTTCTGCAACTTCTACTTGCCTGGAAAATTATTCTGGAATTTCGACCCAAAAATTTCTTCCTGGCACTTCGACTTGCCCAACAACACTTTGATTTTCCTAGCAACAATAGAAACCCTAACACAAGAGCAAGAGAGAGTCCCTAAAACTTTTATCTTGCTTTTCTTCTCCTTTTTCATCCTTTTCCATCTTCTATCTTTAGGAGATCAAACTTGCTTGAGTGAATGTGCTAATGAGGCCGAGTTCCTTCTTATTTATAGGCTTTTGAGGGGTACAAATTGCTTCCTTGAGGATGATTTGTCCACTTGTGTAGGTCGAGTTGATGACAAGGTCTTGGAGGGTCTTTTGACTCTATTTTGACTCAAATAAATTCTTTTTACAATATGTAACAAGCCCAAATGGGTCTTTTATACATGAAAATGACTCATAAGCCCTAGAATCTTTCAATGGGAGCTTGACCTGTAAAATAAATTTCCTTGAGCATACAACCCATGCCTCAAGAACTACAATAATAAATTTATTTTTCTCATTACATCAAATATATAAAATCATGATTACATATGTCATTATGAAGAATGTACTTAGTTACATATTTATACAATGTCTAAATGATATAAGTCAAAATGATACATGTCAAAACGATACAACTCAATAGTAATGTATTAGAGGCTGTGAAAACGATACATATGATAGTAACCATGAAAATCAACATCATAACGATATATAAAAAATGATCCATGATGTAGTCTATATGATCATGAATGTCACTAGTTGCTACCAAAAATTGCCTCATCATCATCATCACCATTGTGATCATGATCATCGTCATCTGTATCCACATCAATCTCACTTTCATCTGATCTGTGTCATCATGAGCATCATATTACATCTCATCATGATGGGGGAGGATTGCCATCCTTGCTGTCATCATATGAAGAAGAAATATTTTCAGAAGTAGAAGGGATAGAGAGAGGTGGAACATCCGCCGAACCTTCTTAGGATCCTCCTTCAACTCCTCAGATTCCAAAATGGTTCCGTGCTACTCAGGATGCGGCATGTTCTCTTGTAGGTGATCCTACATATCAGCGACGTACACCTTCTCAATTCGATAGAGCCTCTTCTTTACTGGCTCAAGCTTCAGCTAATTATGATCCTGAGACCTTTGCAGAAGCTTCAAGCCATCTAGATTGGGACGCAATTATGAATGAAGAATATCGTTCATTATTGGCAAATGATACATGAGATCTTGTTCCTCTTCCAAAGGGACGAAAATATGTTAGATGTAAATGGGTTTACAGAACCAAGTATGGACCAGATGGAAAAGTTGATAAACATAAAGCTCGTCTTGTTGTTAAGGGATTTTCACAAGTTGAAGGCATTGAATATACTAAAACCTTCTCCCCTATTTCCAAAATGAACTCTATCCGCCTTGTTCTTACCCTTGTTGCCTCTTTCAAATGGGAAGTCCATCAAATGGATGTTAAATCTGCCTTTTTGCATGGGGACTTGCATGAATAAATCTATATGAAACAACCTCCTGGATTTATACAAACAGACTCTAGCCTTGTATGTTAGCTTAAGAAATCCCTTTATGGTCTCAAGCAAGCCCCTAGGGCTTGGTATGCCAAAATGTATAGCTTTCTTTTAGATACTGGCTTTTCTAAGTGTCATTCTGACAATACTGTCTACACCAAGAAAATGGGTAAGTCTCTTATATTTCTTGTTCTTTATGTTGATGATCTTATCCTTACTGGTAGTGATCCCAACCTTATAAAGCATGTGAAGTCCAGCCTTAAAAGCAGTTTGAAATGATAGACTCAGGACATTTGCATTATTTTCTTGGTCTTCAAGTTTTGCAATCCAAGGAAGGTATTTCCCTTTCCTAGTCCAAGTATGTTTGTGATCTTCTACGCCACTTTCACATGGAAGACTGTAAGCCAACCCCTTCTCCCTTTCAGTCTGGAGCCAAACTTTCAGTCACTTGTACTTCTCCTAAAGTTGATGCTACCTTATACCGTCAACTTGTAGGAAAACTTTTGTATCTGACCCATACCCATCCCGACCTTTCTTTTGCTATTGGCCTTAATGCTCGGTTTATGAAAAACCCACATGAAAGTCATTGGAAAGAAGCTAAAAGAATACTTTGTTATGTTCGAGATACAGTTCAGTTTGGGATTCATTACAGTGCATAAGCATCTCCTTTATTGGCTGGTTTCAGTGATTCCGATTGGGCTGGTGATCCTGATGATCGAAAGTCTACTGCAGGTTATGTCTTCACTCTTGGTTCTGGACCTATTACATGGGCTTTCAAGAAACAAAGTGCCATTTCTCTTTCTTCAGTAGAAGCAGAGTATCGTGGCGTCGTAGAAGCTAGTAAGGAAGCCCCGTGGCTTCGTTAGATCCTGTTAGAGTTTGGCTTTCAGCATCAACATTCGACTACACTTTTGTGTGATAATCAAAGTTCCATTCAACTATGCAAATATCGAGTCCAACATCAGCACAAAAAACACATTGAACTGCAAATGCACTTCATCAGAAAGCTCATTCATGACCATGTTCTTGAAGTGAAATATTGTTCAAGCGATGATCAAGTTGCAAACCTCTTTACAAAGGCTCTCATAGAGGAGAAGTTTACTAAACTTTGATTTATGGTTGGAGTTCAGGAAGTTTTCACTAAGGGGGGATAGGGGGGATAGGTTCTAATGCCTCCTTCCTTCTTCTATTGTGTCATATTTGTACATCCTTCAATCCTATCCCAAGTTGTTCTTAAGGGGGGATGTTAGGATATTCTGACTCGTAGGAAATAGTTAAGTATAACTTGGTCTAGTGTAGAGTTAGGTAAAGTGTGCTTCTTTACTATGTACTTTTGTAACTCACAATCTGACGGTCACAATATGTTCTAGACATGAATTAATCCGACGGTTCATTCTCTCCTCGATATTATCGACACTTGATCCGCGGCTTAACACCCGATTGGTCCATGATCTCTATTTAAAGAACATGGAGGGTCATTTGTAGGGTGATCATTCATGAGAGAAGCTTATGTAAATTGTCTTTCTTTTATTAATAAATTTCCTGAAGTGGCCGCATTAGCTCAGGTCGTGGACTGTTTCCCTCTTTGAGGGTTTTAACCACATCAAGAATACTGGTGTATTGATCTGTGATCTATTTGTGAGCGGTGTCCTTTGGTGTTCTATCTGAGGAACTTACCCTGTAAATTCTTACACATCAGACCCAACGTGATTTGGATCTTTGTGACGAGGATCATTTAGATATTCTGGAAGATCCTTGTTCTACGGAAAAAATAAAATTAGAATGAAATTTATTTATTTATTTCATGCAATAATTAATTTCTCTGTTAGATATCTAATATTACAACATATGAAATGAAACGATGATCATATTACATCATATCAAAGTGAACATACGATAATTAAATTTCAAATAATTTACAACTAAGATGTCATTCCAATGATGTAAAACATTCAACAATTCTAATAAAAGTTAGTAGAAATCCCAACTTAGTGAGTTGGATAGAACAACACTAGAATCCATTGCTAAGATATACACTACATTTCCACACTTAAGTGAAGAGATGGTTAATGTTTCCTTTCAATGTTGAGTAGCTAGATGTAGTAAAGTTGTTGAAGATTAAATGGTTATGGGGCTTGTTTCCACAAAAATGTATGGAAAAAGAAGGGATGATGTTGCGCAGCACTAGTTGTTATATATCTATAAATGGTTGTTATTAAATTGTAGCTTGATGCATGCACACTCAAAATTTTTAAAGACACCTTATCTTTCCCTTTTTATTTTCGTTGTATTGATTTTGAGGCCATAAAGGAATGTGTAGTTTATGCAGTGATTTGAGTGCGTGAAGTTAAGACAAAATCCATGGTTTTAGAATGCGATGTATCACACTCGCTAGAGGTGTGGATTTGCAACACCATTAAACCAGGGCATGACATAGTACCCTGCTTTCTTTCGATTTGTGTAACCAGGGCATGACATAGTACCCTGCTTTCTTTCGATTTGTGTATTTGGGTTGCAAATTTTGGTAAAAAAGGGAAGAAGGAAATCAAAAGTCGTATGAGGAGAGAAGAACTGAGTTCGAATCGAGCACAAAGACTGAGAAAAAGTGGCTTACGATTTGTGAACTCCAAGATTGTATCGCAGATAATTATTCATAAATATATGGCACAATTTGAATGGTTGGGTATGTTTTTATGTGCCTATAGTTTAAATTAAAGGGCCGAGTTTAGAACCTGTGGTGAAATTGAGGTGGTATCGATTTTAAAGGCAGAGTCATATTACGTAGAAGTTCATAGAAGACACTACCAAATTATAAAGAAAATTTTTGAACGACCTTATGGATTCAAGCTGAACATATTTAGATTCGAGGCATAGGGTTCATGTAAAAGAATCATGAGAATATCCAAGAAGGCTGACAGAGAAGGACTTGTAGGTTTGTTTTAATCAAGGGTGTAAAAGGGTCTCATTGTGAGAGCGCAATCACTGTAGACTCGTGGAGGGAATCGAATTTCATGAATATGACTAGATCGTTGAGCATTGAAGGTGCTTTGAAATCCATTTGACATAGACATAGACCATATCAAGAAGGCACTACCAAATCTTTTGACAACCCAACAAAAGCAATGGTTTGAGAAAGCGTTTCCAAATAAATTGGCAACATAGGAGTTCAAAATTTTTGAGAAGCGATCACGAAATAAATTGGCAGCATAGAAGAAAGAAAAAGTTTACAGAGCGCTGCCAAATTATTTGACAGAGCTGAGAGAGGTACATTGCAGGTGAGTCTTCGTGATTCACCCTGCATCATTTTTTGGTATCAAAGATCCGTAACAAATTCAATCAATCTCTTCTTTTTCCTTTTCAACTCTCACTGTATCGCTCTTCAGAATTTGAAGGATTGTGTCTTGGAGTAGTCGCATGTGTGGATTGTAGATACTTTGAATGTGTGTTCCAGTAACGATTGAAGTTTCATTACAAAGTGCAGTGGATTGAAGAAACAATGTATTTGCAAATTTTCCCTTTTTTTGGTTGATGCTAACCAAGATGAAGATAGAACACCCCATTTCCTTGAATCTATTCGAACCTTGTTATATCACTTTGCAAAACCATGAAAGAATGTGTCAGCATGGTCTAATTTAAGTTTCCATAATTAAATTGTGGTTCAACTTATGCACTGTCAATCCTTTTAAAACTTGGTACACCTCATATTTTCCTTCAATTTCTGCTGTATCAATTCAAAGTCGTGAGTGGATGTATCATTGAGTTCTGCATAAAGTTATCTTTGTGAGTTTGCAACGACTATGCGTTTTGGTATTTTGTGTATGTGGGTGTTTTCCATTTTTATAATTTGAATATACCTTTCAATTTTTGCTAGATCACTGTCAAAGTATGAAGGAATGTGACCATGTCCTGGAGTAGTCAAAGCTAAGGTTTTGTGTGGTTTTAGAATGATATTCAAGTTGAGACATACCCCCTATTCTAGAATGCGATCAACACCTTTTGAATGGACACATTTGAAGTGGGTTTGGAAATTCCATTGAACCATGGTTGAGAATCAGTTTTAGAAGGGCAGAGCTTTTAAGAGAGAACTACCAAATTCTCTAGAAGTGCAAAAGCTCAAAAGTTTGTAAAATGTGCTGCCAATTCCTTGGGCAATATAAGAGTGTAGTGCTACTAAAAGAAGCACTACCAGATCTTTTGATGGTGCAGTAGAAGTAGTGGTTTGAGAAAGCTCTTCCAAATCAATTGGCAGCATAAGAGTGCTAAATTTATGAGAAGTGTTGCCAAATCAATTGTTAGCGTAGAAGACAAAGAAAGGATATTAGAGCTTTAGATCAATTCCAGAAAGACTTGTTATGGATCTTTGACATCCTTGCCATTATTTGTCCAATAATTTATAATGTCCTAACCAATGTTTCAGTTAAGTTCCATCCCAGACCCTCGCCAATATATTCTCTGAAACAATATTTAACTATGGGTAAAAGCACAGTTTCCTTGACTACAAGTCTCTATTTTAGTTGTACATTTTATTTTCAGCAACATATAGGTTCATTTTTTGTGCTGTAATGCCTAGTTTTTATAACATAGCATAAAAGGATAACCAAAAGTTTACAATTTTTTAGCACAAGAATTTGGATCAGCTTGTGTTAGGTAAAGAAACATGACCAACAACTGTCTGAAATAATCAAATCAAGTTTGATCCGCAAAATAAAAGAGTGAAATGCTTGCCAAAGTGTAGGCAAAAGGTGATACTGCAGATATTTAGAATAAACCGAAGGATTTACATGAAACTTCAAAGAAGGTAGAGCCCTCTCCCTTAAAAATTTATTGTTTTCAAGCATAATGGGTGAAAGTGCATATTTATAACATTTGTTGAAGACATAAGTCCTTGGAGAATAGTGGAATGCCGTGGGACACAGAATGGAAGAATAAATGGCACTAATCACTCTCAAGATTTTAAAAACCTCATTTGAGTATTTTATTGAAACTCTTAATAATTCCTTTATAGATTTTGAGTTGAAGTTTAATGATTTGAGCACTAAACTCTAACAACAAGACAACTAGAAAAAGCAGTTTCGAAATAGTAGTGGGAATGAAGGTTCAGAAATGGCTTTCGTAGGGAACTTCAAGGCCAAGGAAATATTGTTAAGCATCATGATGGTAGCAAGACTAATGACTCAAGTGATCACTAAGACTTGTAAGTGTCCTTATTGTGGAAAAGTGGGCCATAAGAAAAATTTGAAAAAAATAATATGATGAGAAGAATATGCAAGCACCAGTCAAGAAGGCCAATGTTCCAAAACATAAGAGGAAGACCTCATTGTTTCTATAGAATGGGATAGTACATGTTATCACATTCAAATTTTTGAGGTCAACTCAATTGGGGTCCTAAAGTCTAGGTTCTACCAAATTTTTATGAACGCTGCCTTTTAATTTGGTAGCGCCAA
This sequence comes from Pinus tabuliformis, assembly GCA_031772625.1. NCBI lineage: Eukaryota > Viridiplantae > Streptophyta > Pinopsida > Pinales > Pinaceae > Pinus > Pinus tabuliformis. The sequence continues at coordinate 181,628,774 of CM062807.1, read as the reverse complement.
TTCTAACACTATAAGATGAAGGCACTACCAAAATAGAAGGCATTGAATGATATGTAATATGATAAGGGAGGCACTTCCAAATCAACAGACAACATATGAGACTCGTCATTCGACAGGTGACACTACCAAAATAAAATCCATAAGCTATTTTGATTTCAACCGATCAAATTAAAATTGCCAGCAAAGATTATTGCAAACCGAATTTGAAGTGGGGTATGATGAATGCGTGAGAGAATATATTCATTTTGTGGTTCCAATTGTCACATAAAAATTTGATAATTTTATGTCCAAGGGGTGTTCGACAAATGTGAAGTATAGAGCAAAAAAATTGCGAAAATGTTTCTATAGCACTATGTTTTTTTTGTTTAGGTGATGAGATTACTTCTCTTTTACAAGGAGGCCCCCAAACGAATTCCTCCTAGGGGCCTAGGTGAACTATAGGTGGACAAATTTATTCCTAGGTGACATTTTGATGGAGCTTGTCAAGGACACAATAACACTATTGGTTTTGGTTTTTTTCCTCCTCCCTTTCTGATTCACATTACTTTCCTTTAGAATAAAAATTTGGGCAGTGAGACCAATAACATTGAAGAACTTATGTCTTGCTTTTAGATGTTGAAATCTGCCTTACGTATGGTATGAGATCCTTCGAGGGATTTGGTGACCCCCTTCTAGTCATAAATGTTGAAAAATGTGTAACTAGATTCGATATTTATAAAAATGAAATGTACTTTTGATTATTGTAAATTGTAAAATGAAAGAAAATTATTATTATTATTTTAGGAGCACGAGTTTCATGCTCAAGGTCTTTTATTTTATAGGTCAAGCACCCATTGAGTGCTTCTAGGGTTTGTCCTAGGTCAAGAAGTCAAGAGTCATTGTCATAAGCTGAAGACCCCTTCAGGCACATTGTAACTTGTAAAGAAAATTATTTTTGTAATTAAAAGTGTCAAAATACCCTTCAAGACCAAGTTGGCTTGGCAGCTCAAAAGTCAGCCTAAAATGAGGAGCCACTTCCACCTTGAAGAGCCTATATAAAGGAGGAAACTCAACCTCCTTGAAGCACATTCATCACTCAATCATTCTAGCGAATAAGGAAGAAGAAGATGGAAAAGAAGAAGGAAGAGGACAAATAAGACTTTGGTTTGGGATATTTCTCCCTCATACGTGCGAAGGAGGACTAGGGTTCTCGTAGCAAATCTAGGGTTTTCATACACAAGTTTGATCTTGGAGAAAATAAGACAAGAAGGTCAAGCGAAGGTCACCAGAGGTCATCCTCAAGCTCCAGAAGTCAGAGAAATCAAAGTGAAGGTATAAGGAAGCCATGGGAGGCTAAACGAGGCTCACACGTGTGGCATGAACAACTGCTCGGGGGCTGAAAATTTCAGGTTTGCAGTGGAGGCCGAAATTCTGCAGTTGGAGGTTGAAATTGTGCTACTAGAAGAGATTTGACTAGGTTTGACTTAGACAAGGGAAGCACATCGTCGTGAAAGGTTGGACTTAGTATTGGAGGGTATTTTTCTTACTCTAAATGTCTTGGAATTCGTCAATTGAAGAATCTATAAGGAAGATAAGATATTTGCGGGTTTTCCTCTCAAGTGGAGAGGCTTTGGCCCTGGCTTGTAGCTTATAAATTGTGTTCTTGTTCTTCTTGTTTTTGTAGTTGTTGTAACAACCTTGGTGAAAAATCCATGTAAAATTTAATAAAGGAAATATAATAACCATGGTTGATGGGAAACTTATTCCAAGCTAAATTTTGGGCAAAAACATAGTGATGGGGATCACTTGTGGTTAATTAATGGCTAAGGAAATTGGCAAAGGAAATGGAAAGGGCTTTGGAAAGGAAAATGACATTTTGGCACATTTATTTATGAAAATAATGGAAATTAGGAGAAAAGGGAGGTGAAAGGTCACAAGTTGCATGTGAGGAGGAAAATGAAGGGAAATAATGGAAAATGAAGAAAATATAGGCCTCATTAATGAAAAGGTTTTTGAGGATCAATACACAAACTTTTGTCTGTTCAGTTTTGGAGCTCTCTCTCATACTCTTGGACACTTAGAGGTCTTGGATCACTCTTGGAGGAGTGTGACATACTTAGAGTTTTAGAGCAAGAAGACAAAGGAAACACAGGAAAGTGCAAGAGGACATCATGATAAACAACTATAATGGTTTTTCTTGTAGGTACCGAGTTGCATGTATGTTTTCCTCACTAGTTTTGGCATGCATGGCATATGCATGTGGTTTTTCGGTAATGATATGTCACTGGCATGGAGGTTTTGCCTAGATTGACAGTGGATTTTCCTAGCCTTGACATTTCCTAGAAATATTCCATGGTGTTGTGGGTTTATTTCTTTGTTTTCTGGTTCGTTCTCATGTTTCCTTTAGCTTGGGTTGAGTTACTAGTTCCTGGAATCCCTGTAACAACTTGGGTTAAGTTACTAGTCCTAGAAGCCTTGGTTGGACAAACACTCTGGAAGCCCTTGGGGGTTGAGTTACTAGTCCTGGAATCCCTGGTTAGAAAAACATTCTGGAAGCCAAGTAAAATGTGGGTTGAGTTACTAGTCCTGAAAGCCTTGGTTGGAAAAAACACTCTAGAGCCCTGTAAGGTTTGGGTAGAGACCATTCTGATGATGGTTTGGTGATTTCTGACTGTGAGGTGGAATCACTGTTTGATGGGTTGAGGTGGTTGGCCCTTGGAAGCCCTGGATGGTTTTGGATTGATGTGTTTTATTAGATCCCACATTCATTCTTGGAATATGGCATGAGGGTGATTGGATGAAGAGAGTTTTGGCTCAGTCATGTCTATGGTCGGGTGGTTCGTGGAAGTTCCATAATTGGTTGGCCTTTGCATCATTTAAATGAGGTTATTTCTCCTTGTTATTTTATGAGTAGTGTACTGGTTTATATGTGGATCTTATGGCTGTTTCTTCCTTGGTATTTCTGTTGTTATTATGATGGTTATGAATATGTATTATGACATTGGCTATGTATGGCTCTCATCATGTTTTTACTTGTAAATGAATGAACAATGTATCTATGGTCTAATGGATGAAACTGCAGCTAATGTGTTGAGGCATCAATTCTTCTTAGCGATTCTCAAATGAGTATGAGACCCATATGCTTAGATATGTTGTTTACACCAATAGATTACACAATTGTGATATGTTTGATGAAATTCCTGTCATGTCTAGTAGGGGTCCAATCAAGGGCTTGTTCAAGTAATTGTATTTGTATCATCATTCCATTGTTATCTTTCTGTTTTGAAGGTGTCATTTAGTTCTAGGTAGTGACCTGAGCTATGGGCCTGAAAAAGTGGCTCAAATCCCAAGGATGCTGGCACAAAGCTCACGCAGAATAGTCATTGGACGCTGGCATACCATGCATTGGGAGCGTCCAAAACCTCCTGGATGCATGCATGCCCATATCATGGGAGTGTCTGGGGGTTAATTGGTCTAAAAACTCAGTGGGACTAAGAGGCTAGTTGCCTGAGAGGTTGGGATGGTTCCTCAGAGTCCTATTGATGATGTGGAAGGTATATATGGTGTGTTTTCATCGGTTCCACTTCCTTAAGGTGACTTAGGAGGTTGAATCATATCATAGTAACTTCTCATCACATGTTTACCTCGATTGGCTGGTTACTTAGGTAGATGTGGGAGGAGTGAGTTATAGAGTGGTATCAGGGCATGGTTCACCCCTAAGAATGGATGGGCTGTGGTTGCATATGTGTTTCTTGTGTTGCAAGACCATGTGTTTGTTTCATTTATATGGTATGGGTCATGGTTGCAGTGAGGTCACCATGGGAAGTTAATGGTGTTTTTGTGGAGTACGTAGCCATGGATGTGTGGTTGATTAATATATTATACATTATTCACACATGTTATTGTTCACATGTGGTTAAGTGTAGTGTGATGTGGCGGTTGTTGTCATGCATGAGGTCACAATATGTGTAGTTCACATGGTCATGCATTGATGTTTGGACTCTAGCTAGAATGATGGGTTATATGGTTATATGTTTATGTATTATATAATTATATATACTGTCATGATTATGTTATACATGTATTACGCTAATTGGTTGATCTTACAGATAAGGTATCCTCCCCAAATTATGCTAAGGTACATTGGTTTATTGTGATTTGCTTTAGCTGACATGATATACCTTGCAAGATGAATAACAAAGATGACTAGCTAGATGGTAGACTACAATTCCTGAGACCCTCCCTATGGATTAGATGAGCAGCTTCGTGTTTGACACTCTTCTGGTTTGGTAGACTTACTGAGAAGATTAAAGGAAGAAATAAGGAGTTTTAAGGCAGACAATGACAGAATCATACATGCACATGAGAAACAATCAGAGGTAAATACAATGATACTTCATAGTTTGTCAGAATTGTAGTGACAGGACCACTTTAGATCAGCCATGGGCAGGAGGAAAAAACTAATGGGGAATATGGAAGTATGTCTCATGGTGGTCACATGTTAGATAGAGAAGACACAATTAGAGATGGAAGATTGTTGGATACTACAAATAGGAGAGGTGATAGACACAGGTACTATTCTAGTTTTGGCTCTAACATGCATGATGATCAACATTGTTATCATCCCTATAGGAGAAGTGACATGGGATACTTGCCGAATGAGTTTAATAAAGAAAAATACCTACATTTGATGGAGATATGAAGAAATCACAGGATGCAGAGGCATGGTTTCTTGATATGAGGAAGTTCTTTAGGTTACATGATTATTCAGAGAACATGAAAGCCATAATAACTACATTTAGTCTCAAAGGTAAATCATACATTTGATAGGAATATGTGAATAATGTTAGAGGTATTCATGAGGAGGAATTGAATTGGAGTGTGTTTGAGAGACTATTCAAGAAGAAGTACCTATCATAAAGATACTTTGATGAGAGGGAAAAATAATTCTATAAGCTAAATATGGGATTGATGATAGATGAGGAGTTCACTAGCATGTTCTTGGAGCTACTAAGGTATGTGCCTTACCTTAAGGATGAGAAGGCCAAGATTCAAAGATTCACTAGTGGATTACCAATTTCATTCAAATATATGATTGAGTTCGATGAGCTTGGATCATTGGAGGAGGCCATCTAGAAGTTAAATCATTGTTATGAGAAATCGAAGCGCAAATATGAGACTAAGCCAGCTTGGAAAGGAAATGTAAAGAGCAAAGGAAAATGGGACAAGAAGTGAGAAAGACCTCAAGATTTAGTTAATAAAGATAATACAACACCATCTAATAATTTCAATGCATCTGACAGAGGACAGGGACATCGATTTGAGGAGCAGAACAAGGATGCAGGTTGGAAGCCTATAGAGTGTTGGAATTGTGGCAAATATCATCGCAGGAGAGGTTGTCCATAGAATCAGGGTGGTAGGCCTCATATATATAGTGAAAAAGAGGTGCAAAATGTTGGGGATGTTGTTCAAAGAGTTTCTCGTATCTATGTAGCATTGGATAGCAGACAAGAAAATCATCATGCATCTATCATTTAGATTGATGGTAAGCTTTGTGATCAAGTTGTTTTTATTTTGATTGATCTTGGATCTAATTGTAGTTATGTTAGCCCTGACCTAGTGGATAAGTGTGGTTTAATAAACAAGTGCATGCAGATTTTTGGTTAGTGCAACTGGCTGCAAGTACCAAGAAGTGGGTTCATCATTGGGTAAGAGCTCGTGCATGTGATTTGAATGGTATGCCCACCACAACACATTTGAACATATTACTGTTGGGATGATACAATATGTTTTTGGGCATGGATTAGTTGTACCTTCATAGAATCAAGGTGGGTTGTTATAACAAATCCATTGAGTGCTTGGATGATAATGGGGAACAAAGAGTTTTGCGGGGTAAGAAAAAAGCAGCATTAGTTAGAATGGTGAAAACTATGCAAGAACAACATATATATAGTGAAAAAGGTAAGGAAATTGAGGATGTAGATGTTTTGAGAAGGTAACCAGTTCTACAACAATTTTAGGATGTATTTCCTGCAGACATTTTAGAGTTGCCACCTCATAGGGAAGTAGAATTTTCTATTGAGTTGATGAATAATGTGTTGCGTACGTATTTGGACAAGTTTTTTGTTGTGTTCATTGATGACATATTGGTATATTCTAAAAATGAAGAATAACATGCCGAGCATTTAGCAACAATGTTGAGATTGTTGAGAGAGCATTAGTTGTATGCTAACCTCAGCAAGTGTAGTTTCTTTCAGAATGAGGTACACTACTTGGGACATGTTGTCTCCAAGGATGGCATAACAGTGGGTTCAGAAAAGATAAGAGCTATCATGGAGTGAGAAGCTCCTAGAAATGTAGACGAGGTGAGATCCTTCATGGGATTGACAAGTTATTACAAGAGGTTCATTAGGAACTTCTTGCAGATTTGTTATCCTCTTACATCACTGCAGAGGAAAGGTAAGAAGTTTGAATGGACAAAGGAGTGTGAGGCCTGTTTTGAGAAGCTTAAGGAGTTGTTGACACATGCTCCAGTGTTAAAGATCACAAATCCAGAAAAAGAGTTTGTAGTATGTAAAAATTCTTGCAAGAGAGTACTTGGTGGAGTCCTTATGTAGGATGGACAGGTGGTATGCTACGAGTCACAGAAATTGAATGAGAACGAGAAGAAATACCCGAAACGTGATCTTGATTTGGCAACGATCATACATGCATTGAAGATGTGGAGGCAATATCTTCTTGGCAGAAGGTTTGTATTGATGAGTGATCACAATGGTTTATGATATCTATTTGACCAACAGAATCTGAATGGAAGGTAGGCTCGATGGTTGGCCACAATCAGTGAGTTTGATTTTGAGATCAGATAAATCAAAGGAAAGGAGAATAGGGTTTCAAATGCACTTAATAGGCTGATAAAGGTAAATCATATAGAAGCTATGATTTCCTATGGGACATATATACATGATAGATCTTGCAGGAGGTCAACAAGATTTTAGGTATATTGAGATTGTGCACAGGTTGCAGCGGTGTACATGTATAGATATAGGTAGTAGTATATGTATAGGTACAGGTATAGGTACAAGTGAAGGTGCACAAGATGTGGACTATCATCTCATGACATATGGACTGGTTAGATTTAGGGACAAGATTTATGTTCTAGACAACAATGAGCTCAATAAGGTGATCTTGAGGGAGTTTCATGCGAAACCATATTCAGGTCACCTAGGCTACCAGAAGACATTGACCGCAGTGAAGAAGTTTTATTATTGGTCGAATTTGAAGAAGGATGTAGTAGAGTTTGTGGCTAGGTGCTTGGATTGTCAGTAGGTGAAGGCAGAGTGTAAGAATCTAGGTGGATTACTATAGTTGATTGCATTCCATAATGGAAATGGGAGGTCATTTCCATGGATTTTATCATAGGTTTGCCTAGGACAGTGAGATAACATGATTCCATCATGGTAGTTATGGACATGCTGACAAAGGTAGCACACTTCATTCCAATGAAGTCTACATTCTCAACTAGTGATGTAGCACAAGTGTTCATCAAATACGAGGTCAGATTGCATGGAATTCCGAAGAATATTGTGTCAGACATGGAGGCAAAGTTCACTTCCAAGTTTTAGAAGGATTTATTTGCAAGTTTGGGCACAAAGTTGGCCTACAGTACAACTTATCATCTGCAGATAAATGGATAGACTGAGATGGTCAACAGGGTATTGGAGGACATGTTGAGGATGTACGTGATGCATCAACAATGAAAGTGGGAAGAGTACCTTGCAATGGTAGAGTTCACTTACAACAATGGGTATTAGGAGTCCTTGAGGATGAGTCTGTTTGAGGCATTGTATGGGTGCAATTGTAATACTCCCATTAGTTGGAGTGATCCAGTTAACAAGGTGTTAATTGGACCAGACATGCTAGGAGAGATGGAGCGAGAAATGCAGGTAATCAAGAAGAATCTGAAAGCAGCACAAGATATGAAGAATATCTATGCATATCAGAATAGGTTGTTCAAGGAGTTCCAGGTTAGGGAACAGGTGTACTTTCACATCAAATCAAAGAAGATATCCTTGTGGATTGGATCAAGTGCCAAGTTGGCACCCCAGTTTTGTGGACCTTTCAGTATTATTGAGAGGATTGGGCCAGTAGCCTATCGACTTGCACTGCCTTCGACAATGAAAGTACATGATGTTTTCCATGTGTCATTGCTTATGAAGTATGTTAAGGATGCTGATCATGTGATTGACTGGTCCTTATTACCGGTGGAGCCAGATGGAGAATTCGAATTGGAGCCTCAACGTATATTGCAGAGAAAGATGCTCATGCTCTGAAATCGAATAATCGAGCAGGTTAAAGTGCAATGGAAGCACTTTGGGCCCAATGAAGCTACATGGGAGATGCAAGATTAGATGTGGGCTATGTATCCTTCCTTGTTCATTGGTTGAGCAGATGTTTTGGTATATGTCTTGGTATATATCTTTGCTACATGTTTTGGTGATGTTTGGTATATGTACATATGAATATGGATGTAAATACCACCATGAGCTATGTTATAAAGTTTCAATAAGTGGTATGGGTGTCATGTCATTATGATGGTATACTTGTTATGTCATGTTGGTTTGCTTCTCAGCAGGATGATCATTGTAAATAATGCAACTAGCTAAGTTATAAAGCTCAATGGGCATTTTATTTTGCTTACAACAACCTTGTTTGTTTTAGGTGTTGTTGAACACTAAGGATGGTGTTCCCCCAAGGGGGAGGGTTCTGTAACAACCCTGGTAAAAAAACCATCTAAAAGTTAATAAAGGCAAAATAATAACCAGGGTTCATGGGACACTTATTCCAAGATGAATGTTGGGCAAAAACATAGTGATGGGGATCACTTGTGGTTAATTAATGGCTAAGGAAATTGGAAAAGGAAATGGCAAGGGATTTGGAAAGGAAGAATGGCCTTTTGGCACATTTATTTATGAAAATAATGGAAATTAGGAGAAAATGGAGGTGAAAGGTCACAGGTTGCATGAGGAGGAAAATGAAGAAAAATGAAGAAAATAGAGGCCTCATTAATAAAAAGGCTTCTAGGTATCAATACACAGACTTTTGTTAGTTCAGTTTTGGATCTATCTCTCTCTTCTCTCTCTCTCATACTCTTGGAAACTTATAGTTCTTGGAGAAGTCTTTGAGAAATGTGCCATACTTGGAGTTTTGGAGCTAGAAGGAAATGGAAGAGAAGGAAAGCGTAAGGGGACATCAGGATCATCAACTACATCGGTTTTGCTTGCAGGTACTGAGTTGAATGTATGTTTTACTCACTAGTTTTAGCATGCATGACATATGCATGTGGTTTATTGGTCATGATCTGTCACTGACATGGAAGATTTCCAATATTGGTAGTGGATTCTCCTAGCCTTTCCATTTACTATATAGCCATGGTGTTGTGGGCTTAATTATTTGTTTTCTGGTTGGTTCTCATGTTTCCTTTAGCTTGGGTTGAGTTACTAGTTCCTGGAAGCCCTGGTTGGAAAATGCTCTAGAAGCTCTATAACAACTTGGGTTGAGTTACCAGTCCTGGAAGCCTTGGTTGGAAAAACGCTCTGGAAGTCCTTGGGGCTTGAGTTACTAGTCCTAGATGCCCTGGTTGGACAAACTCTCTGAAAGCCCATAGTAAGCTATGGGTTGAGTTACTAGTCTTGGAAGCCTTGGTTGGAATAAATGCTCTGGAGATCTGGAATGCTTGGGTAGAGACCAATATGACGATGGTTTTGTGAGTTCTGACCGTGAGGTGGAATCACTGTTTGATGGGTTGAGGTGGTTGGCCTCTCGAAGCTCTGGATGGTTTTGGATTGATGTCTTTTATGAGATCCCACATTCATGCTTAGAATATGGCATGGGGGTGACTGACTGAAGAAATTTTTGGCTCAACCATGTCTATGGTTCAGTGGTTCATGGAATTCCAACATTTCGTTGGCATTTGCATCATTAATATGAGGTTATTTCTCCCTTTTATTTTATGAGTATTGTACTGGTTTATATATGGATCATATGGCTATTGTTTCCTAGGTATTTATGTTGTTATTATATTTGTTATGAATATGTATTATGACAGTGGCTATGTATGGGCCTCATCATGTTTTTACTTGTAAACAAATGAGCAATGTATATATTACCTAATGGATGAAACTTCATCTAATGTGTTGAGGCATCAATGTTTCTTAGCGATTCTTAGATGAGAATGAGACCCCTATGCTTAGATATGTTGTTTACACCTGTAGATTACATATTTGTGATATGTTCGAAGAAATAGTTGTCATGGCTAGTAGGGGTCTAGTTAAGGGCTTGTTCAAGTAATTGTATTTATATCATCATTCCATTGTTATATTTCTATTCTAAACGTGTCTTTTAGTTATGGGCAGTGACATGGGCTTTGGGCCTGAAAAAGTGGCTCAAATCCCAGGGATGATGGCACAACACTAAGTAGAATAGTCCTTGGACGCTGGCATACCATGTTGTGGGAGCATCCAGAGCCTCTTGGATGCATGCATGCCCATATCATGGGAGCGTCCAGGGGATAATTGGTCTAAAAAATCAGTGGGACCCAGGGGCTGGTTTCCTGAGAGGTTGGGATGGTTCCTGGGAGTCTTGTTGCTGACGTGGAAGGTCTATATGGTGTGTTTTCTCCGGTTCCACTTCCTTAAGGTGACTTAGGAGGTCGAATTATATCACAGTAACTTCTCGTCACATGTCTACCTCAGTTGGCCAGTTACTTGGGTAGATGTGGGAAGAGTGTGTTACAGTTGTTTGATGATACAAAAACATAATAATAGTAACAAAATATAATAAGGAAGATAAATTAAAAAACATCAAAAGCAATTATCAAGTAAAGATAAATCACTCTAATCATTGCCCTATAGATTTATCAACGTGGTATTAGAGCTAAGGTTAGCTAAGGGAATTATGAAGATCTCTACGACATTGAAGAAGTTTCTCAAGAAGTGTTAAAAAGTAGCAATCCATCTCAATAAAGGCATCAAAGAAGTATGGAATATCCTATTTACTCCAAAAAAGGAAGTAACTAAGACAAAAGAAGAAGGACTCTTCTCAGCACTCACAGGAAAATTTCAAGATGAAAGCATTTGGGTGATTGACAATGGAGCATCAAGGCATATGACTGGTCATCACAATCAACTAAAGACACTATCAAAAGGAAAGTCTTCTTACTCTGTAGAACTTGGAGATAATAAGAGCTATCATGTGTGAGGAATTGGATAAACCTCAATAGAACTAGATAATGGAGGCAATATTCATCTCAACAACATCGTATTTGTTCCAGGTTTGCGTAAGAATTTACTTTCCATTTCAAGTCTAGAATATAAAGGTGATAGAGTCGCTTTCATTGATGGAAAATTTGTTGTATGGAGTAAGAACTCAAGCATAGAAAATTCTAGAGTAATTGATATTCGTGAAGGAAGAATTTACAGTTTGATATCACCTCTTGCTCAAGCTTTGGTTCACTTTAAAATCAACCCATGTGAAATGTGGCATAGAAGATTTGGTCATCTCCATTTCAAGATCATTCCAACTCTAAGTTCTAGAGTAGATGGAATCCCCGAATTGGGAGAAGATCACGAAGGAGTATGCAAGGGATGTGCATTGGGTAAGAACACCAAGAGACCATTTGGAAACAGTGCTTCACAGTCCAAATAAATTTTGGATCTTATTCATTCCGATGTTTGTGGTCGTATGAATCCTAAATCACTTGGAGGTCATCTATATTATGTCACAATTATAGATGATCATTCAAGGAAAACTTTGGTTTACTTAATGAAATCCAAGGACAAAGTATTTATTAAATTTCAAGAATTCAAAGTCGAAGTAGATAACCTTATAAAAAAAAGAATCAAGATACTAAGATCTGATAACGGAGGAGAGTATACATCCAAGGAAATCATAACTATTTTTAATGAGTCTGGGATTAATAGGGAGCTAATAATTCCATATAATCACGAACAAAATGGAGTTGCAGAATGAAAGAACCAATCCATTGAAGAAAGTGTAAAAGCAATGTTGCATGATCAATATCTACCAAAATTTTTGTGGGGAGAAGCCACGAAGACAACTGTATACATTCAAAATCGAAGTCCCCACAGGTCACTAAATAATAGAACTCCCAAAGAAGTATTCATTGAGAAGAAACCAATTGTATATCATCTCCGATTCTTTGGTTGTCCTGTATATATTCATATACCGAAGGATAAAAGAAGGAAGTTGGACCCTTCCTGCATGAGAGGAACATTTGTTAACTGAAGTAACTCTTATAAAGACTATAGGATCTACATAAAGGAAGGACACCATATAGAAGTCATTTGAGATGTTATATTTGCTGAAAGTATTACATTCAAGAAATCAAAGGAACTTCCTATGGATTCTGATGATGAAGAACTTCCAGTATTTGAAGAAAATGTTACCAAGGAAGAAGAAGAATCTAATCATGAAGATGAAGGTCCTAGTGAGGCTATTCAACCTATGGTCATCCTCAAATCAAGAAAGAGACCTAAATGGTTGAAGTTTACACTACTTGATGCATAGGGTCATCGAGTAGCTCAAGGCACATCTAGGGAAAGCAAGAAACCCAAACGATATTCTAGGGATGCAACCTAGATGAGAAAACTAATAGAAGCAAAGTCATCAACATTTGAAGAGGTTGTTAATCATCAAGAATGGAAGGATGCCATGAATGAATAATATCATTCTATAATAAAGAATGGAGTTTGGGATATCATACCTAGGCATAAAGACAAATCTGTGGTAACTTTTAAATGGATCTATAAAATCAAACATGCAGAATATGGAAGTATTGACAAGTATAAGGCAAGATTTGTGGCTAGGGGCTTCTCTCAACAAGAAGACATTGACTATGAAGATACATTTAATCCTACAACAAGGTATCAACTATACATTTGTTGCTCTCTTTGGCAAGATCGATGGGATGGAACATCCACCAAATGGATGTCAAGATTGCATTCTTGAATGACATAATTGATGCGTAAGTCTTGTTAGCTCTGCTACATTTTGTGACCTTTGATGGATGAAGAGCAGGGGAGGCGGTCTTGTTTCTTGTTTTATACGGCTTGCAGAGGTTGGTTCTTGTTCTGTTTCATGCCCCTTATAACTCCCACTAACCTCCATTTCCTCCTTCCCTTAAACCCTCCTCATTCTCCTTAAACCCCTTTATCCTCGTTTTGGTCTCAAAACCTCGCCTAAACCCTTTGTTTACCTATTACCCTTTATTAAAAACATGAAAAACTTTAAAACCCTGCATAAGCCTCCATTTATTAGTTCCCGGACCCTAACAACTTAACACATTATAGCCACGCATATAATTAAAATTATATAATTCGATGGGTCCATAGCTCTCACATCATTCGAACGTGCACATTAATCCTCGACCGTCCGATCGCGCCCACCCGTTGATCCAACGATATTCGCAAACCCCGCTCCGTAGACCTGCTCACCCATTAGTTCCCGGGGAAAGTGGTTTCCCCACCATCTCGTTAGACACGTGTCGCATTCTCATTCTATCGCTCACCCTCGTACGAAAACTGCCAAGCCCGGGTAAGCGGTGCGCTGAAACCGCTTACTATTTTCGTACCCTTTCCCCATTGATTAACGTGCTTGCATCTCTGTCGCCTGTCAACCGTTGTATCTCCCCGATTATGATCCGATGGCCCTCATTTAACACAATCGTCCATCTCCCAATACCCTTTATAAACTAATCTCGTCCGTCCATATTTATGATCCTACAATCTGTGATGCTCTGCTCCCGTATACTCTTGGTAAGCCACTCCAAACAGATCTTGGCCATCCTTTTTGCCATCCAATGGCCAGTGTTCCTTCGTGGCCCTTTGTCCATTCTTGATGTATAATTGTTGTGTTTTTGGCCAAATTTTGCGTGCGCGAAGAAGGAAGAGATCGATCTAGCAACCTGCGTATTCAAACCTTCAGCTACTTGCATTCAAGAACAACACAGCAAGGACGAGAAAGTACTACCTCGAGCAGTTGAATTCATGCAGCAGTTATGAATATTTTTGCAGAAAACATTCCACCTGTTCAAGGAGTACACCAAAGTACCAGAGAATATCAAATTTGTTAATTAGAACAGCCAGAAGCCCATAATAGTTTGTAAATGTGGTTGCTGGTCCATTAAGACACCTCCACGCATAGCTTAGTAGAGATATTTTGTAAATAGATTCTATATATACCCAGAAAAACGATGTAATGAGTTTGATGAATGATAGATGAGTGTTACTCTGTTGTAAACTTCAACTTCTGGAGACTGTAACTACTGTGAGACCTGCATCTTCTGGTCTTCACTTCCAACTAATACAATCTTCTTTTGCTGTCAATTGCTCATTTTTCACTTCTTCTATGTTCTAGGCCTTGCTTGTATGCATTTGTTCATACTGGCTTCTGTTGTTTTAATGCCAGAGAGCTGTCATCCTGTCTGTGCATTAGAAGATAGATTTGCAGACCTTTTACTGGTTGCAACTGGCCATCACAGGGTCCTGTGCATCTGCTGGTGTGATCTGTGTTCTCCATCATCACATTGTCTCTAAAGTTGTGAGTAATTGGTGGTTAAAAGCCTTGTAGTCTAGGGGTGTTCATCCATGTTTGGGGTCAATCATAGTAGAAGTGGTTATCTGGCTTGAATATGCAACATTTCTTTCATTCATCTACTTATTCTTCCAACATTTTTTTGAGTTTGTAATGTTCCCGAGCATCACTGGTATACAACCTAGGTGAGTTCCTCGGGGTGATAACAAGTCTATATAGAACAACCCTTGGGAATTGAAGTTAAAGACAAAAAGTCATATGTTTGAAGATTGAAGAAGGCATGATATGGCCTCAAGCAAGCACCAAGGCCATGGTATGTTAGGATGGATGCACACCTATAGAGATTAGTCTTCACAAAATGTTTTGCTGATCCGAATGTTTATATTAAGGTTATGAAGGGAGAACTGGTAATCACTCTTTTGTATGTAGATGATCTTCTCTTGACAAGTGTGGACGATCAAATTCAAGAATTCAATAAGCAACTTGCAATAGAATTTGACATGAAGGATATAGGGCTTATGCACTACTATTTGGGACTCGAATTCTGGCAAGGACCTGATGAGATGTATCTAGGTCAAGGAAAGTATGTGATCAAGATATTGAAGAAGTTTGACATGATGGATTGCAAACTATTGACAACCCTGATGATCACAAACCTGAAAATACTAAGGAGATATGAATCAAGCCCTATGGATCCTTCCAGGTATAGACAACTGATCAGCTCACTGATGTACTTAGTGAATACATGACCATACATATGTTTTGTAGTAAATATTCTCAATTATTTCCAAGTGCAACTGAAGCATGATCATTGGATAACAAAAATATATATATTGATATATATGCATGGAACCATCCACTACTGCCTGAAATATGATAGGAGGAATGATGTCCACTTGATGAGATATACAGATTCCGATTGGGGAGGTAGTGAACAAGATGGAAGGAGCACTACAGGAGGATGTTTAAGTTTGGGATCCTCCATGATCTCATGGATGAGCAGAAAGAAAGATACAGTTGATTTGAGTAGTGTTGAGGTTGAGTATATTGCAACCTTTGAAGTAAGTAGAGAAGCGATCTAATTAAAACATAGTTACCGATCAAACAAGAACTATTACCTCAAAATGGGTATTTGAGCCTAACAATCCCAAAAAAAATGAAAAAACAACCCAAAAATAAAAAGTGTTGATTCTGCATCACCATTTTTTTCAGAGTAATTTTTCAATATTTTTTTAAAATAACAATAAAAAACAATAAAGTCCATTTTGTTTGGTGCAAAAAACACCTTGAAATCGAAAAGTGTTAATGCCGGAATAACGTCTTTTTTTTTTGCGGGGTACATTTTCAACATTTTTTAATAATGAAGTTAAAAATAAAATATCGTGACTTTGAAAAAATTTAAATTTCCAATGATTTTCAAGCATGACATTAATGATAAATTATCGCGTCTTTGAAAAGTCTTAAAATGCCAATGATTTTTAAGCATGACATTAAATTTAAAATATTACTTCTTTGAAAAACGTTAAGATTCCAACAATTTTCAAGCATGGTGTTAAGAAAAAATATTTATAATTTTTTTCAACCATAACATTAAAGATAAAATATCACGACTTAGAAAAACATTAAAATCTTGATAATTTTTCAACTATGGAATTAAAAACAAAGATTATGAATACAAAAAAATCTTAAATTTTCAAAATATTTCAAGCATGACATTATGAAAAAATTTATGACTAAAAAAACTTTAAAAATGAACAATTGAATAAAAGAGTACCAATAGTAATTTTTTTAAAATAATAAATGTATAACGATTTTGAAATCTTAGCCTAAGACAACTTGATACATTGTAAAAAAAAATAATTAAAAATCAACTATAAAATTGACACGCAGTGTAGGTGGGCTCAACCCATTGTAATGAAAAATTAAAGACCAACCATGTAATTAACACATTGTGGGGCATGCTCGATTCATTATAATGAAAAATTTAAACTCAACTATCAAATTGCACATAATGGGACCGGGTTGCTAGACAAATATCGACAGTGAGCCTACTATATATATATATATATATATATATATATATATATATATATATATATGAAGGATACATAAGAAAACAAAAAATATATATATATATATATATATATATATATATATGTGAAGGATACATAAGAAAACAAAAATTCAAATATTGAAATTGAAAAAAAAAATAGTAACAAGTAATAAAACATAAAAAACATGACAAAAAAATCAAATATAAAAAATATATAGAAATAAAAAAATTCAAATATTGAAAAAAACAATTAAAAAACACAAAAATACAAAAGAAAACAAAAATTCAAATATTGAAAAAAAATAAAAATAAAAAATAATAACAAGTAATAAAACATAAAAAAACATGACAAAAAAAATAAAAAATAAAAAATATATAGTAATGACATAAAAAAAAACACTATAAATGTTAGGATATTTTGACACATAGGAAATAGTTAAATATAACTTGGTCTAGTATAGAGTTAGGTAAAGTGTGTTTCTTTACTATGTACTTTTGTAACTTACAATCCGACGGTCACGATATGTGGTGATCCGACGGTTCATTATCTCCTCGGTATTACTGACACTTGATCCCTGGCTTAACACCGTATTTATCCATGATCTCTATTTAAAGAGCATGGAGGGTCATTTGTAGGGGAACCGTTGTTGTGGGGAAAAATGCCTATGCACGACGATCCTATCCACCTAAGGTGTGACAGTGCCTTAGCAACAAACAGAAATAGCTATTCTAGTATTCTTCCTTTATGAATTAAGAATGAAGAGAGATGGATGGACTAACTGGTGTCTTCCGTTTGTCCCTCGATCCGATTTCTCTTCTCTTTGAGAGTTCCAGCTACTTGCCTTCTCGCTCGCCCAGCTTCAACAGGTTCCTGCAAGATCACAAGAAGGGAACACTACACAAAGACATAGATTCATATTCATAACTAGTTCAGGATTAGAAATAAACTAAACATACTAATGCAATCATACATCAAAGATACATCAGTATATAGGAGAAACCAAGATAGCTTTATTGATGAATAACAAGGTTCAGGAGGAGATACAACCAAGAGAGTTCCAATCCAGCATCTACCTCCCAACGAATGAAATCCTTTCTTCACCTCCCTTCAAAGCATTAAGCACCCAATGATTCCAATCTCAAACCAACAGCAATTCTTTGCAATAACAAAATTCCAGCCTCCTGGATCTCATGGAGGAGAGATCCATATATAGATGTTTGGAGAGAGGATGAGTCAGCTTGAGATCTGACTAGTGTCCTCTCCCTCTGTCAGTTCTTGCTTCCACTTGGAGACTAAGAACCTCTTACTCATCACTTAGTCGAACTCATCAAGGCAAGTGTCATGGAGGAAGATTCTGCAAGCTTCCACAGTCTTTACACCTCGCACAAAGGACCCTGCCATTTGTCATTTCCCGCTCAGCGCACCCTGGTAGTGCTTCCACCTGCGTTGCAATGCAACTAGCCAGTGTAGCCTCTGCATTTCAACGCAGGCAGCTAGTGGAGCCTCTGAATTGACTTGTTTTTGAGCAGTTTATGGTGGAGAACTTCTGCGAATTGTTGTGGTTTGTTAGCCTTGTTCCTCTAGGGGTAGGAACAACATGTTTGGGGACTTTGGATCCCTTGGATTATGGACATTTCATGCTTATAGCTGTAAGGCACAAAAATTTTTATAACAGTTGCCCCCTAAAGTATGAGGCTGTTTATCGGGTGAAATGCTTTATTAGGAGGATCCGAAGTTCTTTCAATGTTGGGAGGAGACCTGTAATACAATACAATACAATACGTTATTTTCATACTTTTTTCACGCTCTAGCTGAGGCGGGCATTCCCATGCTCAGCTTTATAAATTCATTTTCATGTACATATAACAGACAATCGTCTGATGATAGACTGATGATTCTGATAGAGCCATCATCCTTTTGGTAGGATGATTATCTGTGCTGTAAAGCTGTACATTTCTATGTCTTTATTTTCTGAATATATATCGCAGCCGGATGGATGAAACTAGATCCGGGGTCTTCAATCTCGTCCGATCTTCACTCCAAGTACAAGTCGATCCATGTGAGAATTGCTCTGAAGTCGAACATGGAAAGACATCGCTTGATTACCAGTCAATGATGTAAACTGTTAACAAGCGCGAGAGGAATCACCGATAATGAAGATGACCCTCAAGGTACTGCAATACAATTCACGTGGTGTGAATAGAGGACTTGGCGTCGAACACCACGCAAAATCTTTCGGTCGAAGGTCATTTATGTGTACCTGTCGCCGGAAGTGAGAAACTTGCCATTGAGGCATGCAAGCTTCAAAGTACTGAAGGGGGTGTTCCTAGATCAACTTCTTGGATAATGAGCTGATGTCGACAAGAAGTGATCCATCAAAGGAGGGCCTTAATGAATCCCACATCAATGACACGGAACGGAGCTAATGATTTTGATGGAGGTGAAAACGATTTGATGACATATGATTCAGGGTGGCGGTCATGAAAGAGTATAATGTATGGTAGTGGATGGGACATAGGTGACTTCTCTGAACGACTTCTCTTGAACATATGGCGACACTTATGCGATGGATCGGTAGCATTACCCCAAATATGGATGGTATGGCGAGACCATGGTGATGTGACCGGTGAATGAAACAACCCAACTCGATTGTGGTACGGAGGAAAAGTGTCATGTTCAAGAGCGACTTGCTACCATCAAAGTTTTCTTGAGTTTCTCCCAATTTTTCCCTAGTCATTGCTGACCAGTACCTCTTTATTTTTGTCAAGCTTGAGGAGGATAACATATGCTTGTTCTATAACTTGCCCTTCGGGCAAGCCCATCGCTATGTTTTAACGAGCCTAGCGATAGTGAAACTCGTTCTCGTCTAAAGACAAGTTTGTCGCTATTTCATGCATTTAACGAGTCTAACGACAAGGATAACTCGGTCCTTTTCATCTTTAGAGAGTCTGAAAAGGTACATAAAGTTAACTCCAAAAGTCCTTTTTCGTCATCTAATCCCTTAAGTCCGGAAAAGTATAAAACAATACAGAAGGGATGAATTTTCGATATCTTTAACGAGCCGAATAAAACAAGCGCTCGATATTTTTGTGCAATAATCCCTCACGTCCAAAAAGATTAAAATCGAGAGGAGGGATAGCTCTTCCGGTCACTTTATCGAGATGGAAGGCCAAAACTCGGCAATCTTTTCATATTTCACGAGTCAGATGAAAAGAGCTTAAAGAAGACTCGTCTTTTGAGGAATGAGTGATAAAAAAGGTTAGCAGCTGATTCCAGGGAAGGATTGGAATTTCCAAATCACGGCAGTGTCACAAGGATGGCTAGTGAAATCACTCTTCGCAGCTGTTCCTCAAAATGGGTAAACAATCATATGGAGGTGAATGATCGGCCAATGGAAAAGTGGAGGTGATGGGCAAACATGACCAAGGCTTTAATGGCTGATGATATTACATTCACGGTGGTTATTTACCGGAATAGTTCATTTTTTAACGAGCTTAAACGCGGGTGGAAACATTTGCTCGATCTTATGTTTATTTTTTAACGAGCATGAACTATGCGCTAAAACTGCTCGGATCTTGCGTTTATTTTTTAACGAGCATGAACTGTGTGCTAAAACTGCTCGATTAACCCAGTCATATGATAAGAATGTCTCATTAAGATTCTATTTTTTATGGAGCTTCATCTTACAAAGCTTTGCTCCGCATCCTTTATTTATGCAAGTTAGGAAAGGACTAATCCAAAAAACAGATAAATAACCGCTCTTTGCTTGCACTCCAAAAGGTCTGCATGCCCCCAGGCATAAAACAGAGTTTCAAGGTTACCCCTACTTCATCTTCCGCCAAAACATTTGTTTTACCGAGAGAGGCCTACCTCTTACAGGTTACCCAAAGATTGTTCTATTTACACCCCAAACAAAACACTTCTTCGGCGATGTCTACCGAAATAGACAAAGGTGAGCGCCAAACACATAACTTTGACAAGAGAATCTTATTCTAGAATAACCCCTCTTCCAACCACGGACGGGGTACAGACTAGTCATATTCTCCCGCAGAAACCTACTCTATACCCAAAGTTTTCCTGCCGAAGCAGACCAGGATGCATGCTCCCTGGGTTCCAGTCATATCCTTCCGGATTACTCGCGCTCATCGGGAGGACGGACCGTGGGTTGAGACATTTCTTGAGCGAAGAGACCATTTAGGGATGGTATATGACTATTTGCGATGCGTGATCCGGGGAATGAAAGTTGATCCACGAGCTTGACCATTCTTCCTTCGTGCGGAAAACACATTACTCTAAAGAGTGAGGAGACGATGGCTCCCATGCAATATATATAGTCTCATCCAAGGAGTAGGTTATAATCCAAGGGTCCTTGAACGACCATCACGTTCATTTGAACGGTCTTCCCTTTCAATGTGATAGGCACATTGGGGAGGATCCCTAAAGGTCGACTGGTTCCTTTATCGAAGCCTGTCAGATTTCTCATTTCAGGCAAAAGCGCTGGCGAACCAAGCGCTTTCCAAGCAATAGAGGAAAGGATACTCACAGATGCCCCCTCATCAATGATGGTGCCAGCCATTACCATTCTGTATATTTGAACGATAATTCTGAATGGTATGCTTGCTGGTAAGCGGGGTCTGCCTAGTTGATTCTAGTCAAAGGATACAACTAGGTTGCTTGGTGGTGGGACCGAATATACGGCCGGGTATGACTCTGACGAAGTTCCTTCCTGCGATAAAGGAATGGGCAAATTGCCCCCTTGTTCGTCGGAGTCTGTGTTGATGAAGAGAATTTGGACGGTGTCGTCTTTATTCTCTTCTGTGATGGTATCATTCGAAGATAGAACCTCTGAAGGCAAGACCGGGTCAACTGCCGCCTCGACCTTTTGACTTTCGTCAGGTATGGATTCGGACGGTTCATCCTCAATGATAGGTGCTTCGGCTGACCACCTGAGCGGGCCAGCCGGGTTCTCAACTGGTGAAGGACTTGGTAGGAGTTTTTGATATCCAGGAGGAAGTCGCGCCGGTAAAACCGGGCGATCTTCCAAAAATCTTTTAGCCTCGTCTAAGAAAGGACAACGGTGGATGGCATGGTCGCCTTCACACAGTTTGCAGGGAAATCTAGCTTTCCCTCTCTGTCCTGTGGCTTCACTTTCACTAGTTGACGGTGTGCTGTCGACATGGCTATCAGAGGTTGACGCCACCGAATTGTGCAAGCGGGGAGACCAGTCCCTTAGTATCCGAGGGATGCAAGGACAATCTCTGTGAAAGTGGTCTCCCTTGCATATGACACATGGCGATTTAGGCCTGGTCAGTGCAGTGTGTGGATTTTCGTTAGATGCCATTCGTTTGCCCCCAGTCGCTTTTGGCTCCTTCTTCTTTTTCTCTTTCTTCTTCTTTTCCTTCTTCTCCTTAGGAGCTTGGCTTTTAGCTTTGCCAGCTCCATCACGCGAAGAGGAAGGAGGAGAGGAAGAGTTAGAGGAAGTGGAAGGCTGGTGGGCAGCTCTGGACTGGTCTAACTGCTGATTCGATTGTTCAGGAGTAGTGGTGTTTTGAACAACATTAGTTGAGAAGAGCCAGACAGGCAACTCGATCGTCAGTCCTGGAAGCGACAATGTGGCCATATGGGGTGCTCCAACATCTCCCTAAGAGGAGAAGGGATTAGGACTTCCACCAAGGGGAATTCCTTGGTTGGAGGGCTCCATTTTCCCAACTGAAAGATCAACGCGGGAATAAGGGTGATTTATTATTCCATTAAAATAAATTTTAATGACGCTTTAGACACAACTTGTTTTTTCAATTTTAAAGAGTCGAGAAAAAACAAAAGATGACTCTAGTCGCCTTCGATGTTTTAACGAGCCCGAAGTGACAAATGCTCGGATGGACTTTTTCCGTTATAGAGTCTGAAAAAGGCCAAAAGGAACTGCTCTGGAGATCTAGGTAGAGGGTGTGCCAAACCAATCACAAAACTGCAGAATATGTTTTACGGTACGGCAGTCAATCTTCCCGAATGCTGTGTTTGGTGCATTGCGATCAGTAGGGCGGTCGACATGGCTTCCTAAGGATAAAGGTTTTAAGCCTATAGGGGTCTCCCAGTATATACGCGACGGTATGTGGGAGCACAATCCGTACTGGCACTTTTCGTCCCTTAGGAGGAATCACCCAACCATCAGCGAGGCCAACAGATACCAGGTTTTACGACGCCGGAACACGTCTCTAGCCTAGACCTCTATGTTGTGCGTTATGTTACAAAGCGTTATTAAGTTCATTCAGTTTATTTTATGTTGATCTTTCTTAGAAGTTTGCCTTTTGAGGTTCACCACGAGATGTAGATACAACTCCTAAATGCAATCTAAAAGATGATAAGCAAATTTTATCTCTTTTTCAACAATGAAAATCCTAGCTACAAAGGGAAAAGAAAGACACCATCTTTTCTCAAAGAGCAATCAGCACACTCTAAATGCACTTTTCCTAAATCAAGCATGCAAACTATCAAGATGCAAATGCACAATGCAAGTGTTTGTTTTCCGCTCTCTTAATATTGATGCCTAAAAAGAAATATTTTTGTACAACTTTGAATTTGCTTGTAAATGACAAATACAAACAAGTTTACTTTTTCGAAATCAGAAAGGGTAGAAGAGAATACAACACTTTACGACTTTCGAAATGAACACTTGTTTCGACACTTAAAAGAGACAAACTCAAACCAAAAGCAAAAGTAAACGTATAATCAACTGTAAACAACCAATGAACTCTCTCCTAAGATCAAAATCAACAGATCTGAATCAAGGGCTACAGGATGACTATTTCACTCTTGCAAAGGAAAATTGTAAATGACGCCACAAACACATAAAAACACTCACAGTATTTTTGTACAAAAGGAGGCGGAATTTAAGCAGAGAAAAGGAGTTATCAGACAGGTACCTATGCTGGTTACAGGCTGTAGAAACCAGAGATCAAAACAAGGTAAAACAGAGCAGAGAACCCCAGCTGCACAAGGCCTAAGTTGGATCAGCGCACCTGTATAACAGAGAAACTGAATTGCAACGCAGGTAGCCTTCACGGGAACTGCGTTGAAATGCAGAGTCTCTTCACAGAGCCTGCGCTGGAGCAGAAACGAGAGTTCTTCTCTGGGTCACGGTTTGCTGATTAATCTACGGTTTCAGGCCAAATAAAAGCAACAAGCAAGGTACAATCACAGGGATGATTTGAAGGAGGGCTAAGATCTATCACAAAGGATCATCAAATCATTTGTGAGTCCATTGTTCAGATCATAGATAAATCCAGTGATTGGATCAAAGCAGCAGTTGTCTATTTATCATCTGAAAATAGCAGATGTAGTTCGATTGCTGCTCTTGAGTCTATGAAACAAACAATGATAGAGACACAAATAAAATGACTAAATGGATTTCCCTAGCGGAGTCGCCAATTTTTTGTGGGGAAAAATGCCTATGCAGGACGATCCTATCCACCTAAGGTGTGACAGTGCCTTAGCAACAAACAGAAACAACTATTCTAGTATTCTTCCTTTATGAATTAAGAATGAAGAGAGATGGATGGACTAACCAGTGTCTTCCATTTGTCCCTCGATCCGATTTCTCTTCTCTTTGAGAGTTCCCAGCTACTTGCCTTCTCGCTCGCCCAGCTTCAACAGGTTCCTGCAAGATCACAAGAAGGGAACACTACACAAAGACATAGATTTATATTCAGAACTAGTTCAGGATTAGAAATAAACTAAACATACCAATGCAATCATACATCAAAGATACATCAGTATATAGGAGAAACCAAGATAGCTTTATTGATGAATAACAAGGTTCAGGAGGAGATACAACCAAGAGAGTTCCAATCCAGCATCTACCTCCCAACGAATGAAATCCTTTCTTCACCTCCCTTCAAAGCATTAAGCACCCAATGATTCCAATCTCAAACCAACAGCAATTCTTTGCAATAACAAAATTCCAGCCTCCTGGATCTCATGGAGGAGAGATCCATATATAGATGTTTGGAGAGAGGATGAGTCAGCTTGAGATCTGACTAGTGTCCTCTCCCTCTGTCAGTTCTTGCTTCCACTTGGAGACTAAGAGCCTCTTACTCATCACTTAGTCGAACTCATCAAGGCAAGTGTCATGGAGGAAGATTCTGGAAGCTTCCACAGTCTTTACACCTCGCACAAAGGACCCTGCCATTTGTCATTTCCTGCTCAGCGCACCCTGGTAGTGCTTCCACCTGCGTTACAATGCAACTAGCCAGTGTAGCCTCTGCGTTTCAACGCAGGCAGCTAGTGGAGCCTCTGAATTGATTATGAATTGACTTGTTTTTGAGCAGTTTCTGGTGGAGAACTTCTGTGAATTGCTGTGGTTTGTTAGCCTTGTTCCTCTAGGGGTAGGAACAACATGTTTGGGGACTTTGGATCCCTTGGATTATGGACATTTCATGCTTATAGCTGTAAGGCACAAAAATGTCTATAACAACTGTTCATGAGAGAAGCTTATGTAAATTTTCATTCTCTTATTAATAAATTGCCTGAAGTGGCCGCGTTGGCTCAGGCCGTGAACTGTTTCCCTCTTTGAGGGTTTTAACCACGTCAACAATACTGGTGTATTGATCAGTTATCTGTTTGTGAGCGGTGTCCTTTGGTGTTCTCTATGAGGAACTTACCCTGTAAATTCCTACATGGTATTAGAGCTATTTGAGGGTCGCATCCGTTGGTGATCTAAATCTGAAGCCTGTAGAACTGCATCCGAATGTCATTTCCTAGATCTATTGTTACTGACTACTTTCGGGCCGAGAGGATTGCTCTATTGTGTTAGGAGCATTTGTTCCAGTGAAGAACCCCTTTCGTTTGACACGAAAAGGTTTCCGGTAGCCCTAGCTACGTCATTTTTAAGATCTGGAGGTATACAATGTTTATTTGCAGTTTTTAGATATTTTATCTCTATTTATTTTGGCCTATTTAGGTCTTTTTTTAATTACCGGATCTATATCTTTCATTTTTGTGTATGATTTTTGCCTCGCAAGCCTATGCAATATGGGAAAATTAGAAATAGAAAGGAGGGATGTTTGTCATGCGTATGCTGTTTTCTGCTGCGCCTTAGTGTGATCTTGGAAAATCAGAAACATTGAGGAAAATATTAGTTTTTGGCTAAAACTAACTTCAAGCCGTAAGGCTAGTTTTTTTTTTTGTTTTGTTTTTTTGTTTTGCTTTGTTTTGTTTTTTTTCTCTGTATGTCCATGTTGGGTTTCTTGTTTTGTAGGCAAGAAAGAGCTTTCTCAAGTAAGCACACACCCCAAAGCTTCAGGGACTAAAAAAAAAACCCAAAAATTACCAACCTTTTAATCTAGTTCACTTGGTCCAAAGTTATTTTATGAGAATAGAGGTCTTGAGTTCAAGTCTTTCTTTTTGTTGAGCTAATTAGATTAAGTTTGGAAAGGGGGCGATTTTTTTTTTAAATATAACATTATCATTCATTTCCGAACCTTCCCGCACTTCGTCAGCATCTTCAACAACTTTTCTTCAAAAAGCCATAACTTTTTCATTCGGAAGCTGTTTTCAGAGCTATTTTATTTTTAATCAACCTAATTTTTCGAGATCTTTCCATTAGAACACTTAGTTTCAACATCTATATCTTCATTTTCTATTAAAATGGAAAGTTCATGCCAAGTTATTCTTGACAACACCAACTACTTCCAATGGTGGTCCTACATTGTGGATTTACTTAGAAGTAAAGGTCTTTACAGAATAGCCTCAGGCCAAGAAACCAAACCGAAAGATGAAGATAAGGCAATCAAAAGGGAAAATAGGCAAGATCAAGCACGTGGGTTGATAGGGATGTCTATTTCTCAAGACCTTAGATTCCATATCGCAGAACTTGATACTCCTAATGAAGCAATGAAACAAATTGCTAAAGTTTTTGGAATTAAAAATGAACTTAGAGCCCATCAACTCGAAAATGAGTTGCTTACATTGGACCCCAATAATTTTTCTTCCATTGAAGATTTTTTGTGCAAGTTCAAGACCCTTAGACTTCTCTTGGAAGGTGTTAAGGTTAAGAAAGAAGATGGTAACCTTATCTATTCCATTCTTACTAAGTTGGGACCGGTTTACTCTATGTTTGTTTCCAGCTTCCATTCTACAAGAGAAGCCTTCATTTCTCAAGGACAAGAATATAAGTTCCCTTCCTTTGATGCCTTTTATGATTATTTAATAAGAGAACAAGAAAAACTCTTACATATTGGTATTCTTAATCTTGGAAACTCTTCTAAGAAAGCCTTAGCCGCCCAACAACAACCAAATTCAAAGAATCCTAAGAAGTCATATCCTAAAAAGAATGGTCCTAAACTAAACAAGGGTCCTAAGAAATTTCAGTCTCAAAATGAAAAATCATTTCATCAAATGATAAGCAAATAAAAACAAAGGGAAGAAGACTGATAGACATTGCCACTTTTGTAATTGAGATGGCCACTTAGAATCCAAATGCTTTAAGAAGATGGAAGCCTTGGAAGTAGCAATGAAAAAACATAACATCCATTTGGAGCACTCTTCAACTTCAACTTCAACTTCAGGAATAACACTTTCTGCATGTGGTTGTCAAGCATCTCGGTCTGGATATGCACTAAATGTGTCTTCTTCTTCTCATTCTCATGAGTGGCTCATTGATTTTGGAGCTTCTTATCACATGGCAAAAAATAAAGCCATGTTTTCTTCTTTAAATGATTGTAACACCAAAAATATATATGTTGGTGATGATAGATTTCTTAGTGTTGTAGGCACTAGAATTGTTCATATAGACAATGGTCAATTTAATGATGTATTATGTGTTCCAACCTTATCCTGCAACCTTCTATCTGTATATAGATAATTCATTCAGGTGAAGGTAAAATCGTTGAATTTTCACCTCACGATGTTGTAATTAAGGACTTAAGAGGTCCTAGACAGATTTTAGCTACTGGCATTGCTGATGATTCTACAAGGTTGTATAAGTTTAACAACTTTCGGTCATCAAATCTTCCCTCGGTATTTGTTGCTCATAATGATGAAGTGAGCAAACTTTGGCATGAGTGATTTGGTCACTTAAACTATCGCTCCCTTCAGAATCTATGTAAAGAAAATATGGTGATAGGTCTTCCAATGGTATCTTGTAGAGATGGTGTTTGTTTCAGATGTGTACTCGGAAAACATCGTCGGGATAGTTTTGAAAAGCGTGCCTCTTGGCATGCCTTAGCCCCTTTACAACTTGTGCATAGTGATTTATGTGGTCCACTTCCAGTTGTTTCATTCTCTAGCTACAAGTATTTCTTAACTTTCATTGATGATTTCTCCAGACGCACTTGGGTATACTTCTTAAAACTCAAGAGTGAAGTATTTAACATGTTCTTGGCCTTTAAGACCTTTGTTGAAAAACAATCTGGACATCAAATTCTTAAGTTAAGATCTGATAATGGCAAAGAATATGTTAACAACAAATTCATCAACTTTTGCACTGAGAATGGAATTCAAATGTAACATATTGTTCCATATACTCCACAACAAAATGGTGTAGCTGAAAGGAAGAATCACACCTTAAAGGAAATGACTAATTGTATGCTTCAATCTAAAGGACTTAGTCTTAATTTTTGGATAGAAGCAATTAACTGTGCAAATTACATAATAAATCGCACTCCTACTAAGGCTTTAAAGAATATCACTCCAGAAGAAGCATGGAGCTCAATTAAATTAGATGTAAGTCACTTTTGTGTTTTTGGAAGTGAAGCATGGGCCCATATTCCAGATGAGAAACATAAAGCTTTAGAACCTAAGAGTGAAAAATGTATTTTTGTTGGATATTCTGAAGATGTCAAAGGATACAAACTTATTCCACTTAAGTCCAAAAATGTTATTATTAGAAGAGATGTAAATTTTGCTGAAAATATATCGGCCTACAAGCCTAGTTCGGCGGATTTTTCGCCTCTCTCTATCCCTTCTACTTCTGAAAATATTTCTTCTTCAGATGAAGACAACAAGGACGAAAATCCTCCCCCACCTTCTCAGGATCCTCCTTCAGCTCCTCAGCTTCCAAAATGGGTCTGTGCTACTCGGGATGCAGCAGGTGCTCTTGCCGGTGATCCTACAGATCAACGACGTACACGTTCTCAGTTCGATAGAGCCTCTTCTTTACTAGCTCAAGCTTCAACTAATTATGATCCTGACACCTTTGCAGAAGCTTCAGGCCATCCAGATTGGGACGCAACTATGAATGAAGAATATCATTCATTATTGGCAAATGATACATGGGATCTTGTTCCCCTTCCAAAGGGACGAAAACTTGTTAGATGCAAATGGGTTTACATAACCAAATATGGACCAGATGGAAAAGTTGATAAACATAAAGCTTGTCTTGTTGCTAATGGTTTTTCACAAGTTGAAGGCATTGACTATACTGAAACCTTCTCTCTTGTTGCTAAAATGAACTCTATCTGCCTTGTTCTTTCCCTTGCTGCCTCTTTCAAATGGGAAGTCCATTAGATGGATGTTAAATCTACCTTCTTGCATGGGGACTTGCATGAATAAATATATATGGAACAACCTACTGGCTTTATACAAATAGACTCCAGTCTTGTATGTCGGCTTAAGAAATCCCTTTATGGTCTCAAGCAAGCCCCTAAGGCTTGGTATGCCAAAATGGATAACTTTCTTTTAGAAACTGGATTTTCTAGGTGTCATTCTGACAATACTGTCTACACCAAGAAAGTGGGCAAGTCTCTTATCATTCTTGTTCTTTATGTTGATGATCTTATCCTTACTGGTAGTGATCCCAACCTTATAAACCATGTGAAGTCCGACCTTAAAAAGAAGTTTGAAATGACAAACTTAGGACACTTGCATTATTTTCTTGGTCTTCAAGTCTTGCAATCCAAGGAAGGCATTTCCCTTTCCCAGTCCAAGTATGCCTGTGATCTTCTACGTCATTTTCACATGGAAGACTATAAGCCAGCCCCTTCTCCCTTTCAGTCTGGAGCCAAACTTTCAGTCACTTGTACTTCCCCTGAAGTTGATGCTACCCTATACCATCAACTTGTAGGAAAACTTTTGTATTTAACCCATACTCGTCATGACCTTTTCTTTGCTATTGGCCTTATTGCTCGGTTTATGCAAAACCCACATGAAAGTCATTGGAAAGCAACTAAAAGAATACTTCGTTATGTTCGAGGAGAATTTACTGCGTACATATCTATAAAGGAGAATTTACTCTTTCAAACAGTCAAATGCTAAATAACCCAGATTATCAGATTTATAGATCAAGTGTGCGCCTCACAGAACACATCAAAATCATACAAAGATACTATCATTCAAGCTTTAAAGATTATGACCCATCAACATATCTTATCCTCCTTTATGCGCTTAGGTTCCTCCTTCATTCAGATCCAAATTTGCACCATAACCCCAATCACAAAAGTTTCAGATCTAGCACATGTTAGATATTCAATTGATTCCAAAGATGCTTTGCCAAATGATCTCCTTCCTCTTTTATAGTCTTAGGCCTTTCTCAATACCACGGTCCAAAACCATAATAACACAATACCACGGGCCCAATACTTGGGATCAACACTTCTGACGAGATACCATGGTCCAAAACCATAGGTTCAAGTACCAAGGACTAACTACCACGGACCAAAGGTAAGTTTTCCAACATATACGTGCTTTTCTTTGCGTGAAAGTGCGTGTATATGCATACGCGCCTTTGTAATCGTCTAACCCGCGTGTATACGCATCTTTGTCTAGATGAATATGCGAATATGTCTTTTCCTTCATTCTGAAAGCCTGAACTGAGATCTGTTATCAAAGAGAGTTGCCATCAAGGACAACACCTGTGCCATAGCTCCAAACCTGTTCCATAATGCCAACAGTATTGATCTGTGAGTGTTTGTGAGCGGTGTCCTTTGGTATTCTGTTTGAGGAACTTACCCAGTAAATTCCGATAATAAAATGTAAAAATAATTAACCATACCATGTAAAATTAAAAAAGAAAAAAAAGAAAGAAAAAAAGAGTAAAATAAAATAAAAACCAAATGAAAAAAAAAAAATTAAAAATTACAAAAATTACAAAAATAAAATACAACATTAAAAAAAATTAAAAACTTCAAAAAAAATTTAAAAACTTAAAAAAAAAAAACTCCCTGGCCACCCCGAGGCCCAACCGGGCAGGGATGGCAAGGAGATGATTCATGACCAAAAAAAAAAAAAAACCATTTTTAAGTTAAAAAAAAAAACAAAAAAAAAAAAACACCATTTAAAAAATGTTAAATAATTACCAAAAATAAAAACAAAAATAAAAATAAAAATAAAAATAAAAATAAAAAAATAAAAATAAAAAATTCAAAACAATTAAAAAAAATAAATTTAATTTTTAAATTTATTAAAAATTCAAAAATTCAAAACAATTGAATTTTTTATTTTTATTTTTTATAATTCCATTTATTTGTTGGGAATTTCTATAATAAAATTTTGTATTGAAGTTTCAATAGATTTTAAGAAAACTTAACTATTAAAATTAAAATAAAATTTTATAGGATTGAAAAAGATAAATTAATAAAATAAATTGAATTCATTCCCCTTTTAATTTATTTAGTTTTAAAAATGTTTAAAAGTAAATGAGGTTTTGATTTAGTCACTAATACCAGCGGTTCCGCCAAACCTGGTGAGCTGAAACCAGCAAATGTTAAAAAGGAGCCTTTTAATTCAAAACAATTAAAAATTAAAATTAAAAAAAATTATATTATAAAATTTAAATTATAAAAAAAATAAAAAGAAAATATATTTATATTTAAAAATTAAAAAAGAAGAAGCTTAAATTTAAAAAAAAAAAAAAAAACAAACTATTAAATAATAATTAAAAAAACAAATAACCCTACCCTGCACTCCATCTCTCTCCCTCACTCTCCTCCCCTTCCCATCCTCAGCGCTCCCCACTCCCGTCCCTCTACCTCCTCGCCCTAACCCCTCCCCTTGCTCACTTGCATCCCCTCCCCACCGTTGGCCCTCCCCCTACCTCCCCCCACCGAACCCCTCCACTCCCCTCTCACCCCCCTCTCCCTCGCTCCCACGCCCCTTGCCTTCCCAACCTCGACCCTCCCCGATTACCACTCACCCCCCCCCTCCCTGCCTGGGCCCCCTACCATCGGGTAAGAGGCCACATGTCAATTCTTGGAAATGACCTAAGACCTCTTGGTTGCTGGCTGGGAGCCCGGGTGGGGAGGGGAGGGGGATGAGCGGGGGTCCGGGGTGGGAAGATGAGAGGCGAGGGTTGAGGATGGAGAGGGGAGGGGCGTGAGGGAGGAGAGAGGGGAGGACCGAGGGGAGGGGTAGGGGAGAAGGGAGGAGTCGGGCGGGGGTAGGGTCGGGAGGGGAGAGAGGATGGGTTGAGGGGGAGGAGGAGAGGGGAGCACTGAGGGTGGTGAGGAGAGGGGCGGGTTAATTGATTATTATTATTATTATTTTAATTTAACTGTTTTGACTTCCTTTTTTTGTTTTTTTTTTATAATTTAATTTAATTTAATTTAATTTTTATAATTTTAATTTAAAAAATAATTCTTAAATTTTTATTTTATTTTATCTTTTATTTTAAATTATGTTCATTTAAATTATTTAATTTAATTAATTAATTAAATTTTTTTTAATTAATTAATTTTTGGTAATTATTTGTAGGTTTTGTTTTGTTTTGTTTTTTTTTGAACTAAAAAAAATGTTTTAAGATTTTTTTGTGGTTCAATTTGTTTTTCTTTAAATTATATATTTTGTTTGAAAATATTTCATTTTTTTATTATTTATTTTTTGTTTTTCTTCGTAAATTTTTATTCATTATATATATATATATATATATATATATATATATATATATATATATATATATATATATATCTATATATATTTATTTATTTATTTATATTTTTTTTGAGTTAATTTTGTTTTTTTTCTACATTTTTATAGGTTTTTTGTTTTTGTTTTTATATATTTTTTTGTATTTGATTTTTTTTTGCCATGGTTTTTTATTTTTATTTTTATGTTTTATTACTAAAATTATTTATGTTTTTTTGTCATGTTGTTTTATTTTTTTTGGTTATGTTTTTTATTTTTTATTTTTTTTACTAATATGTTTTTATTATTTTTATTTTTATCATGTTTTATGTTTTATTTTTATGAGAAGAGTTTCCAACGAAAATCACATCATAATTCATATTGCCGACGCGTTTCGAACCAACGAGTGTGGTTCATCTTTAGGACGAGTTGAAGAACCAGATCAAGGTTGCATGTTAAATAGGGAGAGCAGGTCATCCAACGACTATATTTGACTGGGAAATGACTAAATTTGACTGGGCAACTAGACTGGACCAACGACTACTAAGTAATGGCTACGATTGACTAGGCAACAAGACCAAGGGATAAGAAAGGAAAAATTAATTAGTTAATTAAATTTTTCAGTTATATTACCATAACTATTAAGAGAATGAATTATAATCTATTAACGTCCGCTGGGACCAAACTTTGGTCTATGGGACCTAAATAAACATATTATTTAGTTTGGTTTAAGATTTTATTCCTATGCTCAAAAAGCTTGGAGAGAAGCCTTCCAAGCTCACCATAATTTTGACATTGTAAAAGGCTAGGAAGGTTAGTATTGCGACAAAGATTATGAAACTGAGATCTAATGTGGTTGTACGCGGGCACTCTAAGAGGAAGTGGTTTTCATCCTCGATGTTCCTATTCTCATATAGATGACAGATCCTTTCCATCCATGGTGTTTTAGGATCTGCCCAACGACCTGTTTCACTATGGAGCTCATGAGAATTCGTTCTAATCTTTTCTATATTAATTTTCTTCTTTGAGCTAGTTAAAATAGAGAGGTACTTTTGATCTTCTAGGGTGGGGTTGATGACCTTCTTATAATAACTTAATTTTCTTTTAGCCGCTAAATCTTTCTCACTCCACATTTTTTCTTTGAACTTAGAAGTGACAATATCTTTAATGTTATTAATGTTTTGCGATGCATCATTCTCGTTGATCTCCCAATAGTTTAACCAGGCCCTCGTGTCTTTATACCACCCCCGTTTGAGCTTTAGGTGGTTTTGGATGGAATTTAAAGCTAGCTTAGGAAGTCTATGATCTCCTATGTTATTGAATTTGTGTTTGTACAGCAGAAGCCTAATCATAGCTAGGCTCTCGATAGGGGAAAGACCTACTTCTATAAGGAGAATAGGATAGGGTGTATTACTTTTAATTTTAAGGTTATACATGATAAAACGCTTCTGGATTTGCTCAATCTTTCTCCAGGATTCTTTAGAGATGCTGCAACCCCAAACCTCACATCCATATAAGGTAACAGGAGTGACTAAAGTTTCAAAGAGGAACTTTTTTTTATCCCACATTATGAGGTTTTCCGTTTTACAATTATTTTCAAGACCAAAATAAGCTTTCAACCCCCCATTAATCCTTTTCTCAATGCTATAGTTCCAGTTGAGCTTGTGATGAATATCTATTCCTAGGTACTTATAAGAAAACAATTCCTCCAAGTTATTATTGTCGTACATAAGGTTAGCGTAAGTTTCCTTCTTGGATTTGATAATCATAACTTTTGTTTTGTCAGTGTTAACAGTCATACCCATGGTAGAGCAGAAATCCTTAAGAAGCCTGAGTTGCTTATCAAGATCAGATGGGCACCTTGCGAGAAGAACAATATCATCAGTATAGAGAAGAAGGATGACGACTATCCCAGCTAAGATCGTGCCAGCA
This sequence comes from Pinus tabuliformis, assembly GCA_031772625.1. Classification (NCBI taxonomy): domain Eukaryota; kingdom Viridiplantae; phylum Streptophyta; class Pinopsida; order Pinales; family Pinaceae; genus Pinus; species Pinus tabuliformis. Next base: position 181,594,368 of record CM062807.1, on the reverse strand, counting down.
CATCCTGCTTCCTCTAAATAGCCTTCGAGCTTGTATAATTATAGACAAATGGTTAGTTAATTAGTTTAAGGGTTATTTGTTATATTTATTAAATAGTCTAGAACCATAACCTATTAATAGGTTCATTAAATATTGTTAAAACCAACTAAATGAATAAAACATCTATCAATGATTTATGAATTAAAAGGAAAAATTAAAATAAATAACATTTAAATTAGTTAAATAATGACATCATACTAAATTAAAAGAATTTGATAATTAACGATTTTAACCACTTATATATATATATATATATATATAATTTTTATGTTTTATGCTTTTTTTTACATTTTTATAGGTTTTTTGTTTTTGTTTTTATATAATTTTTTGTATTTGATTTTTTTGTCATGTTTTTTTTTTTTTGAACATGAAAATCACCAACATTTAAAAAAAATTATCCACACTTAATTCATTAGAAAATTTAAAGTGTAAAAACTAAGCCCTTTAAACAAAAAGGGTTGATGCTCATCAATGCTTTTCAAAATCAAGATGAAAATCACTAACAAAAAAAATGTTCACACTTGATACATATAAAAAACTTAAAGTGTAAAAGATAAGCCCTCTAAAAAAATGTGTTGATGCTACATCAACACTTTTCAAAATCAGCATGAAAATCACTAACATTTAAAAAAATTGTTCATACTTGATACATAAAAAAATTTAAAGTGGAAAAAATATGCAAAAAAAAGGGTGTATTTTGAATCACCATTTTTCAAAATCGAGTGATTTTTTGCTACCTCAAAAGAACCGGTACTAAGTCATTTTTTTCATTTGATCGGTAACTATGTTTTAAGGAAGTTACTATTTGACCTATTTGAAGGACCAATGGACCCTGTAGTGATACATTGTGATAACACCAATTGTATTCGAGTCAGAAGACCCAATTTTTAATGGAAAGAAAAATCACATCAACAAGTATCCCTACATTTGAAAGCTAGTACAAGATGGTGTGTTGTAGCCACAATATGTCTCCACTAATGAGAAAGTAGCTGACATATTGACGAAATCTCTTCCTAATAAGAAGCTTGTGTATTTGAGAGACAAGCTTGGTTTGGTTGATGTATCCTCCCTAGTTGAGAGGGAGAGATAGACACATCATTCTTGTCTTCACTTGGGAAGACAAAATGTAGGATTGGGTAAGCATCTGGCATCCGATTGTCTTTGAGGATGAGGTAGGGAATCCAATATAAGAGTAGTCGTGGATCGATATTCTTTGAGGACTAACTATCCGTGATAAGAATAGTCCAAATAAGGTCATACTCTATGAACACTCGGGTGGGGTATGTACCTTGAGAGACAATGTTGATGGTGTCTATAAATCATTGGTCTCGTCAGTTGTGGAGAGATAGAGTTGCTAGTCAAGGCCTTGCTATGCGATAATGTTGGTTGATATGATGCTAAACATATGGGTTACCAATCTGACTCTTCTTATGAGATCTCTTCAAATTGAGAATGTCCATGTAACATTTATGAATACCTCCCTATTTAAGAGGGATTGTTGAAAAATGTGTAACTAGGTTCGGTTTTCATAAAAATGAAAAGTACTTTTGATTCTTGTAAATTGTAAAATGAAAGAAAATTATTATTATTATTATTATTTTTGGAGCATGGGTTTCATGCTCAAGATCTTTTATTTTATAGGTCAAGTGATATTTATGATTGGGAAATTACTAAGAGGGGGGGGGGGGGGGGGGGGGGGGGCGGAGGGGGGTTATTTTTGTGCTCAATCAAAGAGAGAAATTTGCAGATTTACTTATCAAGAATTCAAAACATTCACACAACATTCAAGAGTAAACACATGAAGACACCAGATATAAGTGGAAACCTCGAAGGGAGAAAACCATGAATTTTAGGCTAAAAGTGATGTGAAGGCAAGCTGCTACTCCTTATTACATCAAATTTTTGTAGGCTCCAACCTATAAGAGGCTCCTAAGCTCCAACTCCCACAAGTTTTCTGCAGGCTACAACCCATAGGAGGCTCCTACCTCAACATGCTACAACTTGTTCTTTTTCAAGCTGCAACATAGAAAAGAACATAAATTTCTCAATCACAACATCAAGTCACAAATGCTAGTTACCTCATATACAATTCCGCTGTCAAGTTTTATGATGAACTGATTCTTATTTTCACTCTTTTTCTCTTCTGTTATTGCTTATCAACTCTCTGATGTAGGCCCCTTCCACTCAAAAAGAAGATCATCATTTTATATTTTATAAGCAAGCCCTCTTCACTCTTTGTTATCTTTGGAGGAATATGAAATGAAGCATAGTCTTTTGGACTTCCAAAACTGCTCACAAGCTTGTCTTTTCATTTTCAGTTCTAAAAATTATTTGTAATATAAAATAGAGTTGAACTAACAACTCATTCAGTAATAATTACAAGAGACAAATCAGATTTGGATTATCTATATTTTCTGTTCAAACAAATATATGTATTTCAACTTTTGTCTCAATGTTTAGCCTTCACATTGATTAGCATAGCCTTTGCACTTCACATCACTTTCAACCTTTTATATTCAACATTCAACATTTATGTACACTTTCCATTCAACATAAATTATCTTAGTGACATCAATAACATTTATCGACATTAATCAATCAGCTTAACTTGACATCAATGCCAATATTGCCAACATTCTCCCCCTTTGACATTGATGGCAACACTAATGTTCCTCCTAAATAATATCTCTTCTTCTGCCTCCATCTGTCTCATGCCTCCCCCTTTGACATCAATGACAAGGAGTGGTTGTGACGAATTAGTCTCTGAGTTTCATGCCCTCAAAGAGCCAAATAATGTTGCATATGAATGTGTTGAAGCATATGAATGTGAATATGAATACACCTTGGAATATTAATGAGTAAGGAATGCTGCCAGGATGGTCAATGAAGCCCAACAATGTTGCATATATAATAAGGTTGCATATAATAATGAAGGCAATTAATATTTCATATACAAAAGTTGTAATGGCCTTTCAATGTAATGCTCCTTCAATGTAATGTGTAATTCTTTCTATTGAGCACTATGGAATTCTTTGATACCATAGCTGGACCATCAAATTGTTGACACACTGTTTGAATGAACACTGCTACAAATGAAAAATTAGGGTTACTCTAGATTTCTGCTTGAAAATGAATGTTATTCCAATTTTTCTTCAAAATGTATTAGAACTAATGCATTGAATAGATAGATTGCAAAGCATTGTAAAAATTCTATTGGGAGAACACTTTGTAAGGCATTGCATTGTTGGCTTTGTAACAACCTGTCTACATTTTAATTCAATGATTGCAATGAAAGTAGAATATAATAATGCATTGTAAGAATAATGTTGCAATTTTATCACTGCATATGTCGGCAATAAGATGTTGACCCATTGAACTGCAATTTTTTTGGTTTGTTTCTCAAATTTTCCTTCTATTTCAACGTGTAATTCATGTTTAACATCCAATTCATAAAGATGGAATATTCAATGCATTAATAATGATATTGAATATTCAACGCATTAATATTCAACACATTAATATTAATATTGATACCATTTACGTTTCTTCTATTTAAAATTGTCACCATCCTGAGAATGAGTTTTCTGGAAGTGGTCTCTAAGGCTGCAGATGCCATGCAAAATCACTTAGCTACTTTGATTGTGTTAATTTGAGCACTCATTCCCCATACCTCCCTGTGAAGAGTCATTACATATATAATTAGGTATATCTTTCTCTTTTACAAAGCCTCGATAAAACCCTTTCTCTTTGACCTGCTTCTAAAAAACCTGCCCAATTATAACTCTGATAAGACTGTCCATTTGATCCTGCTTTATGTACGTGCGTTTATCACTAAGAAATAAAATGATATGTGTGTGATATTAAATCATTTCCAACTACGTTGATTGTGTGTGCTATCAACTCATTTCCAACTACATTTGAATATGTGCTTTATCAACTCATTTCCAACTATGTTGAATGTGTGTGTTATCAACTCATTTCCAACTGCGTTTGAATGCATCCTATCAACTCATTTCCAACTGCATTGAATGTGTGTGATATCAACTCATTTCCAATTTAAATAATAATAATAGGGGTTTGCTTACACTTGTTGGACACCTAATCCTAATGGGTTAGTGTGGAAGTCGAATGGACAAAAGCAGTCCAAGAGACCTTGGGATCTGAAACCCAAGAGTCACATATTTGTACTATAAATGTATATCTGATGTTAATAAAAAATGAACTCAATGATTTATCTTTCCTAGTCTTTGCTGTCCATGTGTGTTTAACATGGTATCAGAGCGGGCGATCTCCTGCCCTGCTCCATTGTGAGCCACCTGTTTCTGTGAGCCACCTGTTTCAGCGCTGCCATTCCTCTGTCGTGAGCAGTCCTGGCCCTCTGCCATATTCTTTTCAAGCGCTGCCTTATAACGCCTCTGTCACCACTGCGCTCTGTCCATAAATGCCCCATTTAAAGCGCTGATCCATCTGCGATTTACTGACTGCCAAGCGTTTCATGATAATTATGCTGCTCCTGTAGCTGCTCCACCTGCATTTAATACGCTGCTCTCTGCATACGAAACGCTCCTTGTAACTGCTCATAAACGTTTCATACCTGCCCTCTCTGTACCTGCGCTCTGGACTGCCCATGAACGTTCCTAAAGAAGCGCTGTCCTGTCCAGCGCTGTCAATGCTGTCCCATTTACAGTTTATTCAAACCGCAGCCTTTTAACAACTCCAAAACTTCTTTCATATTCCGGGTCGACTTTGCATGAAGGTATTTCCTGTTATGCCTAAAGGCTTTCGCAATTTCTTCAGGTGTTAAACCGCAATTGCTGATAAGAAAATCAGAGACAACCCCACTGCATAGTAAAGTTGTGGATGATGGTGATATTTGGGTGCAGAAATTGGAGAATGTTAGATGAAATTTGGCAGTAAATGCAAATTCAAGAGGAGAGGTTGCCTTTGATAATGTGTATTGGTTAGTTATCACTCGTTTCAGTATCATCATCGCAGAAGGAAGGAGGCGATAAGAATCAATTACCTGGAGGACAGAACGCCTCAAGAACGAGACGAGTCGATAGCCTTTCGGAAAAGGTTGGAGAGGGCTGAACGATCACAATGTCGTTCAAACAACTTTTCCAGCATGTGACTCATCCTTTTCTATGGTAGCATCAGCTGTTGTCCGAATGTCTTCGTGAATATCAAAATGAAAAAGCGGTCCACTTTTTCCCCTTACCTTATTTGTAATTAGCTCATAGAAGCTATGTTGATGTGGAATGATGAGGTCCTCCTTCACATAGAGTAAATTCTCTACAGAAGTTGTTCGAATCTCTCTAAATTCAGGTGCGAGTTGCTGCTGAACAGAACGGAGAAATTCAGCTATTGTGTCTCCTTTGCGAACCTGAATAACTCTTCTATGAGTAACTGTAAGTAATCTCCAATGGTTCATTTCTAATATGCTCTTGTTCAGTCAGCCACTTCTTCCTCAACCGTTCACGTTCAGCCTGACTGATTCTGGCCATTTATGCGTTACAAACTGAACAAGTGGGTAGTGAGCAATTCTGAAGGGTTTCAATATTGATAGAAACCATCACGCATCTGGCATTGTTTTTTCTATTTATCACTGTAGCTGTGATCTTGCATAATTTGTGACTCGACAACATTTCCATATTTCTTGAAATAATTCTTTAATTCCTCATCTGCAACCGATGGAGGTAAGCCACCAACAAACAGTTTCTTTGTCTTTGGACCCTTGATTAAGTCCATGCTTTCTCTTGGAATAGAACGTTTAATCTCAACCGTTCTTCCATCCAATGTATGCGTGTCTTTTATAACGGCATCTATAACTGAAGGATCCGAATAAGTCACAAACCCAAAACCACGAGGGTGCTCCATCAACATATATTCTGAGATGTATCTGTCATATATTATGTTATCGTATTTGAGTAAATATACGGTGCTGCTCGATACATGATATGTGACTTCGTAAAAATATAAAATAATTTGTTGAAGTTGGATTGTGGGCACATTTTTAAAGGGTTTTATTTGAAAGTCCGGACGCGTTGTCTTGAATTTTAGTCCCACACCCAGTAAAACTTGGTGGTCTGCGTTGAAAACTGAAGATATGCCAATGGTTTGATCGTACGCCAAATGCTTTACTTTGAAGAAGTGGCTTCAATGCATATCATAAAAATGAAAACTTTGGATTACCTGCTTGCTTAGCCCGAGCCATATTTTCAAATTCAGGCTCCTATATTTACAGCTGTCTAGACAAAGAGGAGCTCGGATCTTGGACAAGACCTGCAAGAACAATGAAGTATTAAGGCTCGGATCAGGTACCTTGAAACTTGAATTGTGTCCTGTAGGTGAGCATCATTGAAGCATTTGTTGAAGCTATTTTGAGGTAATATAGATACATCCTTTAAGGCACTTGATGAAGCCTTGAAGAAGAATTTACAACAGCCTTGAGAAAGCCTCTCAAAGCCATTTTGAGCAGACCTTGGAGTATCATCCTAGAGCACATTGTGAAGCACTTGAAGAATTGATTGGTGCAGAACTTGAGCAACTTATTGAAGATACCTTGAACTATCAGCTGCTAAATTTCTTGAAGTAATTTGTTGGTTGTTTTTTCCCTTTAAGCTACAGGGCTTTCTTGTGTAACTTGAAGATATTTAGTAGCTGACATTTTTTGTGGGATTTTGGAGTTCGGTTGTTGCTGATTGAGTCTGTTGTGCTGCTGCTAGGGTCTGGACAGTTTGTTCTACAGGATGAGATTAGAATTATGTGCTGGTGTTGAGCAGAAGTTATGTTTGGTTTGGTAATCAGATTGATGTTGTGATCCTTCTGATTGAAGAGAGGAATATATATGCCACTGACATGATTTGACAGAGATGTATTTGGCATTTTTATTTATGTAGGGTTTTCTGGTAAGAATATGAAGATACTATTGTTAATGTTGCTAATGTGCTGAGTGAATGAGAACCAATCAAATAATGCCCAGTCATTATGACTGACCTAGTGATTGGATATTAATGATGTTGCTAAGAGTTTGTGATACAGAAGTAAATTTGGCTTGATTCATTTGCTGCACATTTACAAAGGATTTTTCTGTGTCTTTGTACTGTGAGTGGGTGTTACTTTTACTCATTGGGTCATAGTTGTAATCAGTCTTTTAAGGGGTTGTAATTTTGACAATGAAGAATATGCCTCGAATTACTGAAATATTAGAGTTCTTAAAAACTCTGATATATTCCTCTAATCATGAAACATTCCAAGTCAGCAAAGGCTCTCTCTCAGAAATTCAAACATGTCTACAATATGCACAAGAGAAAATTGATTTTTTGCAGCTTGAAACACAGCTACAGCAAGAAGAATTAAAAAGAAGGAGTCATTCTGAACCTGTTTCTGTTCAGAACAATGAAGCAGACTCCCATAAACAGCAAGTCAATATTGTTCAAGTTCATTCAGATCCAGTACCCGATAAAGCAGCAATTGTACATGCAGATGCAGAAACTCAGTCTGCACTTCCCAAGCCCATCATCAGACCTTGGGAACAGCTTGTCCACAACAAGCACAGAACTGGTCTTGGATATGACAAGGACTTGTCCTTTCATATTCCAGACTATGCCAAGCCCATTCAGTTTCAGAGTGCTGGATTCATTCATAACAGTTCACTTGCTCCTCATGACAGCTCACCTCCAGCTGTTCCAGATTCTGCCCCTCTTCCACAGCAACAACAACAACAAAAACAACAGATCGTGAAATGCCAACACTGTGACCGAGTTGGCCATTTGAAAGATCACTGTTTTGATCTTCATCCATGTAAGCACTATCATAAAACCACTCATTCTTCAAACAGATGCTTCAAAAACAAACGTCCTGCAAGAACAAAGATTCATCTAGGATGGATCGCTTCTTGGCAATGGGCATCAACAGCTAAGAAGATATTCCAAACACATGTCAGAACTTGTTCCAGAGTATTGAACAGTCTTGCAGTTGAGTTTTCTCCATCTTCTCACCTTGTATCTGACAGGGGGGGAAATGATGGTCATCTACAAGCTTCAAAGTCACATCAAGCGAGCCTGAGCCACAACCTGCCACACCAGTTTCAGAGTTGTAGCCAGAGACAAAGATGCCTGAACATGCCTTCAGTTGGCAATCTGGGACACTTCCTCTAGCAGAAGACTCCAGCTTCTTGCAAGTTTTGGAAGAGTTCCAGGAATCGCAGAGTTGTTGGTCATCCTTGAACCATCACAGATTAAGGAAACTTCCTCTAGCAGAAGACACCAGCTTCTTGCCAGTTTTGGAAGAGTTCCAGGAGTTGCATTAAGCATTCCAGAGTTGTTGGTTATCCTTAAACTATCACAGGTTGAGACTTCCCTTTTCAGGTTGAAGTTTTACCTTTTATGTGGGGTGAGACCTCCCTTTTACGGTTGAAGGTTTCCCTCTTTAAAACAATAGGATCACTTCCTCTAGCAGAAAACTTCAGTTTCTTGCCAGTTTTGGAAGAGTTCCTGGAACTGCACTAAGCGTTCCAGTGTTGGTGGTCATCCTTAAACCACCGCCCTTTTTACGAACATTTCATAGAGCACATTCAGCCTAGTGCTGCCATGCATTTTTTGCACATTTTGTATTACAGCTCTCTTCTTGGACTCATACATAACCCTTCGGATTAAGGGGGGGAATGTTGGACACCTAATCCTAATGGGTTAGTGTGGAAGTCGAATGGACAAAAGCAGTCCAAGAGACCTTGGGATCTGAAACCCAAGAGTCACATATTTGTACTATAAATGTATATCTGATGTTAATAAAGAATGAACTCAATGATTTATCTTTCCTAGTCTTTGCTGTCCATGTGTGTTTAACAACACTTTTGAATGAGGTGTCCCTATTTGGACTGGCGAGGGAGGAGCCATAGTTAGCGCTGATACCCACCATTATTCTCTTATTAAGGTAGGAGTGAAGGCCCATTATCAAAATCGCTCACTCTTAAATAATAATGTTTTAATAGGTGAATAAAAAAGTGTCTCTTTTAATAATAACTGGTTGTTAATACATATTGTTGTTAAAGAAGAAGGGGCATCCATATTGAAGTTCTGAGGTTAATGTTGCAGCAGTTCGTCCCACAATCTCCGTTTAGATAATGATGCTTTTCGTGAAAATTCCTTACAGGCTATCTATAACCAACGTTTTAGAAGAGATTTATGAGCCAATATTTCTTCCCGTCTCGCATGGATTTCATCCACATGAAAGGACTCATTTGTTCTTTTATGAAGCCCAACAATGGACGGGAGTAAAACAAATTATTGATGCAAATGTCAAAAAAATGTTTTGATGGGATAGACCATTCGTTGCTCATCCGATTGCTCCAGAAACATATTGAGGATGATCATTTCATAGAACTAATTCAAAGGTGCCTTTCCACTCCAATACTAGATACTGAAGGAAATTCATAAAAAAACTTATCAAAAGAGAGGGCGCATTCTTCTTTTTCTTTTATCACAGAAAAAAGAAAAAAAAACAACACGAATCATTATTCAAACCTGCATTTTATTCTAGACCTGCTTTTTACTTCAACCATTTGTTTGGAATCGATTATTCACACAGACATCTGCCTTAACTATGCTGGATCTTGTAACTGCCAATCCGAATCGAATTTTCTTAAAAAATACCACTGTTAGCACAATGAGTTGAGCTGCAAGATAATGCATTGATCTTGGGTGATGCGTTGAGAGTTGTAAGAAAACTGAGTGCATAGGGCTCAAAACCCTAATTCGACTCCTTGATGTAATTATGATTAAACAACCATATTTCCAATAATACTTCTGTGAGGCCAGGAGGTAACTCCTCAAATGAACTGTGTTTATTCATTAATATTGTTCATGGTTATATACATGAGGGAGTGACTCTTGGGATTCACCTCCTGATGACTCTTCATTTTCCATTATTTATTATTTACATTATTTACAATGTTCACCCAATCCCCATGATTAGGTGTCAACATTCACCCATTAATCTGACGAGATGTTGGTTAGTCCAAGCATTGTTATGAATCTTTCAAGTTTTTCTCTTCCAAGTGCTTTGGTGAAGATTTCTGCAATCTGCTCATTAGTGGAAAAATGGTGTAGATGGATTGTCTTGGCCTCAACATGATGTCAAATCAGATGGTATTTTGTATTGATGTGCTTTGTTCGATCATGGAACTTTGGGTTCTTGGCCAACTTTATTGCAGAGGTCTTGCCAATCATGAGTGGAGTTGAATGTACTTGTTTTACCTGCAAATCTTCCAGAATTTCCTGAGCCACACAATTTTTTTTGTTTCCTCAACTGCTGCCACATATTTGGCCTCTATTATGGAATCTACTGGAATCAATTATTTTTGTGATCTCTAGGAGACAACTCTTGATCCAAGACTCAAATCATAACCAGAGATACCCCAGTTTCTTTGTCTCCACCGAAGTTTGAATCAGAGTATCCAATCAAGATGAATTTTCCCACCTATGTATACTTGAGTCCAAAGTCTTGAGTTCCATTCAAGTACTTTAGAACTCTTTTTGTAGTAGACCAATGTCCCTCACAAGGACTTTTCATAAACATGGAGAGGATTCCAACATCAAACGAAATGTCTAGTATTGTAGTAGTCAAGTAGTTGAGACTTCCTACAAACTGTCTATACTTTGTTGCATCCTCAAATTCTTTTCCTTCAATGGATGTGAGCTTTAAGTTTTGTTCCATTGGAGTAGTTAGAGGATTTCACTCAACCATGCCAAACCTTTTCAATAGATCTCCAATGTACTTCTTTTGAGAAAGGAATATAAACTTTGGAAGTTGAGTTACTTCAATACCAAGATAGTAATGAACATAGCCAAAATCAGTCATTTCAAAACCTTCCTCAATTCCTTCTTTATGGATGCAATGTATCTCTCATTGTTCCCTGTCATCAAAAGGTCATCTACATATACCACAAGATATACAACTGTTTTTCCAACTTTCTTGACGAACAAAGTTGCATCATCAAGATCATAATGTTTGAAGTTGAGTTTCAGAAGATGCTCAATTAACTTTTCATACCAGGCTCGTGGTGCTTTGTTGAGGCCATATAAGGATTTCACAAGTTTGCATACTTTATGTTCATGTCCTTTTACAGAAAATCCTTCAGGCTGGGACATAAAAAAAATTCTCTTTTAGATCTCCATTCAAGAAAGAAATTTTTACATCCATTTGATGGACTTTCCAACCATTCTGAGCTTCTAGGGAAAAGAGTGTCCAGATGGTAGCCCATTTTGCTATGGGGGCAAAAGTCTCTTCATAATCGACCTCTTCCTTCTGTGAAACACCTTTTTCCACAAACCTAGCTTTGTGCTTGTTAAGTGAGCCATCAACTTTATACTTGTTCTTGTAGACCCACTTGCAGCCAATTGGTTTGGTTCCTAATGGAGGATCAACTAGCTTCCAAGTGCCATTCTTTATAAAGGCATCATACTCCTTTTGCATCTCTTCTTTCCATTTATCATGAGAAGCAACTTCTTTGAAGGAAGTTGGTTCAAAATTTGTAGACAAATTCAGTTCACAATCATAAGAAGCATCCATATCAACAGGTGAATCAGAATCATCTATATCACCTCCATTTTGCCTGGTTGAATTTGTTGTTCCCATCTTTCCACCTCATTAGGATGAACAATTTCAAGTGTCTTTGTCATCCACTTTTGGGGACCTTTCTGAGATGGTCCAGGCTACTCAGTTGATTGAATTGGGACTGAATCAAGGTTGAGTCTCCCAACTCTGTCAATCACATCACTCAAAGTATCATCAATAGTTGGAGTTTCATGTGGGGGAGAGAGTGCTTCAGAAGAAGATTCCATAGATTGATCCAGTATAGGAATCCCCCCTTCAAGATGTGGAATCTGATTATCAAATTCTTTAAATGATTTTTCATTTCCAAATCTATCCAAGAAATAAAGTTTCCACTCAACAACATTGTCAACTCTGGAAGATTCAAGAAATATTACATCTCTAGATACAATTTTTTTTTTATTAACTTCATCATAGAGACGTTATGCTTTGGAGGTATTTGAATACCCCAAGAAGATACACTTTGAATTCTTGCACCTGGTATCAAGGCATAACAGGTGGAACCAAAGACCCTGAGATGCTTTATCGAAGGAATGTGGCCATACCACATTTCATAAGGAGTCTTGTTTCTAATAGCATTAGATGGACATCTATTCTTTACATATACAACACATAGAACTGAATCAACCCAAAACATCAAATTTACATTCTTGAAAAACATCATGGAACATACCATATTTAAGATTGTACTATTCATTCTTTCATCTACTCTATTCTGTTGGGGATTATAAGGCATAGTTGTTTGATGTTTGATCCCATGCTGGCAAAGGTAGTTTTCAAATTCATTTGAAGTGTATTCTTTTCCATTATCAGCGTGAATAGAGCCAATATGAGATTGTGCATCATTTTCAATCCATGTATGAAGGTTCTTGAATGTTTGAAAAGCATCAGATTTGTTCTTCAATAAATAAACCCAACACATTCTGGTGTAGTCATCAATAAATGCCATCATATATTTATTTCCATTTGCATAAGGAAAATGCATTGGACCACATGAATCTGAATGAATGAGTTCAAGTTTTCTATGTGATCTGGAATGTGAATCATGAAAAGACTATTTGCTATGCTTTCCTAGAATGCAAGCATCACATTGCTTAAGTTTCCTAGGAATTGTAGGCAAACCGGTAACACCATTTTTCTTCAACAAGAAAAGGTGTCATAGTTCAAGTGTCCAAATCTAGAATGCCATAATAGACTTGATGGGAATGCAACTTCATGATAATGAGAATTGTATGAGAAATTTTGTGCACAAGCAGAGGTACCTTGCAGCTTGAGAATCCTTTCTTCTTTTATCCCCGTCATGACAAGTGAGTGATCTGATGCTTTTCTCACCTCAAACTTTCCATTAAACATATGAATGGAGTGTTTTTGCTGGCGAATGTGGACCAAGGAAAAAAATTTTCTCCTCAGATGCGGAGATATAAAACATCATGCAGAATAAAGTCTGGAAGAGCAGGAAATTTGAGCCTGATTGTGCCAAGCCTTGATGGCTTGAGTTTTGATTTGTTTGCAAAGTATACTACTCCATCAACATTGTTAGTAAATTCTTCAAAAAAATCTCTTCTAAAATTCATGTGGCAAGTTTCTCTTGAATCAAGCAACCAATCATTTTTCCAGGAAGTAAGTGAAGCATTAAACAAGTCTTCATTTACTCCAATATTACAATGTGCCACAACATAGTGAGAGGATTTAGGTGCTTTACCTTTCTCTTTGTCATTGGTTTTACCTTTGGGTTGATTTATTTCCTTCTCAATTTTATCCCAAGGAAACTTGCATATGGATGCATCATGTGATCCATCTCTATTGCAACGTATGCAATGGAGATCAGACTTTTATCCTTGAGAGTGTTTGCCCCCCCTGCCTCTGAAATTTCTTCTTCCTCTTCCTCTTCGACCACCTCTTCCTCTGGAATAATCTTGAGCATGATTATTCTCTCTATGTTCAAGACACAACTTCTTTAGAAGACTTAGGAGTTGTATTCTTCCCAAAATCTTTCTCTCTCTCAGCAAATTTATTCACAAAGGAGTCAAAGGTAATTTCTTTGAGGTTTCCATTCGCTTGCAACGCCTCAAGATAATTTGAATAAGTGGGATAAAGTTCCTTGAAAAAAGCTATAAGAGGAATCTCTAGCTCAACATTAGTGACTTTGATATCATGCATAATAGATTTTACTTCTGATGCAAGAACAAGAGGATCATCATTTTGTAATTCAAGTCTAAACAATTTAATCATCAGTTGGACAACTTCAAGCCTAGAGTGTGAGTCATAGAGTTCCTTCAATTTTTGTAAGGCTTCAGAAGCATTAAAAAATGGTGAAATATGGCGACTCACCTCTTCATTTATAGATGTTGCAATCAAGGCATAGGCCTTGTTGTTCTTGTTTTCCCAAATGGCGAATTCCTTATCTGAGGTAGGCTTTGCTGGTTCATTGTCTCCTTCTCCAACACAAACTCCTTTCCACAACTCATTAAAAATGAGAGTGTGTTTGATCTTCTGAGACCACTCAGGATAGTTCTCCTTCTCGTTGAGAACCACTCCCACAATGGATATCAATGAGTGCATTTTAAAATCTATGTACTTTAAAAAAATGTACTTCTAGTGGCAAAAAAATGCAGTTCTGGTGACTAAAAATGCATTTTTGATGTAAAAATGCAATTTGATATTTGAGGACAGAGGTATTATATGGGGTAGTGGTTATATGGGGGAGGGAGTATTTGGGGGAGGGAGTATGTGGGGGAGTCAACGTATGGGGAGGTAATACACAACACACAACGTTAAAAGAGCCATAGGGAGGTAATGACTAGGAGCCGCGGGGAGGTAATGGTTGGAAGCTCAACGATGGAGGGATTGAGCTGTGGTATGCAAACAATATAGTTGATTATAGCAGAGAGGAGCAGTGATTCAATGAACTGATATTACCAAGCCAATAGAGAGGGCCGACTATTCGAGCTCCATGGTGGAGTGGTATGGGGAGACAAAATTTCTGCGAGCAGAATGGTGCTGCTCTCGTTAATTAACCTGATGGAGAATGATGAATTGAAGGGCTATCATCTCAAGGCAGAGGGGATGAGTACCTGTAAATTCATAAAATGTGTGACAGTCGGGGACAGAGCTGTAGGCAAGACCTGTATGCTCATTTCGTATATGAGCTATACTTATTTGATTGACTCAGGACTATATATATATGTAGTGGGATATTAAATGCTCGAGAAGGGTGTCGAGGTCAACACATATGAAAGCATTCAGGAAATATGGAGTAATACCATAACGTATGGGATGGGAGCGTATGGTCAGCACATATGACAACATTCAAAACAAAATCTTGCAGAAAATATGGAGTAATACCACAACACTTCTAGGCAAAAACCGCACCACAACACCTCCACACAGCACACCTCTGTCCACACCACCTTCGGCTTCAATGCAACAAATGGATTCTTCAATAGTTAGAATGCACATAATCTGGCAGGGATATGTCAGTCTGCAAAAATGCAGAACAGAGGGATGAAGGAGTTACAAGAGCAGGAAGCCAAAAATAGAGTTGGCTCTGATACCATGTCAGATCAGGAGGTAACTCCTCAAATGAACTGTGCTTATTCATTAAGATTGTTCATGGTTATATACATGGGGGAGTGACTCTTGGGATTCACCTCCCGATGACTCTTCCTTTTCCATTATTTATTATTTACATTATTTACATGTGTTCACCCAATCCCCATTATTAGGTGTCAACAACTTCAAATACCATTATTGTTCACCACAATAATATTTCACCCATTAATCCACCTGCATTAATACTCCATCATGGTTCAATAATGCATTAATATTCTACGTATTAATCATCCTACATTAATACTTCATCCTTCAAATGTATCAACGATGCCTCCTATTCTATCAATGTTTCCCTCAATATTTCAATATTGTCTTCAAGTAATACCAACGTTGCGTGTCATTAACTTCTCCAATAAAAATGCAGTCATGGAATATATGAACACTACAAATAATTATTCCGCTATTCATTATTATTATGTTGCACATAGTTATTCCACTGTCTCATGATATTTCATGATATCTCATAGAAGTTTAACGCTGCTCCAATTTACTGGTTATCAATACTAAGCATGGCCTTGTCTTTCTGTCCTTGACATCTCTGCTCCAGTCAAATTTTGACCTTCATAATTGCAATTAATTGTTACTCTTCTTTGTCCTTGCGTTATTCTCCTTGTCACTATTAGTACCTTATCATGATATATAGAAATCATTTTGAGCACTTGGTTCTCTTTGATGGATGCCAATTTTTCCTTTTATGCTTACTTTCTCTGATTTCTTGAACTTTTATGTATCTCCCCCTATCCTTTTTTCTAAGATTTAAGTCCAGGCAAATTGTTAATTATTAGTGATGCCCTTTTCAATGGCATGCGTTGGTAGCCTCTTATTCAACAATTTATTGTTCTCTAGAATTTCTTAGATTCGAATGTCCAAAAATTGCATCTCAGTGATTGCAGAGAATAGGTTTGACAACGCAATGGATTTAAATGTCTGTTCATTTATGTGCTATGAGACGTATGAGGTTTATTTTTTGAATCTTGTGTAGATATGGAGAATGATTTGTTTATACAATTCCATTTATTATTATGAAGGGTTACTGACTCTTCATTTACTCTTTCAGATGTAGGATTTTGATCTTCCTCAACTCAGATGATGATGCTTTGCAAAATTTCCTTCATGGTTTCACTTTGATCATGTAGCATCAGTATTATGTAAATCTCTACGATCATAATAATGAAGCTAAAGTGCTGCAATTGAGTGAGGCATGGTGTTTCAATCACCGATGGCTTTCAATTTGTAGAGACATTTTCATAATTTTCCTTTTATTCTGCAATACCATAGATTTGAATTCCAATTACTGCATTGAATTCTTCAGTATGTTTATTTGAAAGAATTTTCTCCTAGGGTATTTGATATTGCAGAGTCTCATTCTCTTCAAAAGTTTGTTGCTGCTTGGGATGTGATTGATGAGCAAGAATAATTTCCATTTTTTTTCTTTTTTCTTTTTCTTTTTTGAATGGAGAAAGATCTCAATGCGATTTATTTTTCACATGATCTTTTGATTGGAACAATGATGATTTCTTGATGAATTGAATCCATACTCAAATTCCTATGAGAATGTGGATTCAATTTTACTTTGTTCAATTACATTGTTGAAGTACTTCAGAAGCTTCATCTTTTGTTGATAAAATCATTTTACTTCTTCAAGCATTCGCATTAGTGTTCAATAATAGTGCTGAAGGATTTAGAAAAATCCTAGTGATGAAGTGAGATTGGTACAAAATTTGATTAATTGCTGAGATAAAATTCTTCACATGGAGATTACAAATTACAAAGTTTGGATGTAGATCTCATGATGCTTCATGACGAATGCATCTATAAACCAAACATAAAAATATATAGAGTATTCTCCTCCGCTTTGATGTCAATCTCTTCGCTTTTGCTTCCATGTTTATATTTGGATGGCTCTCAGGTTTTCATACATCATATGTTTAATAGGGATTATCATAATGTACATTGATGCATTCAGAAAATGAATAATTTTGAGGAGATGATGATCCAATTATACATTAAGTTAGGCTTGACTTCCAACATGACTTGAATATATATGCAATTGTCTTAGAAGTACTAGTACTGTGTCTACTTGTAGAAATTTATTTACACGTTTATGCATCAGATATATATACATGTGAAGAAAACAAATTTCATTGAAGAATGGACTTTTGAATGGTGAACCTGATTGATGTTGTTAGCTCTCGGAGAATGTGACTTGATCTCCCACTTTTGCGTTGCTTTTGTTCTTGCTGCTTCTTTAACTACTTCAAATTATTTACATGATGATAAGCTTTGTGTTCCTCTTCATTACTCCTTTCTCCTATAATCTCCCCCTTATACTGTGCTCAATTTCATATACTCTGCAATCTTTTAGGTTATCCTTTTGAAGTCACATTAGTGAAGAGAATCTGTAGGTACTATCCCTAGCTTGTTTCTCACATATTCAAAAGACTCTTTAGCAAGGGGTTTTGTAAATATGTCTTCTATTTGTTCCCTTGTGGGTATATACTCCATCTTCACTATTTTCTCAACCACTTGTTCTTTGAGAAAGTGGTACTTTATAGGGATATGTTTAGTCTTTGAATGGAGCACATGATTTTTTGAAATTCTTATTGCACTTGTATTGTCACACTTGATAGATATAGGTTCATTAAAATTTACCTTCATGTCCTGTAGTGTTTGTTTCATCCACAATACTTGTGTGCAACAAGATACAACTTCCATGGTAGATAGAGAAACTAATGTTTGTTTTTTGCTTAGCCATGCCACCAATGACTCTCCTAGGTAGAATGCACCACTGCTTGTACTTTTTCTATCATCCACACAACTCGCCCAATCCGCATCTATGTATGTTGTCAAAGTAAAATCCTTACCTTTCGGATACCATAGACCATAGCCTGTAGTCCCTTTCAAGTACCTGAATATTCTTTTTGTTGCTAAAAAATGGCTTTGTTTGGGTGTTGATTGATACCTTGCTACTAATTTGACTGCCAACATTATATCTGGTCGAGAAGTTGTTAGGTATAACAAACTTCCTATAATAGATCTATATAGCTTTTGATCCACATTAGGTGATTCATCATCTGCACATAGTTTACATCCCGTAGTCATGGGGGTTGAGACAGGTTTACAATCTTCCATTTGGAATCTTTTCAACATATCTCTTAGATATTTCTCTTGAGAAATGAATATGCCTCCAAGGTTTTGTAGGATTTGGAGCCCTAGGTAGAAGGTAAGTTCTCCAATCATAGACATTTCGAACTCGGTCTTCATCTCTTCAGCAAACCATTTTACTAGATGATGTTTATTGTTGCCAAACATAATATCATCCACATACACAACTATAATCAGTAACTCATCTCCATCAACCTTTATGTATAGATTACTATCATCTCCTCCTCTCTTGAACCCCTGTTTTTGAAGGTACTTGTCTAGTCTAGAGTACCACGCCTGTGGTGCTTGTTTAAGACCATATAGTGCTTTCTTTAACCTACAAACATAATTAGGCTTATATGTCAATGAGAAACCTTTAGGTTGTTCCATATAGACTTCTTCCTCAAGATCACCATTTAGGAAAGTAGACTTCATGTCCATTTGATACACCTTGAAATCATTGTAGCATGCAAAGGCCAAAAACATCATGATTGCCTCCAATCTCACGGTTGGTGCAAAGGTCTATTCATAATCAAGTCCTTCTACTTGTGAGTAACCCTTACACACGAGTCTGGCTTTGTTTCTAACAACTTGACCCTATTCATTCATCTTATTTTTGAATACCCATTTTGTGCCAATGATATTATTTCTGACAGGTCTTGGTGTTAGTTCCCAAGTCCTGTTCTTCTCAATTTGGTCTAACTCCTCATTCATAGCATCTATCCAAATTGTGTCTTTACTTGCCTCTTCAAAGTTCTTTGGCTCTATTTGAGACAACATGGCTATATGAACTTGCTTAAATTTTTCTGCTAGTTTCCTCCTCGTTTGTACTCCACTTTTATCCCCAATAATTTGATTTTTAGGGCAATTTGTTTGAGTGTGTCTTGAAGGTCCTTTTGGATGAGTCTTAATATTTTCTAATTCTTCATCTTGTACTTCATTCTCCTTAATATTGATATGATGATGATGATATAGAGGATCGATAAAACCTGTGATCTTGTTCTTATTGGGTAGCTCTTCATCAACCTTTGCATCTACACATTCCATAATCTTATGCAGTCTTTTATTATAACATCTGTATCCCTTACTTTTTTACGAATATCCCAAAAACATTCCTTCATCAGATCAAGCATCAAACTTTCCTAGTTTTTCATCATTATTTTTGATATAACATTTACTTCTGAATATTTTAAAATGTTTGATTGTTGTTGTTTTCCCATTCTATAGTTCATAAGGTGTCTTATCACAATTTGGTCTGAGATGTGCCTTATTGAGAATATGTATTGTTGTATGCACTGCTTCTGCCCAATAGGTTTAAGAAATGTTTCTTTCTTGCATCATGGCTCTGGATATTTGTTGAACATACTTGTTTTGTCTCTCTGTGACTCCATTATGTTGTTGTGTGTTTGCAATAGTATATTTTTGTTTTATCCCAAATTCATTACATAAGTATACAAACTCATATGACGTAAATTCACCTCCTTTGTATGACCTTATCCACTTTATCTTGCACCTTGTTTTACTTTCTGCCAATGCCTTAAATGTTTTAAATTTCTCAAATGCTTCTGACTTATTTATGAGAAATTCCACCCAAGTCAATCTTGAATAGTCATCAATTACCAACATGAAATATTGTTCTCCTCTTGGTGCTTCTGTTTTGGAAGGTCTGCATAGATCCATATGAACTAGCTACAAAGGCTTACTGCTTAATAGTTTATCTTTGACTTTAAATGATGTTCATGTTTTTTTTTCCCATTTGACATGACTTGCAGATGGTGTTTTGAAGTTTCTTTATTGTTTGTAGATCTCTGACTACTTTCTTCTTGTTGAGTTTGATGATGTGATCAAAGTTGAGATGCCCCAATCTCCTATGTCATAGCGAGGATTCATCTTGTTTGCTGATGTAACATTCCTCATTCTCTCCTTTCAAGATGTATACATTATTCTTAGTTCGTACTCCTTTAGCCAAAACCTTCCCTGTAGATGTTGACTCGATTTCACAGTCTTGAGCTCTAAAAAGAACATCACAACCTTTGTCACACATCTGACTTACACTTAACAATTATGTTTTAGACCATCTACAAATAATACGTCTTGAGCCTTTCCTCTTTCGTTATTTAGACTGACTGTACCTTTTCCTCTATTTCTTCCTGCTTCATCATTACCGAATATGAAATTTCCAGCTTTATTTTCATTTAGGGAAACAAAATTGCTTTTATCTCCTGTCATATGTATAGAGTAGCCACTGTCCACATACCATTTATCATTTTGATCTTGAGCATATAAAACTAGGTCACACTTGTCAAGTTTCTTTTCTTCTAACTTCTTTCTCCATTGCATGCATCCAATTGTTTTATACATATTCAGAGATGTTAATCTATTGTCTTTAAGTTGACATTCATATGATTTGTGTACAAAGTTGTGATAATGGAAACATTCAGTGATATCAAGGAGAGGAGAAAATGCATTTTTGTTTAGATTCATATTTGTTTTAACGTTTGTGAATCCATTCTTTCTCATCTTAAAATTTCCAAAATCAATTCTTATGACATAAGCTCTACAATTTATGGCTTTATGTCCAAATTTTTTGCAGCAATAACAATATCCATAAAACAGATATATGTACATGGTAGTGGATGTTGTTTGAGAATATAACCATCTTGACATTTGATAATCATGTCTTTTGAAGAAGTTTGGTTTTTGATAGGTTGTTGATTGATTGTCCATTTCTGTAGCCTCCTTCCATTTACCAACAACGTTCCTTTGCAGTTGTTCACTTGATGTTGAAGTGTTGCTCAAATTTTTGTCTTCAGATTGATGTGAGTTGTCATCCTCTCCCCTAGTAGCTTCTACAAAGGTGATTGTTCTTTTATCCTCTACCTTAGATTTACTGGATTCTCCTTCATAGCCTAACCAAGTATCTATGAGTGGAGACCTCTAAGCATTTAATATCACATTCAAATTTGCATGCCCTTTTGCCTGTTGAATATTCATGTTTAGTTCAATTTGAACCTTCTCTATTTTTTTCCTTAGACTGACCACCTCTTCCTCCAACCTTTCACACTCCTGGATTTTCTATTTTATTTTCTTCATAAGGATATCTTCCACCTTCTTTGATTCTTCAAGTTCAACTTTCAACTTGATAATGTCTACTGAATTTGATTCTTCCTTTACATATTTCAATAAGATCTCTTTCTACTTTTTATTCTTTAATTTAAGCTTTTCTATTTCATCTAGGGCACTAACTAACCCCACTCAAGGTCTAGCTCACCTTCCTCTTCTTCTTCATATTCCTGGTAATCCATTTCAAGTTCTTCCAAGGCCATCAACATGAATTCACTAGTTCCATCTTCACTATAGGATTCATTAAAACTTTCAGATCCGCTGCTATCTTCTTGAGAATAGAATTTTTTCTTTTTGAATTGTCTTTCTTTCTGCATGTTGTTAGAATTGTTCTTCTCTTTCCATTTAGGCTGATTTTCCACTTTCTTATAAGTACATTTTGATGCATAATGTACCACTCTTCCACAGCTAAAGCACTTAAATGTAAGTTTTCATTTATACTTATTTGTGCCTTTCTTCAATCTTCTGATAATTTCTTCTTCTTCTTCATTAGAACTTGAGCATGAACACTCCTTTTCTTCTATGGGCTTGTCTGCCTTGAAAGCTACTTCTCTACTGGCTGCCTTCCCTTTTGGAATCCTTATCTCATGTACTGTCAAGAAGCCACGTAGTTGATATCTGGTCAAAGTCTCAAAGTTTGTTGTTTCTTATATAGCTGAAACCTTAGGATTGAATTTAGACAATAATGACCTCAATATTTTATGAACTATTACACTTTCGTTGATTGTTTCTCCTAGACCCAACATGATATTTACAACTTCATCAAATCTTAAAAATAATTTAGCTATATCTTCATCTTCATTCATTTTTAAGGTCTCAAACTTTGTTTTATACACCTGTAATTTGGTCATCTTCACCTTTTTATCTCCTTCATGAATATTTTCTAATTTAACCCAAATATCTTTAGCTATCTCATAATGCATTACTTTGATAAATTTAGACTCACATAGACCACTCAGAAGTGCATTCATAGCTTTTGCATTAGCTATAAAATTAAGTTTGGCATCTTTGTCACTAGTTGTTTCCTTTGGTTCTTCATACCCCATCATCACAACAACCCATACCTCTACTCCTAGAGACATTAAATATGTCTTCATTCTCACTTTCTAGAAGGCATAGTTTGTACCAGTAAATAGAGGGGCCTTATTTGTTGAGCATCCTTCTTGACTAGCCATTTTATTGACTTAGGACCTCCTTCCAGTTGTTAGACTGTTACTAAAGGAATTTGGCTATGATACCAATTGATATTTATGATTCAGAAATTATTATTGCGGGCAGGGGCGGGAGAGGGGTGAATCAGTAATTTAAAGTTTATTTTTTATCAAGTTAATTTCCTTGTTATGCAATTGATGGTTTGTGTTTGTGCTCAATCATCATTGAATTGCTTTTGTAGGTGTCAAAGAGAGAAATTTGCAGATTTACTTATCAAGAATTCAAAACATTCACACAACATTCAAGAGTAAACATATGAAGACACCAGATATAAGTGGAAACCCCGAAGGGAGAAAACCACGAATTTTAGGTTGAAAGTGATGTGAAGGAAAGATGCTACTCCTTAGTACATCAAATTTTTGTAGGCTCCAACCTACAGAAGCTCCTACCTTGAAGGAAGCTCCAACTCCCACAAGTTTTCTGCAGGTTACAACCCATAGGAGGCTCCTACCTCAACAGGCTACAACCTGTTATTTTTCAAGATGCAACATAGAAAAGAACAAAAATTTCTCAATCACAACATCAAGTCACAAATTCAGGTTGCCTCATATACAATTCTGCTGTCA
Source organism: Pinus tabuliformis (assembly GCA_031772625.1). Classification (NCBI taxonomy): domain Eukaryota; kingdom Viridiplantae; phylum Streptophyta; class Pinopsida; order Pinales; family Pinaceae; genus Pinus; species Pinus tabuliformis. Next base: position 181,571,059 of record CM062807.1, on the reverse strand, counting down.
AGTTTTTTGTTGAACTGCTTCTTCTTTTCACTCTTTTTCTCTTATGCTACTGCTTATAAACTCTCTGACGCAGATCACTTCTAGTTAAAAAGAAGATCATCATTTTTCATTCCACGTTGTACATTTTATAAGCAAGCCCTCTTGGTTGTTTGTATTCTTTAGAGGAATATGAAATGAAGCATACTCTTTTGGACTTCCAAAACTACTCACAAGCTTGTCTTTTCATTTTCAGTTCTGAAAATAATTTTTAATACAAAATAGAGTTGAACTAACAACTCATTCAGTAATAATTACAAGAGAAAAATAAGATTTAGATTATCTACATTTTTTTTTGAAAAAGCGTAATTTTCATTAATAATATAAGAAAATTACATGTTGTATAATACTGCATGTATGAAATGCTCTCACAAAATGGAGCAGTTCAAAGTCATTTATAAGCTTTTACAAAAACCATCATGATGTAAACTGATAATAAACTTCAGTGAAGTCCAGTAAGCATCATGAAAAGCATAAAACCAGAGCTCTATCCCAAAAACTAAGAAGACAAAATATGTACATAGAAAAAGAAGAGGAGGGGAAACAACTGGATGATCTATAGATCATTCAGTGAGGGCCCATTCATGTCCATGAATGGTCGATGATAAAAACTGTAGAAAGTGCCTTCCTTGAATTCCTGAATCTTCCATTGACCTCTGTTCAGCTACGTTGCCACTTTGGAAAGACGATCAACGATCTCATTCCTTTCCCAGTATATATGTAAGCATGCAAATGAATCAAATTGAGACTTTAGAGTAATGATTTCAGTTAGAATATCTCTAAGTGTGTGCAAGTGACAGTGATTAGCTTCATTGTCTAGTTTATAGTGAGCTATGAGTCTCCAAAAGTCTAAATCTTTTGGCAATTTAGTTCTCTTGCAAAAAGGAGAAGGTATTTTAGACAATTTATTTCAGCATAATTGTTGGTGCCTCTGCCTAAGCCGACTTGGATTCTATAGGACAAAACATTATCAATATGCAAAATCGCCCCCCCCACACAGTCTTCAACTTGTGCCGATCCATCAAAATAACCCTAGGGGGAGTTTGTATCGATAATTTCCGAGGTAATGACCCGAGGGGGTCTACTAACCGGGTCCTTTAGGAGCAAATTAAAAATGGCCAACAACATAGTACTGGAGGATTCCCAATCGATCTTGGCGTCCATGAATGTGGTTTTGTTCTTATTTAACCAGATTCCCCAACAAATAAGCAGTGGCAGGCTTCTAACTTTCTGTGAATTGGCTTTCATCCACCATCTGTGCCAAGCCGCCTCAATGTCTTGCCCCGACCAGTCAATATGTAAATTTAGTGAGGTGAGGATCCTTAACCAAAATGATTTTGACACAAGACAGGTAAGGAATAAGTGAGAAGAATCTTCCTCATGCTGCTTACACAGACTACATTTGGAGGGACCATAGATTGCATTACGCATAAGCATTAGTTCTATAGGAACTTTGTCCATTAGAATGCATGACATGAAAAGCCTAGATTTAGGGGGGGATTTTAATTTCCAAAGGTGGCTCCACCACCAAGAAATATCTCTTGAGTGTCTAGCAGCCACTGAGGACGCATAACCTGCTTTGGGGGAATAACTACCATGGGGATCCATCGCCCAAATAAGGACATCATGATTATTGATGATCTGAACATTGACATCATCAAGAGAAACGATGAACCTCTACCAGTATTCAACCCAAAAATCTGGAATGTTGAGCATTTTGTGATCCATCTAGGTCTGGTTTTGTCAATGATCCTGATTTGTGATTGCTATATGCGCTAAGTGGGTGATGCCAGTTGCCTGCAGGAAATTGCAAAGAGGCTAAGGAAGAATGTGGGAATTCCCGCAGCCACTCCAAGCATCCAGGCCGATGCTCACTTGATCCCCATTTCCGATTTTCCAGGCCAGACCTCTCTTGATGAGGGAAAGAGACTGAATTATTGATTTCCAAATTATGGAGGAACTCATTGTAGGAACTGAGGGGCTGCGAATCCAATCCAAGACTGAGAGTGGATAGATGTATTTATAGAAAGTAATTTCCTGCCAAAGACTTCTGGAATTTATAAGCTGCCAGTCCAATTTTGTAGCCAGTGATTCAACGAATAACTACAAGTTTTTTATGCCCCAACCTCCCAGTTTTTTGGGTTTGTCAATGCGATCCCAACGAACCCAAGCAAAAGTTATACTAGTGCTTTGGCCTCGCCAGAGGAAACAACAACAGAGTTGTTGAATTCTTTTTAAGATGCCTTTAGGGATCCAGGGCAGCAACATCTAATAAACCGGTATAGCTTCTAGAACTAATTTGAGCAGAGTGAGCCTACCCGCTCTAGAAAGCCAATGTTGTTGCCAAATGTTGATTCTGCTTTCAATCTTAGCAATAAGCCAAACCTATCCCACCATGCGATAACCATTTGGTTTCAATCTGAAACCCAAATACTTTAGGCCAGCATCCAGGTCTTGCCTCACATAGTCAAATAGTTGGCAAGAAAATCTTGTTTCATTCGGTTGGCAGGTGATTGTGATAATTGTAGATTTCACAAAATTTGGCTCCATACCTGTAGCTTTACAAAAAAGGGATAGTATGGACTTGAAAGCATAAAAGTCTTGAAAGGATCCATTTAAAAAAATCAGAACATCATCTACAAATAAGATATGGGTTAGAGATCACATATCAGAGATTGGGACACTAGCCAAAGAGCCTTCCTCTCTTCCTTTTTTAATCAGCCTGCTAAACACTTCCATAATGAGAAGAAAGAGCAGTGGGGAAAGAGGGCATCCTTTCCTAAGACCTCGTTCTGAATGAAAGAACCTCAAGGCCACTCCATTGATGAGAATATTGTAGGAGACAGAAGTAAGACAACCCATGATCCAGTTTATGAAGGCAAAAGGAAATCCAATGTGGGTTAGAGTAATCCAAAGGTATGACCAACATGCATAATCAAAGGCTTTGGAAAGATCAATTTTTAGGATGACTGATTTTTTATGGAGCTTTTTGATCGAGTGGAGGGCTTCCTGAGTGGTTCCAATAGCTTCATGGATCTGGTGCTGGCTGAGAAATGCAAATTGTTCCTTGGATATCATTTGGGAGAGAAAGGGTTTGATACGAAGTGTAATTGTTTTGGAGATGATTTTGTAAATGCTATTGCAGAGAGAAATGGGTCGGTATTCATCAAAAGAGGAAGGGTTGTTAGATTTAAGGATAAGGGCCAGAAAAGTCGAATTGAAAACATCCAAAATTTTGCCTGTTCTTCAACATTCCTCTATGGTCTGGAGGAGGTCCTCTCCAATTAACTCAAAAAAGGAGCTATAGAATTCAACCGGCCACCCATCTGTCCCCGGGCTCTTATCCTTTTTAAAGCACTTTAGCATTGCTTCTATCTCTTCTATAGAAACCTAGGAGTTTAAATCTTCAATTTCATCTGGTTCGACGAATCTAGGAAAAGCTTCAGCTGTGCTGATGATGCTTGGAAGAGCTATTCCAATGGGAGTCTTGTAAATATTAGAGAAGTGTCTAATCCCCATGTCTTTCAACTGCTCAAAAGGGCCTGATTTCCTACCGTCATTATCTTGTAGTTCCCATATTGTGTTGATTTCTTTCCGGCCCCTTGCATATTGTTGAAAAAAATTTGAGTTTTCATCACTAGCTTGAAGCCAGATTTCTCTGCTTTTTAGTCTCCAACTTTCTTCTTTTGAACGAAGAAGTTTAATTCTTTCAGTTTCAAGCTGAATCAACTGAACCTTTTGGTCAACTGAGGATGTTCCTCTAGGGGCAGATTCTTCGAATGCTAAGAGAGCCAATTCAATCCTTTGGAGGTCTTCATCATCTTTCCTTTGTTTCTCCCTAGCCTAGATTATTGTTTTGGCTTTTAAGGCTACTAAATTCTTCGCAAAAGCCTCCCCAGGAGAGGCGAGCTCATCCTAAGAGCAATGGATCTAGGAGGTCGAGACCAAGTTTCGTAAACTTGACTCCAAAAGCTAAGAATAGTTGAATTTGAAAGGTGATGGGGGTTTAAAGGAGTTACCCTTGAGCTCCAAAAAGATGGGCGAGTGATCAGAGATCCCTCCGCACGCCACCCATTGACGAAACAGGTTTAAACTTGCCAGAAGAGGGGCTTTGATCAAAAAAAGGTCCAGCCTTCTAGCTAGAGCTTCATCCCCCATCCTACGGTTCCTCCAAGTCGGCTTAATCTTTGCAGGGTCAATATTCCGAAAGTCATGGGAATCCAACAAATTTTCAAAAAAGGCTGTGAGATGATCGCTTTGACCCCGGGAACCCCAAGATTCAGCTAAACCAAGAGAAAAGTTTAGACCTCCACCAATGATTATATTCTCTTGGTTCATGAACTCAGCCTCCAAAAACCTATTCCAGTAGACTTCTTTGTTCTGATAAGGCCCATAAATATTGATAATCCTAAGAGGTCTGTTGAGCTCCATCGATATGATATCAGCCCCAAGAAAAACTTCTCCTCCCCAGACATTGAGGATTTTTGTGGATCGTTTATTAAACCCCAAGGCACAATCGCCAGAGTGGCCATTCACATCCAGAAAGTGAAAATCCCAATCTAGAAGAAAACTTAATAAGAGCTTATTGACTTGTAATCCTTCTCCCAAAATTTCTTGTAAGAGTATTGCCTCCACTTTTTCAGACTGGCAGAGTCTCTTAATAGACATATTTTTGTCTGGGTTGGCTATACCCCTACAATTAAAATAGATACAAATCATGGGGGGGTGATGAGAGGGTTTCTCTTTGCTCTAAGAACCTAGTCAATTGGGGATTGGACCCTAGAAGCCACTTTGACACTAGCTCTTTTGATAGCCTTGGATATTTTTGATTGGCAGCCGCAAGAAGGTTTCGGGGGAATGGAAGGGGGAGGGTCAATGTCCAGACCAAGAGCCGTCGAAGGTGCAGCGGGGAGGGAACGGAGGAAGTATCGGTGCGGCCCACTTGAAAGTGGACTATCATCAAGCGAGCGAGTGGTCTGATCCACAGAGGTGTAGGGGATGGGGGATGGTAGGGAAGGAGGGGCAGAGGGGACTGGAAAAACTAAAGAGCATAACATACTATCCTCTTCTAGTGAACCAACAAAACTCATAGAAGTAGTTAATTTAACAGAACCCTTTACTGCTTGAGATAAATGAGGGAGAGTGGAGAAGGGAATACCTACAAATGTCGTGTCCCTAGACTGAGATTTAACTAGACAAGGTTCTGATGCCCTGGAGGACTAATGGGATGCGCCCTGCTACAACTCTTGAATAGAGGACGAATTAGTCTCTTGGATGTCCACTGGAAAAGGGAACTCTTAATCCAAATTTTTAGTGGAGGATGAGACGAGCATTTTGGCCGGGATCTGGCTTGGCCTTAAAACTCTTGGACAATATTTTTAGAGATGCCCCACTTCATGAAATTTCCGACAACGAAAAGGAATACCTTCATAATCCAATATTTGCTGACGATTAATGTCACCCATCTGGAGCAAGTAGCTCTCTACTAATCCTTATTTTGTGTTTAGATGCACTAGAATATGGGCCATCACCAAACAACCTGTGTCTTGATAGGTTCTATCATGATCTAAGTAGACACCTAAATCATCACCTATTACCTTGAAGATCTCCTCCCCCCAAAACTATAACGGGAGAGCGAGCAGACGAACCCAAATTGGGCTAGATCCATGATTTTCCTTTTCTGGGTCGAACATTGACGACCATCTTTTCAATAGCACTAGGGTCATCTCAATGTGCCAATGCCAAGTAAGAAACCAGTCTACCTGATCCAGGTGGAAAAACATCAGACCAAACCAACCACGGGAAAGCGAGAGAATAACTGGTAGTTGAAGGAGAAGGTTTCCCCAAATCTCCGGAGTCCACTTCCGCAGTCGCAACGGGGTGTAATTTCTGCCTCTTACCCGTCCAACTAACACAATGCTCTCAGTTAGAGTAACTTGTGCCATAGTAATGCCTTCACAAAAAATTAAACTCCTGTCCCTTTCTCTTATTTTCGAATTTCTTGTTTTCTTGTTCGCTTTGGCAGCATCTTGGCGACCTATTCACCTTCCACAAGGCCAATGTCTTCAGTGTCTAGAGAGCAGATATCCTCCGTTTCTTGATCTTGTCTAGGAATGCCTATGAAGCAGCCTGAGGGAGGGGCGGAACCAATCAGTTGGAAGGCTGAGTAGAAAGGGGCAGACCCTAGGATGCCTAGCTGTTCAAGCAACAACCCTTATGTAGGAGGTCGAAGTCCACTCGTCTCTTCTCCTGGAGAGCCCGCGCCTCCTTATGTGTTTTCTCCTACTGGAAAGGCTTGAGACCATTTGTTCAGTTCCTAAGGTGAAGGGATAGGAAGAAAGGGTGACTCCGAGCCCTCTTTTGTGGTAAAAATACCTTTCGTAGTTGCTGGTAATGGTTGCGAATCTAGGGTTTGAGTTGTAACCTCCATATCTTCCATTTGCAAAATAACTACCTCAACCCTTGTGATCAGTAAACTGGCTGCCACCGGCTCAATCAATGTAGGAACCGGTCGGGAGAAGTTGACCCAGATGTCTTCGGCGGTTATGGAGTCAATGGAATATTCTAATAGCTACTCTTCCATCTGAATGCTAGTTGCCCGAGAAATTAGTGCATCGTTCCTAGAAACCAGAGAGAGGAGGACCACTGTTGACCAATGATGGAAAACACCCATGAAAAACACAGATAAATTTTAACTTCATTTCATAACATAACCTTCAGCAACCGTAACCTCAACGACTTCTTTGAGAAGGCATCAAGCACCCGAGACCTCCGGGGTCTTTTGTCGTTCCCTTCCTTGAAGACCACTACTAACCCTTGAATGGTTGCGGGTTTAGACAAAAGACAAAGGTTTCTATTTTTTAATGAATGTTGCTAGACCTAACCCACAGACCCATATCCTACCGACAAGTTTCTCGTGACCATAGAAGTTCTACACCTTTCGATTAACAAAAGAGCTTGTAGCCAGACTTGAACGGTGGGGAAAACAAAAATAAATGGTTATGTTCCAGCGCTCCTCAATCAACAGAAACTCCACACAACCACAAGAACACTTGAAGAATAATAAAACACCCACTTACGGTTACATGGAATGCATGGCACAGCCACTAGCAGAGAACACCCAAACCGCAAACTATTAATCCTTACCTCTTTGGTGTTCGAGACCCACCATCGAAACCTACAAAGGCACCCTCATCGAAGCCTCCAGTCCTCAAACCATATCACCACATCGAACACTGCCCGTATTCATGTGATCTAAATTTTATGTTCAAACAAATATATGTATTTCATCTTTTGTCTCAATGTTTAGCCTTCACATTGATTAGCATAGCCTTTGCACTTCACATCACTTTCAACCTTTTATATTCAACATTCAACATTTATGTACACTTTCCATTCAACATAAATTATCACCAATGTTTTTAGTGACATCAATAACATTCACCGACATTAATCAATCAATTTAACTTGACATCAATGCCAATATTTCCAACATCAAGCACCCATTAAGTGCTTCTAGGATTTGTCCTAGGTCAATAATTCAAAAGAGTCATTGTCATAAGTTGAAGACCCCTTCGGGCACATTGTAACTTGTAACAAGAATTATTTTTGTCATTAAAAGTGTAAAAATACCCTTCAAGACCAATTCGGTCTAGAAACTTGCAAATTGGCCTGGAAACTTGCAAGTCAACTAAAATGAGGAGCCATGTCCACCTTGAAGAACCTATATAAAGGAGGAAACTCGACCTCCTTGAAGAACGTTTATCACTCACTCATTCTAGCAAAGAAGGAAGAAGAATAAGGCAACGAAGAAGGAAGAGGACAAATAAGAATTAGGTTTGGGCTATTTCTCTCTCACACATGCGAAGGAGGACTAGGGTTTCTGCAACAAATCTAGGGTTTTCATCTACAAGTTTGATCTTGGAGAAAAGAAGACAAGAAATTCAAGAGAAGGTCACTAGAGGTCATCCTCAAGCTCCAAATTTCAGAGAAATCCAAGTGAATGTCTAAGGAAGTTTGAAGGCTAAACGAGGCTCACATGTGTGGCAGCAGCAACTGTTGGGGTGCCGAAAATTCTAGGTCTACAATGGAGGTCTAAATTCTGCAACTAGAGGTCGAAATTGTGCTACTTGAAGGGATTTGACCGGTTTTGACTTAGATAAGGGAAGCACATCATGCATAAAGTTTGGACTTGGTCTTGGAGGGTATTGGTCTTGGTCTAAAGGTCTTGGAATTCGTCAATTGAAGAATATATAAGGAAGAGAAGAGATTTGCGGGTTTTTCTCTCAAGTGGAGAGGTTTTGGCCCTAGATTGTAGTTTATATTATGTGTTCTTGTTCTCCTTGTTTTGGTAGTTGTTTGATGCTACACAAAAATAATAATAATAAGTAATAAGTAAGATAAGTAAAAAGACATCACAAGCAATTATCAAGTAAAGAGAAATAACTCTAATCATTGCCCCTGAGATTTCTCAACAATAAATTGGATGAGTGGGCAAGCCAAGATTCAAAATGTTGAACTACTTGGTATAGTTGCTTAAGTGAAGGATATTTCTAAAGCTTTCCAAGATATTAGGTCCACTTTATATAAAGAAAGCAAAATCAAATTGCTTATAAAATTTTCAAACAAAGCTTGAAGTTAATAAACAATCATTATTTGTGATTAAGTGTTGATGCATTTTGAAGTTAACATTTATGATCAAGCCTATAATATGTCAGTTAGAGACTTAATTTCCTCTTTAAACACCTTTTGGATAGGGTTTGGAGCATTTTAAGATTGTATTTTATATTCTACCTAAATGAAAGATATATTTAACTTTAGTCACTGAAGGAATATCAACTCAAAGCCATTATAATAAAGTTCATCATATTACTTGCATGAATTGAAATTAGGTGAGGAGAATACTAATCATTTTTTGTAGCCATTAGAGATCAATCCAATTTACAAATTGAAAATATTTTGTTAACCATAAACAAATGGAATATAAACCCAATTCACAAATTGGAGACATTTTATTAATAATAAGCACTTGGAACATTGCCACAGGTCAATCTCAGGTCACATGTGTGATAGGTGAGAATAATTACCACTATACTACAACGACAAGGGATAAAAGTATTTGGTTTTATAAAAATATGTACGCGATGCAATGAGATCGACCTCAGTGATCAGAAGAGTGGAATTTTCAGTCAAGTAAAAGTTATATTTTCTCATACAATGGAAATATAAAGTCAATGTGTCCATTTCTGCTTTGCCTAGGCAACTGATCTGAATTATTGCACCAACCAGGAATCAAAACCAAGATTGTAATGTGGAAAAGTAAAATAACAGAGGTTTTATGTAGTTTTTAATAATGATTTGTGGTTTTTTTTTAATTAAATATTTATTTATTATTATTTGTAAATAAAAATAATAATGGTGTTGTTTAACTATTCCATGTTTTGGAGTTTTTTACTGGAATCCCACCATTTTTTTTTTTTTGGGGGTGAGATCTTGCTTTTTTATTTATAAAAATTGTTTTTTAATGCATAAATGTATTCAATGCCTTGAAATACCCTTGGACCACTCATGTTGTGCAAAGTTCATAGATCAAACTTATGATTCCAACAAATTCCTATCATAACTAAGACAAATTTGACCAAAACATGTGCCCTTAAACCCTTCAAAATGTAGGACAATTAAACTACACCATATAATTGTAATAATATATACCCATCCATTTTGAATGGTTGTAATGTTTTTAATAATATTTTCTTTCCATGAAATTTCTTTATAAATGTAATCTAGAAGTAACAATAAATTTTCTAGTTTGTTATTTCAAGGTTTATGGAAATCTCTTTTCTCTTTTCCTACTTGCAAAAACTCTTCTCCAAAGGAATGAAATGTATCTCTTCCTTTTAAGTTGAATTTTGTTCTAGTTTGACCCGAACCCATTTTTATGTTTTATAATAGACTCTTGGTTAAGATTGAATTGGTATTCATCTATTATTATATTTTCATTAGATGCCATGACATGAAGGAGGCCTAAAAGTATATTTAAGGGAAACCAAACAAGATAAATTCAACATAAGTAGATATGACATGATGTCTAAATGCCAATTTTAAGAGGTATACCTGATTGGGAACCACCAACAATGTTTGTAGGTGATGCCTCTCAATCTTCGTTAGGTAAGTACTCTAGCAAGTACCTAGAGAATACATGCACAACCTAACAAATTTTCTTTCATCATTCAATTATCAAGAAGTGCCATAAAATCTAGGTTATTAAAAGGTGATTTAACCAAGATCTTACCTGACATTAGAGGATTGCTTTCTCTCCCACTATTTCCATCTTGATCTCTCCCCAACTCCAAAATGTTTCTAAAGTTCAAGCTTCTAACTACTAAGGAATTAAACAAAATTCTAAATCCACCAAGGCCTTATTTTGTGTTATTGATATGTGATCCATTCCATTTCAATAATTGAGTTGTTGAGAATTGATTGAATGTAGGATTAACATGTTGATCACTAACTCTTATGATCACCTTTTGGAATTGGGATTATTCCTCCATCACGAGTCCAACATTTACAATATGGACCATATAAAGACCTAAAGGCAATTCCCTTGTATTAATAATGCCAATTTGGCAAATTTTCCCATTCCCATCAATCTGTCCAAGCTCTAAGTCAATTTCTTCAAAGACCATTGATCCTTCAAAGGCCATAATACCTCCTTTCTTCTTCCGCCATGTCAAGTTCTATATGGTGGTGAGTTTCTTAAAGGAAAATAAGAATCGCCTTTCCAATGTAGCACGAATCCTTTAATCCCTTCGAATCAATTCCTCTAATGATATACCACCATCATATTAACATACCCTTTGTCTCTCCATGCCCCAATTACCTCATCTTGAGAAATCAATCAATTTTCATCTCCCAAAATTTTTCGTGTGGGTCCTAGGAAGAATCAACCAATTCTTCTTCTTCATCCTATCACCGACTAGGACTTGGGCTACTAATATTTCTAAAAATGTCTAGGAGAAAAAGAGCATTGAATTTGTGAGTAAAACTAACAACAAAAAACACTTCAACAAGATGATTCTCAAATTTGTTAGTTGCTAATGCAAGTTGTATCTCCTTTGTAAGTCTCTTATCTTTGGCATTCTGCTTAAGCATATTTTTATGTAATTAAGTGCAATTCATCTTACATCTAATTTAAATCTCTATATACCAGTATTTAATCAAAATTGCATTTAGAAAAATAAATGCACATAGATTTTCTCATATATTTTCTAGCAAGTTACACATGTATGCTAGGAGTACGATTGGTTTCTTTTAATTCTAAGTTTCATATGGTCTTTAATCATCCTTCCATTTAAGAAGATAAAGAATGTGAATGTTGTATATTACTCAAATATTTATCAAAATTTAGATTTTGATATTACCATCTTCCTCTTGAAATGTTGGCATTTTTAATGAACAAGGTGTTTGTGGTTAGCTAAATTGTGACCTTTAACACAATGCAATATCCATTAGCTTAAGTTTTCTAAATTAGTTACAAAAATCAAAGATGAATCTCCCCATTTCAATGAATTTCGAGGTCTTCCTACAATGTGCAAATCTAGGCAATTGCCTTGTCTTCATTGAATGAGAAACATGACATTCAAGAAAACTGCCTTGTAGCATTTTTCATTATTAACAAGATGACAATTTTTTATAAAGACTTATACTATCTTTTATGCATTGCAACAACCCTCACTCATAATCACTAGTATAGGTGTGATGCATTTCAAGCTTCATCTTAGAAAAAAATCATGAGCTTAGAAACAACAACAATGATGGCATTTTGAAGATTTGAGTAATTAAATCTATCTCATTAACAGAAAAAAGAGCAACCACTCACAATTAGCAAAGATATGAAAATAATAGGTGGCTACTTAGTCCACCTGAAAATTGAATTACCCTCACTCTAGTCCAGAGAGTGGTAGTATAGAATTAGGACATATTAGAAAATGTCCAAAGGGTGAGGTAGGGGTTTTGTTCATATTAGCATCCTACTTACTTGGTAGAGATTGAAAGTAAGATCTAGTTTCCGAGTGTTCTCCTTGTCTTAACTCCGTTGAAATAGACCTTAATATACACATGTTTGTGTCCAACAATTTTCCAGTTGTTTTGTCATCATAGTTTGGGGCTTCCTGTTGAGATCCCTAACAAATCCAATCTAGACTTAAATCTATGTCCTGATGGTCACAATGCTTGAGTTCGGAAGGATTGTGTCTAATCAACTTCTAATGGGAAGTACTTGTTGCATGTCTTGTTCAATACACTATCGTCTTGACGATTTGCAACTAACATTCTATGTTTGACGACAGGGGATTTTATCATATGGTAAGAGTATGGATATGATAAAAAAACCCATTTGTTTTGTAATTGTAGAAGCATAGATAACACATTTGTTTTGTAAGTGCGGAAGCATTGATAGCCCATTTCTTTTGCAATTGGAGAAGCATTGAGAAAACCAATTGTTTTGGGGTTTGGGAGTAGAGTTAGAAGTACTCATTGCTTGCCAATGGCTCCGATGCACTGATGCATTGAAGTGTTGCTTTTAATTAGAAAGTCCCCCTTACATGAAATTTCCAAGGTCTAGTAAAATGACTTGAATCACAACAACTTTATGTAAATCCAAGAGGCAAAAACTTGGGCAAGCTCCTTTTCTTCCCTCCGAATTTGCGATATTTTAATAATCATGATAATAATAAATTTCCCACCTCTATTTTAATAATCACGATAATAATAATTTTCCTTCCGGTTAGTTAATAACAAGGCCACATAGCTAGTGTTCATGCAGCTTAGTTTAATTTAACTATAAATTTACTTTGTATTGCTATGATGTAATTAGTTCTGGTTAGATGTAATTGGACAAAGAATTAGTCAAAGCACTATTTAGTTCAAGAACTTTAGTGTTTCTCATGGGTGGCATTGGCAAATTGTATCTACAATGTGAGCCTTTTCTCTTATTACAACTTTATGTGAGTTTTTCTCTTTTTACAACTTTTGTATGGTGGTGTTCATGTATTTTTTGCCATGTCCTTTTGTTTATATAATGTTTTATTTAAAAAATATATTTTAATTGTATATAAAGTGTCCTTTCAAAGAGTTCCCGTAAATTTCTTTCATGTACCACTCTAATGAAAATTCCATCAAAGTCATTATGGTATTGTATAGATACTATAAATAATAATCACATTAACTAATAATATATTAATAAATTTTTTACGGTCATTTATTATAAATATTATAATATTTAATATGTATATAATTGGTAAAAGATAGAAATATCTATATTTTTTAAATACCTTTTCAATATATTATTAAAATAAAATAAGAAAAGCGAAAATGTATTTAACTTATTCATTTATTTTAACTTAACCATGTTCTAGAAAATTATTTAAAAAAAATAAATGTATTTTAGAATTTGAAATTATGTGGAGCATTTTAAAGTAAAAGTAAGTTAATTGTATAGCATGTAAATTTTATTTTATTTTAAGAATGAGCTAAAACATAATATAATGTAAAATTAGTGTACCATATATCGAGTGTTTCATGAAATTTTATAATTTTAAATTTATTTTTAAAAAATAATCAAATTTAAATTAATAAAAAAATAACTTTAAGTGTTGGTTCTAACATATTAATTAAAATAATAATTAATAGCACACTCATTTAGTAAAATGTTGATAGGTATAAATTATGATAAATATTAAAACGCTTATCAATACAATTCACATTTAAAAAATAACTAATTTTTAATTTAATTTTACATTATTATTAATTATAAAAAGAATTAATATATGCCTTAAATAATATTTTTAATCATGGAAATTTAAGCTTAATTTATTATGGAAAATTTTGAATTGTGAATAGCTTTTGTTACTTTACCATGTGCCAATATTACATAGACAATATGAGATGTGTTGATATTACAATTTCTTTAATTAATTAATTTGAGATAAATTAATTAAAAAAACATAATTAACTTGGAGATAAATTTTAACCTTGATCTGTGTATATTACTATGAATATTTAGGCATATTCCATAGACAAATTAAAATTGTTTAATATGTAGAATTCTAGTGCCCTAGGGTGGTTTTTAATCATTCAAAAATGTATTTTAAACAATAACAAATCACAAGCTTGCTTGAAATTGTATAGTCATATTCCTATAAAAATGTATTTTAAACAATAACAAATCACAATAAAAATGTATTTTAAACAATAACACATTGCAACCTTGCTTGAAATTGTATAATTAGATTCTCCTAAAAACTATTTTATCTATAAATTAAAATATATTATATTATATTTATTATTTTTATATTTAATTTAAATAATTTACTTTAATTATTTTATAAAATATGAAAATAAAATATAATTTATGAATTTAATTAGATTAAAATGTTAATGATAAAAATCTAATCCATTAACATATATAATAAATATATACTTCACACTGAAATATATTAAAATTTAAAATTCCACATGAAAAAATAATTAATTAATGCACAAACCCTCCAACTTCCCATAGATGCACATAAGCTTCATGATAAGTAAGGGGAGCAGTCCTGGAATAAAGAAGGTGAATGGATAAAATTGACACTATAAATGCGTTAAATGCGTATTCCCACGTATCCATCTATCTACGAAATGAATCTCGCCATGTAAGTATCATTTCGTTGTCCACTTTTCCTAGTCTAAACAACGAAATCCCGTTATGCTCCTAACAAATTTATTATTAAATTTTTATGAAATGATATATCTTTGCATAACATACTTTGTCCATGATTAAGGTTCAATCCAATTGTTCATAACTCGTACTCTCTATGTCATTCTTATAATTGGTTTTTGATTACGCTTCAAAATTAAAATGAACCACGAATTTTTGGACCACGAGAGGTAAATTTTAGAAATAATAAAATTATTATTGTAAACACATTTTATTTATTTAATTAAATATAATTTTATACTAAAATGAAAATTATGAAGGTTTTTTTCACAGGTTACTTTATTAAAAATAAGGTAATGTTAATTTTTTTTTCCTTTACATGAAGACCAAACATCACCACTATCATCTCTTCATGTAAATTCACTGTATTTGTTGCATTATCTATTTGAGGCAGATTAATAAAATATGAAATGGAAGGGGTATCTTAACTTTTTCTAATTCTTTCTGAATACTGAAAGGATGACCCTCTTTTGCTTCTCTAATCTACTCTTCTACTGCCAGTTTTTCTCTTTGCACATTTTGCTACCTCAGTATTGGCTGTTGAATTTTCTTTTCTTGACTCACTTTAATTTGTTGGCTCTTAGAAGTTTCTCCTTGCTGAACAAGAATTATTCTAAGAGGTTGGTTCCCCTTTTTGCACTGACTGTTGAGTTGGATATTTTGGCTTTTCCTCCATATGATCCTAAATCCTCGATCTCTTCCTTGATCTGAGATCATACTTCTTGTGCAATTCTGTCTGCATCAAAATTTGTAAATTTTTTGCTATATTCATCAATCTCTTCATCATCTAATGCAATTTGTCACTCGAGATTTACATCATCTTCATATACTTCTTCTCATTCTTCCTCTGACAGAGTAGAATATTTATTCTCCTTAAATTTAAGTGTCTCTTCCATTGCTTCTTCTAGTTCATCTTCAATATACAAAGGAGGTTGTGTTGAGAAATCTAGGATATCAAGTATTAGGTGATTTCTCTTAGAGATACTTGCTTGTGAATTCTTTTTACCCTTTAGATTAGATTCTTCTTTTTAGATTATTATTGTGTTTTTATTTCATCAAACAGTTACTGATGCTTAAACAATAAAGAGACAAGACACATAGAATGTAGGCTATTCACTAGGGCTAAAACTTCTCACTTGAGAGGAAAACACACACAAATTCTTCTTCTTATAGAGACTTCAATTGACTAATACCAATACTAAGACCCTTGACCTATTTTCCACTCCAAGACCAAGAAACAAATCCTCCTTGATGAAATTCTTCTTGCGATGATCAAATCTCTACTTCTTCCTCCTTCACGGCCACTCTTTAGAATTTTGGTCCCTTGGTTCAGTCTTGCACTCCTTGGTTCTAGTTCAGAAACCCTTAACACACGAGCTTGACCAAATTTGACCTTATATCCTTTTCTCTCTAGAAGGAGACTTCTTCTTGACACTTCAGCTTTGTCTTTCACCCGAATCCTCTCTCACTCTCATTGTAATACCTTAGCTTTCTTTTTGCAATACACAAGTCTACAATCTCGCTAGTGCGAGGGTAAGTTGACCCAAAAACAATCCCAAAACAACACTAGATACCTCGTTGCTCCTTTCCTTCTTCCTCGCTAGTTATTAGGCTCCCTTTATGACCTTCACACTTCTTCCTGGATTCATATCTTGACCGAATTACTTCTCTGAAATTATACTCTAAAAGGGATCCAAACTGCCCTATTTATAGTTGTTTTCCCATGTATATAAGCTGAGATGAGATGATTGTGAGCTAACATGTCTATTTGAAAGATTATATTATTCTTTTGAAGCCAACTTGAACGAGGTGAATTTGTCTTGGTCTTGGAGAGCCTTCTTATACTTTTTATGACTCATACAAAAATGTAATGTGCCCAAGAAGGGCTCTTCGTACATGACATAGACTCAAACTGATTTTATGACTCGATGACAAATCCTAAAGGCTCACAATGGCAGCCATCACTAAAAATAAAATTCCTTGCTCATGAAACCCATGAGACAAGCATTACAATAATAATTTTATGTTTCTTCTTTACATCAATTACATAAAATCACAATTGCACATGCCATTATGAAGACCAAACCTAGTTACACTTTTCAACATGTTAGAACTATTCTTGATATTTTTTCTCTCTCTCTACATAATCTGCAATGGTGACTTCCTAAATTGAGGATTAAAATTTATTTTCTTCCCTTGTTGAATTTGCCTAGGAGGATTTTTATTGTCAACTTCAAGCTTTACTAATTTATTAGACAAATTCCTGATAACCTTTGTCATTTCATCCAACTTCTGTTCGTGTCAATCTTTAAGCTGATTAGAGGATCCCGCTTATTCATTTCCCTTCTTTTTATCCACTGTTTCATATTTTTGTTTTATTTATCCTGTTGCAAACATATTGGCCTATATCTCCAATGCATTAGTTTGAATTTGATCTAAGGTGGGAGACCGTCTTTCCCTTAAAGTAAAACCAAAATCTGATTCAAATTCTCCTGCAAAAACTACTTTTGCACTAGTAGGAGGTGGTTTTATCTCTAAAGGGAGACTATTATATAGTTTGTTAAATATTTTGATAAATTCAACCACTTCTTCATCTAGTTTTCTCTTTATTGCATTGAATTCAGTCAAGAAATACCCATGATCCTTCTTTTCTCCCCATCTCTGTATAAAATAATTCTCCAATTCCTCCCAGGTATTGATTGAATTAGCTGGGAGGGTCTTGAACCACTTTCTTGCTTCTTCATCCAATGATTGTACAAATAACCTCATTACAACATCAAGATACTCCACATTCAGGTTTTCTGCAAAAGCACACAAAGTCTCTATATGTTTTTTTGTTGTAACCTCATCTTCTCCTGTGAACCTTGGCAACAACTTCAAATAATCTTGAGGCATGGCATTCATGGGTTGGGGAAGATTGAGAGGAGCATAACAGTTTAAAAGAAATCTTGGAATCACCATATTCTGATTTTGGAAGGGAAGAGGAGGGTTTCTTGCTTGAAACACAAAAGGAGATGGTGAAACCACAAATATAGGAATTGGCTGAGAAATTGTAGGAACAACTTGGTATGAAGCAGAAAAGTCAACAATTTTAATTTCTTCAACCTCTGAAATTGCTGGAAAAGAGAAAGAAATAGATTCAAATGATATTTCTTCAAGAGTAGGCTCAGGAAACAAGGATTGAGGAGAAATGGAACTACCTTTAGAAAAATCCAATTTTTTGTGATTTCTTTTGGATGAAGAATTCTGGGATATTGAGACAAAGAACTAGTACTAGGAGCAGACAAAGTAGGACTTTGAGTGCTTGGGGTCTTTTCTCTCCAAACCCTTTGAGAAACTAATTTCTCAGGATTAGATAAAATTGGGGCTTTTTGTTGTGAGGTGTCTGACCTCGTGTGAGGCCTTCTTAGAGCCAAAACTGCTACTTTTATTCTCACTTGGTGAGAAAATTCATCCAACACACTTTCTTTGCTCACCAAACAAAGAAATAGTTTTCAAAACAATCCTAGGGAAAAATAACTTCGCTCTTCGCTCCTTGGCAATGACGCCAAAATATATTGTAACCCTAAGATAACCTTTGGCTGAGAAGAGGTCAATGCCTAGGACATCACAAAAAATAATAAATATTGCTTGTTGTCCCATTGTGATTATTCAAAGATGATTTTCACTCGTAATGTAGAGGAAAAATTCTTGAAATAGAAGTACTCCTTAGGATGGCCTCACTGCCTATGAAAATGAATTAAAAGTTGTAGCAGGGTGAGAAATAGAAAAATGGAAGGTTCTGAACAATAGGCCGCAACTACAAAATCTTTTATTTAAACCTTAGCAGAATGCATGAGAGACTTAGAGAACGTATGTATGTGTGAAAAAATGGAGTTGAAATTTAAGTTTATTTGATTAAATTTTACAGGTACTGTTAGCCCTGAGGTGCAGTGCTGCTATTTTGAAGGCCAAAGGAGGGAAATGGCCCATTTTTCTGTCATGGAGAAGTTCCCACACGGGCCATCATCACCCCATTTACCTACTCTTCTACTTACATTCTATTCCACTCATATCCTAACTCGACCCTCACATCATAATGAAACCCTCTTTCGCCTTAGCCTTAAGTAAATTAACCCAAAAACCCGAAAACCTTACCTTTCCATCCATACGCGCCCTCTGCACATTTCTCGAGGACATCCCGTACCTCCGTGTCCCTCCGCCGTCGATTCCCCCCCACCAATTTGACGGCCCACATTTCACCCGATCGACGAGACATGCTCGATCAATCTTCACCGTTAGATCACTCCTGCCAGATCTAACGATTGTCGCTCATATCGCGCAGGAAACTAGCGAGAGGAATACCCACCCGATAAAGGCGGTTTTCTCTCTCCTCCGCCGCTATGTGGCGTGCAATGAGTGGCATCGGGCGGACTCCACCCTTTACCGCTTACCACCTGATAAGTGCCCGATAGAAACCATAACCACCCAAATGAAACCCCCGGGCACTATCGTCCGAGCACCTCCTCTGCCTGATGGCTGTCTGATCTGCTCATCTAAGATCTGACGGCTCGGACTTATTCTGCTCCCGCCATGACTTCAGGCCTCCTGCATTTGATCTTCACCGTCCATTTCCCTCGATCCAACGACCCTCGTCCATGATCGCTTTGGTTCGCCCTCCGCCGCCTGATCACCATCCTGACCATCAATTCATCTCATCCAATAGCCCGTATGCCTCGTACCCTGCTCCCCATCAGTCACCCAGAGAGGAAATTCGTTGGTTCTGTCAGTGTCTGTGGCAGCTGGATAGTTGAACTAAAATAACAAAAGGCATGGCCGAGAAGGGAAAAAGCAACAACACGATGCAGTTGAATTAACAGAAAAGGATCGTGGAACATCTTAGCACGTTTGAGCCACCTGACAGAGCGGTGAAGTGACCAGGATCGGTTACTAAGGTGGTTAGAAATGGTGCCCTTGTACTCATGCCTGTCTAATTATGGCATCAAACAATCAACAAGACAGAGGGATAGATTAAGACATCTCGAGCCCGAGAGCATTGTAAAAGCCTATAAATGGCTAGAAGTTAGATGGATCAAGGGTTCAACTTTGGAGATTGTTCCTCCTTTGTTTCTTCAAGCTTCTCATCTTCATTCTAGCAATATAAGCTTCTTTTGTTGTTACATGTTCAATTCCATTTTCTCTGTTGTTCTATGCTTGCACATGAATAGATTATTCATGTTTTCTGCTGTGTCTAATGCTAGATAACTGTCATCTTATCTCTGCATTGATAAACTAGATTTGCAAGTTTCATTTGCTTCTTGTAGCTGGCCATTCATATATGTCTATGTATGCATTTTTTGGTACAATCAATATTCTCCATCTTTTCATTGAATCTATAAACTATTGAACATTAGTAGTCCAAATCCTTGTATTTTTGAGGGTGTTTATGCATGTCTTGAGTGAGAATAGAGCTGAAATGATTATCTGACTTGATCCAAACCATCATTCATTCCAATAGTTCAGAGAACAATATTGAAGATTATATGTTACTAGGCATCTCCATTCTGCAACCTAGGAGAGTTTCCTGGAGTGATAACATAATTGGCATCATTGCTGGGGAGAGGAGACTGAAGCTCAGCTTCCCTGGGAGACGAAACATATCCAACTTTGATGATAGACAAAGTCTGGACACTATTTTGGTTGTAATCATCTATCTGGCGACTCTACTAGAGGACGAACCTCTTGGCAACTCCACTCCATAATTCTGGCTCAGTTTGGAAGGCATACTCGGAGAAATCCTCAGAAGCCACAAGCTGACCCAGTACCTGACCCTGAAAAGATCATCAAAGAAAGAAAGGCATTGCAGAAGGGAGCATCAGGTTCAGGTAAACCTAAACAATATTCTATATATCTTCAAGAAAATCCTGCAATAGAACAAATACATGTTGAGAGTATAGCATCTAATACTAGCAGTGAAGAAAAAATCTTAGAGATACATAAAGCTCCTTATTCTTTAGGTTCTCCTTTTGTTGTAAGCCCAAAGGAAACCTCACCTCCTATCCATCATACCCCTTTAGTCTTATCAGTCACTCCTCAGCCCTTTGTCATTCAGACTTCCAGTACCCTTTTAGCCACCACAGCTATGGCAGGTCCACAAGCACCCACCAAAATGGAAAGAATCATAGCTGCTAGGTATGGACCTCTAATATTGCCCACTCCTTTGAATGCCATGCCTACTGGAGAATATTAGAAATATATGCCTAAGTTCACTGGGACTGAAGGTGTTACAGCTGAGGAACATCTTGAATCATTCTATAGCTATGCCGATAACCTGGACATTAGTGAAGATGATGTGTGGATGAGAGTCTTTGTCCAAAGCCTAGATGGGGAGGCTAGAAAATGGTTCAGAGAACTGACCCCAAGATCTATAGCAGATATTGAGGCTTTAGATGATGAATTCCTAAAGCATTGGGGGGATAAGAAGGATCTCCTCTACTACCATATTGAGTTTAGGAACTTAAAGAGGGAAAATGGTGAGTTGCTGTCTGATTTTAATAAGAGGTTTAACCGAATGTACAACAAGATACCAGCCGAAGTAAAACCCATCGCTACCTCTGCTAAACTCACTTATGCCAGTGCTTTTGATTCTGACTTCTATCTACTGTTGAGGGAGAGGCGATGTGCTACTTTGGTTGATATGCAAGATGCAGCCTTGGAAGTAGAATCAAACATTATGGCTGCAAAGAAGCTCAGAGGTAATGTAGATAGAAGGAGACAGAGGGGCAAGTCTTCATCATCTTCAGATCCCAAGATAGATAAAATGACTAAGATGATAGAGTCATTAGCCTCTGAAATCTCCAAATTAAAAGTTGAGCAGCACTCCGGGAAAGGAAGAGTTCCCAATACCTTTGCTCCTAGAAATCCAAATCCGTATAGAAGAGCAAATGAGTAGTTGCAGATTCTGCAAAGAAGCAAAGATGCCAATGATGACCAAAGGGTAAAGACCCCTTTTCAGAACGCAGTCATGGAGGAAGAGCATTTTGAAGAAGATGATGAGATCCATTGTCTTGAAGACAAAGGCAGTGCCTCCTTTTTGACCTCAGCTGCCTATGAAAAGTCATTATTCAATGACCAGAATAACCAAGAATGGGATGGTGATGTTGTTCTACAAACTGAAGGTCAGCACAAATATAATCTGAGGTCAAAGATGAATAATGCCAAGGAAACTCCTGTTCAAAGAGTTGTTGTCCCTGCAGTACAGCAAGCTAAAATCCAGAAGTGACCAACAGTTGATCCTATCATCCTCAAAGCTCCAGCTCACGAGGTAAGAGGCCTTGACAAGTCTCCTTCTCCTTTCAGTTTTCAATCAGAAATTTAGAAGCTAAGGATACCCATACCTCTGATTGAACTAGTAAACAATGAGTCCTTCAAGAGATCTATCCTTGAGGCCCTTGAGCCCAATGCCATCCAAGTCCCTACTAACTACGTAAATCTGCAAGATGACAAAAATGCTGTTGTTCTCAGCCCAATTATTGAAAATTATGATGACAACTCCCCATCATTCTATGTCTCTTTGACTATTCATGGAAAAATCCTTCACAACTACCTTCTGGACATAGGAGCCAACCATAATCTAATGCCATGGATGAGTTGGGTCTTGACATTACCAAGCCTTATCATGACCTGTTTTCTTTTGACTCTAGAAAAGTGAAATGTTTGGGATTAATCAAAGACCTAGCCATCACCTTGTCCCAGCTGCCTATGAAGAGCATGATGATGGATATTGTGGTAGCAGATGTGCTCCCAAAGTTTGGAATGTTACTATCTAGAGGTTGGATCAAGAGATTAGGTGGAACATTTGCAAAATGATCTCTCCTATGCTACTGTCCCAATTTTTGGAGGTGGAAGTAGGAGATTATATAGAGAAGCTCAGTTGGCTTATATCATCAGTGATGAGAAGAATCCCACTAATCATCCCATTTATGCTGTTGAAACTGATTTTGGAGCCTGTATTATGCAAATTGAAGAATCCTAGTTGGCCTCCATGTAGCTTAGGAAACCAGTTTGCCAAATCACAGAGGAAGAAGGCCCATGGATTTGGGACATGTTCTTTGATGGAGCTTGCTCTAAGGAAGTTGCAGGGGTAGGTGTAGTCCTTGTATCCTCCACACAAGAATGCATTCATTTATATTTCAAGTTAACTTTTTAGGTCACAAATAACATAACAGAGTACGAAGCCTTGATATTGGGCTTAAATGCTGCTAAAGAAAGGGGCATCAAAGGTCTGAAGGTGTTTGGAGACGCAGACCTTATCATTTAGTAGGTGAACAAAACTTTCCAAGCAAAGAATCCAAGGATAAAAGCATACAGAGATGGGGTATGGAAGCTCAAGGGTTCTTTTATTAGTTTCAGCATTTCTTATATCCCTGGAATGAAGAACCAGCTTGTTGATTCCCTTGCTATGTCTGCTAGCATGTTTATTCCTCCTTTGCCTCCTAAATTGATTTATGAAGTTCAGGTGAAATATAGACCATCTCTGTCTCACAATGTCAAATAATGGAAAGATTTTGAAGATGTTGATGAAATTAATAGGTTTTTACAAGTCATTGATGAATTTTCTAAAATGTGCATTAACAAAGAAAACGAAACCATTGAAGGATGCAACCAGTCCAAGCTAAAGGACAAGATTGGTCAGGATAGCATTGTTCAACTACCTAGTAACCATATACCCAAAGGATTGGTGCCTCTAGAGAAGTTGTTTGATCAATTCTAAATCTATGACAATGGTTTTCTCCTCTACCATAATCAACATATAATCCCATATTACTTTCACTTGTTGAATGATGTCATTCTAAATTGTCTATCTAGCATGTATCAGAGACATATTGCCTTTCAACTTCTTCTTCAGTTCTTTGATCTCATCACATGTTTTTCTGATAGTTATTTTGATTCTATGATGCGCTATCCTTTGCCATATTCAACGGTGTCTCTTTAATCTTCAAATGATCTTTAGTGTCATCCTGAATCTTTTGGATTTTCTTCATTTCATCCTCTAAAATCTTTAATTTTTTCATGACCTTGGTAAGTTTATCAGCAAGGTCTTCGGAATTTGGTTCCACAACAATTGTGCACACATGAGTATTTATTTTCTACTGCAAGCTTGCATTCAATTCTCTCAAAAAGGCCACTTCCTTATTCCTTTCAAGTTATTCCTGAGTTATGAATTCCTTCTCTTTTTCAACTTAAGCCACTTCTGGAGCCATAAAATGTTCAACTGCATGCAGCTTCAACTTCTTCCTCAATACTTGAATCTCTGATTTTGCCCCTTGTAAAAGCTTTTGAATATCATATTTATCTTCCAGGTTTACTCCAATATTGAAAATTAACTTCTTGAGTTCCTCATTCTATGTATGCAAAGATATAAAATTGTATTTTTCTAGATTTAATTGATTTATTACCTTCCCCAATAAAGCTTATGCTTTATTTGCTACTAATGATGCCTTGCTTAAATCAATATAAATAAGTTCCCTAGTTTTCCTATGTAGATTGATTTTGTCATGCAATGGAATATCCCTTGCATCCGCAATTAAGTTTATAGTTTTGAATCCTGTTCCAGAAGAAGCTGTCAAAGCAAAAGGATGCGAAAAATAAATTTTGAGTTGATTTCATTCTAAATCCATGGCTGATAGTAATCTGGTATGATACTCTGGTACTGATTGGGCTTCAAGTTGGGAAGCCACATTCTCCCTAATCCTTTTATTATTCTTTTCAACCTATTCATATGACTCCTTCAAGGTAGTAATAGAGGTATGTTCATCTCCTTCAAGAATAAGAGAAGAAGGTGTGCATCTCACTTCTCCTAACTGTAATTTAAAGCCAATTGAAGAAGAGGAACTTTCTGCCATATGCTCATATTCCTTTCCCTTTCCATGTAATTTTGATTTCTTGGAACTGTGGCTAGTTTCTTCATATAGATAAACAACCTCTTCAATTCCTCTCTTAAATCCTTTCTCTACAGGATGGGGATTTTCAACCTCCATCCCCTTATGTGCTTCAAATTGACCACCATTAGCTAGTTTTTTCTATCTCAGGCCTTGATTCATGAATGTATGGAGCATAGGAATTATCCACCCTTATTCTTGAAATAATTTGATGAGGATCATAGGACCATTTGTCTCCAGTACATGTCTCGAAGCATTTTATCAACTTCCTCCATAGCCTATCTATTATTTACAATAAAAGGCCCAACAATTTTGGGCAACTTGAACAAATACCCCTTCTTTGCTAGTACAAAATGAATTTGATCTACATTTAAACTTTGTCTAATGAATTCCAATGCAAATAGTCTCATTGGTACAAAATATGGGAGTCTATAAGGGGAAACCTCTGCTCCATACAATCTAATTTCAACATAATCTTCAAACTAAAACTAGTCTCCTACTTTGACATCTTTGCTGAGCTGTAAAAAGGATTGGGCTTTTGGAAAGAGGCATGGTGGAACAAAGTTGTTTATGATAGAATAGAAAATTGACATAAAAGAGGCAATGAAATATGGAAAACCCTCATAGTTAGGGTGACTTCGTATAATTTCGGTCTAGTTCACCACTAATTGTTTTCTTTTATGAGAATCCATTATGTTCAAGCCCAAATGCATGAATCTTTCTACATGAACATAGAGGAATAAGTAAACCAATAGAGATGGGAATCTGAAGCAACCAGTAAGATTTAGGTTTGACAATTGAGAATTCACTAAACCCTCCCAAAAAGTTGGTATATCAAGAGTCACTTCAGGTTGCATGACCAAATTAAACATTCCTATAACTGCACGATCAATAGTAGAAGTATTTTCTTTCCCCAAAACCCTGGCAATTACTTGCAAAATTGGTTGAACATCTTCAACAAAACTATCTAGGGGAAACACAATTAGTTCTAGAGATAAAATGTGTCCAACTGGCATAAGATGGAAAGACAATTTGGCATAATCTCCTCCAGACAAGTTTTGGAAACTAGATACCAGGGTTTCTTCAGAAAAAAGAAGTATAATGCTCAGAGTGTGGAAAATCAAGGGCTTGCTAAATCAACAGGGAAGAAACTTGGAAAATATTCTCCCCTAGTGAATTCATCACAAAAAATTTTTGGGGATAAAGAGAAGAAGTCAACCAAGTGATAAATTCTGGGAAGAAAAAGGTCTGAGGGACAATTGTAGAAAATAATCCTGACTTTACAACTCTAGAATATACAGGGGAATCTATTTGACCAATGAGAATGTTTTGACGTAGTTCCATCAGGTTTAGTGTGTAGAAAGGGTCCACAATGTCCATAAGAGGAATATGGGTTGCAGAACCCATCATAGAGACTTTCTTCGACATTTTTGAACAATTGAACAAGTGTACACGATGGATAAATACCTGGTAACCTTAAGCTGACATTGGACTTTGAAATTGACAAGCTGGTGGATGCAGGTGTACTTTGGTACGCTCCAATATCAACCACAGATAAAGAGACTATGATTGTAAAAATGAGGTTTTATGGGTAAACGGGGATAAAATGAGGGAAAATGAAATTTAATGTGGAAGGGACAGATGTACGGCATGATATCGTACTGGTGACATGACGATGATGGTGTGGGTGTTGGGTGACATGGTATTAGTCTTGCTCGCATGTTAAGACTCGCTCCCTTGTTGTAGAATCCAATGAAATCTGCTTACCACCCACGGGAGCACCTGCAGTGGTAAGCGGTCCCACTGGCTGGTGGTGCCATAGACGATCATGACCATTGATCATGGAAAGGTTTTTTTATCGCCAAACCATTTACGGGGGAACCAACATCGATAACCTCTATGATGTTTGTGTTATCGGGTTTCTCTAGTCGGGGAGGCCCGATGGCATTGACGCCATCACGCTTTAAACTTGGCCAATCATTAACCTTTCCTTTTCTCTGTTGGGTCTCACTAACGACATGAAATTTTATTTATCCCTGCATAACCTTCGACCCGACATTAATTCCATTTATTGAAAATAAGCCACCATTCAAATAAATTTTGATTTTCCTTTTATGGGATTTTTTGTGTTTTTGAGATATATGAATTTTTCTTTTTCATATTGAACATAGTGAAAGACGAGCTACAAAATCCTCCATGAGACCTGCTACCACATGCCCGATTAGTGATTTCTTCTTGTCCATAAGTGATCTGTGGTTGTCCCTGTCCTTGCAAATCTAAAAAACTTTGAAGGATCACTACATTGACCTCTACTTACTTTTCGTGTGCTCTGGAAAGTATTTCCTGTGACTGGATGATCTTGTCATTATCTTCCTTACAATTTCTAATATTTTCCTTTAAAATTCTCAAGGTATATGCTATGCCAGGAGAGTATTCATATCTTTGCTTCTCATATGGTCTATAAGGGGAGTCACATGAACTTTAGTCCACCATTTTTCTTGTCATTTCTAATCTTCTTCCTGCAAACATACCATGCTAGATAACAAAATATAAACATAATTAACATACCTCAGTGAAGTTCAAGGGAGGCTACCTCTTTTCCATAGTCGATCCTGATTAGCACAACATATTATATAATGAAATAAATGTGTCAATTGTCTCAACATCAACACCATCAACCTCAACATGACGACACAACTGTGACAATGACCATCATGAGAAATAACCAACATGCATGCATGATATACACATAGACAATCAGACATGCATACATAACAATCACATTTATCCCATCTAGTCCAAGTGTTTGACCCGGAAGCTTTGATACCAATCTGTAACGCCTCCTCCCACATTTACCCAATTTCACAAGCCTTCTAGGGTAAACATGAGATGAGTGTCACTGTGACATGACCCAATCTCCCAATTGTTGTTAAGGAAGTGGGGCATACAAATTGACCACAAACTAACATCCTATAGGGACTACAAGTCACTCAGAGGCTGAGCAACCACCCTAGGTGACCAAACCTTGGGTTAGAACCATTTTTCTCTACCCCGGGCCCATAACTACACCCACAAAAAGGCATCCATGCGATTATGAGGCTATAACTGCACACATAAGCCTCGCTGCTAGCAGTTATGATCTAAAATCTTTAGTTCTGAGCATGCGATCTCTGATCTGTGCCACCTTTTTAGGTCAACCTCCAAACCATTTCCCAGAATTGCCCGAGACTTTCCAAAATCATAGTTAACATGATAATAAAGATAAACATTCAATCTCAAACCCGAAACTTGACCTAGACTGCCTAGAACACACTAGACATTTTGTCAAACACATGGTAAAGATGTAAGCTACATGTCATGAATGCATATATGATCATAATAGTTTGAGATTCATCTTAGAACCACCAAGAAGGCTTTATGCCCTCTCCACATCGCTGCAACAACACTTGTTTGTCCATACATTCATCAACCAATCAGTAACTAAACAATTCATGGCAAGAGCTATAGATGATACACATCATATAACCAGAAAATAACTAACATAGAAACCATGGAAACTCAGCCATAATATCACCAACATAATCACTATAAATGCTCATAGATCACAATAGGAAAATGTCTCATATTAACATATGAAAATTCCAACCAAGTCAAGGACTTCCACGTACCACCCAGTCATAGATAGGGATGAACCAAATCTCTCTTTTAGCCAATCACCCCCGTGCCATATTCCAAGCATGAATGTGGGATCTCATGGAGTAAACCAGGACAAAATGAAACCAGGGCTTCCAGGGGCCAACCACTTCAACCCTCAACCACAATGATTCCACCTCCACGGTTGGACATCTAACACCAACTAGGTTGGTCTCTACCCAAGTTTTTTAGGGCTCTAGGAACTATTAACTCATCCCACAACCTTCCAGGGCTCTAGAGTGTTTGTCCCAACCTAGGCTCCAAGGTTAGTAACTCAACCCAATTTGTTTCAGAGGTTCCAGAGCGTTTGTTCCAACCCACAACCATAAGCAACATGAACACCAATCATAAAAATAATCAATTGGAAAAACCCACAATGCCATGGTTATCCAGGAAATGGAAAGGCAAGGTTGACATCACTGTCATTCCAGGAAATTATCCATGTCAATGACAACACATAACCAAAAACTCACATGAATATACCATGCATCCAGAAATTAGCAAGGAAATCACACATGTAACATGTTACCTGCAAAGAAATCGAGTTGTAGTTATTGATCCAACTATTCCCTTGCACTTTCCTACGTTCCTTTGTCTTCTTTCTCCAAATCCACTGTATGCGAAAGTTCTCCAAGAATGCTCCAAGAATACTCTAAGTGTGCAAGAGCATGAGGGCATGAGAGAATGAAATGAAAGCTCCAAAAATGAACTGACAAAAGGTTGTGAACTAATCCTCAGAAACCTTTTTATCACTGATGCCTTTATCATTTTCCTTCATTTTTCCTTCAATTTCCCTCTCATGCAAATTTGTGTCTCTTCACCTTCTTTTTCTCTTATTTTATTTTATTTCATAAATAAAATGTCAATTAATGTATATTTTCCTTTCCCAATTTCCATAGCCATTTATTAATCACAATTGATACCCATCACTATGTTTTTCCCAAGATTCAACTTGGAATACATGTGACATGACCTTGGTCTTATTTTATTTACATAGAAAATCAACCAGGGATTGTTACAAATGCACTAGTTGTGATCAGAACTCAGCCACCCCTTTGCTACCCATAGTCGTTGAGGAACCATTTCAACAATGGGGAATGGATGTTATTGGTGAAATATTTCCCCATTCATCAAAGAACACTAATACATTCTTACTACAACTTATTATTTTGCTCGGTGGACCGAAGCAGTTCCATTAAGACAATTTAATGATCAGGAATTCATCCAATTTCTTAAACAAAACATCATAACCAGGTTCCATGCTCCTACATCGTCGTTTTTAATTTTATAATGCAACTTATTTTTCCTCGTTAAAGTTTTATGATTTTGCATTAGAAAATGGTATTGTTTTAAAGAATGCATCAAACTATTACCCACAAGGAAATGGTTTGTCTTAATCCACAAACAAGAACTTAATATGTATTATCAAGAACATTGCTTTCTCTGAGAAAAATAACTGGCATAATGCTTTGGTGAACGCATTATGGGTTGATCGTGTCACTCCCAAACCCTGTTTGAAAGACTCCCCCTATTTCCTTGTATACGGAAAAAAACACTATCCTTCCATTGAACATAGACCTTCTGACCTTGCAACTTTCTCATAAATCTCAAGGCAAGCCATGTCTCCTTGTTCAAAGTTGGATAAATACTCTTCTTAAGCTTGAGGAAGAAAGGCTCAAAGAAAAAGAAACATTTTCCATACATTGGAACCGAATCAAGTGTTGGTTTGATAAGAAGTCCACATGGAACAAATATTTCGATGTGGGTGACCTAGTATTGAAGTATGAAAAATCCCACGAAGAGAAAAGAAAGCACACCAAATTTCAATCTATGTAGATTGGAACATATACCATCATTTAGAATCTTGGCCACCATTCTTACAATTTGAAATCCTTAGATGGGAGGACTGATCCTCTTCCCGTCAATGGCCGAGATCTTAAACATTACTTTCAGTAGCAACCCCAGGTTGTGTTCCTTCTTGTGTAAAATTTTCATTCATTCTCTTGTGTTGTTTGTTCCTGCCAAGTCTTGTTCATTTTCCCTTTGTCTTGGTCAATGTACATAACTAATACCTTTTATGAGAGTGTATGTATGGCTCGAAGGACTATGTGGCGAAATGAACAAGCATTGTGACAACTACAACACTTGGATATTTGTTAGTTATCCTTCTTTGTTTGGGAAAATTCCTTAACTCAAGTAATGTCCAGACGGAAAGTATGATACATTCAAAAGGAAACCCTTGATTGGAACCATGACATCCATTTCTATTTTGGCATCCTTATTCCCTAACTTTGTATTGAATTTACTTGGTGTTCTACATGCTAATCCAATAAAGTAGAGAATGGAAGGGGAAAATTAGTGGCAAGCAAATAAATATTAGAGGTATATATATAACCTTCTCAAAAGGAAAAACCTCTTCTCTCAATAAGTCAGGATCCATCTTCTGCCCCAATGAAATAATAAGTTCCTAAGAAAAGTTCTATAAAAAAAAGGGAGAAAGAAGAGAAAGGATTCTAGATGCGAAGAGAGGTGAAGGAAGTAACTTCATCGAGGTATTGTTCAGGATCACTAGCAGCGAAGCAACACTTATGTTCCTGTAGTGACGTCGTTAGGGTATTGTCCAGGTCTGCTGGGAATGGATTAACACCAGAGATGAAAACTAAGACTCTGATTATCTTCAACTCACAAGTATATACTACCCTCTCCTAGATCGAAACAATTGCGAAAGGAAATATTTGTTGGTATCTTGAACCAAGAAAGGGAATGATAGGTACTACATCTATAATTGGGTTAAGTGGGGAAGCCAAGGGAATCCCTTAATGGATCAATACT
Source organism: Pinus tabuliformis (assembly GCA_031772625.1). NCBI lineage: Eukaryota > Viridiplantae > Streptophyta > Pinopsida > Pinales > Pinaceae > Pinus > Pinus tabuliformis. The sequence goes on along the minus strand of CM062807.1, from coordinate 181,539,820 downwards.
TATTGAAGGGTTGAATCTTTACTAAAATCTATCCCTAGATAGAGAAGCTTAATTTCACCTAGTATGTCGCCAAGTTTTATCGCTGCTACAACACTTGCCAAAAAATTTCTATATTCAAATTTTGGAGCCTACCTTCTATCATGTGAAGTGTCTCTTTTGGTCTTTGAGTGTTGTTTTATGTTTTTACACATATTTCAAGTGTCCACTTTCCTTCCTAAGTGTCATCGGTTCCTCAAGTGTAGCAATAACACACTTTGGAGTCATGGTACCCTTCATAGTCACAAAACAACACTTATTGGTTGCAACTTTCCCACCTGGCTAGGTAGAGAAAAATGCGCACTTCTAAGGCCTAGTGGAGACCCTCCTTGTCAAGTATAATTGTGATCTTCACTAGCCTGAGCTCCCTCTCTCTCTCCTATGCACTATGCAATTCTAGTCAGCAGAACCTCGTCCTTGTTGCTTGTCCTTCCTCTCTATGCTAGTCTTGCCTCTGTCTCCTAGTGTGGCGCACTGTGAACTTCCAGTCGGCAATGATTCCTTACCCTGTGCATTGTGATTGTGACTCTGGCCTTCCTCCCTAACGCATGGCGTAGTTTTAGTGGACAATCCTATTGTCTTTTGTCTTGCAAACGTGACTTGCTCCCACCTTGCCTCCTCCTTCGGAGTTGCGCATGGTGTAGTCTCGGTGAGTATTGATGTCTTGCTTTGTCTCCTGCAAGTGCGCTATGCTCCTAGAAGGACTCTCCCTCTCTATTTTGTGCACTACTGATCCACGATAAAAAAATATGCACAAGTAAAAATAGAATAAGATATTTTTGGGCTAATGTTTGCTTACCATGAGTGATCTATAGCTACAGATGTTCAATAAAGCATGGAAAATATGTGTGAGGAGATATTTCAAGAGAGGCTATCCAATGAATCATCTTGAAGAAAAAGTCACCATGTTGCGACAATTGAAGGAATGTTGGATTCGGATGATCAAAGTGACTCATGAAGACTCCATAATTTCCCAAGACCCTTTGGAGGGTAGAAGGCAAAAACAATGCAAGATTTGTTACAAGTATCAAAGACATAGTGACTATGTCGTCACTTCTCAAATAACTCCATGTTACAAGTCACTATGAGTTCAAGTCATTAATGTTTATGACTTTTCATGTTGTCGTCACATGATGTGGAAAATGGTGATGTAATTTTGAAAATATTGTAAATGTAAATATGTGGAAGTCCAGGAGTCACATATGGACAAAAGAGTCATTAGGAAAAGTCCAAAAGTCTTATGGAAGTAAAAAGGTCACATTAGAAGTCCAAGAGTCATGAGGAATATGAAAGGTCATTCCTCTTGTTATAAAAGAAGCCTCATTACTCAAGAAAATGACTTTTCACCTTGGCTTCTCCACCCAGGCATTAGAGAGAGAGATTGTTCTTTTAGAGAGCAAGTAGTGGCTTAATGCTCCACTATTGGAGCTAGTGGTGTCTCATTGTATCAATGTATCTTGGAACTTTTGATTACTATTTGAAGCTCATTAAGTCAACACACATTCATGCATATATCATGAATGTTATAAGACTACTCTTTAGATGTTTGCGGTATGTGTTTTGTTCTTAAGTACTAAAGAAATTGAACTATTTCATTGGCTTTGGTGCTCATCTTGTTGAATGTGTTTTGTAATAGTTTTAATGATCTTTATGTCCATGTGAACTATTTTACTAGACAGACATTGATTATTTCATATGTATGTGTGTGTGTCTTTATTGGAATAATACTAATACTTTTCTTTTACAGGCTCACCTTCTATTCCTTTCTGGTGAAAGAACCTTGATACATATTAAAATTGAACATATCACAAGGCATACTTGCTAATTCAAAAGTACATGTGTGTTGCTCTCTTATGCTAACTATTGCAGCCAAGGCAAATCTTTAAGTACATGGCAGTCAGGCCACATTTCTAGATGGGGCTCCTAAACAAAACGATGTGAGGTATAATTGGGACTTCATATTAGGGATACCACCCATACGTTGGTGAGATACAACACCTTCAACGGACACATTGGAAAAAAATTGGGAGATGAAAATTGATTGATTTCTCAAGATGAAGTAATTGGGGCATGGAGAGACAAAGGGGTATGTTAATATGATGATGTTAAATCATTAGAGGAATTGATCCGAAGGGATTAAAGGATTAGTGCTAGATTGGAAATGGGATTCTTATTTTCCTATAAGAAACTCAACATCAAAGAGAACTTGACATGGTGGACAAGAAGGGAGATATTATGGCCTTTGAAGGATCAATGGTCTTTGAATAAATTGACATAGAACTTGGGAATATTGATGGGATGGGGAACATTTTCCAAATTGGCATTATTAATACAAGGGAAGGATTACCTTAAGGCCTTCATATGGGCCATATTGTAAATGTTGGACTCATGATGGAGCAATAATCCCTATTCCAAAAGGTGATCATAAACGGCAATTATCATCATCTTAATCCTCAATCCAATTAATTCTCAACTAAGCCATTGATACACCTATCAAATATCAAAATTCTAGATTACCGACCCCTAAATAAGCCATTGACACACCTTTGTATGCACAATGACCTTTGAATTAACAAGACTTTTCTATTCAAGAAGACTCAACTAGTGCAAAATATAATACAGAGTGACACCATACAAGTTACTAACTATATAACAAGGCAAACATTAAACACATTGCAATAATTTTCTATACCATAACTACATCTACCATGGATTCATCTGAAATATGTACCAGAACTAAATATGTCATGCAATTCTATGGACTCCACCCCCAGACCTATGTTTGACATAATAGGGGTTTTTTCAAGAGAATATTTAATGACCACCTACATATGATGACATTATGGTCTCATGAAATAGAGTGTAGACTACTTTCCATGAACATAAACAAACAATCAATTGATACTCAGTGAAGAGGGCATTAACCACTTTATGTTCAAAGGATTCCACTAATGAGATAATTCATAATGAGCATAAGGGTAATGAGTTTTAATCTTTTTCAACCTTATCTTATCAAGATCTACCGTAACATTATCTATGTATATCGTGTCTAAAAATAGTGTTGATAGATGCTCTCGAAAGTATCATACCAATATCTAATATCTCATTTTCCTTATAATAATTACACAACCTTCATATGTTAAGCTAGGGTTTCCATAATACGATATCACGTTTGGATTATTATTGTAAAATCCAATCTGGAAGATTCATAGCATGTTCTGTAGTTGGATTCTCGAACACAACTAGAGTAAAAATATAACATAACATGTTAGAAACAAAAAGAAGAATATTCAATTTACTAGTGTTAGCCAGAGGTTCAAAATAGAGGAAAATTATGTTCATTGTAGCGAGGTACCTTATTCATCTTGCAAACTTTGTAATGGAGATGCCTCCAAAGCAAAGCAAAGCAAAGTTTCCTTATCATATTCACTAAAAGGTTATCTAAAAAGGTTATAGTAATTGCATAACATTATGGGAAAGAATGCTCTATGCCACTCCTATATCATGAATAATTTTATCCCAAATACTCTCATAAATTATCTACTCAATCATCATATGCTAAGCCAGGGATATCATTATGGTAGAGTACTAATATCAAGACTGGATTGTTACCGTGGGTGGATTCTAGGATGCAATTCAGAGCATAAATTTTCTACCTACCAAAGAAAGAAAATTAAATCTATCAAGTGCCAACCATATGTTTTGAACGAAGGAAATGTAAGTTCACATGAGGCACTTTGGCAACAATTTCTTAGATATATTCATCCAAGCAACAATAATTGAGGACATCAAAGCCAAGGAATTCATGATAGAAAACATGTTCCCGACATCAAGTCCAAAGACTTGAAAGCGAGCATCCATTAGTATATATAGATTTTATCACATAATCATTGGAAAAATTTTAAATTATGAGATTCCCAAACCTCACTAACATTGTTTGGATGACTAGTGAGCCTATTATTGACTGAAGAAGACCAAAACCCACTTCAAACCATTATCTTGATGCCCTAGTACCATAATTATTAGGTATGTCATCTTTTGAGATAAATAAACGTTGATATACGATACTATGTACACATTAGTCAACCAATTTACAGGTGTTGCACATTGTTTTACTATAATATTTCACTACTTTTGGAGTGTCAAATTTTAGAATGTTCATTAGTGAACTTAGTAGTGATGATATTATTGTCGTCAGTGAAACAAGTGGAATTTATTTGATTATATAAATTAAATTCCCTTGGTAATAATTGACAATCCAATGTCATCTCTCATAAATGCAAAATACAAGGTTAAAGCAAGGTTCAATCTTCCATATCAAAAATTTACATGGTGAATAACCAAGTGGCAATATAATAATAAGAAATTAACAACAATGTCAAAAAAATATAAGTTTGAGTGACTACTAATTAATTAACTCGAGACATGGATATATATGTGGATAAACTTTGATTATAACCTAATTCTTGAGTCAGTGAGTCCATTGTAGATATGTGAACCAAAAGGTCAAAATTCTAGTCTATGTTATGAGATCCACGAGGTCTTGATGTTGGATTCGCTAATCTTCTTTTCAGATACATATATGGATATTGATCCACCTAAATATTTGTAACATCTGTCACATAAATAGATCCTTCAAACCCATAAATAGATCCAAATGTTGCAGAAATAGATATTGTAGTAGTTAGCCCTCACACCCTTATCCCAAGTAAATAATATTAGATTTTTAAGTAAAACAAATAACAGTTGTTTTATTTCTTTATGTATTTATTTTTTAGTTAGATTACTTATTATTGAACTATATGTTTTATAAAATACATTATTAATTAATGTAAAGTGTAAATTGTATAACACATTCTCAGAAGGAAAAAAAAAGAGTATATAACATAATGTTAACAAAAAAAATATAAGACACTAGAAAATTAATTTTAAATATATATATATATATATTTTTTTTTATTTTTATTTATATTGATAACTTAAATTCCATGCTACCAACCCCTAAATAACCCAATGCATTTATATACTTAAACACATAGATTGCTAAAACATAACAAGCCATTTGAATTGAAACATGTGACACCATTACGACTGAAACATGTGACACCATTGAGCTTTAATCTTGCTTCATCTTTTTATCAATTTCCGAAATAAATAAAAAGTCAATTGGTACTCAATCACGAAGATGCCCACGATTCCACAGATGGAAAAACTCATAGAAATTACGATTGAAACATGTGACACCACTGAGCTTTAATCTCGCTCAATAGTCTAGCATGATATGTGTATGTTATGTCTAAAGCTATTACTAATAGATGCCCCTTTCAAAAGGGCCAAACTAGTATATAACATTTCATTATTTGTCATCACTAATAACATACAATTAGGACTGAGTTTGTAGATTTTTGTTAAATTTAGGGTGTCAAAATGGTTCTTTGGGTTAGATATAAAATATTTATTAAAAGATTTCCTTCTTACTTATAAGAAGATTTGGTGTAATTCAAATAAAAATGAAAAACACATTTCAAATATTTATTAAGAGATTTCCTTGTTAGAGATTTCCTTGTTACTTATAAGAAGATTTAGTGTAATTCATTTAATTATTTTTGTTATTATTTATAACCATGGAACATGATATTTTTTTTATATTCACTATCCAGCGAAATTTAGTTTCCAACCTATAAAAGCTTTAAAAAAAAAAAAAAAACTTAAAATCATAAAAACCAAAAAGAGCAGCTTCTTCCTAATAGATTTAGAATTTAAAAAAAATAAAAATTATAATTAAAAAAGAAAGTTTAAATTGTAAAAGTTAAAAACTAAAGTAAACTAATGCACAATTTAAAAAAAATGTAAAGTGCATTTCCTTTCCCTGAAACCAATGATAGTTATTATTTTATTTTTTTTAATTGAAATGAATAAAATAAGTTATTGGCAAGAGAGGGAGTTGAAACATGCCAAATCTTTTACCAAGAGCAGGGGTGGATAATATTCTATATTATGTCAATACAATTGGTGGTTCAATTCTAGGATTTTATATATTCAATGGGTAAAACTCAACTGAAAAACGATATACAAAATTGTGAACTAGGTGCATGCATGGCTACACATCACCATGCATGGATGAATAAAGATATTTTTTTGAATTGGCTTTGTCACTTTGTTGCATCTATATTAGGTGATTGTATCTCACCTGAAAACAAACACCTACTAGTTTTACATGGCCATGCAAGCCACATTTCTATGCAAACAATTGAGGAGGTTAACAATTTAGGCATCAACCTGTTAACACTGTCTTCTCATACCATTCATAGATTGCAACTCCTTCATGCGAGTGTGTTTGGGCCTTTTGTTAGAGTCCTATGCTATAGTAATCAAAGTCAGGTTTACTCTTTTCATCATTTTGGTCATTTTGTAAATTTTTGCTATCGTCTATTAGAGATCAAGTTATTAGTCTTTTGAGAGAAGTGTGAGATCATGTGATTAGTTTCAATCTAAGTTAGGGTTATGTTAAAAATGTTTAAAGTAATGATGGAAATAGTCATTGATTTCCTAAAGTCTAGGTTTAGTAAATCTAGGGTTAATGTGTCATCCAACTCATGGATATGGTCATAGTGGATTTGACGTTTTATCATTGGGATAGATTAGTGGTGTCTTCTTAGTCAGTTACATAGTTAAATCAGATTGTACATTGTATCATTGTCACCACTTGCAAGTACCAAATGTGTAATATTTTAGAAGTGCTTCTTCCTTATACTATGTTTGAGCATTTTGAACTTAAAATAGTCATCATTGCACTCAAATAAAGTTCTAGACTGCATGAAGGGTTATAAAGACATGTTTTGGCTTTCAAAAATCCACCAAGCTCATTATTCACCCTCCTGAGGTGCCTTGGTTATCAGTGGAAAGTCTGTTACGTTTTGGCTGCAGGGGAGTTGTTGCACTTCTTCAAATTGAGGTTTTTTTGTCACCACGATCACCTCCAGGTTCTAAATTTTGTTTTCTTGAACAATTCACATTGTTTACCTTCAAATTCATCTTAAACAATCAAAGGGAACACCCATCTAGTCCTCCAATAGTCAATTTCCTTATTGTTGCATTTTCTTGTTGCGCTACTGTCAAAGAATATAAGATATGAAGAAAATCAATGATTTTTCACTTATTTTCATAAGTGGAGTTTCAAATAGGGTTCATGAGGTTTTCAACATCATCTATCAACCATTTTTTTCAGTCAAAGGCTCCAACAGCTGGTCAAACCTATGTAAGAAAAGATTTGTTGCGCTTAGTTGCTGCACTTTTGTTGTATATGATGATTTTGAAGAATGGAAGGATGCAATATGATCATAAGTGTTTTGATAGGTATCTAATGTTTCAAGGGTTATTCTCCATCTGTGTGACCCATTCATAGTTCTAGGAGATGATCAAAAGTACGAGAATGATGAATTTGTTGTGTTTCTGTTGTGTTGTTGTGTTTTTTTACTATTTTAGCAGTTAACTTCAAGATTAGATTATGAACAATTGGAGATGAATCTTGAAAAGAAATTGTGAAACACAATCTAAATAACAAAAATCTCCTTTAGTTTCTTCACATGTGTCATATATTGGAATATTCAAATGAATCTTTATAGGCTATTATTTAGATTTTGTCATTTCCACTTTTAGAAATGATATTTGGGCGTAGATTATGAGGAGATGGAGAATAACTTAAAAAAACTGAGAGAGGTTTGTCTCAAGAACAAGCTCATATACAAAAACCTCTCTCAGGTTTTACAAAGGTGTTACATTTTTGGAATTACAGGTGCCTCTTTAAGACTCATAGTTCACAATTTCGCCAAGGCAGATTTGTCGTCAAAATAATTTTTTGGAATTCAACTTGGTGGACCTCCAACTTGGCATAATTGAATCCAAATTGATTTGGATAATGATGTTTGAAGACTTTTCTAGAAAATCCAATTATTTCCTCTTCAGTTAGAAAATTTTTAGTTAGTCAAAAATCAAACCCTAGATAGTAGGATATGGGAAAATTTTGCAAATATTTTATTTCTAAAGTATTGTAACCTCTTCCTATCATTGGAAAAAGGATGGATTTAAACTTCCTTAGGATAGAATATACATTTGGGATGAAGGAAGAGGAAAGAGTTTGGTTGGTTAGGGTGTGATAGAGAAGACATTGAGCATTGTACATTTTCATTAAAAAGTTCCAGTGAATGATGAAGGTCGAAGTCTACTTGTTCAGGGATTCATGTGCCAGTCTTTTATGGTGATGTTCATCTCATGTTTTGTTTCATTATCTTATGTTATTTCCATGCTTAAATTTTGTATCTTCAATGTTTCGTTAAGAAAAACTTATTTTAGAATTCACTTTTAAGTGCTTTATTATAATTTGCTGAACATTTTAGTGTTTTTTCTCCATTGTAATATCTAAAATTCATCCTCAGAAAGATACTTTAGATGTTATCAATTCCACTACTCCTCTGCTCACCTCTTTACAACTAAATTTGAAAAAGAAACCATAAGGATTGCCTACCTTGCCCTTGTCTAAGGATTCTTCATTTCCCATCATATCACTGGAAATCATTAGCTAAATGTGACTCCACGCCCAATGGATTTTCCCTATTCCCTACCATCAAAGTATTAAAAATTATTCATCTATGATATTAATAACTAGCCTAAAACCTAAGGCAAACAATCAACTAAATGACTGAAGATTCATATAGAGAGCACCCTCTTTGAAGCTGGAAGTGTTAGATTCTAGTTTTAAAGTGGTTTGTGATTACCTTTGGGTTTCCTTCCTACAACCAAAGAAAATTATAGGGTGCTAACATAGTAGCGTCATTCCCAGGGAGCGAAAGATTCCATCTTCCCCGGGAAAGAACCATAAAGTTTCAAATCTTATTACTGATGGTGAATAGTGATTAGACACAAGAAGGTTGTGCATTATTCACCGGGAAATTCCATTGTCAACAAGATCTAGAATTCAAATTTCAATGTTCCACTGACGACTCTACTGCCCCAAGATGAGTTATATATCTGCAAGGTATTCTCCTTTAAAATGAGATCACATTCTAGGTTTTCCAAATTGCATGTCTCATGTAGATTGGCAAAATTATTTGCCAAAATTAAGAGATCAGAAAGGAGATGATGCCGCTCTTCATTTGGATAAGTATCACATGCATGTACGTAGACTTAAGGTTGAATTTCATGAGGACTGTTTGATGAATATTTTTATGGAAACCTTAGAAGAAGATGCACGATCATGGTATGAAGGGTTAAAACCAAGTAGTTTATCCTCTCTTAAATATTTCCACACAACATTCTTTGAGTATTATGGAAAATATCATCCTTCCTTCTTGGTGTTTGAAGATTAGTGTGAATTTTGTGAAGATTTCATTCAATACCTTGAAAATGCTTTTGGCAATGAAGAGTGTATGAATGATGAAATCATAGAGGCTCTTTATGAATATTCATCCCAACAACAAACAATAGTTTCTCAGTAGGTTGAAAAGAAACTAGTCAAGTTTTTAATGATGGAAGTCATGTTCTTTCTCCTGAGCTTGTTGATAAAATTCAGCATCCTTTAGTCATTTCAGAAGAACAATAAACAAAAATGATTGAATTATTAAATTTTGAATTAGCTCAAAATTTTCTTGTGCCATTTATTCAAGAAAACAGTTATCTTATTTATAATGAAGAATCAATGCTTACACATGACAATTATGAATTAGAGTTTGGGGAAAACTTTGAAAAGCAGATTATGGTATTAAATTCTCATGAAGATGAAGGTATTATTCATGAAAGTAGTGAGCCAATTAATGACAGTTGCATCATAGAGTCACGGTTGCAAGGAGATAATAAGCAAGGAGTTGTTTCTCTTCTTAAAAATCAAAATGATATTCCTGTTGAATTATGTGAAGGGTTGTTCTTGGAAACTCCAATGTTAAATAATGTGGATGTTGTATTGTTGTGAAGATAAATCCCTTTTGTGGACGGAAGCGATCTCTCTATCCAAATGAGTGGGTCTAGCAACAAAATGAACAAACTAATGCAAATTTTCCTAGCTTATGTTTAAAAATACAGAGAGAGAAGAAACCTACCTCGCTCTGATGCTAAGTGCCCAATCCTTTGATGTTGACCTCGATCCCTTAGCTTCTAGGCCCGCTCATCACTATTTCTTGCACTCGAATACCTATAAGAGAGATCAAAATACAACAAGAGATACAAGATAATACATAGTATATATCAAACATAAACTACTTGACAGATCAATGAGTATCAAGCTAAATGCATAAATATTTAGACATTTATGGAAAGTAAACATCATATGTATATATTAATGAATCAAAAAGGGAAGCATACAACCATTTCCTTGATTTTGGAGACCTCCTTTTGGTGGATGTCCAAGTCCAATCCAAGACTCTTCAAGCACTCCTTCTCCAAGTTAGATGTGCAGCATTTGGGCATAATCTCAGCATAGGAATGCAGGCAATCAATGACCAACCATTTGGGTATGGAGGGGATTTGATTTATAAGAAGGGAGAGGGAGTTAGGGATCCACACACTAGTAGAAAATGATGAAATTAGTGACTAGGTGACTAAAAACGTTGGTCACCGCAATTATTTCAAGTGAATTACTACTAAATTTGAGAAATTTTAAGTGACCAAACTAAAAATGACTAACTTAAACGACCAATTTAGTTTAGGGATAAAATATACGACTAGATAATAAGTGACCAAACTAAAAACGACTAACTGAAATGACTAATTTAGTCCAAGACTAAAATATATGACTAGATAATAAGTGAAAAAATTAATAATGATTAACGTAAATGACTACTATAGTCCAAGAATAAAAATATGACCAAATAAAAAGTACAACAAGTATATGAATTAGTCATTTATGTTAGTAATTTTTAATTGTGTCACTCCAGAAATGGAAAATTGCAATTTTGATATTGAAGTGTTTCATTTCACTACAAGGGTTTCTAAATCCATTTGCAATGTTAAAATTTAACTAGATAGATTCAATGATCCCCTTAAAGGGGTATATGAATCCATCTATAATGCTAAATTTATAACAATTTTATACAATATAGAGTATAAGTTTACAATATATATTAGTTTTATAAGGGAAAAAAAAGAGAGTTTGAAACTGATATAGAAGGGTTTTAAGGGTTAAATATATAAGGAATTTGTTCCTCACATCTTAAAGAGACGACACACTATTTGTTGTGGGGTTTTTGTGGTGTTATTACATACCATGGTTGATTATTGCACTAGATTCATAGAGATAATGATTTTATTAATTTGAATTCAAAGTATGTTGATTTAAACTTGGTTAATTAATATAAATCTAGATTACTCTTAAAGCCATATTATTCTATAAATAATTCTACAGATACATGCATTACAAAAATGTGTACAAATTCTAATAATACATTCACATTCTTAGAATGTGCACACACTATTATTAGAAAACCATACATACTAACAATTCTTGTGGTTCTTTATGTAGAATAACATGCCATGGCTCCCATATCCAAGTTGAAATTCAAATATCCCTTAGAGAGTATCTATGTGGTTGTTTGAGGGTTACTTCATGTTCCTTGAACTCTAGAAGCTTTATTTAGGGCCTAAGGCCCTCTTTTATCCTCCCCTCGAGATAGTACATTCCCCAAGACCCATTCTTATCATGTAAACCATACCAATGGTGACAAAGATCCCCCACAGACGCCAAATATCCCCTAGAGATGTCCTGTGTGGTAATTCAAATACTTGTTCAAGAAGATTGATCATGGGAAGATTAAAATATGACCCAAGCACCTTATGATCCTTCCTTCACAAGGATTAAGGCCCCAAGTGCCATACATGGTGTAAAAAACCTCCTAATGATATTGAGGCCAAACTTAGAGGCCCCAAGAACCAACTATGGCACAAAAAACCTTCAAATAACACCCATAACGTACCTGAAGGCTAGCTATATCTTATAAGATAGGATATGTGTGGTGGTTTGAGGCCTTATTCATATCCATTGAACTACTAGAGAAGTTTTGATTAGGGACTAAAAATCTTGTTTTCTTTCCCTATCTATCGTAGAGGCCATAAAACCCAATCTTATTATGAAAAACATACTAATTGTGCCCATATTCCCATTCTAATATCTTGTTCAATATGGAGATTAAACATGAGAAATAATTGTTTTAGGCCTAGGGCCCTTTTTCATTCCTTGGCCAAGATATAAGCCCTAAATCCCATATATGACGTGGAAAACCTCATAATGAAACCCTTATCCTAGACGTCAATTCACATCGAGCTGGAACCCTTTATAATTTCCTGAACCTCACCATTTAAGTTGTCCTGTTTTCATTAATTTTTCTTTCCAGAGTTATGGTTAAGTTTCTCACATATAGATATATAATAATACCATAAACTATCTCTATCAAACTCATAATTGAAAATAAGAAACATAAAAAAATATTTATATCTATCATAATCTTTATAATTTATATTTTCAAAAATAAAATCATATTTATTAAAATATAGTATGATATACTAATATAAGATTCAATAAATAAAAAAATTCCACCATTAATTTTAATATATTCTTCAAAATATAAATTAATCGATTGGGTCTGGAGTATGCCTTAAAATAACTTGCTTTTGCTTGGCTAAGAGCTCGTCTTCCTCAAAAGTAAGGAAGTTGGCTAACCACCCAAGACACAGAGGCATCTAGTAGCAGTGAAGGCCTACCTATTTATAGACCACCAATGGTTCATTTTAAGTTGCTTGATTTTCCTTGAATAACTAAAAAGAGTTGTCCTCACTGCTAATTTAACAACTAAATTATAATAAGTTTTTCTACTATTAAAAAAATATAAATTAATCAATTTACACATGGTTTAGTTTTTATTAAAATTAAATTTCTCTAAGTTTTTATTAATATTAAGTTAATCAAATTGAAAAAGTACATGTTTCAAAATAAAATAAAAATAAAAATTTACAACAAAATTATTGTTAATACATTTTTTTTTTGAATTACACGATTTTAATGATTTTAACGAGGAGATAAATTCATCCTGCGAAAATGTAATCCCTCCAAAAAAAATCCATGTAACTTTGACAACACTTCCTTCTGAGTTCAGTTCTTCTCTTTTTGCCCAAAACCTCATTGATCTATTTTTAGGGTCTGCAATGGCTTCAATCTGCGAGTAGTCGGAGTCTTCGGTATTCATTAATCTAATTAAGCATTATGGCACCGCTTAGAAGAGGTGGGCAACCCATTTCACCTGTAGGCAGGAAACACCAACAACATTAGCAGGGTAGGGTGGTGTGGGGCAGGGCAGACATGGTTTGTGGTTTTGAGAATGGTCATCTTCTGGTACTTCGCCATGTAGATGATCTCCTTGAAGAAGCCCATTGATCTGGTGCTTCATATGCTTTGTAAGTACATCGTAAAGCTTGGCCATGCTCAGGGTTTGATTCTGTGTTCGTACCCTATTTTTATGCCCTTTAGATTTTTAATCATAGGAGTTGTGAACCCTGGTGAAATTCATCAAGACACTTTAACAATATTGCAAGGAAATTAAAAGGTGATATTGGTTCACCACTGAAACGAACTAGAAATTGATCTCTTAGGTTGATCCTATCCGGAATCCGTATGGGAAATGTGCAGATTTTTTAATTACACTAGACATTCTAAATATCAATTTAAACTAATGACTAATGAATCACTCAAGCACTTAACCATTAAATCAAATGAGTGAATGAATAAAATGAATGGATCAACTTAGGTCAAAGTTTAGAGCTTCCGAACACAGATACGAAAGAACAAGGGGGACCATTTCGACTCACATGATTACTGGGTTTCCTTTGGGTTCAGAGTTAATATGACTTTTTTATTGGTACATTTTGCTTTTTTATTGATCAGTGATACACAAGAAATCTTTCACATGGTCGGAGAGATTCTGAGATTTTTGAACTTGCACTTTCATTAACAATGCATTTTCCAATACACTATTATATCATCCATCAGTTTAGGGTGTGTGGAAGACAGTTTGGGTATCTAGATAATTCTTTCAATACATGCTTTGGATGCAAATGATACTTTGTGTTTTCCTCTCCTCCTATGCGACTGTCACAATGCCTAGCTAATTTATTGGTAGCTATGAACACCAAAATCCAATTTATCATGGAGGGAGAGAGTTTGAACCATGTATCTCCCTCGAATTAATAAGGCCTCATCAATACACCAGGGTTATCCTTGAATTCGGGGTTCATACAAAGAAGTTTTCTCTCTCTTTTTTTTTTTTTTTTTTTGAAATTTTTTGGTTTTCAAATCTAATGGCCAACAATCAACTACCCAAATCAGTGGAAAGTTTTCCATTCAGAAAAGGGGGTTTGCTATCGTAGTTCCTCCTCTTGGTTTGAGCCTCAAATCAACACAAAAATAAGCCTTTTGCATCATTTATTAGACACAAATAAGCCTCTCCAAATGTTTACTGTGCACACAACTAAGCCTTGTTATGCTAACTACATTTTTTTTTTGTCGGTAAAAAATGCTTTCATTAGATTTTCAATAAAATACAGCTTACAAAGATCATCATGGCAACCTCCGCTCTATCATTCTGACCAAACTTTTTGAGAGTGGGGGCTGGGACATATCAAAATGGAAAACTAACATACATTATGTCCAGGCTTAGGACGCTTCTCTTGTTGCTGCTGCCCACCCCCACCGCGGGGTTGACCCCGTTGACTAGGCATTGAGAAAAGAGGCAAATTAACTAGAGAGAAGGGGAAGGCTCCCCGAAAAGAAGGACACCTACAATAACAATAACCGATACTTGGGTTGTTGAACCACCCCTAAGGAGACTATTGCACCGGACCAGTCACCACCCTCCTGCAAGGTCAGGATAAATAAGTTGCTAACCACATCAGGTGGCTTGCACCCCCCTTTGTTGCAACCACCCTAAGTGCACTTCAACCCATAAAGGCACACCGTATGCACCCCAGTCACACTGAGGCTGAATTTACACCACACAATTCCAAAGGACAACCACACAGATCCCACAAATTCACACCCGAGCACCACCAGATGGGCGAGGTTCTGAGAAAACCACCCTACATAAATGGGAGGTTCAAACTCCTCAACCCACACACTACTCACCACCCTTTGACAGGAATAAGACAAACAAGCCGCGGTCCACACTGGATGGCCTTCACCTCTTCTACCGCAGACACCCCAGGCACAATTCAATCCACTAAGAACCCACTAATTGTTGCCTGAGCACCACCGGATGGGCAAAGTTCTAGACTAACCACCATATAGAGAGACGAAGAGACTCACACTCCTTATCCCACACATAGGCAAGAAGGCTCAGTGAGACAAATTCCTTCTGCTCGAACCAGTGATGGGCTAGAGCTTGGTGGTGGCTCAACTCCGTGCTTATTCGTGTCCCTGAGTCCCAAGGGAAAAGCAAGCCATGAAACCCAGACCACACCACATGGTCTTGATCCCCCAAAACACCTCTCAGCCAAGGTCAAAACTTTGGGGAGCCACCATGGATACAGACCCACACTCCCTACGTACCAAAACTCATCTCCCAAGCTTCCACACTAAACTTCCTTCGTGACCAGCTTGCAATATAAATGCTGTAGGAGCCTCCCACATACCTTTGGATTGAATGCACTAAGTTTGCATGAGTGTGAATTTATGAAGCACGTGGAGTCAAAGAAGGTCCTGAGGGTCACTCTGGTGCCACTTGTACCACCGTCCAATCACCTCCATCGGGGGGAGGAGAGTCTTTTTCTATGAGGTCCTGAAGCAGCTGAGCATTCCCAGGGTCTAAGTTAGTTGTACCAAGCACTTTGTGTCAAGGGGAGGTGAAATCACGATACTTATGTGATGCTCTCTTGTTAGCCAACTTGTCTGCCACTTTGTTACCAACTTGGAGAACATGACTAGTAGTGACATAATCAAATATTTTGAAGATATGTCTTATGCATTTGAGCTGAGCCTCTAGCCGCCCACTCTTGGAAATTTTGGTGGTAGGAAAACCATTAATGAGCTTCTGGGCCATCTGGATGACCAATTTTGAGTCTCCTATGATATGAACTTTGTGACAATCCAGATTCCGAGCAAGGGAGAGGCCTTTCTCAAGAGCCATCAATTCTGCTACATTGTTTCTCGTGGAGCCACATAAGGCAACATAGATCCCAAAGGGAGAGTCGTTAGAGGATCCTAGGATACCCCCGTACCTAGCAGGGCCTGGGTTCCCTTTAGAGGCTCTGTTGAAATTGATTTGAATGAATCCTTCTAGGGGTAGTTGGAATATAGATGGTGAAGATACAGGGGGATCTTTTCTAGAAGGCGTTTGAGGAATGGACATGTTCTGAGCTAGGTTAAGGGCTACAAGAATGGTTGTCTCATGCAGGTTGGCCTTCCAATCATCTAGATCCCATCTCTTTGACATGATTGTCTTCTTTATGTTTTCTTTCACAAAACCCCAAGCAGAGGCACTGGAAGAGGGTTATTATTGAAATATACCTTTGTTCCTTTCTTTCCATACATTCAAAAGGTAGGATTAGGCTCCAAGCTTGGTTAACAATGGGGTTTTTGAAATAGTTGTTGGGCCAATGCTCAATCATAGCAAGAAGGTCCTCTTGATGATGATACGTGGTTCCAAAGATATCAACAACAAGATCCTACACTTCCCTGGCAAAGGGGCAAATGAGAAGAAGGTGCTCCATAATTTCCTCCTAAACTCGGCATAAAGTTTATTGAGAGGGACCGACAAAGCCGTGTTTCAGTAGGCGGTCCCAGTAAGGATCCACTTATTCCCTATCAACCATAAGAAATGAGTGACTTTGAGCGATACCTTTCCCCCTCCAAAGTCTACTCCAGATTTTCTATCTTGGTGTGTCATGGGCCTGAGTCTTCTTAATGTAGGCCTCTTTAAGGGAGAAAGATCCCATAGATGAGAATTCCTAGAACAGTTTATCGTGTTCCAGGGAGAAGGGGATGCGTCTCTATTGCATCTGCTGCATAAAGTGCTTCCAATCAGCTTGAGGGACCTCTATATTCCAATCAAATTCAGATTTCCATTGTCACCATTCCTGCAGAGCCTGGTTCTCAATCTAGTAATCAGTTATACGACCCTTAGAATGAGGAAGAAGCGAGAGGTGAAGAGCCTATAGAGAGGCTTCTTGAGCCAGGCATGGTAATTGTTGCCACGATTCCTCCCAACAGAGCATTTTTTTTCCATTTTTGGTTTCCTAGAAGAAATGGTCCCTAATGAGGTGGTTATTTTGGTTAGCCAAGCTCCAAATGGCAGAGCCTTGTGGGTAGGAGTGATCTCTTAGCAACATACTTTGCGTTCTTCTTTGACCATACTTTTGGGTCCAAATTTGTTTCCATTGCTCTGTTCCACCTTGTATCCAACACCACCATAGCTTCACCCCCAGTGCCATGTTAAGATCTCTAGGATCTCTCAAACCAAGACCCCCTCGGTCCTTGGGAAGACAATGTTTTTCCCAAGCAACGAGGGGCCATTTCTGTTCCAGGTTTGCACCTTGCCATAGAAACTGCTTGAAGATAGAGACCATTTCTTGGTATATTCCCTTGGGGGTAGGGAGAACAGAGAGTTGATAAATAGGGATCGCTTGCAGGACTGACTTTAAGAGTGTAGCTCAACCAGCCAGATTCATAATTCTAAAGGTCCAATTTGACAGTTTTTTCATTATTTTGGCGCATAACTCCTTCCAGTGGCTAATACGCAGAGGATTTACCAACAATGGAATGCCTAGATACTTTGACAGAAGGGCCCCAATAGGGAATCCCATAATATGGGCCAAAAACACATGAATGGGTTGAGGAGTATTGAAAAAATAGACATTGGACTTTTCCTTGTCTAGAAGCATACCTGAAGCAGCTTGGAATTCTTCTATGATTCCATCATACATTAAGGCTTCTCGAACCGTCGCCGCCCCATACAACAAGTTATCATCCACAAATTGCTGGTGGGTCATTGAGATGTTAGTGCGTAGGATTTGGATGCCCTTCAGATCATTCTGCAATTTTTCCGCCTTAATCGCATGACTCAAGCCCTCAGTTGCTATAATAAATAGAAATGGTGAGATATGATCTCCTTGCCTGAGTCCTCAAGAGGATTGGAAGGTAGGGGAAGGGGCCCCATTGACCAAGATAAAGAAGAAGGGGGTAGAGATCATTGAGTAAATCCAGTGCAACCATTCATCTGCAAAGCCAAAAGCTCGCATCACCGAGATGAGGTAAGACCAACTGAGCCGATCGTAGGTCTTTGAGAGGTCCAATTTAAGCAACATTCCCCTTTTCTTTCATCTCATGAGAGAATGGATGACTTCATGAGCGAAGACTATTCTGTCCAGAATTTGTTGCCCCTTGACAAACCTAGATTGCTCTTGTTGATGATGTGGTGAAGGATGGGCTTCAATCTTCAGACCCGAACAAAGGATATGATTTTATAGATCACATTGCAAAGGGTGATCAGTCTAAACCCACCTAGGGTATTTTCCTCTTTGGTCTTAGGGATAAGGGTGAAGAAAGTAGCATTGATACCTGACCAGATTTGACGCCTTTGGTGAGACTCCTCCATAAGATCTACAATCTCAGGGCCCAGGAAAGGCCAACATGCTTTGAAGAATTTCGAAGTGAAGCCGTTCAGACCAAGAGCCTTATTAGAGGGCATTTCCTTCACCACCACTTCCACCTCTTCATATGATACATGTCGCATAAGAGCCTCATTCTGATCCTTAGTCACAAGCTGGGTAATATGACGGGTTTTTCTCTTTATATCTTTGGCTCTATTGATATCTTCTTTAGTTAAGAGAGAAGAGTTGTAGGAAATCAATTCCCTCTCCATATCTTGGTGGTTTTCTAGGCAAGCCCCCTCCTCTGTAGTGATAGAGGTCATTCGATTATGTTGGCAATGATTGATCATCGATTAGTGGAAGAATTTCAAGTTCCACTCTCCCTCTCGAAGCCATTGGATTTGAGATTTCTGACGCCATAATGTTTCCTCCTGGATTCGCCTTTCCTCTATCTGGGCTAGTAGGTGTCCTTCTTGCATTTCTAAGTCCTCATATTGACCATCGCATATGATCTGCATTTGGAGCTCCTCCATTTGTTGCTTAAGCTTATGCTTCTCATTTAGGATATCCCCAAACTCCTCTCGGTTCCAAACCTTGATCTTTAATTTCAGATCTTGGAGTTTTTTCTAAAAATATTGCATGCATGTCCCTGGACAAGCTTCTAGGGCATTCCACCAAGCTTCTATCTTCTCAATGAATCCAGGATGCCTTAGCTAGAAGCTTTCGAAACGAAACGACTTCTTTTTTGGGGGAGAGAGGGTCGTCATCTTTAGGCAAATTGGCCAGTGGTCCGAGCCTAGAGACAGAAAAATAGAAGCCTCAATGAGAGGGCCTTGTAAGAGAAGATCTTCTGACAAGAGGAAGCAATCAAGTCGGCAGGCGATCTGGTGTGTGCCTCCTCTCTAGTTGTTCCAAGTGTGTAGCCCTGTCTTCGTTTGCACATTTGCTAGGTGGAGATCATCGATCAACTCGTTGAAGGAAATGGAGCTTGAATCGAACCTTATGACACCTCCCCTTTTCTCTTCCAGGTTCCGAATAAGATTGAAGTCCCCACCCATGATCTAGAGGGAGGAGGAGATTTGAGGGCGCAGGGCATAAATGTCTCTGATGAAGCACTCCTTGGCATGAGGGGTGGAAGGTCCATAAACTGCCGTCAAGCTGAGCTAGACATCAGAGCCAATGGGCTAACATGATCCATTGAGAGAGTAGCATGTTCTGATCCAGTCTTTGAAGATTACTTGCTGGGGATTCCATAATACTGCAATTCCGCTAGCCATTCCTATGGCATCTATCATCATAACTTCACTGAACTTCTAGCTGTATTGACTTGTTTCCAACAATTTATCTACTGTCATTTTGGTTTCTTGTAACAATACAATATTCAGTTTGACTTTATTGATTTTATCTTTCAGATATAGGAGCTTACCTTTGCTATTGCAGCCCCAAATGTTCCAAGATGATTTTCATTGAGATGGTTGGATGGATCTGGGGAAATAATCCGTCAGTTTCCCCATTTGTCCCGAATTGAGCAAAAGTTCACCTGCTTCTCTAATCACCTCCTTTGTCGTCTTGTGAACCTTCTTTCCTTTTTCTGGAGCTACAGAGTCGGGAAGAGTTATGGCCAGCAAGCTCCCTTCCCTGCGAGCCAGAATCTTTGGAGTCACCTGACATGGGTATCACAGTGTACGACATAGACACATAGATCCCCAAAACAAGATACAGAGGACACACACATACATAATTTTTTATTAAATTATAGAAACGATATATAGACCGAGATGTAAATCGTGTTTTTTAAGTAAAACATAAATGTAACAATTTCCATTAAATTCATGGGTATTAATGTTTAATTGAAATGTCTTCACAGTTACTCCCATAAAGGAGTTCCTCCACTGATGGTTGATTGTATCCTTTAGCTAAGATGCTATATTTTTAAGTTTTATGTGCATGAAAATGTACTATTGAAATTGATAGTCTTCTTGTATTTGAAACCTGAACAATAATTTTGATTTGATTGGCATCTACAGTATGGAACTTCATGCTTTGATTGTAAATGATTTGTATTATCATCTTCAAGGAGAGTTAGAAGGTTAAAAAATTCCCCCAGGTTCCTTTCAGAGAGTTTCAAAGTACCTCATAAAGTTGGAGATAGATCAAATTTTGCAAACTGATAAACATGTTTAAAGGAGCTTCATCCATTGTGTGAAGATAAGTATATTTATGATACCAAATCCCTTGAAACAGAATTGGGTATAGAGTGGTGGTCTCACTCTGATGACAAAGGATTCATAGCTGCAGAAGAAAAGGCATTAGAAATCTTTAGTTGTGTAAACACGGCCTCTTGTCTTGCATATTTGTAGTTGAATGCATTAAAAACATGGATGACTGTGTTAGCCTTGTCAATATTCAACAAAAATGTTGTAAGTTCATTCATGCTTGAGAACTATCATACTTATCCAAAACAATTTTTGTGCTTGTTATGTCTCTAGACTCTACCTACATTCCTTGTTTCTGGTATAACATTTCTGGATCAGTCTGTTTTGGTGCTTATCCTTCTGTTTATAGGACCTCATATTGTGTCTTTCTGAATAGGGGACAAAGTTGGGATCAACAAACCTAAATGCAGCCTTGTCAGAAGAATCAATAGGGTTGTGTGTTGAAGATATTTTCAATTATCTATTGGCATTAATGCAGTTGTTAGGCCCTGCGATCCAACAAATTACATGCTAAATTTTCTCTTAAAACAGGCCCAACTTTTGCTTATTTTTGTGAGATGGATGTCCAGCTGTATAATATCAACAAAAAATAGGATGCAAACTTGGACACTTTATGCAAAGGAGATCAAAATAGTGATCACAAGTTTAAGATCATTGATGGATATCAAGCCATTTATTCCAGATGGATTTGAAACAATGCTTAGATGTCTCCTGGAAGTGCTTCTAACATTATTAGAGCTTATTCATTCTCAACATAAAAAGTACCAGGAAAATGGAGAATCAAAGATAGATAGGAAGAATCTGGGAGATGTCCTTTCTGATGTTTCTCTTATGAGTTTGGGATTTCTGCATGTTCTTTGCAGTTGTGTTGAAAAAAACAATGTTACAAACCTATATTTAGTTCTAATTGATATGCTCTTAAAAGGTTTCCTGGCACCTAATACCTAGATGCTTGTTTTTCAAAAGCATTTTCCCACACAATGTGTAATTAGTCAGCTTCGACATGATAGTTGGAGAGATTCAGCTCCTGTAATCTTGAATTTTTGTTTATCTTTAGCATGTGTTAGAGGAGGTGTTGAGATACTGTAGTATGCTGGGATTTTTTCAAGCTTTTCAACATTTAGTAACTTCCTATGGGATGAACTTTCATCAAGCTCCAGAGGCGGAGAGGGCCCATTCTCTGTGTTGCATAAAGTTAGACAGTGTGATGGGTTATGGGGTATAGGGCTAGCAATTGTAACAACGATGGTGAATTCTCTTGGAGGAAATGCTAAAAGTTGAAACACATTCTTTTGTGAGTACTTTGAGGCAGTCACCTTTGCAGAGAAACATGATTATTGTGAAAGAAGCAATGCACGAACCCTGCACATAGTTGGAGATTTTATCCATTTGTCAGAATTTTAGTTGGTGTTAAACCAATATGTATAACTCCATTGGATGCCTGATGATTTCTATTAATGTGCAATCGAATTTATATAGACTAAGTGATTCTTCACTTCATTTTCCCTCAAAATGATGAAAACTGGACCCCTGTTTAGCATAAAGTCCTTGCGTTCATACCCATCTGTGATACCCTGTGCATACCCATTTAACAGGACATCACCAGGGTATTCAACATCCTGTAAATTGGACTACTCCCATTACCAGCACACTCGGATATTCTCATGATGCAAGGAATCCCTCAACTACAGTCTATTCCTGTGTATACCATTTTCTAGGAGGGCACTTCACTGCCAGATTATCCCATTGTGCAATATGAAACTACCTCTCTAGCCATGTTCATTTTCTTTCAATGCATTTTCACCGACCATGATGTACCATGCCACATCCTCTATAGTATTTGTACCTTGCATGTCATTGATCCTTCCAACTCCACCTTTCTTTGAGGGAAAATCTTAACATTAATGTCCCTGCCCTTCCCTTGGCATCTAGAACTGATCACATCAATTTCATCTCCCTGACATGCATTAGAAAGTGCCTTATTGTCATGTAAGCATGGTTGGTCTTGGCCATGACAGATGGATGAAGGTTGTAACCTTTTTGACATCTACATGTGTTCTTTCTCCTCAGTTTCCTCTATTCATGTCTTCCTGTACTTAGGAGTAGTCTCTGAAGGCTCAACAGAGATGGATCAGTCTACTGAGGTCTAGAGAGATCTACTTTGATGTGTCTTCTGCTCAGATATCTATAAGACAAAAGTCAAAGAAACATCAATATGTTATTTCAACCTCGTCTAGGCACTTTTTGTTATTTAACTTATTTTGGATGATAGATTCATTGAATTTCGTATGGTTCTTAGAGTTGTGCAGAAGGTTGGCAAGTTTACATTCTTATTCAAGAGAGAAGAGGTGTTGTTTCTGTCTATGGGGTGACCAAAAAATGATTGTATTGATGTGAGCTGCCATGGCCCCTAGGGTAAAAAAATTGCCATATTACCTCAAAGAGGACAAAACCATCTTGAAAATTTTAATTATACATGTTCAAAAGCTTGCATATCGAAAGAAGAAAAGCTTTACTACATGGTTTCTAGAAGATCAAAGGATTATTGAGGTCAATTAAAACCAGTTGCTTCTAAAGCTCAAGAGTATCAATGAGAGAATAACGAGATTGGAGATAAAAATGGTGGAGTTATGATTCTGTGAATACTTGTACGACTAGAAAGCCTCCTTCATCTCTTCTACTTTTCTCCTTACTTAAAATAAAGTAAAAAGGTAGGTTATTTTGTTACCTCCTTTTAGAGGACACTGAAATAGTTTAGAAAATTGTACATCTTGAAATCATTACAATTATAAATTGTGTTGACCAACTGTCCAAAAGATGAAATATAGCTGGGATTTTGACTAATCATGCAATAACTTATATGGATGACATCTCCTCTTCAATAGAACAAGCCAGGACCACTGGTAGCATATCATTGTTCTCCTTCAACAACCAGTAAAGGCCAATTCACAATTTGGAAGGACGGTATCTCTACTATCTGTATCAATCCAATTACATCAGAAGGAGATTCAGATTGTTTTATGACTTTTTATGGTCTGTAAATATGGTGAAAATTGTTTATTCAAAAGTTGAGACAATTTCACTGAGTAGGGAGAAGATCATGGGTGTTTTAATCTAGATTATAAGAAATTTTTGGGCCCATTACTATCTCCTTTCATAGGGACATGTCTTTTAATATGTTTTATCCTCTAATGTGTCCAAGTGGTTTTGTAACTTCCATTTAGTAATTAGAGTATTGTCTCTCTAGGTAGTGGGAAGTTACATTATTTGTCGAAAATATGGAAGGAACTTTTTCTCTATTTAAAGAACCAACTTCTGTAGGTACATGTCTTTTAGTATGATTTTTCCTCTAATGTGTCTGAGTATTTTTGTAACTCTCATTTAGTAATTAGAGTGTTGTCCTTCGAGGTAATGGGAAGTTATGCTAGTCAAAAAAGTGGAAGTCCTTTTTGAGAGTGAAGACCAGGATATGTGCTACATGGTCTGATAATCTTTCCTAAAGTTTGTTTGCCCCTTTCCTATGAAATGACCCTTCTCCAACAAATCAGATAGGAATTTATTGAGAGCATTAAAGGAATGGAACAATGGTGGTGGCTTAGCATTCCATTGACCTCACTAGTGAATTGCCATCCTATTGGCTAGTATCTAGCTTCATAAGAAGGCTAGTAAAAACCAAGGTGATCTGAGGCTTCTACAGCTTCTAAGCTCAGAGCTACTACAAGACCAAAATGAAAACCAAGCCCAACAATCAAAACTTCTAGGAATTTCACCTAAAACCCTAACACCAATGGAATTAACCTAAGAAAAGCTTCTGACAGGTTATATGCAGGTCTAGGTAGGGGATAATAACATCTAAACAAAAACTAAGCTGACTAACAGAGAAAATCTTAGGTTTTCCAAAATTTTGATAGGGTCCGCAAGCCCACAGTTAACACAGGTGCGGTACCGCTCTGTGCTAAAAGCAAAAGTGCGGATAGGTCCACACTGTGTCCCAAGCCAAGGGTGCAGTCGTCTCCCAAAGTTATGAAAAGCAAAAAATAATCCTAGATCTTCTAAATCTACCCAATTCCACACACAACAAGCCAAAAACAGAAACAAAAACACAGTTTCTCAGGTCAAAGTAAAAACAAGGAAAACATCAAGTTCCCCAGTGGAGTCGCCATTTTGTCACACGGAATAAGTCGATCTTGCGGACAAGATAGACCTTCCTAGAATCTAACGATATCTAGTGACAAGTAAGCCAATCAAAAACTATCTTTCTCTAAATATGCATTTATAAACAAAGGCAAAGAAGTGTTTTAGGCCTACCTTGGGTCCAATGCAAGTTTGTGGAAGCCTCACTCCTTTGATCCAAATGAGCTCCCTTGTTGCGAATCTGCAAACACAAACAAGCAAAAAAATTAAATAGCACCTGAAATGCCAATATCATAAAGCATACTTAACATGATGATCAAGGAATTCATGAAACAAATGACATGAGACAATTTGTTGAGAAAAATGAATCTGATTGTATTAATTCAAATCAAAGAAGAACTTTACAACCTGTGCCTTGATGCTGTACAAGCTCCTCCCAAGGTCCAACAAGAAGTCTCCTCTACTTTGACAAGTTTCACTCTCTTCCCAATGAAGCCAAAAAGGTATGTGCTCTCTCCTCCCAAGCTTAACTAGGAAGTCTTAATTCCACCAGCATTTACCCTCAAAAATGTTCAGCTTCTAACCTCCCTAGCAACCAACCCAATGCCTTAATTTATAGTGCAATGGAGGGAAGTTACTAGGTCCTCCTTCAAAGGGATAAAGCCCTCCTTCAAAGGGATATCTCCTCTCATCAAGGGATTAGCTCCTTGTCTTTTGGGATGCATGAACCACCTAAGAGCGACCAATCCACGTCAAAATTCCTTCTAGAATCATCTAGAATTAACCCAAAGTGAGTTTTTTTTAGAATAAACTTGCGCCTTTTTGACTTTCACAGGGGTCCGCACCCACTCCTTTAGGGACAGAGTGGGCAGGTCCGCATTTTTTGTGAACAGGGGTACGGGACCGCAGGCAATAATGAGAGAAAGTGCGGAACTAGAGCTTTGTTGATTTTCAATGTCTTTCTCTCATTTTCAAAGCTTGACTTGAAGAGCTGAGGTCTAAGACTTTCTTAGGAGGACAGTACAAGTGATGATAGACCCATACTGACTGCAAATAGTCATGGTGACGATATTTTTGTGTAACACCTATCCTAAAAAATAAGACAACCAGTCATCTAAGTGACTGAAGGATCATATAGAGTGAGCCCTCTCTGGAGCTGCAACGGCTAGATTCCAGTTTTAAAGTGGTTTGTGGTTACCTCTGGGTTTCTTTCCTACAACCAAATGAAATTACAAAGGGCTAACACCTTTCAAGAACTATTTTAGGTCTTAGTGACTTCATGGGTTGCAAATAATCGAGGGGTTGAGGTGTAAATGTTTGAGCTAACTGAGCTTGAAAGTAAAGTCTTTGAAAGGGATATCACACCATCAAATATCAAGGATGGATTTAAGAGGATTAGAATCTGGCCATTGAATTATGATTCTCTTGTGAATGATGTTGGTTGTAGCGAGGCATTTGATATGGATGGTTAGGAAGAAAGGATTGTCCAAGCACATGTTGATGGACAAGATTTGGATGAACATAAAGATGTAGTTGCAACTGATAACATTAATTACCTCTCTCAAGTACACTTCTTTGGTGGTGATGATGAACATGTAAGTGAAACGCAATATAATCATGAACCAATTGATAGTGACATGGAGGTTGTTCTACCAACTAAAGTACATGCAACTTCTACATGTGATACTCTTAATGACTTCGTTGATCATGCAACTGGCAATGAGAATTTGGTTGAAAATGACATTGTTGATATTGTATTAGGAAGCAAGATTGACCAATTGATATTTCCAAGCCAAGTAACCCCACCATAATGGCTAGAAGAATACATGATGAATATGAACAAACATAATGTCTCAAGAACCAATGAATAAAGCATGAACATGCCTTCACAACTAGCAAAATTGAATAATGAAATTATTCATTTTTTGTGGACAATAGATCATTGGAAGAAGACAATATACATAATGAGGAATCAAATGGAGAGAAAAATATAGTTAAATGAGTTTTCCTAGATATTGAAAGGTAAGAGTCAAGCAAGGAGCAACAAGTGGCAGGGAAGGAGAAATTACTTGGACGGATCCTAAAGCTACTAGTAGAGAGTGTTAATGAAAAGAAGGCAAGGAACAATAGGTAGTCTTTGTTTTGGGCTGAATTTCATAGTTACTCACCTCAAAAGACTATATAAAATTATTAGTTGAGTCTAAACAAAAGAAACTTGAAATTCAGGAATTAAAACAAAAAAATAAGGATTTAACCAAGGAAAAGAAGGCAACAAGGATTGTTGTAGCACAACATTGAGCAAAGGAAAGGCTTGAAAGAGAGAAAGTAAGGCAAGAGAAGGACCATCAAAAACAATTGTCAAGGTAGGAAAAGGAATCAAGAAAGGCTCAACAATTGCTTCAAAAAGAATAAGGGATGACAAATAGGGTTGACAATGATGCAAGCACAATCAATGAAACTAGGATGATGTCAAACACATTGGACCATATTGCAGATAATACACCATTATTCCAAGACCTCATAAACATCCAAGTCCCTCGCTATCAAAATGGGGGTTTTCCCACTTTCTATATTCCTACCAGTGTAGGTGTCAATCCTATGTATGATTATCAGACACCTCTATTTAATGCAGGGGTTAGTAGCACAAGTGTGAGCTATGGGTACTCAATTCCTCCATTGCTACAAGGGTAAAATTAGACTCAATCATATGGCAACAATACAATGCATCCTATTCAACCATTATTAGGTAGGCTGACCTACTCGGCTCAAGCATGCAACTGAACAAGGTTGGGAAATGAATATTATGGAGGTCATCAAGCATTGGGGTGTCATATTTTTTTTGGTGTAACCACATTAGGTTGTGGATTTTGTAAGGATTTCCTTTGTTGCTTGTTACATGACCATTTTGGATTAAATCCTAGGTTAGTTTATTCCATAACGTTTGTGACATTGTAATCAAGAGAAATTGTAATGTTCTGCTCTCCCAATGTTGTACTATATTAGCATGTGTAGATTAGAATGTTTCAAAAAATACAAATACTAATATAGATGCTGATATAATCTATATTTATTAGTAAATTTGAATTTCTTTTGACATGACTGATCCTATGATCTTTATCTCTTCTATTCATTTTTATTGGAGTAGCACACATGATGTTCTCTCATGCATCCATGAAGGATGCTCTCTTTGTTGAGTTATGCAATGGGTATGTATTTACTCTCAATTACATTGCCTTTTTCCTATTTTCTTATCTCTTTCGTACCTTGATAGACTAACATATTGATGGATTATGATAAGAAATGAATGAAATACTCTCGATTAAGATTCAGCCACCTTAACTAACTCTTATTCCTTTTTATGCAGAAAAACAACAAAAGGAATAGTTGTTGTTCCCTAGAGACGGAACAGCGTAAACCAACAAAGGAGGAATGAGGCGCGTCGGTTGCGGTTAGGCTGGAGGATGAATCAGGAGGATCAATGCTAAATAAGAAGAATGTTAGAAGATAGCATTCAGTTGTGAATCCCTCCAGATCTCCCGATCCCGAGGGATCACATTTATCTTTTACCATTTTTAACTATAAAAGTGAAAACTATAGGACGAAAGGGGATCAATCTCTGTTTATCTCAAATTGTAAGTTTAATTTACAAACTGGTGCTTTTGAGGAACACGACCATATTGTAATGAGGATTGAGTTCAATGGTTAATACATAATTTACGTTGTTGTTCATTCGTATTCTCTGAAGTAGCTCAGCAGTATTCGCTGGTGGCTAAGGGCCTAACCTCTAGTGGATCAAACTGCTATCCTTTGTGTTATATCTTTCTAATTCATGCAAGTTTGATTGGTTTGATGTTTTTCCGTTCTCTGTGAGTTTATCTTGTTTTCTATTTGTCGATTTCCTGTATTGAAGTTAGTTTACTTTCCTTATGTGATTCACAGCTTTGTCATTTGATTCCATTTATGCTTACTGTAGATTAAATTGATTATCAGTTAAAGCATTGAATCTTGTTGATCATGATAAGAGTGTGGTTATTATAGAATCAACTGAAAGAGATTGGTTAATACTATTGAACTCTTGGTTGATATCATTTCCATTTGAATTGCTTAATTGAGATTGAGTGTGATTTAGATAGAATCAGCTAGAAGAGATTAGTTAATGCTACTATGCTCTCGGTTGATGCTATTGTCAATTGAATTGCCTATTTGAGATTTGATTACGATTTCAGTTGAGGATTAATTCTTGATTCTTAGATGTAATATTTTCGTTAACAATTGCAGTTTGAGTTTTATAATGCATCTGTTTACTCTTGTATCAAAGTTCTATATTTCATTTTAAAAAAGCATTACTCTCTAGATTCATAGCTTGCACATACTGTGTACACTCTTGGAATAAAAGGACTTGCCCGAGTTGATAATTAATGTGAGGCAATTACGAGTTTTAAAGGACACCTTTTAGCACCTAACATTTTGGTGCTGTTGTCGGGGAGTGTGTCGCCATTTTACAAGGAGGATCGAGGCACGTCAGTTGTAGTCAGGCTAGAGGACGAATCAGGAGGATCAACGCTAAATAAGAAGAATTTTAGAAGATAACATTCAATTGTAAACTGTAGGAGGAAAGGGGATTGATCTTTGTTTATATTTTACCCTTTTTTACTATAAAAGTGAAAACTGTAGGAGGAAAGGGGATCGATCTCTGTTTATCTCAAATTGTAATTTTAATTTACAGACTGGTGCTTTTGAGGAACATGACTTAGTTGAAATGAGGATTGAGTTCAATGGTTAATACATAATTTACGTTGTTTTCATTCGTATTCTCTGAAGAACCTCAACAATATTCATTGGTGGCTAAGGGCCCGCCCTCTGGTGGATAAAACTGCTATCCTTTGCGTTATATCTTTCTAATTCACGCAAGTTTGATTGGTTTGATGTTTTTCTGTTCTCTTTGAGTTTATCTTGTTTGCTATTTACCGATTTCCTGTATTGAAGTTAGTTTATGTTCCTTATGTGATTCGCAGCTTTGTCATTTGATTCCATTTAGCTTACTGTGGATTAAATTGATTATCAGTTAAAGCATTGAATCTTGTTGATCATGATAAGAGTGTGGTTATTATAGAATCAGCTGAAAGAGATTGCTTAATACTACTGAACTCTCGGTTGACATCATTTCCATTTGAATTGCTTAATTGAGATTGAGTGTGATTTAGATAGAATCAGCTAGAAGAGATTGGTTGATGCTACTATGCTCTCGGTTGATGTTATTGTCAATTGAATTCCATAACATTGACGATCTGGTGTAAATAAGCTAGTATGGTCCCTACGAAGCCGCCATGGTGAAATTGGTAGACACGCTGCTCTGCTTGTCTAAGATTTGATTACGATTTCAGTTGGGGATTAAGTCTTGATGCTTAGATGTAATATTCCTTTAATAGTTGAAGTTTGAGTTTTATAATGCATCTATTTACTCTTGTATCAAAGTTTTATATTTCATTTTAAAAAAAGCATTACTCTCCGGATTCATAGCTTGCACATACCATGTACACTCTTGGAATAAAAGGACTTGCCTGGGTTGATAATTAATGTGAGGCAATTAGGAGTTTTAAAAGACACCTTTTAGCACCCAACACTCTTGTGCACCCAAATACTAGATGTTTACATTCTGACAAGCAACTTTTCCTTAAATGTAGCTAGAGGTGTTCCTTTCTAAATAAATAAAACCTAGATGAGAAAAACTAAGATTTGAGGTGATTCAATGCCCTCAGACTCATATTTAATCAGTGAATAAAATATTGAAATGACTTCATTATTATCACTTTTTTAATAAACTAACAAGGATTACCTATTAAATATGAAATGGTCTCTAATGAATGCAAAATACATTCCTAGAAAAGGTGAGGACCATAAAATTCAACACAAACACATAAAGAAGCTTCTATGGCGAATCCTCTATATTCTTATTGCAACTGTAGTGAGCTAAAACATAAAAGAATTACTTTTCGAACTAAAGACCAAATAATTAGTTTTTGGTTGTTAATATTATTGTAGATATTTATATGCATTTTAGATTGGAAAATAGTAAAATAACTACTGCATCTAGAAAAAAAATTGAAATAGGTAATTTTAATATATAGATATGGAATTCATATGAAAATATTTGAATGCATTGAACATAGCAGCATCCCACATCCAATGATGATGCCCTTTAAAATAAGTTCTGATGCACTCTTGGTTTCAGGGACCAAAGAAAAAAAGATGACCCTTAGACACCAAATGCGAAACAAATTTGTATCAAGCACAAGTGGGATGGCAAGGTGTGAAAATGGAGGTGTCTCCTTCATCAATTTAATCATCCTGTTGATGAGAATGAGGAGAGATCCAAGTTATTTTCAGTGGGTGGCAGGGAAAAATTTTTTTAGTATACATGTGGAAAGAAAGGTTGGAACAATTGAATCAAATGGAGAAATGGAAAGTTAAATTCACCAAGAACAAAGAAGCTTCTATGGAAAATGCTCTATATTGTTATTGCAACTGCAATGAACTAAGACATTAAAAAAAAAAAAAAAAAATTCGAACTAAACACCAAAGAATTACTTTTTGGTTGTTAATATTATTGTAGATATTTATATGCATTTCATATTGGAAAATAGTGAAATAAGTACTGCATTCGGAAAGAAAAATTAAAATAGGTAATTTCAATATATAGATATGGAATTGAAATGAAAATCTTTGAATGCATTGAACATAGTAACAACCCTCATTCAATCATGATGCCCTTTAAAATATGTTCTTATGAACTCTTGGTTTCAGGGACAAAAGAAAAAAGATGACCCTCAGACACTAGATGTGAAATAAGTTTGTAGCAAGTGCAGGTGGGATGGTAAGGTCCAAAAATGGAAGCGCCTCCTTCAACAATTTGATCCTCCTATTGAGGAGAATGAGGATAGAACCAAGTTCTTTCCAATGGGTGGCATGGATAAATAAAGTACACCACATATATAAGAATGGAACCCTCGGTCCTCCCATCAATTATATATAAATGTCTTCAATTACAATGCTGCAACTTATAAAATATAGGCCCTCGACACTTCTCTAAATTACAACAAAAAATAGTCCCTTGGCTCTCCAAACCAACTCCCAAGAAAACTACAAATAAAGACACTCACCCGGTTTAAGACGACAAGCCTTATTTACCATGTTATCGATCCATAAATGCGCGGGGGAAGTATGTGCCCATCGCTGGATTGAAATGGATAATGTACTTGTTTTGATCCATCGGTGGGCAAGTACTGCCCCTGCGCATTTATGGATCGATAGCATGGTAAATAAGGCTTGTCGTTCAAGACTTCTCTTGCATGATTTGAGCGTGTCAGTTGTCCACTTGGTTCGGTTGTCCAACAACTTGCACGACTCCTCTTAGCTTGCATGACTCCTTACTCCACCTCGACAATAGAGTGAGACTCTGTGTCACCACTCCTTTGTTTGGAATTGTTCCCAAACTCCTGCACATCTTCTTCTACGGACTTGTCCTTGATTCGCTCTCATTTCATTATCACTTGTTACATCAACTACTTATATGTTTCCATCATGCAAATGAATAATCGTTCGATCAATTGGGTAGACTTGCTCCATCTTGGGCATGGGTGCTCGTTTGGTCTCAACTCATGCGAGAAACCCCAAATTTCTATCAGGTTGACTCATTATGCCTTAGGTGTGGGCGCTCGTGCAGTCTCGACCAGCTTGTTCCAAATCTTAGGTGCATTCATTCAGGCATTCTCAGTCCAACTTGGGTACGTTCGAGCGAGCATGCTTGTTCCTTCTTGGGTGCATTTTCTTCCATCCTGGGCGCCCTAGGTCCACTTTGGGTGTGGTTGTGCCAACTCAAGGGTGCCTCATTACACTTCATTTGGGCGCACTCGTGCCGACTTGAGCACCTCGTGCACACACTCTTGATCCACTTGTGCTAAAACTCCCAAAATGTTGCACGATTGCCACAAGTAATGTGATGCTCATTTTATCGCGTGACTCGATTCGTCCAACATGTAGCTCTCATCAGCACTCAAGCCTAGAGGCATGACAATGCGAGATATATAAACGTTTTACAAACAAAAAGTTTTCTAATGGACATTTTGTTCATCAAAATGAACAAACAATTAATATTATGTAAAAAATATTAATGAGTTTTGATAAAATTGAGGTTGTGATGCACATGCCACAAATCTAGGAAAATCGACACTTGGCAGGAGGTTTTTGAATGGTCCTTGCATGTAACCTCCCACTGCTAAAAATAGATCCTTGAATCAAGGGATTCTTTTGCATGCTACCTTGGGAAAAGCAGTCCATGCATGCAAATCATTTTTTCTCAGTCTCGGAGGGAATTGGTCAACCTAAAGGCACATGCATCGGTCTGTGAGCCTGTGATGAAAATATGCACAGTTTCTAGGCTGAGCAGAGATGGTTGTCCTAAAATGATTGCACAATTTCTAGGAGGAACAAGTGATTGTCTCCCAGGATTGCGCAATTTCTGGGCTAAGCAGTTGTCTTTGGTTAGACTGTGCAATTTTCTTGAGGAAGAACGTCTGATTTTATTGCGTAATTTTTAGACCCAGTAGGTTGCCTGGTTGGATTTGCGTAATTTCTGCTAGCTACTGGGCTGGCTGTCCCAAAGGGATTGTGTAATTTCTAGGAGCAGCAGGTGACTACTACCTAGAATTACACAATTTTTGGCCTGAGTAGTTGTCCTGGGATGAATTGCGCAATTTTTGAGAGGAAAAATGTCAGGAAGAATTGTACAATTTTGGAGCCTATTTGGGTGTCCAGCTGGGTTTGCGCAATTTATGGAGGGAAGGTTGGTTCCCCTCCAGAATTGCACAATTCCCAGAGAGAGCTGCTCAACCAAAAACTGACACTAAGTCCAGAAAAAAGCCTATGAAGGAGGTGGAACAAACTTGCATGCATAGGATGGCAAGATTCTATGAAACAGATGAAGCCTATGTGCTTGATGATGCAATACATGTTGCTAAGGATGGTTGGTAGGGAGGCTCCAAAACGAAGCTAAGGCGAAATTTTGGAGGGTGCTTGTAGCCGCTACAACACTTTTCTAGGAACTCCACCACCTATATCACCACTAGGGTGGTACCTTTTCCTTTATCAACATCTTGATCTTTCCCTTTTTTCTTCCCATTTGTATGGAAATCCAAAAGCTTATTTGTTGTAGTGATAGCCTCTGCAAGTGTATATACGTTCTTCCTTATCACCCCTATCTGTCCCGAGCATGGTTGTAATCCCACCACGGAGTTAAATAGTCTATCTCCATTAGACATATACTTGTTCTCCAAAATGAGACCCAAGTACTCATGAATGTAAGCATGTATGCTACCAATGTGCCTCAAACACCTCAACTTAGTCCTCACATTCCAAGTCTAATACCTTGGTCCAAGTTGTGTGTGCAAAGCTTCTTTCATCTCTTCCCATGTAGTGATGTCATCTTGGATGTGACTAGCAACAACTTCACATTACTAGCCAAATATGTAGCAACAACTCTAACTTTGTCCTCCTTTAGGCATGTTCCTAGTCGTCAAAGATATTACTCTACATCCCAATATAAATTTCCAATCACCTTGGCACATTTAGTACCATAATACAATACTAGTTCCTTCTCCTTCAAATTTATTGAAGTAACAAATAAAAAATACCCAACTCCTTTCTTCAATACAACAATCGTCTTTAACTGCTCACGGACCTGTTAGTGTCAGTCTTTCCAGCCTTCCTCCAGTGATCAAATATGCTCTTACAAAGTGGTCTCAGAGTGTCAAGGTCAAATTTTGTCATTTCAGTGAGTCTTCAAGCAAAATTTGGTCACTAGGCATTAGATCTAGGGTTTGCTTTCACTCCTTCTAAAGTTGTCCAAATGTCGGTCCATGTCATCATTCAGCTGAGTCTATCATCATTCATAGGGTTTTCATTATCATGTCAGTGTCTAATGAGTCATTTTACACCTTGTTCATGCTTCAGTTGCGCCTAGGCAAGGTCATTTCCCTCTCCTAGGGTTTTGGAGGTAATTTCTCTTGGATGGTCAAATCATTAGAAAAACTTGTATCCAGATGTTCATACACCTTCCCCTATCCTTCATGTACCTTATTAAACACTTCCCATCCCTTAGATCCGCCAAATTCCTCATTTTCGCACAAACCCTAGTTTCTTGCTACAACTTGGCAATTTTCTAGGTTGGGCCTGTGTTTTGCCCTTTTGTACCCCTTCCCCTCACTCAATATTTGAGATTCCATTTTCTCCTACTTCCTAACATCCCTCCCTACTCCCCAAAATTTCCCCAAGAATTTACAAGCCCCTCATCCCCTTCATTTCGCTTCATTTCCACAAAATTCCTAGTTTCACACATCGGGATAAGTTTCATTCAAAAGATGTTTCAGAGCAATAAAAGATGAATTTTGGAAAAATGAGAGAGGTTTTTGTCCAAAACATGCCAAAGAAGAAAAAAATCCTTCACTTTTTACACAGGTGTCATGGTTTTAGAGAAATGTCAAAAATACCGTTGCCTCAGGAGAATCGAATGCACCTCTGAAGTGACCTTGGGAAAACCAAGTTTTCTCCTAGCTTGGTTGGCCAAATGACTTTCTTGGTAATTCAAATGTTAACTAGACACAAACAGGTTTCCGATGAGCTATCATGAGCTCAATTTGGAGTTGAGGAAGGCATTCAAAAGTTGACTGCAACAGCACTCTGCCTTGAGGCAGCCTCATTTGGCACATTTTGACCAGTCTTGGGAGATTTGATTTTTTACAAGGAAAATGAACTCCAAATTGAAAAATTCCACTTGGGTTGGAAATTAGACTTAGAGACCTTTCCAACGAGCTATCCTGCACCTAATTTGGATTCCTGGAAGTTCCCCAAAAGCAGGTGGAAAGGCGCACTACGCATAGGGCTCAGGCACGCTACGCATCAGGGTTTTTTGGCACAATTTGTTTTTTGGCTCAACGCGTAGCGCGCCGCGCGCTACCCTTAAAATTGGGAGGTCCAAATCACGAAAGGTTTGAATTTTTGGATTTTTCATGATGAAATACACCTGCTCAGCCACTGCCAAGGCATTTCATCAAGGTTTGGGTCCCCAAAAGGTCAAAAAACATGCAAAAAATGACCTCACTGCCCCTTTTTGGACACACAGGTAGCAGCCTTGGGAGAATGCACATTTTGAGGGGCAAATGGACATCAAATTAGAAAATTCCACTTGGGTTGGAAATTAGACATCCAAGGCTTTCCAACAAGCCAACCTGAGCTCAATTTGGATGCCGGGAAGTGCCCCAAAAGCAGGTGGAAAGGCGCGCTACGCATCAGGATTTTTGTACAGTTTTCACCTTCCAGCTCAGGAATTCGGCCAGTCTTGACCAGTTTTGACTTGTGATGGGATTTTTCACCCTCCTTGATGTAATTAATGGAAATTTATGTTGACTTGACACTTATTTACTTATTCTAGATGATTCATTCATAAAATAGCAAAAATTTAATGAATGAATTGGTTTCCTAGCTTATAGAGGCAAGTTGTTTTGACTGCCTAGATTGTAGTGCTTTGTTTAGAATTGGTTGAAACAGCTCCTAGGATGATGAGATCGACCCCTAGAGGCAAGGAAATGTGTTAGCTTGCCTATATGATGTATTTTCTTAGTCATTTTCATGGTTGGACTCTTTGGGAAGAGGCTTTGAGACTTTATTGTACATTTTACTTCAACATTTTGGCAAAGGGAAGACCAGGGATTTGTAGCACTATTTGGAATTCTTGTGGCTTTATGTCTTGATGGTGTGCTTCTTTCAGTACTTGTAAGTTTGATATGTGTATCATTTTACCTCTCTCATCTTCTGCAATTGAACAAATGAAGTGTTAAGGTAGAATCCATAAATTTGCTATGCTCTGCCTTTCAATTTGTTTAATTTTCCATGTTTTCTTCAGTTTAAGGAGAACCCTTGCACTTGCTTGCTCTCCTTAGCTCCTCACCTGTTTGATCTATTCACCTCATCACTTTAAAAGCATCAAAACAATTGCCTACCTTGCTCCAATCAGACCTCTGCAGAAACTGTGTCTCATCCCCGCACCCAAAATTGCTTTTCCCTTTGATTCAACAAAAATCCCAAAAAATCACCTTTAAACCTCTACACTTAATATGTAGCCTAAGATCAGTATTCCTTATTGGTCATATCAGCCCCTTTGAAAACCTTTTGCCGAGATAGACCTGGAGAGAGCCCTCTCCTGTCCTCGTAGGGCTAGCTACGAGGCTGAGCATGGTATGATGTTGCCTCGAGTTTTGCCTTCCTCAGCCTGAGGCAGATTTGAGCGCTAACATAGTGGCGACCATACTGGGGAAGAACAAATGGTTTGCTTGTTGATGTCATTTGTTTTATAAGCTACAGACGGAGCCTGAAGTTATGCCAGGTAGCCTTCGAAACGCTTTTGCTTTGCATTAGCGGAAGTAGATAAACGCTGCTTCAGTCAATCTCCGGTCTAGCTTGTAATCGTGACATCTAACTTGTTAATTGTCCCAGTACATGTATCAAGTTCAGATCTGATTGTTGATGGTGGAAAACGATCAGACACTGGCAAGGCTGAAATCATTCACCTGGCGACTTCATTCACTGAAAAATCCTGAAATCAATGCTTCATGGTGACTTCACTGCAGGAATATTAGTAGCTTTGAGCTTTTCAAAATGGATCGGGTTGCAAGAAGATACGCTCCCATGAGCCAAGATCACATCCCTGGTTTTCCAAATAAAATTCCGAAGGTAGATTGGTCAAGGAATTTGCCTCCATTTAAAGATGATGGTAGGAAGGACGCTGCTCTACATCTGGTTAGATTTCACATGCATATTCGCAAGTTGAAGGTTGATTTTCCTGAAGATTGCTTGATGAAGATATTCTTGGCCACTCTGGAAGGTAAAGCCCAATCTTGGTATGAAAGTTTGCTGCCTGCTTGTATTTACTGTTTAAAGGATTATCATGCCTTGTTCATTGAAAGATATCAAGCATCTTATCCATCATTAAATTTGGTTCATGACTGTTGCAAACATGCTTCTACTTTTATTGAAAGCCTTGAGAAATATTATGAAGATGATAATTTTATGGATGATGAAATCATGGAGGCCCTGTACGAAAATCCGTTTCAGCAGCATAAAGAAAACTTAGAGGATACTTGTCAAAATGATCAGGACATTTTGCAGCAGAATCAAGATCAGCAGGCTGAAGATGGTCATATGGCTGAAAATAATGAAAGAGAAAGTGTCGTTTCAGATATTCCCACAGAAGAAGATAGCTTGCAGGGTAGTCAAGATTCAATTTCAGAATGTGATGCAGTCAAGTCAGCTATTTCAGATCAACATTCAGATCATGATGACCAAGAATACCTTGTGCTGAATCCTGAAAGGGAGAATTTTGTTGTTGAGATCATAGACAGTGGTATGGATTCAAATGTTCTCAGTCGTGCTGCCAGTCTCTCATCAGAACAGAGTCTTCATGAGGAGGTCATTCAGTCTGCTCATGAACAACAAGGTGAGATCTTTGCTCAAGCAAGTGAAAAAGTTTCTTTGAATGAATTTGTGGCAGACGATATAAATGATAATATTGTGCTTGATAATATTGAATAATGTAATAAGGAACTTGATAATTTGGTTGTGATATCATATGAAGATGACCTACCATATTGTCAGACTACAGAAGATCATAGCATACAGGATTACCTTTCAGATTCTTCATATGTTTCATGTGTTGAAATGTTTTTACAAGAGGAGATCTGCTCATCTACCTGTTCAGAGTTTTTTGAAGCCCATGAGCATACTTTTACCGAAGCACATGATGAAGGCAGATCAGAATTTGAAACAAAGGACACCTTGATCTTTCAGCAGGAAGTGGCAATGGAAAATCTTCATGTTTTTTACGATCCTCTAGAAAGTTTGTTGCAACCAGCAGTGAAAGTGTTTATTACAGTGTTTTGTTGTAGTCATGGTCAACTATGTTTTTGGATGCCCAGTTACCAGTATTCATTGTTGACCAGAAGATCTGATCAGGAGAATCAATCAAGAAGGCATCTACTTGATTGGTTGCATTGGCATTTTGATATAGTTTGATGGTATATTGTCTTGTAAGAA
This sequence comes from Pinus tabuliformis, assembly GCA_031772625.1. Classification (NCBI taxonomy): domain Eukaryota; kingdom Viridiplantae; phylum Streptophyta; class Pinopsida; order Pinales; family Pinaceae; genus Pinus; species Pinus tabuliformis. Next base: position 181,500,674 of record CM062807.1, on the reverse strand, counting down.
ACACAGGTGATTGTCATCATGATTTCAGATCTTGATGGATTGCTGCCCTTCAATAAGCTTTGTAAGTTCTTGTTTTCGTTAAGTCAGTCATGAGTCATTTATGAGTCAGTTTTCAGTCATGTTGGTTTCATAATTGTGTCAGCTTGAGTCAGGTTTCAGTCAATAAATGAGTCAAAGTCTTGTGTCGTTTGCCGAAATAATGGACTCCATAGCCCAATGGACGAAGGCGCTGGTCTGCTCTCCCAAAGATCTGCCGTTCTTAGCACCTCCAAGGAGCTACCACCCCCATTGGATCCAATGTTAGTGTCAGTCTTTCCAGCCTTCCTCCAGTGATCAAATATGCTCTTACAAAGTGTTCTTAGAGTGTCAAGGTCAAATTTTGTCATTTCAGTGAGTCTTTAAGCAAAATTTGGTCACTAGGCATTAGATCTAGGGTTTGCTTTCACTTCTTCTAAAGTTGTCCAAATGTCGGTCCATGTCATCATTCAGCTGAGTCTATCATCATTCATAGGGTTGTCATTATCATGTTAGTGTCTAATGAGTCATTTTACACCTTGTTCATGCTTCAGTTGCGCCTAGGCAAGGTCATTTCCCTCTCCTAGGGTTTTGGAGGTAATTTCTCTTGGATGGTCAAATCATTAGCAAAAATTGTATCCAGATGTTCGTACACCTTCCCCTATCCTTCATGTACCTTATTAAACACTTCCCATCCCTTAGATCCGCCAAATTCCTCATTTTCGCACAATCCCTAGTTTCTTGCTACAACTTGGCAATTTTCTAGGTTGGGCCTGTGTTTTGCCCTTTTGGACCCCTTCCCTCACTCAATATCTGAGATTCCACTTTCCCCTGCTTCCTAACATCCCTCCCTACTCCCCAAAATTTCCCCAAGAATTTACAAGCCCCTCATCCCCTTCATTTCGCTTCATTTCCACAAAATTCCTAGTTTCACACATCGGGATAAGTTTCATTCAAAAGATGTTTCAGAGCAATCAAAGATGAATTTTGGAAAACTGAGAGAGGTTTTTGTCCACAACATGCCAAAGAAGAAAAATCTCCTTCACGTTTTGCACAGGTTTCATGGTTTTAGAGAAATGTCAAAAATACCGTTGCCTCAGGAGAATCGAATGCACCTCTGAAGTGACCTTGGGGAAACCAAGTTTTCTCCAAGCTTGGTTGGCCAAATGACTTTCTTTATGAGTTCAATGTTAACTAGACAAAAATATCTTTCCAATGAGCTATCATGAGCTCAATTTGGAGTTGAGGAAGGCATTCAAAAGTTGACTGCAACAGCACTCTGCCTTGAGGCAGCCTCATTTGGCACATTTTGACAAGTCTTGGGAGATTTGCTTTTTGACAAGGAAAATGAACTCAAAATTGAAACATTCTACTTGATTTGGAAAGTAGACTCAGAGACCTTTCCAACGAGCTATCCTGTACCCAATTTGGATTCCGGGAAGTGCCCCAAAAGTAGGTGGAAAGGCGCGCTACGCATAGGGCTCAGGCGCGCTACGCATCAGGGTTTTTTGGCACAATTTGTTTTTTGGCTCAACGCGTAGCGCGCCGCGCGCTACCCTTAAAATTGGGAGGTCCAAATCATGAAAGGTTTGCATTTTTGGATTTTTCATGATGAAATACACCTGCTCAGCCACTGCCAAGGCATTTCATCAAGGTTTGGGTCCCCAAAAGGTCAAAAAACATGCAAAAAATGACCTCACTGCCCCTTTTTGGACACACAGGTAGCAGCCTTGGGAGAATGCACTTTTGGAGGGGAAAATGGACATCAAATTGGAAAATTACACTTGGGTTGGAAAGTAGACATCTAGGGCTTTCCAACAAGCCAACCTGAGCTCAATTTGGATGTCGGGAAGTGCCCCAAAAGCAGGTGGAAAGGTGCGCTACGCGTAGGGCTCAAGCGCGCTACGCATCAGGATTTTTGTACAGTTTTCACCTTCCAGCTCAGGAATTCGGCCAGTCTTGACCAATTTTGACTTGTGATGGGATTTTTCACCCTCCTTGATGTAATTAATGGAACTTTATGTTGAGTTGACACTTATTTACTTATTCTAGATGATTCATTCATAAAATAGAAAAAATTTAATGAATGAATTGGTTTCCTAGCTTATAGAGGCAAGTTGTTTTGACTGCCTAGATTGTAGTGCTTTATTTAGAATTGGTTGAAACAACTCCTAGGATGATGAGCTCGACCCCTAGAGGCAAGGGAATGTGTTAGCTTGCCTATATTATGTATTTTCTTAGTCATTTTCATGGTTGGACTCTTTGGGAAGAGGCTTTGAGACTTTATTGTACATTTTACTTTAGCATTTTGGCAAAGGGAAGACCAGGGATTTGCAGCACTATTTGGAATTCTTGTGGCTTTATGTCTTGATGGTGTGCTTCTTTCAGTACTTGTAAGTTTGTTATGTGTATCATTTTCCCTCTCTCATCTTCTGCAATTGAACAAATGAAGTGTTAAGGTAGAATCCATAAATTTGCTATGCTCTGCCTTTAAATTTGTTTAATTTTCCATGTTTTCTTCAGTTTAAGGAGAACCCTTGCGCTTGCTTGCTCTCCTTAGCTCCTCACCTGTCTGATCTATTCACCTCTTCACTTTAAAAGCATCAAAACAATTGCCTACCTTGCTCCAATCAGACCTCTGCAGAAACTGTGTCTCATCCCTGCACCCAAAATTGCTTTTCCCTTTGATTCAACAAAAATCCCAAAAAATCACCTTTAAACCTCTGCACTTAATATCTAGCCTAAGATCAGTATTCTTTATTGGTCATCTCAGCCCCTTTGAAAACCTTTTGTCGAGATAGACCCGGAGAGAGCCCTCTCCTGTCCTCGTAGGGCTAGCTACGAGGCTGAGCGTGTTATGATGTTGCCTCGAGTTTTGCCTTCCTCAGCCTGAGGCAGATTTGAGCGCTAACAGGACCAATAACACTATATCACCAACCCGCATCTATAACTAATCCAATATTCGATCGTCAACATGATTCTGCTATACATTCAAGGAAACCTTTACAAGTTTCTTAATAGCTTGAAGGAACATACCACTCATGGATCCCATTTGCTTCTTTATCTCATTGGTGTTCTTTACATATGCCTCCATGCAATCCATCAATTGATCCATGCATTCTTCTAAGGAAGTCAACCTTCTACTGCCTTTAATTGAGAGATTAGGTTTAGTGAATGCCATGGTGGACCATTATATATGTGCAGGAGCTTTCATACCACCTCTCACTCCCCCAGAGTGCTCCTTGATTTAAGACATGTCGAGGCCCTTTGAGCATCTAGCACCTACGAGGTTCCTCACAATCAATGTCTCCAACTTATGAGTAATCAACTCCTGAACTATGCCTCTAGTGCGTATATTTCTTATTCACATATAAAATATATTATGTGTGAGGGATCCAACATTCAATATTAACACATATAATACTCAACTACACTTTTATGTCCACCACATAAAGTCCACAAATATTACATTAACATCATGTTACAATATAACATCGCATTCATAGAATACATAATTGCTTCAAAATAAATCACAGAAAATATACAAGAATGGGACCCTCGGTTCTACCTTCAATTATATAATAATGTTTTCAATTACAATGTTGTAACTTACAAAAACCTAATCCCTTGACGCTACCCTAGATTACAACAGAAATCCGTCCCTTAGCTCTTCAAACCAAGTCCCAAAAAAACCATAAAGAAAGACACTCCCCTAGTTCAAACCTTCTCTTGCACGACTCAGTCGTGCCTGGCTTTCCACTTGGTTTGGTTTCCCAACAAATCAAACAATTCCTCTCATCTTGCATGACTCCTTACTCCACCTCCACAATAGAGCGAGACTCCGTGTTGTCGCTCCTTTGTTCAGACATGTTCCAAAACTCTTGCATAACTTCTTGTGTGAACTTTCACTTTCTCCGCTCTCATTTTGTTCTCACTCTTTCCATCGACTATTTATATGTTTCCATTGTGCACACGAATGATCATTTAGGAAATCAGGCTGACTCATTCCATCTTCGGCATGGGCACTCGTGTGGTCTCAACCAACGCTTATTCTATCTCAACTCATGCGAGAAACCCAAAATTTATATTAGGTTGACTCATTTTGTCTCAAGCATGGGCGCTGGTGTAGTCGCGACTAACTCGTTCTAACACTTGGGTGCATTCATTTGGGCGCACTCATTCCACCTCAAAAAACATGTTCATTCTATCCTGGGTGTTTTTTGTTCTGTCCTAGGCACCTCAAGTCCACTTTAGGCATGTTTGTTCCAACTCAAGGGCACTTCATTCCACTTCACTCGGGCGCACTCGTGTCAACTCGAGCACCTCGTGCAAGAACTCTCAATATACTTATGCTAAAACTCCCAAAATGTTGCACAATCATTGGAAATCATGCGATGTTCATTTCCTCTTGCGACTCAACTTGTCCAACATGTGGCACTCGTGGGTGCTCAAGCCCAAAGGTGTGACAATGAAAGATTGATATGCATTTTAGAAATAAACAATTGTTCAATGAACATTTTTTTCATCAAAACAAATAAACAATTAATAATATGTAAAAAAAATGTCTATTGAAAATAAGCATCATCATCTATAAAGAAAAATCTTGCCAAAATGATAACAAAGACAACTTTTCCATAACATTTATTTTAAAGATAATATATTTTTCCCTCTCTCTTACTTGCAATTTTTAGTGTTATAATTACCCTACAAAATTTTGAACTAATATTTACCTTATATTAATATACTTGTTCATGTACCTTTTGTGTTTAATGTACATCCTACCCTCACTCTCCTCAATCAACCCCTCCGGATCTAGATCCTCAAGCCTACCCTCTGTTATCTTATGTCTAGACTCCTGAAGTTCTTTGCTCGATCGGTTATACCAAGTCTCATCATCTTGAACCTCATCTGAGATTGCAGATGAAATCCTTCTTGCTTCATCATCATCAAGGTGATCCCCAATCAACTCACCCTCCTCATCATATATGTTGACAAAAAGTCAACATAATATGATATTGAATTTTCAATATCAATCATCTCAAGTCTCCTATAAAGACTTATTTTCAATAGACAAAAATGTCTATTGAAAATAAGCATCATCATCTGTAAAGAAAAATCTTGCCAAAAGGATAACAAGACAACTTTGCCATAACATTTATTTTAAAGATAATATATTTTTCCCTCACTCTTACTTGCAATTTTTAGTGTTATAATTACCCTACAAAATTTTGAACTAATATTTACCTTATATTAATATACTTGTTCATGTACCTTTTGTGTTTAATGTACATCCTACCCTCACTCTCTTCAATCAACCCCCCCGGATCTAGATCCTAAAGCATACCCTCTGTTATTTTACGTCATTTCTAGAGTCTTCTAGAAGCTTGTTTGACGTGTATGAAGCGCCTCCAGATGGTTCATGTATCCCTACCAAAGAGGAACTTATCCCATCAAGAGGGGAGCTATCCCATCCAAAGAGGGGCTTATCCCATTGATGGTGGACCTGAATAACTTCCTCTAGAGCACTATAAATACAGGCATTGGGCCAAAGGGAGGGGAGGTTGAAAGCTGAACATTCCTAAGGGTAGATGCTGCTAGAATTAGGACTTCCTTGTAGAAGCTTGTGAGGAGAGATTACCATCTTTGCTTGTTCTATTTGGAAGTGGGTGAGCTGATCAGAGTAAAGGAGAACTCTTGTGGACCCTGGGAGGGACTTGCACAACACCAAGGCTCAGGTTGTAATGGTTCCTTTTGTTACCTTTTAATACAAATTAGTCCATTCTTCTCAACAATTTGTTATTTATGAGTTGTTTCATATACTCCTTGGTCTATATGTTAAATATGTTTTATTTTATGTGATATTCAGGTGCTATTTAATCGTTTGATTGTTAGTGAATGCAGGTTTCAAAGGGAAGGAGGAGCTCATCCGGATCAACGAAGCTGGACTACTACAATAGCGTTGGGTTACAGGTAGGATCTAAACACTTGATTTCTCATATTGTAAAGGCATATTTAGTGAAGGATTGCTCTTATTTGTCTTGTTTGTCACTAGAAAGTCTTAGGCTTCTAGGGAGGTCGGTTGTGTCCGCACTAACGACTCTTTCCGCATGACAACTATGGTGAAAAGGAAGGAAAGTAATTGGATCGAGTGTTGATTTGGGCACGAAAAAGAAGCAGTGAAAGAGAAATTGTGTCTTGGTCTTGGAGTGGCAAACAGGTCAAGGATCTTGCTCTTGGTATTCGTCAATTAAAGTCTCTATAAGGAGCATAATCTGTTTAGGTTTTCCTCCCAAGTGGGAGAGGTTTTGGCCCTAGCTGATAGCCTATATTCTATGTCTCTTGTCTCTTTATGGTTTATGCATTGGTAGTTGCTTGATGAAGAATAACACTATAATAACATAAGTAAAATAAGATCCTAATCTAAGAAGTAAAAAGCATTCAAAAGCAATTATCAGTAGAAGAAAAATCATTAATTGATATGCCCTAGATTTCTCAACAACTAGGAGATTAGATGAGACAATAGCGATGGAAGGGTGGTTACGTGGGGGGAGCTTTGGGATGGAATTGGAGAAAAAATTAATCAAAACACTCGACGAGTGAACAACACCATCGAGACACCCTGTACACTAGAAAAAAAATTCCACCATGAAGAGAAAACTATATTGAAAAGATTATAGAGATTGGACATAAGATAATTTACTGCATTGTTGTTGACCCACATGTGCTCTATGTCACTGAGTATGAAGCTCATTGCTCCACTAGACAATGTGAATTCTAAAACTGGCATTCCCAACAACCTCTTCCATAAATAGATTTTTAAGCTTTAAAGAAAGGTGGATGTTGTTGGGGTCTAGGCTAGGGGAGCTGGGCCTTCAATTACTGAGTAAAAAATGCTCATGCCATATGCGGCTAGAAATAACCTCCTATATAGCAGAGAAAATTAGGATAGGGAAGGTAATAATGCCCACTGAAAGTGGGGTATGCCATCTTAATGTGCTTGAATGTCGAGGTTGGCAGCATGTGCGAGTGCATGTGGTGAGATGGCCACACCATAACCCCTCTCTAATGTTGGGAGAGGTGTTAGGGTGGCAAGTTTTCCCCCATTCCACTGACTCAATTTCAACATCCCCATTAGGGATCCCATCAATGCATTTTTTTAATACCCATTATGTCTTGTAAATATCCACATCATACTCACCTTTTTGTATAATTCATAGTAAAATGTTACATTCGGATGTGACTCGCTGAAGCTAAGGACATTTAGGTTTGTTGACTACCTCAAGACCAATGTAGATTCTACAATGTTTTAGCAACATGATATTCTTGTTAATCAAATGTGTCTTTTGCAATCCTTGAGAGGAAAATATCAACACCTTCTCTTATATTTTTAATTCCTAAAGTTGTCACGATTTCAAACAAAACGGGTGTCTCTGTTTATTCATATTAGTATCCATTTAGCTTTAAAGATGTCTCTAATTTTGTCACAATTTCAACCAATTTCAAACATAATGAACCCTCTTTATTTGTTCCTTTTTTTTTAGCATGGTGAATTGGTAACTCGTTGGAGTACTCTAGGTGAGTCCTACGATCAAACTTAGTGGCTGCCACTATAACACCAAGAGTATATCCAACAACTTGTAACCTAAATATTCCAAGAATTTATGATTTAGAAAGAGCCAAGACTTTACGAAGGTGAGCGATCCCACTCCATGAGCCTTACGAAAACTAGCCAAGATGTCCCCTTATGGGATTTGAAAATGGGTAAAGGGGATAAAATTTCATTGTACCAACCACCTAGTCGTCCCGTGAGGAGACCTTCTTCTTTATTCATATTAATATCTAATATTTTCAAGGCCTAAATATGTGAACTTTGGATGCAAGTTGAGCACCAAGAGGAAGCATCACATGGAAAATATTTCACATTCTTTAGTCTCCTACCATGATATAGAATGAAAACCTATAATCTAGATCACATCCTTTATTTTGTAGGATATTTAACTTTTATAGTTAAACTATGTAAAAATATAGAGTGCTTATGTGCAAAAATATAAAGATTTATTAATTAAATATGAAAAACTCGCATTTCTGCACAAGAAAACTGACCAAATTATATTTAAAAATTACGTGAGACAATATATGGACCCAAGGATCTATTGTTGGTTGTATTAGAACTAATGTTTTCACAATTAAACATGTTATAATTTTATTCTAATTTTAACATGAAAAAAAATTATAATTATATTTTTTCTTTTACATAATGAGTGTCATGGCCCCAGAGCACTTCCGGAGTTAAGAGGCTTTCAGGTCCTTTGAGCATGCAACACTAGCGAGGTTCATCACAATTATTGTGACCAACTTATGAGTAATTGACTCCCAGAACATGCCTCTAACACTTCTAATTCATGAGTAATATATATTATGTGTGTGAAATCCAACTTTCAATCTTAACACAATTATAATGCTCAACTACAATTCTATGTCCACCACATAGAGTACAAAAATATCACATTAACCTCTATGGTCAAGCGAGACTTTGTGTGACTTCTCCTTCGTTTGGACCTATTCTCAAAATCTTGCATGACTTCTTGTATGAACTTTTCCTTGCTTCGTTTTGGTTTCGTTCTCACTCGTTCAATCGACTACTTATACATTTCCATCATGCCCATGAATAGTTGTTCAGGCAATCGAGCTAACTCATTTTTCCTTGGGCATGTGCACCTGGTCAGTGTCCACTAAAACTCATTCTATCTCAACTCATATGAGGAAACCCAAATTTCGGTTAGTCCAACTTGTTCTGTCTCGGGCGTGGGCATGTTTGTTTCTGTCCTGGGCATGTTTGATTATTTCCTATGTGCCCTAGGTCCACATCGAGAATGATCATTCCAACTCAAGGGAAAATCATTTCACTTCACTCAGGCACACTCATGCTGACTAAAGCACCTTGTGTGATTTCTCTCGTGCTGACTTGAGCACATTGGGAACTCTCAGTCCACTTGTGGAAAATTAAATGTAACACGATTTTTAAAAATCATGTGATGTTTGTTTCATCCTGCAATTCAAGTAATCCAACATGTGGCACTCATGGGTGTTGAAGCCCATAGGCTTGACATCCTTCCACACTAAATATGTTTTCATCCTCAACAAAAAACTTCCCCTGGAAATCCATCCATCACCAAGGTATTTCATCCTTGAGAATACTGCTCATCAAATTAACTTCTCATGCCATTGAACAACCTCCCTGCTACATGAATCATGTGAAGAATGCTCATATATTGACATTTATAAACTCTATGAATCTACAAATTCACCTATAAGAATGCCATGTGTTGGATCCCCTCATGTCATCAACTAATCAGGTAGCTAATATGATCATAGCAATAACCATAAGAACTCACATCACTCAAATAAATGCAAACACCATCACATATCCATGTCATCTTGAACATCTCTACACATACTCATCATCTCAAATTTTCTCATTAGTGAGTACCTTTATGCTGACGGTGTTGGACCCGCCAACATGTTAGGGGATCTCCCTAGTAATAAGTCCCAACTAGACCTCAGACCGTTTGGTGTAAGATTCCTAGCAGTGGGTCATATGGTATCGCCTTGACTGCAGTTGTGCGCAGAGGCAAGTAAGATGTCCCTGTTGGTAGCAAGGGTGTGACATATGCGGCAAGTCAAGGGAGGTGGATGAGTGGTTCTAACACACAGAGGGTGAGGTGAGTGCACCCCTTGGAAACCTGTGAAAGCACGGAGTTAAGAAGGGAACACACGAGCAAAGATGCATCACAACATGGAAGGCAAGTAAGCTAGCAATCCAAAGTGATGGTTAAACCAACAACACATTTCAGTAAGATTCATACATACATATACAGAAAATATCTACACATGCATGCGTAAGCAAACATATACATATATCATTTAGAGTAAACAAGATAGCTGAAATACAATATGACATATGCATGAAACATGTTGGCTCTGTTATATTAAGAAGTGAAAGTTCCAGTCATACAATAAAACCATGACCAACCACTAGTTCCGATAGCGGAACATTACAGTCACTGTCACCTGCTCCTCCAAAGAGATATACTAGCTCTGCACTATGGAGAAGCCAAGGCTCATTACAATACTCTCCAAGCTTTCTCTAACATACTCCTATTGGAAGCTTGGTTGACCAAAATCCTATATAATGAGTTATGAGGGACTATTTACAGCAAAGAGTGGGGTGACCCTTGACATCCCCCTTTGTGACTATTCATCTACCCTCATGACTCTTCAACTATTCTATGAATGTTACATTTAACTATCAACACCTGAACTTCCACTTGGCAAGAAGTTACATACAATCTACACATGTACCCATGTGAGACAAAATGGCTTGAGAAAGCCATGTAAGACATCACTGACATTCGAACCGTTGTGGTGAGACCAACTCTTTGACATCCTTGTGATGGTCGATGGTGGTGAAATGATGGCAAGCTTGGTCGTCCATGATGGTGTCCATGCACTCAATGGTGACATCCTGCTGAAAGCAAACTCTTGCCTCCATTGCATCCAGGTACACCGATATGGCCCCTCTATCCAACTCGTTTGATAGCATGCACATCATTGTCTTGAGTGTGGCTAGACTAGCAAAATATTGATGCATAGTGTCTATGTTGATCTACAAGTGTGTGCTCGTGCGCATCAACTTATCGGAATACATGTTCAGCTCCAGTAGGACTTGCTTCTTGCCTTTGCCTAGGTGAGTGTGCCAAATGGGTGGGATCGCATGCATGTGCACAATGACATGCATGCTTATGAATTCCCTTGCATGCGCTCAATAGCACTACTCACCTTTTCTGCTTCGTGCCAGCTACTGGGATGGATCTATAACTTATACAGGTGCAGTTTCATTCGTCTGTGCATGTTGCACCCCCTACTGTACCTGTTCATTCTGCAACTCATTCTCTCATCTATGCAGCTCCTGTTCTTCCTTGAGTTGTCGCTTCAGCACATGCAACTCCTTCTCTATTTATCTCTCTGCCTTTGCACGATCGTCGTGTCACGTTGTCACCTCATAGCTTCAATCTCCAAAGCTATTTTCATCACAAGTGGATTTTCTTTGAACTCACAGCTTTGCTCCGCCTCTGTGTTGTCAATAACCTTCCTCTTGCATTCGTCGTGTGTGGATGTGCTACCTTCTGCTGCTGCAGATGGTGCTTCTCACTATGATGTTGTTTCCATTTCATCTTGATATACTTGTCCATGAACAACTTGATGTCTTCATAGATAGGCAAGTTCATAGACACTTGATCGACTGCATCCCCAAGTGTGCTCTAAATGGTGTCCTCGACTTTGATCTTCTGGAAGCCATTGTACCTATGCTTCTGAGAGGTAGACGAACACATGTGATACCTAGAGACATAGCAACACTCATGATAAGCAATTTGTCAATCGAAAACCAAAATAAACTAGAGGACTGACATGCAACATACCTATGTGACTTTCTGTGAAGATTGCACAATTTTCACCAGGAGGCTGGGAGATTGACTGCCAAAACTATGGAAGGCACAGTCTCGACTGTTGGGAGGCTGAATGACTATTGGAACTATGTAATGCACATTCCACCCTGGCCTATTGAGGACTGAAACTACGCATTACATAATTTCAATCCGTAGTGACATGCAACCAACAAATTGCATTGTGCAGTTTCTAGGGCCAACAGGACATTGCCTGCAAGAATTACGCAATACAAGCCTAGAGGTCAATGTTGGGCTAGACTTGCACAATTTCTGGAGGGAAGGGAGAGCCTTCTCTTTTGGAAATGCGCAGTGCTAGCTGGGCAAGGCATGGTCTGGGCCAAGGCAGCCCAGACTAGCTGTCGGGTGACTAAAAACATGAGAAGTCTGAATGCATGATGAGATAAGTGTAAACAAGAGTGAATAATCATACATGCAAATAGCAAGTGCATGAGTCAATAAACGAGAAAGCATGCATGTGTGTGAAGCGAGTCGCTGCAATGACAACCGTTCGTGCAAAAACAATGTCATGCATGCGACAACAGTGAGATACAAATGAAAACCAAAACAGTGCTTCTTCAAGCTAACATACATCAAAACGATAGCAATCACTCACTGAAATCACGCAGACAACACTCACACAAAGTGAAACACAAAAAGAGACAGAAATGTCGCGCAAGACATGAAAAGAGGGCTTACCCTGAAATAGTTGAGCTGAATATGCCGACAACTCCTAGATGTAATGTGGGATGTTAGAGCTGCAAAAGGCAAGGAATGAGATATGCAGTGTCCGGTTGATCCGTTTTGATAAAATCGATGTTGTGACATGCATGCCACAAATATAGGAAAAAAGACACTTGGCGAGAGGTTTTTGAAATGATCCTTGCATGTAACCTCCAACTACTAAAAATAGATCCTCGAATCAAGGGATTCGTTTTCACGTTGCCTTGGGAAAAGCAGTCCATGCATGCAAATCAATTTTTCTTGGTCCCGAGGGTACCAGTCAACCTAAAGGCACATGCATCGGTCTGTGAGCCTGGGATGAAAATCTGTGTAGTTTCTGGGCTGAGCAGAGATGGTTGTCCCAGAGGGATTGCATAATTTGTGGGAGAAACAGGTGATTGTCTCCCACGATTGCACAATTTCTGGGTTGAGCAATCCTCTGTCAAACTGCAAAATTTTCTCAAGGAAGCCTTTCTGACTATATTGCGCAATTTCTGAGCCTAGTAGGCTGCCTGGCTGGATTTGTGAAATTTTTGCTAGCTGCTGGGTTGGTTGTCCCAGAGGGATTGCACAATTTCTGGGAGTAGTAGGTGACTTCTTCTTAGAATTTCACAATTGCTGGGTTGAGAAATTGTCCTGGGATGAATTGTGCAATTTTTGAGAGGAAGGATGTCAGGAAGAATTGCACAATTCTAGAGCCTGGCTAGGTTTATGCAATTTATGGAGGGAAGGCTAGTTCCCCTCTAGAATTACACAATTCTTAGAGGGAGCTGCTCAACCAGCAAATGACACTAAGTCTGGAAAGAAGCTTGTGAAGGAGGTGGAACAAACTTACATGCACAGGCTGACAAGACTCTCTGAAACAGCTGAAGCCTATGTGCTTAACAATGCAAGACATGTTGCAGAGGATTTTTGGTAGGGAGGCTCCAAAACGAAGCTAAGGAAAAATTTTGGAGGGTGCTTGTAGCCGCTACAACACTAGGTGACACACTGGTAAAAATCCAGCTCTCTGAATGGAACTTGTTCGTGAAAATCAAGTCTAACACCTCCGTAAGTATTATTCAGTTCTCTGTTTGTCTTGGTTTCCACACTTGCTTGATTGTAAGATGTAGCATCTACTAAGCTCTTGGTCGGTCAACACACATTCCAAGCTAAGCCAACGTAGTTGTTTCGATTGGGGATGAGGGGTATATTGATGCACAACATTTATGGTCATCAGAGTTTAGGTTTTCATCTCTGGTGTTGCTCCCTGCCAGTAGGCCTAGACAATACCCCGGCGGAGTCATGGAGGAACACAAGCATCGCTCCACTACCAGCGAACCTGGTCAGGACCCCCGCAGAGTTACTTGTATCACCTCTCTACGCAGGAAGCCTTTCTCTTCTTTCACCTTATTCACTTTCCTTTTTTTTTCTTTTCTCACATTTTCATTTTTTTCATTTTTTCATAACTGTGCATAACACACATTCATTTCAGAGGTGGAAGAGGGATCTCGACTTATTGAGAGTAGAAGAGGTTGTTCCTTCAGAGAAGTAGTTTATATATACCTCTAATGTGCTTATTAAGGTTTTCCCCCTTACCTTACTCTACTTGAATGAGCGGACAAGGATTAACCTAAAAACAACTGACTAGAGTAGGCGATACTAGTTTGCGCACAAGCGTTGTGTTTTCACCAAGGTTCACTTCGAACATTACGTATTTTCCATTGATGTATCATGGACTGAAAGCAACAAGTTCTTAATGGGAGAGTGGACAATAGATAACCAAATGTTAATAATTGTACAAGTCCTCTTGTACTTTACCCAGGCTTGTTTCAAGAGTCACACACGGTCCATGCGAAACTAACCTACGAATGAAAAAAAGCAAAAAAAAAAATGCAAAGCAAGAAGTAGAAGCAAATGCATATGCAAGGCGAGTAAGCAAATAAACAAGAAAGCAAGCAAACACACAAAGAAAGAAGCAAGCATGCATGCAAGCAAACAACTCAAAGCAAATATTACTCCTACTCCTAAGCTAACATTGCATGGATCGTCTCACGTGAAGTGATACTTCCAATGCAACCATTGACAAATTGGTCGACCCATGTTGGTGAAGGCATGGTTCGCAAACATCACAGTTGTGAAAATCAGCAAGCATGAAAGATATAATGATTAATATGTACACACTCCGAGCTTACAAGCATCCATAGAACAAAAATGAGTGAAAGCGCATGACATGCACTCTATTGACTTTCCATGGTGTTGTGCTACACTACGTGTAGATATCGAGTGTATGCATTCTCTTGACTGTGACATGTAAGAAAACGTGAGAAAGGCAGACAACTTATGTTGCGCAAGTGTGCTTGCCATGTAAGATTCCTCCAATTCAAGAGCGATGGGGTCATGTAGTTCGAGTGGAGGAAGTGAAATTTGGGTGTTTGGTTGATCTTCAATGCAAAGAAGAGAGTAATGAGGAGCCTTATGTGTTTCAACAATTTCCTAATCAGGAGCGAAACCAACCTCAGGACAACGAGGGTCTGACATAACCACTAGCTCAGGCTGAAGTGCCTCGACAATCTATGGGGTTTTGACTTCATCGACAGATAGATCAACATAGACCGGTGGCTTAGATGGATTAAAAATGAGTGAATGAACATCACGATCAGATGAAGAAGTAGAGAGATCACGACAACCAAGATCAGAAAATCCAGGATATTCATCGGCATCCTCATGATTAGATGAATCATGCAGAGGGGTAGATGAGAAGCAAGGATGTTCACCCTATGTGTTTTTTAGAAATGACAGATGACAGATTGGATGAGTTTTTAGAGGAAAACGTGTCCTCTCCACAATGTAATGACAGACTGACATCTGACGTGTCTTGTGAATGATCAGAAGTAGAAACATCTAGAAATGAGTTTTCACAGGGGAAATCAATAGTGGTAGAATCACAAGGGATGTCAGGATAGAGCAGGTGAGGCATGGATGGAAGGGAGTCATCCTTCACCGCGGGTTCTTCTTTAGATTCCCATACACACTCATCATGAATGATGGCGTAGGTTGGCTGCATAACACCAACTCCGTCGGCAACTTGATCCTCATTCATAGCAGGTGAGGAGTCCAGAATGGAAGAACACAAGACAGTACAATCCAAAGGATCAACAGAATGCGGGGATGGAGGTTGAGGGAACGAATCCACGTGACAACTAGTAGGCTTGCAAGCCAAATCTGCACAGATATCAAGATCAGGTGGGGTGGGAGGATGTGATAGTTCAATAGATGTGTGTGAATAATCTCCCACGTCACTCTACAATGGTGGAGTTGTTTGATGATGTGAAGGTGGACAGTCACTTGTTATAGCAACTATGCCTACCTGTGATTTTGTAGCTCCATCACTGAAGTGTGTTGAGCGGGATTCGAATGATTTCAAGAATTGCAGATTTTCAGATATGTAAAGAAGATACTCAAATATTCCATTGAGAAATTCCCAATTAATTTCATCTTCGGGAAATCGGTATGCAAGATTACAAAAGCGTGTGTGAAACTGTTCAACGGATTCATCGGCTGCTTTTCATAATTCCAAAATTTATTTTTCAATTGCTTTACAGTTAAAGTGATTGAAAACATTGTCTATCTCTGTGACCAAATGAGCAAGAGAATGAATATATTTTTCAAGCAATGTGGCACATCAGTGCAATGGGTGCTCTCGAAACGTGTAGACGAACAACGCATAGGTTAGGTATTCTTCAAATATTCCATGTTTTTGCATGAGCCTACAACACTGATCGCATGCCTAACTGAAGATACGTAGCCTCTGCCATCGTATGTTTTATGTGACAAGTTATTTGAGATCTTTTCAGAGATAATGAAGTAATTTCCATAAGACATACACTCCGGAAGAGAAACATTGTAGTTAGTCATGATAGATATGCAGAGATTCAAAATAGATGTTAGGACTCAGCTTTTCATCTGGCCCTCCTTCTAGCCCCAAAATGTTGACGATATTGTACCCGTCAACATGTCAGGGGATCTCCCTGGTAAGAAGTCCCAACTAGACCTTAGACCATTTGGTGTAGGAGTCCCAGCAATGGGTCGTATGTTATCACCTTGACCATGGTTGTGGGTAGAGTAAAGTAAGATGTCCCTGTTGGTAGCAAGGGTGTGACATATGTGGCAAGTCAAGGAAGGTGCATGAGTGGCTCTAACACACGAAGGGTGATGTGAGTGCTCCCCTGGGAAACCTGTGAAAGCACAGAGTTAAGAAGGGAACACACGAGCAAAGATGCATCACAACATGGAAGGAAAGTAAGCTAGCAATACAAAGTGATGGTTAAACCAACAACACATTTTAGTAAGATTCATACATACATATATAGAAAATAGCTACACATGCATGCGTAAGCAAACAAATACATATATCATTTAGAGTAAACAAGATAGCTAAAATACAATACGACATATGCATGAAATGTGTTGGCTCTGTTATATTAAGAAGTGAAAGTTCCAGTCATACAATACAACCATGACCAACCACTAGTTCCGACAGCGGAACATTACAGTCACTGCTGCCTACTCCTCCAAAGAGATATACTAGCTCTGCACAGTGGAGAATCCAAGGCTCGTTACAATACTCTCCAAGCTTTCTCTAAGATACTCCTATCGGAAGCTTGGCTAACCAAAAGCCTATACAATGAGTTATGAGGGACTATTTATAGCAAAGAGTGGGGTGACCCTTGACATCCCCCTTTGTGACCATTCATCTACCCTCATGACTCTTCAACTACTCTATGACTATTGTGTTCAACTATCGACACTTGAAATTCCACTTGACAAGAAATTACATACAATCTGCACATGTACCCATGTGAGACAAAATGGCTTGAGCAAACCATGCAAGACATCACTAGCACTCAGACCATTGTGATGAGACAAACTCTTTGACATCCTTGTGATGGTCAATGGTGGCGAACTGATGCCAAGCTTGGTCGTCTGTGATGGTGTCCTTGTGCTTAATGGTGACATCATGTTGAAAGCGAACTCTTGCCTCCGTTGCATCTGGTACACTGATATGGCCCCTCTGTCCAACTTGTTTGATAGCATGTGCATCATTGTCTTGAGTGTGGCTGGACCAGAAACATACTAATGCATAGTGTCTATGTTGATCTCTAAGTGTGTGCTGGTGACCATGTGCATCAACTTGTTGGAATACATGTTCAGCTCCAGCCAGACTTGATTCTTGCCTTCGCCTCGGTGAGTGTGCCAAATGGGTGGGATCACATGCATGTGCACAATGACATGCATGCTACTGAATTCCCTTGCATGCGCTCAACATCATTGCTCACTTTGTCTTCTCCATGCCAGCTACTGGGATGGATCTATAACTTGTACAGGGGTAGTTTCATCCGTCTGTGCATGTTGCCCCCCCTGATGTACCTATTCATGCTGCAACTCATCCTCTCATCTGTGCATCTCCTACTCTTCCTTGATTTTATGCTTCATCACATGTAACTCCTTCTTTGTTTCTCTCTCTGCCTTAGCGCGATCTTCGTGTCGCGTTGTCACCTCATAGCTTCAATCTCCAAAGCTACTTTCGTCACGAGTGGATTTTCTTTGAACTCACAACTTTGCTCCACCTCTGTGTTGTCAACAACTTTCCTCTTGCATTCGTCGCGTACAGGTGTGCTACCTTCTGCTGCTGCTAATGGTGCTTCTTGCTATGACATTGTTTCCATTTCATCTTGATATCCTTGTACATGAACAACTTGATGTCTTCATAGATAGGCAAGTTCATAGGCACTTGATCGACTACATCCCCAAGTGTGCTCTAAACAATGTCTTCGACTCTGCTCTCCTAGAAGCCATTGTACCTGTGCTGCTGAGAGGAAAAAGAACACCTGTGATACCTAGAGACATAGAAACACTCATGACAAGCAATCTGTCAGTTGAAAACCAAAACAAACTAGAGGACTGACATGCAACATACCTATGTGACTATCTGTAAACATTGCACAATTTTCACCAGGAGGCTGGGAGATTGACTGCCAAAAACTGCGCAAGGCAAAGTCTGGGCTGTCAAGAGGCTGATTGACTGCTGGAACCGCGCAATGAATAGTCTAGCTTGGCCTGATGAGGACCAAAACTGCGCAATGTGCAATTTCAATCAACAGTGACATGCAACCAGTAAACTGCATTGCGTAGTTTCTGGGGCCAGCAGGAAACTACCTCCAAGAATTGTGGAATTCAATCCTGAAGGTGAGTGCTGGGAAATACTTGCGCAATTTATGGAGGGAAGGCAGAGCCTTCGCTTTTGAAAATATGGAGTGCTAGCTGGGCAAGGCACAGTGCGGGCCAAGGCAACCGAGATCGGCCAACGGGCGACTGCAAACATGAGAAGTTTGAATGCATGATGAGATGAGTGCAAACAAGAGTGAATGATCATACATGCAAACAACAAGTGCAGGATTCAGAAAATGGGAAAGCATGCATGTGTGTGAAGCGAGTCACTGCAATGACGACGTCCATGAAAAAACAATGTCATGCATGCGATAGCAGTGAGATGCAAACAAAAAATGAAAAAATGCTTCTACAAGCTAAAATACATCAAAATGACAACAAGCACTCACTGAAATCAAGTAGAAAACACTCACACAGATCGAAACATAAAAGCGACAGAAACACTGCGCAAGACATGGAAAGCGGACTTACCCTGAAATCACTAAGTTGAATGTGTCGACGACTCCTAGATGTAATGTGGGATGCCATAGCTGCAAGGTCAAGGTGAGGAATGAGCTCTGTAGCATCTAGTTGATGAGTTTTGATAAAATTGAGGTTGTGATGTGCATGCCACAAATCTAGGAAAAGCGACACTTGGTGGGAGGTTTCTGAAAATGATCCTTGCATGTAAACTCCCGCTACTAAAAATAGATCCCTAAATCAAGGGATTCTTTTGCATGCTACCTTGGGAAAAGCAGTCCATGCATGCAAATCAGTTTTGCTTAGTCCCAGAGGGAATTGGTCAACCTGAAGGCGCATTCATCAGTTTGCGAGCTTGGGATGAAAATTTGTGCAGTTTCTAGGCTGAGCAGAGATGGTTGTCCCAAAAGGATTACACAATTTCTGGGAGGAACATGTGATTGTCTCCCAGGATTGTGCAATTTTTGGGCTGAGCAGTTGTCCTGGTTCAAACTACACAATTTTCTCAGGGAAGAATGTCTGATTGTATTGCACAATTTCTGAACCCAGTAGGATGCCTAGTTGGATTTGCGTAAGTTCTTATAGCTGTTGGGCTGGCTGTCCCAAAGGGATTGTGTAATTTCTAGGAGCAGCAGGTGACTACTACCTAGAATTGTGCAATTTCTGGGCTGAGCAGCTGTCCTAGGATGAATTGCGCAAATTTTGAGAGGAAAACTATCAGGAAGAATTGTGCAATTCTGGAGCCTAGCTTGGTGTCTAGCTGGGTTTGCACAATTTATGGAGGGAAGGTTGGTTCCCCTCCAGAATTGCGCAATTCCCAGAGAGAGCTTCTCAACCGGCAACTGACACTAAGTCTAGAAAAACGCCTGTGAAGGAGGTGGAACAAACTTGCATGCACATGATGACAAGATTCTATGAAATAGATGAAGCCTATGTGCTTGATGATGCAATACATGTTGCTGAGGATGGTTGGTAGGGAGGCTCCAAAACGAAGCTAAGGAAAAATTTTGGAGGGTGCTTGTAGCTACTACAACACTTTTCTAGGAACTCCACCACCAAGATCACAACTAGGGTGGTACCTTTTCCTTTATCAACATCCTGATCTTTCCCTTTTTTCTTCCCATTTGCATGGAAATCAAAAAGCTTATTTTTTGTAGTGATAGCCTCTGCAAGTGTATATACGTTCTTCCTTATCGCCCCTATCTGTCCCGGGCATGGTTATAATCCCACCATGGAGTTAAGTAGTCTATCTCCATTAGACATATCCTTGGTCTCCAAAATGAGACCCAAGTACTCATGAATGTAAGCATGTATGCTACCAATATGCCTCAAACAACTCAACTTAGTCCTCACATTCCAAGTTTGATACCTTGGTCCAAGTTGTGTGTACAAAGCTTCTTTCATCTCTTCCCATGTAGTGATGTCATCCTGGATGTGACTAGCAATAGCTTCACATTACTAGTCAAATACGTAGCAACAACTCTAACCTTGTCCTCCTATAAGCATGTTCCCAATTGTCCAAGATATTACTCTACATCCCAACATAAATTTCCAATCACCTCAGCACATCTAGTACCATAATACAATATTAGTTCCTTCTCCTTCAAATTTACTGAAGTAACAGATAAAAAATACCCATCTCCTTTCTTCAATACAACAATCACCTCTAACTGCTCACGGACCAATAACACAATATCACCAACCCGCATCTCTAACTAATCCAATATTCGACCCTCAACATGATTCTGCTATGCATTCAAGGAAACCTTTTCAAGTTTCTTAATAGCTTGAAGAAACATACCACTCATGGATCCCATTTGCTTCTTTATCTCATTGGTGTTCTTTCCATATGTCTCCATGGAATCCATCAACCGATCCATGCGTTCTTTTAAGGAAGTAAACCTTCTACTACCGTTAATTGTGAGATTAGGCTTAGTGAATGCCATGGTGGACCATTATATATGTGCAGGAGCTCTGATACCACCTCTCACTCCCCTAGAGTGCTCCTTGATTTATGACATGTCGAGGCCCTCTGAGCATCTGGCAGCTATGAGGTTCCTCACAATCGATGTCACCAACTTATGAGTAATCGACTCCTGAACTATGCCTCTAGTGCGTATACTTCTTATTCACATATAAAATATATTATGTGTGTGGAATCCAACATTCAATATTAACACATATATAATGCTCAACTACACTTTTATGTCCACCACATAAAGTCCACAAATATTACATTAACATCATGTTACAATATAACATCGCATTCATAGAATACATAATTGCTTCAAAATAAATCATACAAAATATACAAGAATGGGACCCTCAATTCTACCTTCAATTATATATAAATGTTTTCAATTACAATGTTGCAACTTACAAAACCTAATCCCTTGACATTTCCCCAAATTACAACAGAAAGCGGTCCCTTGGCTCTTCAAACCAAGTCCCAAAAAAACCATAAAGAAAGACACTCCCCTAGTTCAAGACTTCTCTTGCACGACTCAGTCGTGCCTGGCTGTCCACTTGGTTTGGCTTCCCAACAAATCACACAATTCCTCTCATCTTGCATGACTCCTTACTCCACCTCCAAAATAGAGCAAGACTCCGTGTTGTCGATCCTTTGTTTAGACGTGTTCCTGTTGAAGCCCCGAAAATCGGGTCTACAACAAGGGGGATACCCACCCGGTCCAGACCTTGGTTAGCAGCTCCTTTTCCGTTTGGTATAGTGGGTCCGACTGGGGATATGGGACCAGTTTCCCAATTTATGTGTGTGTGTGTGTGGAGAATTGATATTTCTTTTCTAACGGTTTCTAAATGGAATGCCTTTACTCTAACTCTAATCTAATAACATGCAATTGTATTCTAATAAACAGAAACATCTAATTCTACACTAACCCGGGGTGTAATCCTTCCGTTATGCGATCTAAAATGATTTCAAATAACAATTGGTAATAAAGATCATTCAACTGTTATGAGAAAAGAATTCAATAGAGATGAACCACTTCGTATAAAAAGTTAGACGAAACAGTTGTGAAAAACATATCGCATAATAAGCTACTCATATATTAAGCATAAATAAATAGCTATCACCGTACAGAAGTGCCAAATGATAACTCAAGCATTCACGCATCAATATATAAACAACTAAACATAAATATCACTTTAACACAAAGGCAGAAATAGTTAAGAGATAAAAGTATGATCTATAACTAGTCCTACTCATGTGCTTCAAGCGATAATGATTTATCTCTCCTTAATCCAACATCCACTAAGAGTACAAAAGTGCAACATCAATAGCAGATATTAAAAGCAGATATCAATAAACCCTGTTCGATTCATTCATCAAAACCTCCTCAGAGGGTACAAAAGTGCATGTTCTGGGGATAAGTTTTTGACAAATTTCAGGACCCTTCTCTAAATGCATGAGAAGGGTTTAAATACTACTAACTAAATCTAAAAATAACTTATTACAAAAATGTAGGATACGGTTTAAATGATCGTCCTCATTTTAGCAAAAATAAAGCAAAATTAATACTAATATTGAATCTAAAATTAAAAATACTAACTAACTATTCCTGTATCTGCTCCTTGAAATCGCACGCGTTTAGCATTTGTTTGAGAAGAGTCGGCTGGCCGACTTCCGATTTTAGCTGTGCTGTGAAAACAGAATCGGTAAGAGTTGGCGCCATCTTCTCGGTAGAATTGATGATACACTTGAGAGTCATGCACTAGCTGTGTGGTTTTACCAAGTATGCCCAGTAAGAATCCAAATTCAACTTAGTTAATCTTTTGATTGATTCTGCCTTTTCTTGAGCCTTTTGTCTCCAGCCTGTTTGCAGTTGCTGTACTTTCGGTAGATACCCTGGAGTGGTTTCTGACATCATATTTGCCCTGTGCAAATTTTCATTTATGTAGTCAATAACATTGTTTGCTGTTGTGGCTGCTTCTTCTGTTGCTTGCTCTGCTTTCCTGATTTGTGCGTCCCATTTGTTAAAGAGAATTTCTTTGTGATTGTCATTGATTATTGGTGCGCCTGCTCTTTTCCCCTCCTCTGTTTCTTGCCAAGCCAAATATTCAGTAACTCATTTATCAATTAAATCATAATCATGTCGTGAGTCCATGACTTGATTAGTGATTTTATCGCTTATTTCACAATAAGAGTTCCACTGTGATATTTTTTGGCACAATGCTTCCTGTTGCTGTAGTAGTTGATCATTTAAGGAAATGGATTCTGTAATGAATTCTGTGAGATTAGGATCATCCTTGTCCACCTCTTGCATATCCTGTAACTATTTTTCTCTTTCAACCAAACTGCTCTGGTAACCTATCTGCATTTGTTGGAAGTCTTGTTGTAATCTTTCAAGCTGTTTCTGTGCTTTGTTGTTGGTGTTGGCTTGTTGCAATTGTTGCTGCAAAACCTGTATTTGATCTTCCTTCTCTTTCAGTAGTTGATGTACCTCAGATGCTTTATCAATGGTTGCAGAGGCATATGCTCCTGCGATCTGAGACAATTTGGTGAGATTTTCAGTGGGATCGGTGGTAGGATCTTGCCATAGGATGTCTAATTGCTCTGCATCATGAGAGAGCATGTTTTCCAATTTTCTTCTTTTTTTTGTCTTCTCACTATTGCCTTGTGTTGTGGACTATAAAATACATCAAGAGGAGGAATTTCCTCTATTTTGAGCATAAGTTCAGAGGATGGGGTAATGGAAATATGTTCCATGTCTGAGACATTGCTAATTGTTCCTGTGACCATACTTTTTGTTGCCTGTACATCACTTACAGGTGTCTTTGTGCTTTGTCCCTCAATATTGATTATATCATTGAATGTCTCCCATTCTTCTCAGTTTTGACTGATGGTGGCTGGACGATGAGAGGGGGAGGATCTAACTGTGAAGAGGTCAAAACCTGTTGCTGTGGAAGTTCTTTTGACTGGGCAGTATCCTTTACTGACCCTTCGCTTTTATCATGGTCACTTTCGGATCTTTTAGAATGTTCAGATGTTTCTTTCCCGGACTTAGATTTAGATCTGTCTGTGCCTAAACTTCTACTGAGACTGATACTCGGAGTTGGTTCCCTTACGGGTTCCAAGCATAGTTTTTCCAAGGGGATACTAGCTAACCTCCTTTCCCTGTATATCTTGAACTCTTGAAATTCTGTTGGAGGGAATCACATTTGGGCCAAATGCAGAATTTCTTCAAGTGTGCTTTTCTGTTGGAATATGTCATCAAAAAGATCATCTTCTCCAGAAAACACCTTTATTTTGAGTGCAGTAGTGAAATTCTTAGCAATATCATAAGGGTCGAACGGTCTTCCCGGAAATTTGAACAATTATAGACATGTTATGTTGTTTACTTATTTGAATGCATGGCCTACATCAAATAGTGAAAAGGCCCCACAGGCCACAGGAAATTGTGGCCAAATAGCCTTCTTTTTGTCTTTCAAATCTTTAGTTAAACCTCCTTCTCCGCAGGTTTGATAAGCAATTTCTCGTGCCATGAGTTTATCAGGAACATATAAAGGTAAGACGTGAGGGGAAGCGAGACTTCCGAATACCCTAACATATGTAAACAATTCTTCTCTGAACCATCTCGTGACAGGGAGTATATCTACCTCTGCTTCAGGAGAAAATCTTGGAGCATCTTTATCATATAACACTTTGTACATGGGCAGCATGATTCCATGACAAATCTTGTAGAAATACGGAGTGAACTTAGAGTCCCACAATTCTTTATGATAGATATGAATGGGTAAGGGGTCTTGAGTCGTCCATTTCCAACCCATCAAAGGAAACTTGGAAACATAACAGATCGCATCCATTACATACGTAGATAAGTAGAAAGGGGGATAAATTCTCGGAGAAACAGTTCTTTTAGACCGGTAATTTACAATGGCTGTGGCTAAGTTATCAGACAATAATTTAGCCCAATCCAAAATAGTAGCATTAGTGGCGGCATCGAATAATGGTAGCCATTCAGATGAAAATTTGTTAATGTCTGGCTTTCCAAAAAGTCTACAGAGCATGGCAGCAGCAAAGCAATATGGGGAGGTGAGAGAACTAGTACTATACATACCATGTTTATCCTTTTTTAGCGGTTCGTCCCTCCTCGACCAGTCTTTGGTACATTTTCCAGTTCTTGATTTTCTTTTGCAAACTTCTCCATGAACTGTTTGTTATAAGTCGCCTGTGGCTCTGGTAAATGATACATGAGCCTCAAATCTTGTGAAGCGAATGAGCCAATGAGTCCTTGACCCTGAGTCTTAAACTGTCTATTTCTTATATCAACGTTGTCCGGTATCCATTCAACCATGTCCGTATATGGAAGAATTTTGGGCCTCACCGCTATTCGGTGTAAGAATGAACAAGCTAGCTTTGTAATGGATGCCTTAGAAGAACCATGTGAGCCTGCAGTAGCCGCAACTTCCATCACTTTGGGATTCTCTTCCTCAAGTAGACTATACATGCCTTCCCAAGTAGCAATACCAGCGTCTCTGTTACAGGCAGTGTCTGTATACAAGGGTGCCATTTCTTTGTCTTCGGAGCTTGGAGCTTTGCCTTTCTTTCCCATAATGTCCTGAATACTGCTTTGTATATTTCTCTGTTCTTTGTTCCTGTAGTTTACAAGTGAAGTGAGAATAATGATAAGGAAAGGTGATGGGAAAGTTTTAAATGCTGAAGACATATAAAATACACCACCTTACGTGAAATGACTTTTCGATAAGCACAAAACCATATTCCATTAATGACTGGCAACTAACTCATTAATTAGCATTAAAGCGCATAACCAGGTCTCGGTTTATGGAAAATATTTTTTCGAACCACGAGCCCGAAAGATCTGCGATGAAATGATTTTGCGATTTGCTTCGCAATATCGCAGATCGCAACATCGCAAGATCGCTATATCGCAATATCGCTGGATCGCAGCATGTGTCAATCATTCGTTAATCTGTTTTCCACGAAATGTGATTTGCGATATGCACCATCGCATATCGGCAGTTTGAGGTTTTTCAGCGTAAGTGATTTTTGAGGCATGCGATGTGATAAATGTTTTTTAAATGTGTAGCTTCGCATCGCGATCTCGCAATCTTAGACTCTTGCTTGTAAGGAGGTATCCATTATCTTTTTGCGATGCGATATTTCTTAAGGCATGATTTTATCCTACCTTACCATAAAACTTAAGCTTTTTAGACTTTTCAAGGATATTCTTCTAAGCTTATGATGGTAAGTTTTATTGAAAAAGGAAATTCAAGCACTAATTGATTTTTTAAATTTTTGACTAAGGGCCCCCGCTTATTTAGTGTTAGTAATAACACTAAATAAGAAGGGGGGTTGTTGCTAGCCACAACAGTTCCCAAACTCTTGCATAACTTCTTGTGTGAACTTTCCCTTTCTCTCACTCTTTCCATCGACTATTTATATGTTTCCATCGTGCACACGAATGATCATTTAGGAAATCATGTTGACTCATTCCATCTTCGGCATGGGCACTCATGTGGTCTCAACCAACGCTTATTCTATCTCAACTCATGTGAGAAACCCAAAATTTATATTAGGTTGACTCATTTTGTCTCAAGCATGGGCGCTCGTGTAGTCGCGACTGACTTGTTCTAACACTTGGGTGCATTCATTTGGGCGCACTCATTCCACCTCAAACAAACATGTTCATTCCATCCTGGGTGTTTTTTGTTCTGTCCTAGGCACCTCGAGTCTACTTTAGGCATGGTTGTTCCAACTCAAGGGCACTTCATTCCACTTCACTCGGGCGCACTCATGTCAACTCGAGCACCTCGTGTAAGCACTCTTAATATACTTGTGCTAAAACTCCCAAAATGTTGCACAATCGTTGGAAATCATGCGACGTTCATTTCCTCTTGCGACTCAACTTGTCCAACATGTGGCACTCGTGGGTGCTCAAGCCCAAATGTGTGACAATGAAAGATTGATATGCATTTTAGAAATAAACAATTGTTCAATGAACATTTTTTTCATCAAAACAAATAAAAAATTAATAATATGTAAAAAAAAATGTCTATTGAAAATAATCATCATCATCTATAAAGAAAAATCTTGCCAAAAATATAACAAAGACAACTTTGCCATAACATTTATTTTAAAGATAATATATTTTTCCCTCTCTCTTACTTGCAATTTTTAGTGTTATAATTACCCTACAAAATTTTGAACTAATATTTACCTTATATTAATATACTTGTTCATGTACCTTTTGTGTTTAATGTACATCCTACCCTCACTCTCCTCAATCAACCCCTCCGGATCTAGATCCTCAAGCCTACCCTCTATTATCTTACATCTAGACTCCTGAAGCTCTTTGCTCAATCGCTTATACCAAGTCTCATCATCCTGAACCTCATATCAGATCGCAGATGAAATCCTTCTCACTCCATCATCATCAAGGTGATCCCCAATCAACTCACCCTCCTCATCATATATGTTGACAAAAAGTCAACATAATATGATTTTGAAGTTTCAATATCAATCATCTCAAGTCTCCTATAAAGACTCAGTCATCATCACTGTATATTATAAAATAGTATAATCCACACAGTCCAACCTCCTAATAATCATTAACAAGTTGTCTCTCCTCCACACAGATAACTTTCATCCTAGCACTTCCACTTAAAATGGTAGCATAGTTGGAATAATCACACACTCCACTCCTGAAAGAATGAGCAATCACTCCAAATGTGGCACATACACAACTCTCTCCAGTCAAAAACTCCTATCAAAACAAACCTCATAGTCATCCAACTAAATGTTGGTGAAGTCAAGCTTCCCACTCCAACATTTGATCTTCATATGATCATCCCAAGAAATCTCATATCCTTAGAGTTCACTACCTTGAAGGAAATATGGATTGGAATAACTTGCAAACTCAATCTCCTCGCTACATTCTCCCTTAAGAAGTTGTGAGTAGCGCCACTATCTATCAAAGCAATCTGCTAACTTCCACCTACACATATACTCATGTAGTTCAGTTAGTTCCTGTTTGATCTTGCTTTGTAGTAGCCTCTTTTGAAGAAGTTTCACCCAAAACTTTCATCACTCCTATAGATAGCTTCTTTTCCTATTGCATCGCAGATAAATTTTCTTTCAACAGACAATTATTTGTCATATGATTTTCTCCACACATCCAACATGAAAGATACTTTTACCCTTCCCCAAACTGGTCTACTTTGGTCCATCTTCCTTTGAAGAATTCCCTTTCTCTTTGTTTGTCCTCTTATTACCTTTATCACCACCCCGATCTTTCCCTTTTGTCTTCAAATTTGTACGAAAACCAACAACAATCTCCTTTTCCCTAGTCCTCCACCATAGCTTCACATTCCATTTTAAATATGTAGCAACAACATTAACCTTGTCCTCCTCTAGGCATGTTCCCAGTTTACCAAGATTATGTGCCACGTCCTAATAGAAATTGCTAGTCACCGTAACACATCTGGTATAGTAATACAATCTCAGTTCCTTCACCTTCACCTTTACTGAAGTAATGAATAAACCCTGCCCATTTGTTTTCTTCAATATGCAATCGTCTATGATTTCTCACGGACCACTGACAGAAGATGACCAACCTGCATATCTAACTAATCCAATATTCAACCCTCAACCTGATTCTTCTCTACATTCAAGGCAACCTTTTCAAGTTCCTTAATACCTTTAAGAAACACACCACTCATGGATCCCATTTTCTCGTTTATCTCATCAACATTCTTTGCATACACCCCCATGTAATCCATCAACTAATCCATGAATTCTTCTAAGGAAGTCAACCTTCTACTGTCCTTAATGATAAACTCAAATTTAGTGAATTCCATAGCGTACCCTTCTTTATGTGTGGTAGCTTTGATACCACCTCTTAAGCCCCTAGAGTGCTCCTCAAGTTAAGACACATCGAGGCCCTTTGAGTGTGCGACACTGGGAAGGTTCCTCATAATGGATGTGACCAACTTATGAGTACTTAACTCCTGAACTATGCCTATAGAACTTATACTTCTTATTCAGGGATAAGATATATTATGTGTGTGAAATCAAACATTCAATCTTAACACAAGTATAATGCTCAACTACAGTTTTATGTCCACCACATAGAGTCCAAAAATATCACATTAACATCATGCTACAATATAACATCATATTCATACTATACAAAATTTCTTCAAAATAAAGTACACCACATATATAAGAATGGAACCCTCGGTCCAACCATCATTTATATATAAATGTCTTCAATTACGATGCTGCAACTTATAAAATCTAGGCCCTTGACACTTCTCCAAATTACAACAGAAAATAGTCCCTTGGCTCTCCAAACCAAGTCCCAAGAAAACTACAAATAAGGGCACTCCCCCGGTTCAAGACGACAAGCCTTATTTACCATGCTATCGATCCATAAATGCACGAGGGCAGTATATGCCCACCGCTGGATTGAAATGGATAATGTACTTGTTTCGATCCATTGGTGGGCATGTACTGCCCCCGCGCATTTATGGATCAATAGCATGGTAAATAAGGCTTGTCATTTAAGACTTCTCTTGCACGATTTGAGCGTGTCAGTTGTCCACTTGGTTCGGTTGTCCAACAACATGCACGACTCCTCTTAGCTTGCATGACTCCTTACTCCACCTCCACAATAGAGTGAGACTCTATGTCACCACTCCTTTGTTTGGAATTGTTCCCAAACTCCTGCACATCTTCTTTTGCGGACTCGTCCTTGCTTCGCTCTCATTTCATTATCACTTGTTCCATCAACTACTTATATGTTTCCATCATGAAAATGAATAATCGTTCGAGCAATAGGGTAGACTTGTTCCATCTTGGGCATGGGTGCTCGTTCGGTCTCGACTGGCGCTCGTTCGTTCTTAGCTCGTGCGAGAAACCCCAAATTTCTATCAGGTTGACTCATTATGCCTTGGGCGTGGGCGCTCGTGCAGTCTTGACCAGCTTGTTCCAAATCTTAGGTGCATTCATTCGGGCATGCTCAGTCCAACTTGGGTACATTCGAGCGAGCATGCTTTTTCCATCTTGGGTGCATTTTCTTCCATCATGGGTGCCCTAGATCCACTTTGGGCGCGGTTGTGCCAACTGAAAGGTGCCTCATTACACTTCATTTGGGCGTGCTCGTGCCGACTTGAGCACCTCGTGCACACACTCTTGATCCACTTGTGCTAAAACTCCCAAAATGTTGCACAATTGCCACAAGTAATGTGATGCCCATTTTGTCGCGTGACTCGATTCGTCCAACATGTGGCGCTCATCAACACTCAAGCCTAGAGGCGTGACAATGCGAGATATAGAAACATTTTACAAACAAAAAGTTGTCTAATGGACATTTTGTTCATCAAAACAAACTAACAATTAATGTTATGTAAAAAAAAGATGTCTATTGAAAATAAATATTGTTTTCTAGAAGACAAATCTTGCGAAAGAAGAGAGCAAAGGGAACTTTGCCATAACAATGGTTTCAGGGAGAATATAATTTCCCCGTTCTCTTACTTGCGATTTTTAATAGTTTAATGTGTGTTGTTTATTAGACTTTTACATAAAATATAGATTCACAATGCCTATATTATTTTGAGTTTCCATAATTTGTGTAAATTATATATATACGTAATTGCAGAAAGTTGAATGTGTTCTATTTATTAAACTTGTGCTTGAAATATAGATTCACAATGTGTATATTAATTTGAGTTTCTATAATTTGTGTAAATTATGTATATACATAATTGTTTAATTTTGTAATTTACATGCTAGCACGATCAACATGAATTCTATTTATATTCTTTTCTGCAACCCAACGAGATAAGCGAAAAGTACGTGAAACGCTACTTCTCTACTTATCACATGTTGAGGTTGAAGCCTCTCATCCTTTTGTGTTTTCTCATCTTGTATTTCTATTTTATTTGGTTATTACTTTGACAAATATACCTTTTGGACTATAATATTAAATTAACGGTTTTTATGATTACAATTATAATTATTTTATAAAAAACAAAACAAAATTATGATATATAAATAAAAAGGAATATTGTCAAATAAGTTTAGCTTCGGTGGTTGGGCTAAATAGTTGTTAACTTGTCCACCCAAGTTCAAGTCTCATAACTTGAGACTCTAGAATAGAGTAACTTTACTTTGTTGTGGCTAATACCAAAGACCATTTGAGCTTTCTTCCCCACACAATACCCAATACTTTGTTGTGGCCTAATACCAACGACCATTTAACCTTTCTTCCCCACACAATACCCAATACCAATGCTAAAACCTTTTTACCTTTAGAAAATGTTTAATCAAATTACATATATAAAATCTTCCCAACTTAAAAATTTGTTTTCATAAGATAATTAAAATAATAAATATTATTATTCAAATGTATAATTAATCACTTAAGCTAAATATTATTTTGCAATTATATATATATATATATATTTATATATATATATATTTAAATTGCAAAATTCAACTAAAAGTTTATATATATAAACACACATGGTAATGCAAACGGCTTACTCCATTTTCATTGTTGTCTAGGGACATTAAGGTTTTTGTTATTAACGAGCATTCACTTTTAAAAGCATTTCTCTAGCAAAAAGGTTCCAACAGAACATTAAATAAGCGAAACCAGTGTCAAATAACTTGGAAATAAAATGGATACTTTACGTATGACAGGGAAATTGGATGTGGAACTATTTTGTTTTCATTAGCCGCACGCCAACTGTGTATTTTGTTGATAGTGAAATTGGAAGTACAATGGAGGAACGGAGAACAAATTTCAACTTTCTTATGACACCGCAAACCATTTTGAGAACAAATATTAACGCCGCATACCAAACTGTTTCAATAACAATGAATACAATTTCCGGGAACCACATAATTACTATGGAGGAAGCGTAAGGGAGAACAAATTTCGACTTTCACCGCATGCGATTTTCAGTAAGCAGAGCAGCAATGAAGAAACGGAGAACAAATTTTAAGAAACTGCAGTGGTGGTGTGAAAACACACCATTGGCATGGATAATGATAGTGATATATGAATATTATATATGATTATCCTAGATTTAGAAGCCAATATTGTTAAGCCTTTAACTAGGATGAATGCACTATTCTTGAAGAAGCTAAGATTAACTTAGATTTAGAGAAACAAGTTTGTATGTCCTCGTTCAAAAGCTACGGAGTCTTCTCAGAATATTAAGAATATTTTAACGTGTAAGGCATACTTCTTGTCTTGGAGAAAGAAAATACAGGTCTAGTATACATATTGATGGGCTCCTTTGTAGTAGAGGAGCTTTCCCTTGATGAGACAAAGCAATTGGTAATAATATTTTCAAGGAAGCTGTAGCTATAACAACGACAATCTGGTCATAAATCTAATTATATATGATTAAGTTAAATTTCAAAACTATGTAATAATTGAAATATACAATTAAAATGATTGTTTGACTTATTTGACCCTTCAGCTTTTCATGACTCTTCATATGACATGTGGGTTTCTTGGACTTCCACATTACATTACATTGATTTACAACAGTGTGGCCCACAGTGGTGATGTGGCCGACATGACTCGTGACACGACTCAACACGACAATGTTGGTATGTTCATGTTGTTGTTGGTGTGCATGTCGAGCTACAATGCTGTTGGGTGATGGATACGCTCTTGGTGTATCGTAGCTTCACCTCCGCATGGCAAAGTGTGCGGAGTCTTCAATGGTCTTGGTGTTCGCTTGATGTCGCATGTGCATGTTGCTCCTTTGCTTGTACTTTGGCATGCTTCACATGTTCGTCTGTTCACGAAACAATCTCCTTGCAAGCATTGTCCGTTTGTCCATTCGCGAACAAATCTCCTCACATGGGCTCTCCTTGTTCATCTCGTTCATCGTCGCGTCATGCCTCATCCATGGACCTCTATATGCAATCACTCATGACGACACGACATCAAATCCATAAACCTCCTAGTCTACCATGATGCATTGTAATTCACTTTCGGATGCAGGTGACCGGGAGAGAGGAACAGGGTTTGAAGATTGCAAATTGGGATACGGACTCTGGGCATTGCGAGTGAAAATTACGCAGAAGTCATTGGGAGACTAAGTTGGACAATGCAGATCAACAATGAATGTCTGTGGGATCTGGCTCGGCTGGAGGACAGATCTGTGCAATTTCTTGAGGGAAGCAGTGCAGGCAGCAGAGGAGGGGTTAGAAGCAAAAACTGTGCAATTCCTCAAGGGAGATGGCGGCGGGCTGCCAGAGGCTTACTAAGAAAAAATCCGCATTTTTTCAGGGAGATGGCAGTGGACTGTAGGAGTGTTGGTGACAAAAACTACGCAATTGCTGGGAGGCTGACCTGTTGAACACCTATGAGCAGTTTTTGAACTGAGCGAGATGTTGGGCACCTAAGGGACTGCTCATGAAATCTACGCAATTTTCTGGGTGAGAAGCAGGCTGGCTGACTGGGTGGCTGGATGGAAAAGCTGCGCAATTTTTTAGGGGAGACAGTGACGGACACTAGGTGTCTATCCGGCCTGTCTACACAGTTTCTTTAGTCAGTGGAGCGTGCATGCTTGGCAAATTTTGCGCAAATTTTGAGGGGAGTGAGTCCCAGGGTCACTACCTAGTCAAATACTCCGGTTGACCAACAAGAGGCTTGGTTGATGTACTTGCGGGAAACATAGATTGAAATGGCTTGTTGGACACTTTTGCATTGTAGTGGGATAGTTGATTTTCGGTCCCTGCATGCTTGCGCTCATGAAGTGGATGGGACGTTTGTCGTTCAGTTCATCCTTCTGAGTGAAACTGCAGTGAGCGAGTTGTCGGTGGCGAAGGTGTATAATAGGAAGTCTTTTTTGAAATATGGGCTATAGAGTGAAGGCGCTTCTGAAATATCCTGCTTGATATGGGTGATTGTGTACTTTTCCCTCTTGCCTCAACTGTACACTACATCCTTCTTGATCATCTCTTGCATTAGTTTTACTATCTACGCATAGTCCGAGATGAACTTTCGGAGGAAGTTTATCTTTCCCAAGAAGGACTACATTGCTTTCTTATTGGTTGGGGTGAGGGATCTGTGTAATAGTCTGGACCCGGTCCAAATCAACCCTGATCCCACTTTTGGCAACGATGTGCCCAAGGAGGTTCCCCTCAGACACTGCAAATATGCACTTTTTGGGATTTAAGTAAATCCCGTATTTTTGGCATCGCTCAAGAATTTTCTTCAGATGGCGTATGTGGTCTTCCCATTTTCTTGAAAACACAGTCACATCATCGAGGTACACCACTATGCTCTATCCGATGAGTTCGCGGAAGGTGATGTCCATGGTGCACTGAAAGGTTGTGCCTGCATTCACAAGCCCAAACGACATTCGTCTGTATGCTAATGTACCCCACTTGGTATGAAAGGTAGTTTTGAGTCGATCAGGTTCCGCTACTAGGACCTAATTATATCATGAAAACCCGTCAAGTAAGGAAAATATTTGTGCTCTAGATATTGTCTGCAAAATTTGCTCCATAGACGACACAAGGTAATTGTCTTTGTCTGAGGCACAGTTCAAGTTCTGGAAATCAACACACAAGCAGATTTCCCCAGACTTCTTACATATAGGAACAAGGTTTGAAACCCATGTAGAATGACAAACTCTGTATATTATCCGTGCATCCAAGAGCTTGGTGAGCTCCTTTTGTATGAGAGGTTCAAGTGACGAATGTAATTTCCTTAGCTTCTGCTAATATGGCTTGACCCCTTCTTTGATCAGAATGATATATTGAATTATTCACGTGTCGTAAGTTTTCAGATCATCATATGTCCACATGAACACATCTCAGTCCTATTTGAACAAGCGGACAAAGGCTTGCCACTTTTGCTGCGTGCAACACGTATCGAGATTGACGAAATTCGGATCTTGTTCTGTCCCCAAGTTAATTAGTTCATGCATCATGGTAGAGCTGTGGGTTTTGTTGTTCCTTGGCCCTTGAAAGTGTTCTTGCAAGTCATAGATCTTTTCCAAAGATACCATACCCTTGGGGATGAGGTGACCTTTCTTGTTATATGGAAAATGGTCATTACAATCTAGGAAATGTATGATTAAGAGGGTCAAAAGGTTGATGAATTCTTGGGTCTATCTGCATTGGATATGAATCTGTTGGCTAGACTCGCCAACATTTAGGGGATCTTCTTGGTATGGAGTCCCAACTAGACCGCACATTGTTTGGTGTAGGAGTCCCATCCGTTATGATGGCCTTGCCATTATCTTAAATGTTTGTCTTAGCTCTTGCTTGTTAGCACATGAGAGTGGTCTGCTTTGTCTTCGAGGTTTGTGTGCGTGGTGAGTGCTAGTGTTACTTACGTCAAGGTTCTTTCACCACAGAGAGAGAGGGTGGAACCAACTCTCCAGTCGAACGGGAAGAGTCCCAACTCTGTCAGAGACACACAACATGACAGGATATGCGCAAGTTTTGGTGAAGCAGTTCACACGGATGCGAAAATCACACACACAAGAAGGGATAGCATGTACAACACTCAGCGAAGCAGTCTACACGAGTGCTACGGTCATTATAACACGTTTATGGGAAAGGTCCTGTCTAATCTCTGGTGAGGCTGCCCATGTAGGCATGACATCGTTAACAACTTATACAACACATTTTCATAAACATATGTATTAGAACAACCGAAAGAGTTCAAATGTTTTAACACAGGTTAAAGCAGCATGCATTACAAGGGTTCCAAGATTACTCATATAAACAATTACAATACATGTGTGAAAACATGTTGGCCTATTATCAGGCTTCTGAATTAAGCGAAAGCTCTAAGACACATCGGTACACCATACACCACTAACCCCGTAAAAGGGGCGTTGGAGCCACTGTTCGCTCCTCAAAGAAAAGACTACATACTCCAAGGACATGTGGGAGGAGCCATGGTGAAAATTCCTTTGCATGTACAAATGAGGGGGTATTTATAGCCAAGGGTGAAACTGGCCCTTGTGATTGTTCGACTTCCCTCATGACTGTTTGACTTATTTTTCCCTTCAGCTTTTCATGACTCTTCATATGACACGTGGGTCTCTTGTACTTCCACATTACATTACATTGATTTACAACAATGTGGCCCATAGTGGTGATGTGGTCGACATGACTCATGACACGACTCAACACGACAATGTTGGTATGTTCATGTTGCTGCTGGTGTGCATGTCAAGCTACAATGCTGCTGGGTGATGGTGTTATAGCTCCAAATCTCACTCTTATGGTTTGTGATGCTGCACTTATGGCCTAGGGCAACCCCTCCTTCCAGACCTGGTCCAAAAATTTAAAAAACAGTGTTTTATTCCCTATACGCGACTTTGCCCTGTATTAAACGCGTGTATACGCGGGTCTGTCATACCCAACCCGCGTGTATCTATTAAAACACTTAAAAAAATATAATTTCCTCTTTTTCGGGCGGTGATCGCGGGTTTACCTGCTGGATCACCTGTTAGTGCCCGTGGCCCAACTGTTCCCAACCAACTCCTAACTAAAAAACTACTTTGGAGAGGGTATAAAAAGACATCAAAGGGAAGGCCAAGGGGAGAGAGAAAGGAGAGCAAGATTATTATGCTGAGATTTTTCCCTTAGACCAGGTCTGAAGTCCTTGGTGCATTCTGCACTTCCCCCATTTTGCATAGGAAACCCTTGTTTCCATGTGTATTGGTGATCATTCATCCTTGACATCATCATTGAGTAAGACTTGGAAGGAGCTCTTGTTGGAGGCTGGAGGCTGGAACGAATCCGGGAGGAAGCTTGCTTGGAGCCTGCTGAAGGTGTTCAGGTGATATCTTTCCGATATATGTACTTTACTTGCCTTTATATATAAAGAAACACGTCTTTGTTCCCGAATAATCTTTCTTTATGCTTATGAGATTCTTGTGTTGAATTCTTATGAAAGTGGTTACTTAAAGATTTTTTATAACTAACTTTATAGCATAAAGATGATTTATATATAAACTTCTATACATGTACTGTTGTGTTCTTTGATTTGTTTGTCTTGCAGGTCAAAGAAAGAAGAAGGGAACTCCAAGAAGGGTTTGCACCCTAACGGTCTTCTCGAACGTAGGACCTTAGGTATGTACCCTAAACATTAGAATTTGCTTAAAAGTAAAAAAGATGGCTGTGTGTGTGTGTTTCTTTGTATAAGCAATTTTCAGTCTGGTAGAGTCTTAGCCCAAAGGACTCTAGGGGTACTTTCCCTTCAACCAGAATTGGCGACTCCCCTGGGGACAACACTCTTGTTGTTCCTAGTTTGGGTAGTCCTCAAGCCAATCAAGGCTCAGTCCCTCTGTTTGTTGGTTCTGACTGTCTGATATTTTCTTGAACTCCAAGCTTTTCCAGTTTTTCAGTTTGTGTTTTTTATTTTTCTTGAAACACTTCATATACGCACTTTTTCTGGATTACAGAAGCGTATATACGCAAGTTGCACTAAGTAAACCCGCATATACGCAGGTTTCCTTAGTTACAGTCGCGTATACACGCATTCTGCAAATAATTGCAGGCGCGTATATCACATAACTTTCAAGATTTATAATTTTTCTTTTGCTGAATGTCTGTCTGGTGGTTTGGGTCAGTTTAAAACAGTCAATTTCCAGTGACAGTTCTCTGTTTAACAGGGGGTATCTTGTTTCGAACTCTCTCTAGTTATAAGGAGTGCTAGTCTTGTTTTTCGTTGATTGCAAGCGTCATTGATTTTTGACACACAAGATTTCTGTTTAAGAATCTTGATTGCTCTGTTTCGGCAGAGTGGGAAGATTGTCTTCAATCTTTGTGTCCATTTTGTTTTCATGACATTTGTGTTTGCTTAACGAAATCATTTTTATGACCATTTGCTCCTTCGTTTCGGGAAATTTGTTTGTTGCCATTTTTCTTGAAACTTGTCTTTTGATATTTTGGACTTTCATTGCTGCTTTTGATTGTCAAAAGCGTTTTCGAACACATTTTATTTTTGTTGAGTTTTCATCATTTGAAAGGTGTCAATTCACGAAAGTGTTTGGTGGCTTGTTTATCAATCATTAGTGTCAGTATTGTTGAGAGTTTTCCTTTGAAAAAGACTTTTTGGTTTGATTGAAAGAAAATCTTTTGAAAGTTTTTGAGTTTCGCTTTCTTAAACTTGCTTCTCATCTGATTTCCTTTTTTGCGAAGTGAAAGTGCTTTGTTTTTTATCTTAAAACTTGTTTTTATTGTTTGGACGAAATGATTAGTAACAAATCATCTTCTATCTAAGCATTTTAGTGGCAAGACAAAATTTGGTAAAGCAGCAACTTTCCTTTTTTGTTTTTAGAGTAGTCTTTGAATCTTGCGTCCACATTTAGTTCTTGCATTAGGCTAAGATTTTCATCCCTTTTTATGCATACATAGCTTTGTTAGCTTTTGTGAGTGTGGAGTTTGAAAAGAAAGCAAAAATTTTGTTTAATTTGAAGTTCCTCTGAACCCTCTAGAGATTACTTTTCATCGAACGAAAAAGTGCATGTGCATATAGTTAAGTTTTTATTAACTTCTTTTGCGTCATAAAAACACCACAAGTTTCATCTCCATAACCCTGTGACTTAAAAAACAGCCTAATAAAATCAAGCGCTTAATTAAAATCCACTAGAACATTTTGTTTTAGTTATTACACCAACAAGTTTAGGATTTTAGGGCCTTGGAATAGGCGAGTGGAGAGTTAACTCTCCAAGGCCACATAAAACGTCAAACATAAGAGTCTGATTAAAGAGAGTAAATCCAATAGCGTTAGGAAGACCAGGAAAGCTCCGGATCTGGGAGTTAAGCACGAGGGTCTGTGAAGACAGGGAAGAGAGATACCCCCTCTCCTACTTGTCCGAACTTACCTCACGACTGTTCCGCCTGGCTTCTGCGACGAGTTGGTACCCATAGTTGCCTCTCCTAGGGATCTGCATAGGTGGCTGCGGAGGGGAATCCCGTGGCACCTGAGGTCGACGTTGTATCACTCTCGACAGTACTTCCGGAGGGCACCCTTGCGAAGCTTGGGGGCTTGCACCGGCGCAGGCTGTTGTTAGGAGGTCAGCGTAACTTCCTCTGTTACCTTCGCTGATAGGACTGGGCCGTCATTATCCCAGACTATCTTCGGAAGGCCCCTGACTCCGCTTTCTTGTATTTTGGTGTCCGGTTCTCATCACCCGGAGTGGAAATACTTGAAAGTTGTTTGACTGGCTGTATCTTTAGGGACTTTATAGTGAGTGCTCTTTGCTCCTTGTATATAGTTGGCTTTAGGTATTTTTGTCTAGTCACATTTGGACTTTGTGGTCTGAGTGACTGGCTTACCGCTCTACCGATCTTGAAAGGCTTTTGGTCGTTCTTTCGGAAGTTGTGGAGTTGCCTCCTTAAGGGCAAAGGTTTTGATTGCTTATCCATATTCTTTGAAGAGTTATTTCTATGTTCCCGCAAGGGAAAGGGTCTTTGGATCAGTTAGATATGGCTAATATTCCTGTGGAAACCAACCAAGGTACCCTTCCAAAAGGGGATCCTTGTGCTTTTCCTTTCTTTGGAAACGTTGGTACTCCCTTGATGGCCACTTTGAATATTCCTGGGTTGAATGTTGGACTACCCGTTTGGCTGTGGTCCACTCCGAATATTCCGAATGCTCTTGAAGCTTCTCAGATGAATGCTTTATTTCAGGGGCATCATATGGGTGCTAATTGTTCATCTTCTTTCAAAGAGAAATCTGGGATTCCTTCTTCTTCTCCTTCTTGTAATAAGAGATCTAAAAAGAGGAGAAAAAGGAAGTCAAAGAAGAAGAATAATTCTATCCCTTCATCTTCAACCTCTGCAAGTCATGTTGGAGATGAGTCTTCAGCCGCTGCAAGTCATGCTGGGGGCACAAGTCTAGTCACTGCAAGTCATACTAGCACTTCATCTTCAACCTCTGCGAGTCATGTTGGAGATGAGTCTTCAGCCGCTGCGAGTCATGCTGGGGGCACGAGTCTAGTCACTGCGAGTCATACTAGCAATGAGTCACCAACCTCTGCAAGTCATGTTCAGGACTCTCCGCAAACCACTGCTAGTTATGTTGGTGGAATGGAGGTTGATAAGAAACCTGGACGTAGAAGTTTTAAACCTAAGTTCCCTTGTAAGATATGCAAGGGAGACCATCTTACTCATTTATGCCCTAGTATTCCAGAGGTTCAAAGGATATGGTCCGAGTCTGAAAGTACTTCTACTCCTACACTTGATATGGTTTCTCATCAATCCCATCAACCATCAGTTGAAAATGTGGTAAAGCCAGTGCAATCGCTGGCCGATTACACTCCTCTTTTGGGGGGTGAAGTGCCTAACAAAAGAGTCTGTTTGATCTCTAGTACAGAGTCTTCTAGTATAGGGGGCATTCCGGTTTCTTCGAATGTTCCCCCTCCAAGTTCTAAGAGTGTTTCCTTTGATTGGGATAGTCTTGTTGAGCCTCGTCTTCCTTCCGCTGTACCTTTTCAAATAAAGGTCAGAGTTAATTCCACAAATGTCTATCGATGTATGGTGGATGAAGGATCCTCTACAAGTATTATATCCTCTTTGACTTGGAAAGCTTTGGGTTCCCCAAAGTTGTTGACAGCTCAGAGTCAGTTGTTAGCCTATGATAGAAGGCCTGGTGAATCTATGGGTGTTCTTCCTCAAGTGCCTATCACTTTAGGTGGGAAGACTGTCTTAATCGATATGATGGTGGTTGATAGCCCTTTAGACTTTAATATGCTACTTGGGCGTGATTATGTCTATGCTATGAATGCTGTGGTGTCTTCACTCTTTCGAGTAATGTGCTTTCCTCATAATGGGAATATTGTCACTGTTGATCAGCTTGCATCTGACAATCACCACCCTAATTCGACTTTACTGCAGAATGCCCCTTGGTTTGTTCCAAGTGTTCAAGTAGACTCTACCCCGCCACAGGTGAATTATGTGGCATTGAGTCCTCAATGTTCAATCGCTTCTAAGAAGGATCCTTTGACTTATTATTTTCCTTCTTGGGACTTGGTCCCGGCAGTTGACCGAGAGATTCTTCCTATAAGGACATGGGACCCTTTAATTCCCTCTTTTGATCCTTGTAGTTCTCATGATTTCTTAGAACTTGTTTTGCCTTCACAGGAGGAACTCTTTGAAGCCATGAGTTATGACTACCAAAGGAGCCCTTGGCCTGAGCCCTGCAAGGGGTTTGTTCAGCAGAACTATTATGCGTAAGCCGCAAGGCTGCGTGGTTCCCTGTACCATATTGTATATATGAGGTACGCATCTTCAAGTTTTGTATCTTATAACACAAAGATTTTATATGAAGTTTATATGTGGGATGTATTAACTTCGTGTCTAGTGTTCCTATTTATGTTTACAGAACTTGGAAGATTTCTCCTCTGGAAGTTTATGGTTGGTCCGTTCTGACAGGTATTGGTTCTCGAACTTGGCATATAGGTTAGGTTTTTCCGCCTGCATTGTGCATTTATCAGTTTCCTTTTCCATTTTGGCCTTAGGATCGACCCCACCAAGTTATGATGTGGAACCTTCTCATTGCTTAGAAGTATCATGACTTGTGTGGTAGAGCCTACCTTATCATGGGTGCCCTAGTTAGTACCTGATTGTCACTTGGCACTCATGCTGATTTTTTGTCACTAGGCTCGGGAGTCCTCTGTAGTCCCGCCATGACTTGTGCGTTGAAGACTCATTCCTCTTTGCTTCCTCGCCTCGTTCTGGCCTTATACCCTAGAGGCTCCTATGTGTGTTGAGTTGTACTTCTGCATTGCATGTTGACCATTTGCACCTTTTGGCCTAGAGCTGGCTTCACTTGGACTCGTGTTTAAGCCCACTTTTGACCATGGCGTCTGCAAAATCAACCTTGCATACCCTTGACCTCTGCAGCTTGACATACCCAGATCCGTGGAAGGAACATACCTCTGAGTGTCACTGACCAGTTTTTCACCTCCCTGCATTGAGCATAGGAACGTTCCTTTCCCAGGAACTAGATCATCTGTTTCACCGACACTCGTTCTTTCCACTGTACCATAGCATTCTTTTATTCTTTTTCCGGCTTATCAGAAAAAGACAAAAAAATTAAATATTCCAAAAAGAGCGGAAACAGGGACATTATTTCCATTTATTGTTGGCAGCTAGAGTCAGTCGTGTCGCCCTTGAACAAAGCACTCAAAACAAAGTCTCCTCCGCATGGGTGGGATTTAGTTTGACTTAGGTAAGCCATAAACTTGTTATCGAGTCAGTCCTCCCCCGATTGGTTA
Organism: Pinus tabuliformis; assembly: GCA_031772625.1. Taxonomy (NCBI): domain Eukaryota; kingdom Viridiplantae; phylum Streptophyta; class Pinopsida; order Pinales; family Pinaceae; genus Pinus; species Pinus tabuliformis. The sequence goes on along the minus strand of CM062807.1, from coordinate 181,458,504 downwards.
TCTCTTCCAATCATATGGAGGGTTCGTTCGTGCCTCCTGCATGACGAACTTATACAGATTCATTATATGCTGTCACATAGTCACATTGAGTCGTGCTTTTGTTCAAGGGAAGTTAGCCTGAGTCGGCCTTTCTGCGGTGTCTCTTGACTCATTTTTCAGTCGGCCATCCCTGGTTGTCAGTGTCATGTCTATCATCACATCAGTTATATTGGTCCTTCACTCGTGCCGGTTTGAGAAGGTCCCCATTGACTTCTTGCTGGCGGGTCTTGTCCTTATCGACGACGACACATTGCTCTGAGGGCAGACCTAGAGACCGCACCCTGGCCCTATTTTCATTATTGATAGGTCACCTTGTGCTCAGCATCGATCAGTATCATGGGTCTTTGACTGAGTGGTTTCCCTTGTGTTCGACATCAGCATACATTATCACACATTGGGATTCGTGCAGTACCTGGGTTTCCATTTGACCCTATTGGTGGATACCTCGCCTCTGTGTCAGCTTTCATTATTGGTTGGTTCAGAGGGTTTCTGTCGTGCGCTAGCCACATCTTGTGTACGCCGGAAACGTACTTCGGTTGGGTTACTACATCTTTTTCGTCCGATTCCTTCCACATTATTGGCCTACGGGTTACACTCGCGCTAGATTGATGGAGGATGCCTTAATGCCTTCCTTCTAGCGGATCTTTCCCTATCGACTCCGACTCATTGCTCTGGGGCAAAGATCTAGAGTCCATTTGGCAGTACCTTGGGGTTTGCAGTCATTAGTGGCAGATTCCTCGCTATCGACAGTGGGAAACCATCATTGTCTCCTGATTGATAGATTCTTACAGGTGTTCGACTTCAGCTCATCTATTCACACTTGTTAGATTGTACTGGGTACCTTGACGCTCATTATCATTATCGGTGAGTAGTCTCGCGTTTGTTAACGGTATACATCAATGACCGGTAAACAAACGATTTCTCACATGGTCGACTTCAGATCATTTATTCCCATGGTGTAGAAATGTACCACGGCGGTCGGTGAAGACCTCAGGTTGTATCAGCATTCATTGGTTCACTTGACAGTTGCTCCTGTTGCTGCTAGTTGATACCACTCCACCTTATATGTTGCAGTCAGTCATGGCGACATTCTATATGCTGGCACCTGAGTTTGCAGTGTAGTACCATCCTATTCCATCATGTTCAGTTGGTACCTTGTGGGATCAGTCTTTGATTTCAGTGATCCGTTGCATCTTTCAGCATCATTGACAGTTTTATATGTGATATTCAGACATGTACTTACTCGTTATGATCAGATGATCCATTATGTATTTTACAGTCATTTATACTTGTATACTTAGTGGATCCGCTTGTACTTGATATGCGGACATGCTTTACTTTTCCTGAGCATGGGTATGCCCGCCTCAGACAGTGTTTCTTTCTGATCTCCTTTCGGTGGCTTGGCAGGCTGAATTCTGGTGAAGTCCTCCTCGGTTTTTCGGCAGAGTTCCTTTCCTTGTACTTACTTAATGTATTTCGGCCATCATGTTCCCCTTCTGACCTCATACATTAGGGGGCATCTGTTATAGCTCCAAATCTCACTCTTATGGTTTGTGATGCTGCACTTATGGCCTAGGGCAACCCCTCCTTCCAGACCTGGTCCAAAAATTTAAAAAACAGTGTTTTATTCCCTATACGCGACTTTGCCCTGTATTAAACGCGTGTATACGCGGGTCTGTCATACCCAACCCGCGTGTATCTATTAAAACACTTAAAAAAATATAATTTCCTCTTTTTCAGGCGGTGATCGCGGGTTTACCTGCTGGATCACCTGTTAGTGCCCGTGGCCCAACTGTTCCCAACCAACTCCTAACTAAAAAACTACTTTGGAGAGGGTATAAAAAGACATCAAAGGGAAGGCCAAGGGGAGAGAGAAAGGAGAGCAAGATTATTATGCTGAGATTTTTCCCTTAGACCAGGTCTGAAGTCCTTGGTGCATTCTGCACTTCCCCCATTTTGCATAGGAAACCCTTGTTTCCATGTGTATTGGTGATCATTCATCCTTGACATCATCATTGAGTAAGACTTGGAAGGAGCTCTTGTTGGAGGCTGGAGGCTGGAACGAATCCGGGAGGAAGCTTGCTTGGAGCCTGCTGAAGGTGTTCAGGTGATATCTTTCCGATATATGTACTTTATTTGCCTTTATATATAAAGAAACACGTCTTTGTTCCCGAATAATCTTTCTTTATGCTTATGAGATTCTTGTGTTGAATTCTTATGAAAGTGGTTACTTAAAGATTTTTTATAACTAACTTTATAGCATAAAGATGATTTATATATAAACTTCTATACATGTACTGTTGTGTTCTTTGATTTGTTTGTCTTGCAGGTCAAAGAAAGAAGAAGGGAACTCCAAGAAGGGTTTGCACCCTAACGGTCTTCTCGAACGTAGGACCTTAGGTATGTACCCTAAACATTAGAATTTGCTTAAAAGTAAAAAAGATGGCTGTGTGTGTGTGTTTCTTTGTATAAGCAATTTTCAGTCTGGTAGAGTCTTAGCCCAAAGGACTCTAGGGGTACTTTCCCTTCAACCAGATGGATAAGCTCTTGGTGTATTGTAGCTTCACCTCCACATGGCAAGGTGTGCGGAGTCTTCGATGGTCTTGGTGTTCGCCTGATGTCACATGTGCACGTTGCTCCTTTGCTTGTACTTTGGCATGCTTCACATGTTCATCTGTTCGCGAAACAATCTCCTTGCATGCATTGTTCATTTGTCCATTTGCGAACAAATCTCCTCGCATGTGCTTTCCTTGTTCATCTCTTTCGTCTTCGCGTCATGTCTCATCCATGGACCTCTATATGCAATCACTCACGATGAGACGAAATCAAATCCGTAAACCTCCTAGTCTACCATGATGCGTTTTCGTTCACTTTCGGATGTAGGTGACACGGAGAGAGGAAAAGGCTTTGAAGATTGCAAATTGGGATGCAGGCTCTGGGCACTGCGAGTGAAAATTGTGCAGAAGTCACCGGGAGACTAAGTTGGACAATACAGATCAACAATGAATGTATGTGGGATCTGGCTCGACTGGAGGGTAGATTTGCGCAATTTCTTAAGGGAAGAAGTGCAGGCAGCAGAGGAGGGGTTGGAAGCAAAAACTGTGCAATTCCTCAGGGGAGATGGCAGCGAGCTGCCAAATGCTTACTAAGAAAAAATCCGCATTTTTTTCAAGGAGATGGTAGTGGGCTGTAGGAGTGCTGGTGTCAAAAATTGCGCAATTGTTGGGAGGTTGACCTGATGAGCACCTATGAGCAGTTTCCGAACTAAGCGGGATGTTCGGCACATGAGGGACTGCTCATGAAATTTGCGCAATTTTCTGGGTGAGAAGCAGGCCGGCTGACTGGGTGGCTGGATGGAAAAAATGTGCAATTTTTTAGGGGAGATAGTGATGAACACTAGGTGTCTGTCCACCCTGTCTACACAGTTTCTTTAGTCAGCGGAGCGGACATGCTTGGCATATTTGTGAAAATTTTGAGGGGAGTGAGTCCCGGGGTCACTACCTAGTCAAACTCTCCAGTTGACCAACAAGAGGCCTGGTTGATGTACTTGTGGGCAACATAGATTGAACTGGCTTGTTGGACACTTCTGCATCGTTCTGGGTGACAGTCGGTCGAGTCGATTCTAGGGTGGAAGTCCGACTATTGGAGGGTGATCCATGTTGGAAATAATACTGGGAGGGGGGGTGAATCAGTATTATCAAATTCTTTTCAATATGCCTTCCAGATTTATACTTTAATTTATTCTTCAGATATTGATCATTAATTTATATTTCAGTGCCATATAATAATGAACAAGAACAAGAAAAATAGATGAGCACACCAAAGAACACCAGATATAAGGTGGAAACCCAATGTGGGTGAAAACCACCTGCTGCAGTATGTCTTTATCTTCTTTCAATTAGAAACTTCTTTTACAAGGATTTTGTATTGGTGTAGTCCTTTACCAGTACGCAGGCTACAACCTGTAGAGAGCTACAACGCTTTCTCGTTTTCCAGTCTCTCCTGGAAGGGAGCTACAACCCCCTTTTCTCTTTTACTTCTTTAGGGACCACGTTTCATTAATTTTCAAACTGGATCCAGGAAGATCAAATAATCATCAAGTACATGCAAATCACCCAATATCCTTATACAATCAACCAATGAATCATCCAACTTCTCAGAATGCTGTAAACAGAAAAGTAATACTAGAAATCTAAACCCAGAACTCTGCAGCAATAGATAAAAGACAGCCAACAAATGTTTCAAGATAGGTCCGCAACTTCACCAATAGTGGCTTGCAAATACCTGCAGCTCTTCTGTGTCTAAACTGCACAGATCCACACCTGGTCGGTCTACTGCTCTGCGTATCTCTGCACCACTCGTTCTGCTTCCCTGCGTACCCCTGCTCAGATCCGCACCTGCACTGCCCGCCTGACAGCGTACCTCCGTGACTTGTTCTTCTGTTTCCCTGCGTACCTCTGCACTGCACCTTCTCCTGCGCTGCGTACCTCGCACTGCGCCTTCTGCTGTGTTGCGTACCCCCGCACTGTGCCTTTTCCTGCGCTGCGTACCCCCGCACTGCGCCTTCTCTTGCGCTGCGTACCCCCGCACTGCGCTGCGTACCCCCGCACTCATGCCGTGGATCGCCTGCAAACCTCTGATTAGGGCCAAATTAACAGTCCTCCAATGTGCCACAGTCAGTCAGATCCACAGATCTGATCATGCGCCCGAGAGATCACGACTTATCAATAGATTCACCTTAAATTTTCTCCTTGATTTAGATCTAGCTTTTAAAACCAATCACCCAAACTTTCAGATCTTAAGATATTCAAATTTCACAAGTGTCTAGCCAAGTGATCTCTTTTCCTTTTTATAGGCAAGCCCTTATTCAAACCATGGGACAAAACCATTGAAAACCAATACAAGGGATCCAAACAGGGGTTCAAATAATTTAGATCCTAAACCACGAGCCAAAACCATAGGATCATGAACGACGGGCTAAATACCAAGGGCCAAACATAAGAAACCCCACGTGAGCGCGCTTCTTTGCATTGGAGTGAGTGAACTGGGGGACCGCACCTTATGAACGGATAACTTGCGGGTATGTCCGCACTTCCTGGACGGCGAACCTGCGGGTCCGCACCTTTTGAACGATGCACCTGCGAACCTCTTATTTTCCATCATTTTGAGAGCCTGAACATAATTTTGCCACTTGAGTGAGTTGCCATCAAGTACAACACCTGTACCATAGAGCCAAACCATAATCATAATGCCAACAATCTCCCCCTTTGGACTTGATGGCAACCTCAAGATCCTCAACGTCATTCTCCCCCTTTGACATCAAGGGCAAAGGGTTATGCTCCCCCTGAGAACATGCTCCCCCTGACTATAAACCAGATCTGCAAAAGGAAAGAAATTTCTTCAAGAAGAACCATAATCCACCAAACACCATAATTGACCATGAAAGAGATAGAGACATATTGCAGCACTATTCAGATCAGCATCCATGATCTCCTTCTGTACTTCCTCCAAGATCTTCTACCATAATGCCAACAATGCATTATATGCTCCCCTGAACCTGTGCCATTCGATCTTCGACCAATCCACAACCCAGCAAATGTACGCATATACCCCATATGAAACTTGCGTACAACCAACAATCTCTAAAACAGATGAGATTCAACAACATGATGATGCATCAACAACCCCCAGCTTTTGCCTGAGGTATTCAAAGGTCTCCCTGGGCAATGGTTTGGTGAGTATATCAGCAACTTGTTCCTTCGAAGGAACATACTCCAACTTGACCTTTTGTTCAAGCACTTGTTCCCTCAGAAAGTGATACTTGATCGGTATGTGCTTGGTCTTTGAATGCATGACTGGGTTCTTTGAAATGCTGATTGCACTTGTATTATCACATAAGATGGATATAGGTGGAGTACAAGTGATCTGAAAATCCTGCAAGGTCTACGTCATCCAAATGAGTCGAGTGCAGTAAGATGCAGCAGCCACATATTCCGCTTTAGCTGTAAATAAAGCAATCGAACTCTGTTTCTTGCTGAACCAAGATACTAATCTGGAACCCATAAAGAATGCACCACCACTTGTGCTCTTCCTGTCATCCACGCTTCCGGCCCAATCTGCATCTGTATAAGCATGAAGTGTGAGATCTGTATCTCTAGGATACCATAAACCATAGTTTTGAGTTCCTTGAAGGTACTTGAAAATTCTCTTCACTGCCTGAAGATGAGTTTCCTTTAAATTTTCCTGAAATCTTCCAACTATTCCCACTGCATGCATGATGTCTAGTCGGGTACCTGTCAAATAAAGAAGACTTCCAATCATGGATCTGTAGGTTGGTTGATGCACTGCTGCTGATTCATCATTTGCACTGAGGCTACATCTTGTGACCATGGGGGTACATACTGGTTTTGCATCTTCCATGCCATATTTCTTCAAAATCTGCTTGAGATACTTGTTTTGAGACAAGAAGATACCGCCTTCATTTTGTTGGATTTTCAATCCAAGAAAATATGTCAGTTCTCCAAGCAGAGACATTTCGAATTCTTTCTACATCACCAAGGCAAAGCTTTGACTCATAGCTTCTTCATTGCTGTCAAAGATAATATCATCTACATACACAACAAGTATTAGTAATTTTTCATTTTCAATTTTTATATAAAGATTGCTATCTGTTGATCCCTTTGAAAAACCTTGTTGATGAAGATATTTGTCCAAGCGGTAGCACCAAGCCCTTGGAGCCTGTTTAAGACCATAAAGATCCTTTTTTAGTCTGCATACAAGATTTGGATCATTCGCAAGGATGAACCCATCTGGTTGCTCAATGTACACTTCTTCTTCTAAGTCTCCATTCAGAAAGGCTGATTTTACGTCCATTTGAAATACTTTGAACTTTTGAAAGCTTGAGAGAGCAAGGAACATTTGGATGGCCTCAAGTCTAGCAACGGGAGCAAAAGTTTCTTCAAACTCTATTCCTTCTTCTTGAGCATACCCTTTACAAACAAGTCTGGCCTTGTTTCTAATTACTTCCCCATTTTCATTCAACATATTTTTGAAGATCCATTTTGTCCCTATGACATTCTTATCTTTTGGTCTAGGAACCAACTCCCAAGTGTTGTTCTTTTCGATCTGCTCAAGTTCTTCATCCATTGCCTTGACCCAGCATTCATCTTTGCATGCTTCTCTTACATTTTGTGGTTCAGTGGAGGAGAGTAATGCCAAATAGCTTGAGGCTTCTGCAATTGTTCTTCTTGTTTGTACACCTGCCTCTTTCTGCCCCAAAATCTGAGATTCTGGATGATTCTTCTGAACGTACCTGGATGGAGTCTTCTCTTCTATCCTTATTTGTTCCTCTGGTGCCTCTTGAGGTTCTTCTTTATCATCAATCTGATTTGGAGAGTAGTCTTCATATTCTTCGATATTTTCATAATTTACTTTCCTAGGAATGTATCCTTTTTCATCAACCACTACATCAATGCTGTCAACAATTCTTCCAAGTCTTTTATTGTAACACTTATATGCTTTGCTGTGGGTAGAATAACCAAGGAGAATGCCTTCATTTGCTCTAGGTTCAAGTTTGCCAAGCTGTTCATCATTATTCTTAATATAGCATTTGCTTCCAAAAATTTTGAAATGCTTTACCGATGGAGTCTCCCCATACCAGAGCTCATGAGGAGTTTGAGGGCTGTTCACTCGGACATTTCTTTTGTTGAGAATAACAACCGCAGCAAAAGCAGCTTCACCCTAGAAGGTTGCGGGAGTCCCAGACTCATCAAGCATAGCACGAGCCATTTGTTGGACCGTTCTATTCATCCTTTCCACCACTCCATTTTTCTGAGGAGTCCTAGCTGTAGAGAATTCCCTTCTTATTCCATGTTCTTCACAGAAATAGAAAAATTCATTTGAGGTAAACTCCCCACCTCTGTCGGACCTGAGGCACTTAATTTTGTGATCTGATTCGTTTTCGGTCAAGGCTTTGAAAGATTTGAATTTTTCGAATGCTTCGTCCTTGTGTTTCATAAGTCCCAACCAAACCATCCTGGAGAAGTCGTCAATGAATAATATGAAGTATTCTTCTCCTCGAGGTGACCTTGTCCTAAATGGACCACATACATCTGTATGGACTAGTTCAAGAGGCCTGCTGGATGATCCTTCCTTCTCAGGGAAGTTAGTTCTGGTTTGCCTACCAAACTGACATGGTTTGCATATGGTGTTGTCTGGAATTTTGATATCTGGAAGACCACGAACTGCCTGGTATTTGCATGCTTTCCTTATTTGTGAAAAGCTTAGATGCCCCAACCTCCGGTGCCATAACCAATGTTCATCATATTTGCTCAAATAGCATTGTTGTTGTCCTTCTTCAAATATGTATAGATTATTTGGAGTTCTTCTGCCTTTGATCACTGTTTTTCCTGTATCAAGATCACGAACACTACATCCATTTGATCGAAATATTACCTCTGTTCCTTGATCGCACATCTGATTGACACTTAGTAGATTATGCTTCAAGCCATCAACATACAAAACATTTCCAGCTTTGACCTTTTCTTTCAACTGAGCAGTGCCTTTTCCTTTTATGGCTGCAGGGGTATCATTTCCAAAAGAAACTTTCTTCCCCTTTTCTAAAGCAGTATATGATTCAAGTTTTTCTTTATCATCTGTCATATGCTTAGAGCATCCGCTGTCGATGTACCATAGATTTTCTTGTCCTTCTGCATAAAATGCTATCCCACATCTTTCTATTTGTGGTTCCTTTATTCTCCATGTTCTAGTGCTTGAGGCTTGTTCCTTTGTCTGCCGAAACCTGCTCCTGCATTCAGAATCTTCATGACCGAAGTTATTACAAATAGAACATTCAATTTCATTTTCAAGGGCAGAAAAGTTGTTATAGGTCCTTTTCGTAATCCCAGTCATACTTCTTTGTTTTTGAGCTTCTCTAGTCATGATTGTCTTATAAGCAACACATTGAGCTGCTTTGTGACCGAAGTTATGGCAAGAGAAACATTGGCCATTGAAGAAACTTCTGCGATTATCAAATCTACCAGCCAAATGATTGTAATTTCTATTGTCATCCATTCTTGAAGCAAATTGAGAAGTTTTTACCTGTGGCTGGTTGTAGCTTTTGTTCACCCTTAAGATGGATTGCCCCTGGTTTACCTGGTAGTCTTTGTTTTTTCTTGATGTAATTCATCCCTGCCTTACCTGGTGATCTCCATTGGGCTTTTGCTCATTCCTCCTTGCTGCATCAAGATAACTCTTTGAGGTGGATGCTTGAGATGTTTCTCCATTATAACCCAAACCTGTCTTGATTAGTGGAGAACGTTGTACATTGATAATCTCATCCAGAGTTTCAGATCCTTTAACAAATTTAAGATTAAGAGCCTTTGTTTTCTCAATTTCTTTTCTAAGGCCAACAATTTCACATTCTAACTTCTCAAGAGATTTTTCTTTTTCATCAAGTTGGAATTGCAGAGTATCAATGATCATATCTTTTTCTTCTAAACATATTTTGAGTCGAGAAATCTCTTCATAAAAACCATCTACATCTATAGCGTCCATGTAATCATCATCTTCAAAGGCCATTAAAAGTTTATAATCATTACCTCGTTCATCTTCGTCACTATTTGATAGTCCATCATTGTCTTCATGGGTGTAGTAACTTTTCTTAGTTGCATTCTGTTTCTTGTTCCATCTAACAGGTTCCTTCCCTTTGTCAATCTTGTCCTTGTGAGGACATTTGGCAGCATAGTGACCGACTCTTCCACAAGCAAAGCATTTGAAAGGTAACTTACTCGGAAACGACCAGTACCCCATTGAAGATTTCTGACAAAATTTGATTCTTCTTCTTATTCTAACACGTGTCCTGACTCATAGTACTCTCCTTTGCCTGAAGCCTTGAAGGCAGCTTCTCTCCGTCTGATGGACCACCTTTCCTCATTTCATAAGCAGTTAGAATTCCATGCAGCTGTGACATTTTAAGGCTTTGTAGATTCTCCTTTTCTTCTATTGCAGAAACTTTAGATTCAAACCTAGGGGACAAAGATCTTAGAACTTTTTCAACCACAACAGCCTCTTTTATTTCTTCACCCAAATTTTTCATACAATTAACAATCTCATCTACACGAAGAAAATAGTTAGCCACACTTTCATCATTATACATCCTGAGATTTTCATATTGAATCCTGAGTGTTTGAAGTTTTGCTTGTTTTACCTGATCATCTCCTTCATAGCTCAGAACAATCTTGTCCCATATCTCTTTTGCGGATTTAAACTGCATTACCTTGACAAATTCTGATTGAGATAGGCATCCTAATAGAGTATTGACTGCCTTTGCATTTGTTTCATATTTCTTCTTCTCAGCCGGATCTGTAGGAGTTGCTGATGGAAAAGTATACCCTGTATCTATGATATCCCAGACTTCTGTACCAAGAGATTGAAGATAGGCAGTAACTCTTACCTTCCAATAAATGAAGTTTGTCCCATCAAAAATCGGTGGCCTGATTGATGTTTCCCTCTCGTAGTTGCTCATGATGAAATATCTTTCTTCAAGCGATCAAGCTTCTTCTGAAGAACCCGCTTTGATACCAATTGTTGGAAATAATACTGAGAGGGGGGGTGAATCAGTATTATCAAATTCTTTTCAATATGCCTTCCAGATTTATACTTTAATTTATTCTTCAAATATTGATCATTAATTTGTATGTCAGTGCCATATAATAATGAACAAGAACAAGAAAAATAGATGAGCACACCAAAGAGCACCAGATATAAGGTGGAAACCCAATGTGGGTGAAAACCACCTGCTGCAATATGTCTCTATCTTCTTTCACTTAGAAACTTCTTTTACAAGGATTTTGTACTGGTGCAGTCCTTTACCAGTACGCAGGCTGCAACCTGCAGAGAGCTACAACTCTTTCTCATTTTCCAGTCTCTCCTGGAAGGGAGCTACAACCCCCTTTGCTCTTTTACTTCTTTAGGGACCACGTTTCATTAATTTTCAAACTGGATCCAAGAAGATCAAATAATCATCAAGTACATGCAAATCACCCAATATCCTTATACAATCAACCAATGAATCACCCAACTTCTTAGAATGCTGTAAACAGAAAAGTAATACCAGAAATCTAAACCCAAAACTCTGCAGCAATAGATAAAACACAACCAACAAATGTTTCAAGATAGGTCCGCAACTTCACCAATAGTGGCCTGCGAATACCCACATCTCTTCTGTGTCTAAACTGTGCAGTTCCGCACCTGGTCGGTCTACTGCTCTGCGTATCTCCGCACCACTCGTTCTGCTGCCCTGTGTACCCCTGCTCAGACCTGCACCTGTACTGCCCACCTGACATCGTACCTCCGCGACTTGTTCTTATGTTTCCATGCGTACCTCCGCACTGCACCTTCTCCTGCGTTGCGTACCTCGCACTGCGCCTTCTGCTACGTTGCGTACCCCCGCACTACGCCTTCTCCTGTGCTGCGTACCCCTGCACTCATGCCGTGGATCGCCTGCGAACCTCTGATTAGGGCCAAATTAACAGTCCTCCAATGTGCCACAGTCAGTCAGATCCACAGATCTGATCATGCGCCCGAGAGATCACGACTTATCAATAGATTCGCCTTAAATTTTCTCCTTGATTTAGATCTAGCTTTTAAAACCAATCACCCAAACTTTCAGATCTTAAGATATTCAAATTTCACAAGTGTCTAGCCAAGTGATCTCTTTTCCTTTTTATAGGCAAGCCCTTATTCAAACCATGGGACAAAACCATCGAAAACCAATACAAGGGATCCAAACAGGGGTTCAAATAATTTAGATCCTAAACCATGGGCCAAAACCATAGGATCATGAACGACAGGCTAAATACCAAGGGCCAAACATAAGAAACCCCACGTGAGCGCGCTTCTTTGCATTGGAGTGAGTGAACTGGGGGACCGCACCTTATGAATGGATAACCTGCGGGTATGTCCACACTTCCTAGACGGTGAACCTGTGGGTCCACACCTTTTGAATGATGCACCTGCGAACCTCTTATTTTCCATCATTTTGAGAGCCTGAACAGAATTTTGCCACTTGAGTGAGTTGCCATCAAGTACAACACCTGTACCATAGAGCCAAACTAGAATCATAATGCCAACAATCTAATCATCAAAACTTCAACAAAATGACTAAGTGTGTGAGTGAGTGAACTTGTCCATAGGCGACCTTGTGAAAACACACTCAATATGACTTGACGATAAGACGCTTCGAACCATCAAGGAAACATATAGTCAATGTGATTGACTGATAGTGTGAGCGACAAGCGCAACGCTTATGATATATCGTTGAATGACTGCGAAGATGCTTGCACGACAGTGCACACAACTTCATGTGTGAGTGTGAAAAATGTTTACATAGTGAATACAACATGTGCACACGAAGCAGGACCTTGTGTGTGGCCATAACATGACTGCAAGCATGATATTGTAACCAACATGCAAAAATATGTTCGTTGAATGGTCAAGCGAGGAGGGTGCAAAGACTCACTACGAGTTCATGGGATGAGCCCAAGTGCTTGCAAACATCAAGGAAAAAGCCAAGGAAGGCTCCAAAATTGGATGCAGGCCAAAATTTTGGAGGGTGTCGCAGGTGCAACAACACTTGGGGACACATTGGTTGAACTCCAGATTCTCTATTTTGGTCCATTTACATCACAAGGCCTTGGTCTTTAAGGGAGTATTGAATCACTGTGGGGGTTACTTCGGCTTCCCCACTTACCCCATGGACAAACATGGTTCACCTTTCGCCAATTCAGTCAAACAAAATGGAAAGTTTCATCTTGATCATAGTGTTTTGAAATCAGGAAGGGTAGTTTCACTCGCGAGGTAAAAAATTTCAGAGTATAAGTTTTCATCTTTGGTGTTGCTCTGCTACCAGTAGGCCTAGACAATACCCTAACAGAGTCATGTAGGAGCACACACATTGCTCCACTGCTAGCGAGCCTCGTTAGTACCCCGATGGAGTTGCATGCTTCACCTCTCTGCACAAGAAACCTTTCTCTTCTTTCACCTTTGTCTTTTTTAAAGAGGACTGTGCATAGGCACTTATTTATTTTTGGGCGAAAGAGGGATCCTGACTTATTGAGAGCAGAAGAGATTGTTCCTTCAGAGAAGCATGTAATACCTTTGACATAGGTTTTCTCATTTAGATTTTCCCCTTATTCGTTTCTACTAGTTGGATGAGCTTGATCACACGGAGTGGAAGGCAGAGTACAGGAAAGGGTCTTCCTAGTGTGGACACAGGTTCATGGTTGGGAACAAACTTCCCTTGCAGACATCTCGTATTTTCTGTCAAGACTTCATTTGCCGAAGGTTACAACCAGGCACAAAGAAGACGAACGTAGGATAGGCCAAGTGCTGCAGTGTCATAAGACTCTTTAGAAAGCCAAAACTTAGTAAAGGGTAGCACTTATTTACAAAAAACCAAAAATAACAAGATACTAAACAAACAAAAATAGTAAGAAAAGTGAAAAAGAAAAATTATAAGCAATAAATAGACCATGTACATGGCACGGGGCATGGCCTTGGCTTACTAAAAATAATGCTTGAGATCTTGGTCATTGATAGGGAGGTTGTCAATCCCACCGTGAGTAATTGTAGATGGTATGTGTGTGGGCCAAGCTTCTCACGGACTATGTACGGACCAGTCCATAGGGACTGGAACTTCATATGCTTGTCTTTGTCTTCATGGGGTTTATCTCATTTCAAGGCTAAGTCACCAACATCGAAGTTAGCTTTCCCTGCAAACTTCTTGTCGAACCATCTCTTGATACGGTTCTGGTGGAGTGTAAATTTTTCTTTTGATTTCATCCTTTCTTCCTGTAGTTTGTGAAGTGTATCCATCCTACGCTGAACTAACATACAAGGCTTGCCTTGGGATTCTTGAGACAACTGAAGCGCAGACAAGTAGATGTTGGGCAGTAGGATGGCTTCTTTACCATAGACCAGGAAGTATGGAGAGGTATTCAAAGAGGGTTTGGGTGTTACGTAGCCAACCCATAAAGCATTCGTCAAGGCAGAGTGCTAGTGACACTGCTCATAGTAAATAGTCTTTTTTATTATACGGATAATGTTTTTGTTCACCAATTCTCTGAGACTATTTCCTTGCCGGTAGTAGTTAGATGAGTGTTTCAACACAATACCATTTTGCAATGCAAAATCATAAAGCTTTAAAGATGAAAAGTACATTTCATTGTCAAACACAAGTGATACCAGGATGCCAAAGCATGAGATGATGTTCTATTGGAGGAAGCTGATGACTTTTTGGTCGTTCACTTGCTTGAGCGGAACTGGTTCTGTCCACCGCGTGAAGTAATCAGTTGCTATCAAAATGTAGCAGTGTTGTTTTGACAAATGTGGAAAATTTTTCCCTATGATGTCTAGGCCCCATTGTTGGAATGGTTTAGTCACTGCAAAAGGGTGCAGTGTGGTTGCTTACATTCGTGTTCTACCGGCGCATCGCTGATAGATCGTGAACTTGCAGGCGTAAGCATGTGCATCCTTGAATAATGTGGGCCAGTAGAAATTGGCTCGCATAAATTTCTGTGCAGTGGTATTTCCCGCAAATTGACCCCCAGTTGGTTCGTCATGCAGATCTTGCAAAACCTTTTCTGATTCATGTGCCTCTAGGCACCTGAGCAAGATTTTGTAACTGTGCTTTCTATAAAGCACTCCATGCACCATCTGATAGGATAAAGCTTCGAGGCATAGTGCCCTCTTCTGTCAGATGGAGAAGTGAGAGAGTATGATGCCATGCTCAAGGTACTGGTGCACATATTTGTACCAAGAGTTTCCACTTGCAGTTGGTGGTGCTCGTACTACATCATACATTTCAATTTCCTTCTCCTAGCCGGTGAGCTCTGCTTCTTCCTCCTGTGTGTGTATTGCCTCAGCTACGAGTCTACAGAGACCATGACCCTTGACAGTGTGAACTAGCTCGATGTAAATATCATACTCTTGCAAGCCTATCATCTAGTTAACACGTCATTTACCCATCTCTTGTTGTACGAGAAATGAGCGGACTGTTGGATGAGGCACATAGACTATGCAATGGTTCTTCAGCAAGTAGGGTCTGAAGTGTTTCACTGCATTGTATACTGCATATGCTTGTTTGTCAACAGTGGGATAGTTGATTTTCGGTCCTTGCATGCTTGCGCTCATGAAGCTGATGGGACGTTCGTCATTCAGTTCATCCTTTTGAGTGAGTACTACAGTGAGCGAGTTGTTGGAGGCGAAGGTGTATAATAGGAAGTATTTTCTGAAATCTGGGCTATAGAGTGAAGGCGATTATGAAATATCCTTCTTGATACGCGTGAATGTGTACTTTTCCGTCTTGCCTCAACTGTAGACTACATCCTTCTTGATCATGTCTTGCATTGGTTTTACTATCTACGCATAGTCCGAGATGAACTTCCAGAGGAAGTTTATCTTTCCCAAGAAGGACTGCATTGCTTTCTTGTTGGTTGGGTGAGGGATCTGTGTAATAGTCTGGACCCGGTCCAAATCAACCTTGATCCTGCTTTTGGAAACGATGTGCCCAAGGAGGTTCCCCTTAGACATTGCAAATATGCTCTTTTTGGGATTCAAGGAAATCCCGTATTTTCAGCATCGCTCAAAAATTTTCTTCAGATGGCGTATGTGGTCTTCCCGTTTTCTTGAAAACATAGTCACATCATCGAGGTACACCACTACGCTCTATCCAATGAGTTCGTGGAAGGTGATGTCCATGGTGCACTGAAAGGTTGTGCCTGCATTCACAAGCCCAAATGACATTCGTCTGTATGCGAATGTACCACACTTGGTACGAAAGGTAGTTTTGAGTCGATTAGGTTCCATTACTAGGACCTGATTATATCTTGAAAACCCGTCAAGTACGGAAAATATTTGTGCCCCAGATACTGTCTGCAAAATTTTCTCCATAGATGGCACAAGGTAATTGTCTTTGTCTAAGGCACAGTTCAAGTTCTAGAGATCATCACACAAGCAGATTTCCCAAGACTTCTTACATATAGGAACAAGGTTTGAAACCCATATAGAATGACGAACTCTGTATATTATCCATGCATCCAATAGCTTGGTGAGCTCCTTTTGTATGAGAGGTTCAAGTGACGAATGTAATTTCCTCAGCGTCTGCTGATATGGCTTGACCCCTTCTTTGATCGGAATGATATATTGGATTATTCATGTGTCGTAAGTTTTCAGATCATCATATGTCCACGTGAACACATCTTGGTCCTGATTGAACAAGAGGACAAAGGCTTGCCACTCCTGCTACGTGCAACACATACCGAGATTGACAAACTTCGGATCTTTTTTTGTCCCTAAGTTAATTAGTTTGTGCATCATGGTAGAGTTGTGGGTTTTTCTATTCCTTGGCTCTTGAAAGTGTTCTTTCAAGTCATAGAGCTTTTCCAAAGATACCATACCCTTGGGGATGAGGTGACCTTTCTTGTTATCCACCCCAACTTGCAAAGATTGCTCGTTCTCATCTTCATCTATCGCTGCATCCTTGAAGATATCAATGTTAGCCATGAAATTCAGTATCTGTTGATCATAATCAAACACACGTAAATTAGTTATGTTATCTGGGATAGAAGGTCTATACAAAATTTCAACAGTAAATCTATCCCTAAGTGGTGACATTCTAGAAGCTGCGTTTGCCAAAGCATTGGCAGCTGCATTACACGTTCTTGGTACAATAGTGATATTAAATGCTTGGAAGTTAGAGATCAGTCACCATACCTCTTGCTGGTAACTTTTGAGATGAGGTGATAAACAATGAATGGTGTTACGTACCTACCGTACCACTATTTCCGAATCACCTACCACTTTGAGTGTGACCACGTTGATGCTAATGGATTTTTGCAAGCCCAACATGAGTGCTTTGTATTCAACAATGTTGTTTGTGCACTTGAACTCCAAGTGGCTTGAAATCAAATGATTCCTATTTTTTGAGTCAATCAAGACACACCCAGCTCTAGAGCCATCTTGTGTCTTTGACTTGTCGAAGTACATGGTCCATAACTCATATGTACATGGACCATTCGACGCACTTGCACTACTGCTACTACTATCACTACTACTACTGCTACTACTACTACTACTAATGTTACAATGCACTGTACATGTTTCATTTCCATCAGTTGGGCAACGGGGGAGACCCAACTGCATGTTTGGTGGGGTTGGAGTTGGTCGTGTGAGATAGCACCCCAAAGTTGTTTCCAAGAGGTAGTTGCCAAACATGAGCTCTGTGAAGGCCAATGGTTCATTCCGCCATTTATGGGTGTGAAATTGTGCCTTGTTTTTGCCCTTGTACGAAAGCCAGATGTGCGACTAGTCTATTGCAAGATACCCATTTAGCTTGCTATACCAATCTCTGTTGAGTAGTAAGTCATACGCTTCCGGTATGTCCACAACAACAATGTTTATGCACTGGTGAACTCAGTCGTCATGAGATAATCAGATGATCACATCCTGAAGTTCATCAATGGCTGGTATAAATGTCCAATCGAGTTGGATGATTTGCGTGGATGTCTTGCTCCATTGCGCATTGATCTTTTTTGAAATGGAGAGCGGTATTATGTTGGCTGCCGTACCAGAATAAACCAAACAATTGTGAACATTACAGTTAAATATTTCAAATGAAAGCAGGAATGGAGGGCAAACAAAGTTTTCTTCTTCCATCCGGAGTGTGTTTAGCACAGTTGAAAGTGATCCGAGAGGTGTGCTTTCTCCCTTGCTGGTAGAGGCTACGTCTTCCGTTAATGTCTACCCCAGTGCGTGCAGCAAGATGTCCTGCTGACTCTGAATCTTAGATAACTTGAACAAACTGATGTTTGCGGAATTTTTCTTCATGTCTTCCATGATATTGTAATCCAGAGTGGGTAGACTCACTAATATGTTCAGGGTGAGACTGGTGTTCGTGTTGTCCGTGGAGTGTTCTACAGTTTGCTGCTCATGGACGTACTCTTGTCCGTTGCTATCTTCCTGGGATTTCTTTGTGTTTTCTACTTTTGGAGGGTTGGTGGATCAACCTTCCTCAGTAGTTCAAGCCTTTGTTGCATTTCCCCAAGTGTGGGGGGAGCCCCTTGACTTCTGATATTGTAAAGACCATTTTTCTTTTGGGGCTACTTCTCGGTATTTGTCTTATGTGCTGCTTGCGATCATTGATACATGTTCAGCACCTGCCCAATGATTAATGCCTCATCATGCACAACATCTTCATCACCATTCATGTCTCCCGATTGTCCCTCCGCACTTTTCATCATGTTTGGCATGTGATCGCACACTGAGCCTACAACTCATTTCCTGTTTGGATAAGACCCTTTCGGGTGCTCATCTTCATGAAATGAACAAAATTCATTGTTCATGCATCGTTCGAGATGGAACAATGAGATGGAGCTCTGCGCAGTTTTAGTAGGGAAGTGATTATTGCCTGATGGCATGCTTCCTTGTCTTTGTATGGTCCGTCAGTTGCTCGCAGATGTGTTAACTATTCATTGTTTGAGATTAGACACTTCTGTTGTCAAGATTTTGACTAGACAAGTAAGGGTTTCGATATCACTTGTTTCCTTGTCCTTACCCTTGCTCGCTGCAGCCTGGGGCTTCCTACTCGCATCTCTCAAGTCCTTCCTTGGTTCATCATCCTTGATAAATTCAATCGTGCATAGGCCCTGCTCTATAGTGATTGCCTCTTTGCAGTTTTCTTACAATGTTGGTTTCACAACTCGCTTGACAAACTATACAATGTTGGTTGGTAGAGCAGATGTGTAATAATTGATAGTGATGGAGTCATGAGGTTTTGTGTCCACTGTAAACTTATTCAATATGTGCAGAAACCTCTGATTGAAATCTTTTACCTTTTCTTTCCCCTCCAACTTCAGGCTTCCCAATTCTTTGAGTAACATGGATGGGGTGTTGTCATCAACAAACTTTTCTAGAAACATACATTTGAACGTACCCTAGTTATGGATGGATTTGACAGGAAGGCTATGATACCATACTACTGCGCAACCATCCAAGGTACATGGGAACAATCTACATTCAATGTCATCGTACCATACTTCAAGTATCTGCAGTTGTAGGTAGAATTTGTCCAAGTGATCATACTTCATAAGCATTCTCTCCGACCTCTTCGGCATCTTGTGCAAAGAACTTGGGAGAGCCAATGGTCCCTGAGTCATCCATTCTAGATTTTGGTCAGCCATGTCTTCTTCTTCTTCATCCTCCTCCTATTCTTCAGAATCTGACATTTCCAGCTTTGAGTTTGTTGGCTCGACCCCGTCTCTGCCTCCCCCGCTGCCTTCCCCTCCACTTCCTGTAGCAGAATCTGAGCCCAAGATCACAAGGGTGTCTCTTTTTCCCTATTGGAAGACCAGAGGTTCCTCTCCGTTCTCAACAACTTCTGCCAGACCTTGAAGTGTGGCAAGAACTCCTTCCTTCACCTATGATATAAAAACCCCTGTGGGAGTGGTTTTTGGCTTTCTTGATGCATATGGAAGATGATGTATTCCTGGGATTAGTCCGACTGCTTTGCACAAACTGACAGGTAATGGGATGGACAGAGTAGAGGTGCTGATATGAAATTTCACGTTCACATATTGGAGGTGAGGAGTAACCAACTTTAGAGTCGCGCATAGGTGAGAGGGAGTGTGAGTTACTGCCTTGAACATATGATTGATGAGTGGGGGTGAGATGACATTCATCCATAAGCAACTGGTGTCCCTCCTAGCGCCAGAAATGTTGACAGTGCTGGACCCACCAACATTCAGGGGATCTCCTCGGTATGAAGTCCAAACTAGACCTCACATCGTTTGGTGTAGGAGTCCCATCCGATATGATGGCCTGAATGCCATTATCTTAAATGTTTTCCTTAGCTTTTGCTTGTCAGCACATGATAGTGGTCTGCTTTGTCTTCAATGTTCGTGTGCTTGGTAAGTGCTAGTGTTACTTACATCAAGGTTCTTTCAGCGCAGAGAGAGAGGGTGGAAGTGAGTCTCCAGTTGAAGCAGAAGAGTCCTAAATCTGTTTGAGACACACAACATGACATGACATGCGCAGCTTCTGGCGGAGCAATCCACACGGATGTGGCAGCCACACACGCAAGAAGAGATAGCACATGCAACACTCAACGGAGCAGTCCGCATGAGTGCGACGGTCATTATAACAAGTTTATGGGAAAGTTCATGTCTGATGTTTGGTGAGGCAACCCACGCGGGTAGGACATCGTTAACAACTTATACAACAAATTTTCATAAGCATATGTATTATAACAACCGAAACAGTTCAAATGTTTTAACATAGGTTAAAGCAACACACACAGGGAAAATTTTAAGAACCCCCCCCCCAAATTTACATGTATAATAAATGGGCGAATCTCCATGGTATATAGGAAAAATGGAAGGCGATTTTATCAATAATATGATATGTATATATAATTTTTTGGCGAATCTCTCACCAGGCATGGCGAATATTTTACTCAATTATAAAATCTTGTGTTTATTGAATACACAAATGAAATCATTGCATTTCTTTAAAATATCTTTTGAAATCAAAATTACCGAAATTACATATTGATAACCTAGTGGGTGTAGGATAAAATTCACCTGTGCCATTCACAGAAAGCATGAGAAAAAACTTAATACTATATATAAAACCAAGAAATATTAAAATTCATCACTTCTAGGACCTCGTAACCACCCTACCAATACACAAGTATGTTCCTGTTTGCAATTAGAAAAATTACCCAAATTACAATCTATTTACTCCAGCATATGTTGGAAAGTTATAGAAGGATGACTAGTGCAATCAATCCATTCCTTTTAGCCCTGGATTTGTTTCAGTTTAAAACAGAAGTATACAAATATACTTGTCCAATGTCTATGCTTTAACCATTCACCTTAAGATGTTTTTACAATATAATTTCCTAAGTCTATTTAATATCTTCATTATCATAAAAACCAAGCTATATCCATCTTAACTCCACATCTACCACTCTTAGGGGGATGAAATCTCTTTATCCCTCTGAGCACTTGGTAGACCCAGAATTAAGATGGATCTAAGATGATAGAATTTCCCTTTAAATAGTCTATGCTCACATGAATACCATGGTATTACCATGGGTCAATACCATGGGTTATCATAAACCTGGAGCTTAAAAATTGCTATTAGTAATTTATAAAAATTAATAGTTGATTTTTATTTTATTTTTTGTTTTAACCAAGCTAAAATGTTTAACATACATTAAATTACAACATCCATTTTTACTCTTGATCGGATCAAATATTTTTTCACTCTATGCTAGTTTTCATATCACGATATTTGATACCTCTCGTAGATCCAGAGTAAAGATGGATCTATGCTGGTTTAATTCCCCCATTTAAATAGGCTACATTCCAAGTGAATACCATGGGTCAATACCATGTGCCATTTTGGTGAATACCATGGGTCAATACCATGTGCCATTTTATTTTTATTAATACTAATATTAGGGTTAATAATGTTTTTTTGCATGGTGTTAATAACAATCTAGTCCATGGTATTTGTCCCATAGTATTTTGCCCATAGGTTTCACCTAAATATAACGCATTTTTTGAGTGTTCGTAAATATAAGGTGACTTATGGAGTAAATATAAAAAAATGTTTTATTTGTTTACCATACCTCTCGTTTATTTATATTTTTATTAATTTACCATACCTCTTTTACAAATATGGTATTTGGCCCATAGGACTCACTTAAATAAAACCTCTTTCTTGAGCCTTCATAAATAGAACGAGGGTTATGGACTAAATATAAGAAGGGGTTTTATTTATTTACCATGCGTCTAGTTTATTTATATTTATATTTATTTACCATACCTCCACTTTACTTATATTTTTATTTGTTTACACCCTTGCATGTAGGTGACTTATGGAGTAAACATAAAAAATGTTTTATTTATTTACCATACCTCTCATTTATTTATATTTTTATTAATTTACCATACCTCTTTTATAAATATGGTATTTGGACCTTTGGCCCATAGGTTTCACTTAAATAAAACCTATTCTTGAAAATGGGCGAATGGATTCACTTAAATAAAACCTATTCTTGAAAATGGGCGAATGGAAGGTTGTAACTCCTAATTTCAAGGGCTAAATTTACCTTTTTTACCCTCTCCCTTAAAATAATGTGGGCTATTTGAGGTGATTTGTAAAATGTACTATGATACAAAATATTCACCCACTAAAAATTTAAAACCTCTTACAAACAATTACAATACATGTGTGAAAACGTGTTGGCTTGTTATCAGGCTTCCCAATTAAGCCAAAATTCCAAGACACATTGGCACACCATATATCACTAACCTCATAAAAGGGGCGTTGGAGCCATTTCTCGCTCCTCAAAGAAAAGACTACAGACTATCAAGGCTATGTGGGAGGAGGTAAGGTGAAAAGTCATTTTCATGTACAAATGAGGTGGTATTTATAACCAAGGGTGAAATTGGCTCTTGTGATTGTTCAACTTCCCTCATGATCGTTTGACTTATTTGACCCTTCAACTTTTCATGACTTTTCATATGACATGTGGGTCTCGTGGACTTCCATGTTACATTACATTGATTTACAACAGTATGGCCCACAGTGGTGATGTGGATGACATGACTCATGACACAAATCAACATGACAATGCTGGTATGTTCATGTTGTTGCTGGTGTGCATGCGAGCTATAGTGCTGCTGAGTGATGGATATGCTCTTGGTGTATTGTAACTTCACCTCCACATGGCAAGGTGTGTGGAGTCTTCGATGGTCTTGGTGTTCGCTTGATGTCGAATGTGCATGTTGCTCCTTTGCTTGTAATTTGGCATGCTTCACATGTTCGTCCATTCACGAGAAAATCTCCACGCATGCATCATGTGTTCATCTGTTCACGATCAAATCTCCTCGCATGTTCTCTCCTTGGTCATCCCATTCACTGTCGCGGCATGTCTCATCCATGTACCTATATCTGCAATCACTCATGACGATACGACATCAAATCCATAAACATCCTAGTCTACTATGAGGCATTATCATTCGCTTTCAGATGCAGGTGACCATGAGAGAGGATGAGGCTATGAAACTGTGCAAGGCATATTTCAAGTCGGGATGTGGGCTCTGGGCATTACCGGTGAAAATTGCACAGAAGTCACTGGGAGACTGAGATGGACAATCCGGATCAGCAGTGACTGTTTGCGAGATCTGGCTCGACTGGAGGGAAGATCTGTACAATTTCTTGAGGGAAGCAATGCAAGAAGCAAAGGAGGGGTTGGTAGCAAAAACTGCATAATTCCTCAGGGGAGCTGGCAATGGGCTGTGGGAGGCTTGCCAGGAAAAATGCACATTTTTTCTAGGAGTTGGCAGTTGGCTGTGGGAGTGCTAGTGACAAAAAATGCGCAATTTCTTGGAGGTTGACCTGCTGAACACCTTTGCACAATTTTTGAGTTGAGCGAGATGCTAGGCAGCTAAGGGACTGCTCATGGAATCTGCATAGTTTTATGTGTGAGAAGTAGGTCGATTGACTAGCTGGCTAGCTGGAAAAACTGCACATTTTTTTGGGGGAGATAGTGATAGACACTAGGTGTTTGTCGGACTTGTTTGTGCAATTTCTTCAGTCAGTGGAGGAGCATGCTTGGCAGATTTTGCACAAATTTTGAGGGGAGTGAGTCCCAGGGTCAATACCCGGTTAAAATCTCTAGATGACCAGCAAGAGGCTTGGTTGATGTGCTTGTGGGCAACGCAGATTGAAATGGCTTGTTGGACACTTATGTGCTATTTTGGGTGACAGTCCGTCGAGTCGATTCTAGGGTGGAAGTCCGGCTATTGGAGGGTGATCCGGTCGTCAAAACTTCAGCAAAATAACTAAGTGCGTGAGTGAGTGAACTTGTGCATAGGCGACCTTGCGAACACATAGTCAACATGACTTGACGACAAGACACCTCAGACCATCAAGACAACATATACTCAATGTGACTAACTGACTGTGTGAGCAACACGCGCGGTGATTGTGATAGATCGTTGAACGATCACGACGACGTTTGCGTGATAGAGAATACAAATTTGTATGTGAGTGCGGCGGATGTTTACATAGCGAATAAAACTTGTACACATGAAGCAGGACCTTGTGTGTGGCCAAAATATGACTGCAAGGATGACATTGTATCCAACATGCAAAAGGATGTTTGTTGAACGGTTAAGTGAGGAGGGTGAAAAGACTCACTAGATCTCATGGGATGAGCCCAAGTGCTTGCAAACATCGAGGAAAAACCCAAGGAAGGCTCCAAAATTGGATGCAGGCCAAAATTTTGGAGGGTGTTGTAGCCTCTACAACATAATCACTTTTAGGGTATTTACAAGAAGCTAGAATAGGTGAATATTGTTGAAGTTTTAAAACCTTCTCTCTATTTCATCAATCTTGTTAATGAAGAAGATAATAATTAAATGATGGAGTAGATATCTAAATATGAACTCAAATTTATCTTGGACTCTTTCACAAAAGATAATTATCCCAACCAAGATAGATGAACAACAAAAAAATTTATTGGCTTTTTGGGAGAAATTCAATTGAGCATGGTCGTATTGGTGAGATTGTTAGGTATTTTTGGGAGTTATCATCTCCACCTTTTTGGTCTTGATTCCAAAAAAGCATAAGCACAAATATTTTAATGAATTTAGACCAATATCCTTATGTAATTGTCTTTACAATATCATTTCTATGACTCTTTCTGTCAAGCTTAAAATGACCCTTCCAATTGTCATTTCACAAGGGTAATTCAAGTTTTTAGTAGGAAGATAGATCTTTGCAGCTATGGGAGCAACTCTAGAGAGGCTCCATATTACCATGATAAAAAATCTCATGTTTATTGTCTTAAATCTTGATCTCCCTAAAGCATACAATAGGAGTTCGCTAATTATATTTTTGTTTCATGTAATTACATGTGGGTTACAATTTTCCAATGCTTTCTTAGATCATGAGTTGGTTATCCTTAGCCTTTTCTTGTGCCTTACTTATTAATGGAGCGACCACAACCTTATTTAATCCTTCATAGGGATTATATGAAGGTTTTCCCCTTTCTCCTCTTCCCTTTATTTTTGTTATCGAGGGGTTAAATACATCCGCAATTGATGTGAGGGGACAAGGGATCATTTATGGAATTGATATTGGATGTTGCATACAACTTATCCATTTTCTTTGATTTGATGACGTGTTACTATTTTTTATGGCCAAGAGAGGGGATAAAGAGAGATGCTTCATATTTTATATACATATGGTCTACCTATAGAGATAGAGAGCAATTTACAAAATTTGACAGTATCTCTCCCTAGGCTCAAGGATGACAATGGGGATAAGCTAGTCAGGTTGTTTCAATTTAGAAATTGAACTTTTATGATGATTTTAAATGCTCTGAGTATATTATGAAACCTAATGGTTATGGAAAAAAATATTTGGGTAACTATTAGAGAAGGTGGAAGCTTGAATTAATTTATGGTGTAATTGTTGACTTTCAATTGGAGGAATTTGATCCTAGTTAAGTTGGTCCTTGAAGCTATTCCAGTTTTTTTGCATAGTATGGCATATATTCATAATGGGGTTTTGGATAAGGTTATGATTCACTATTTTTAATTTTTATAATTTGGGAAAAGTGATTGAGAGAAGATATCTCTAGTCATTTGGAAAATAATTGCTTGACCAAAGTAGATGAGGAGATGGGCTATTTAAAATATTCACATTTTTTGGTTGTGCATTAACTACCAAAATCTTGTGGAGGACCATGATTTATTATGGTATTTTGAAGTTAATTATAGAGAATAAATATATTAAGCTATGGGCCGTTATTTATTAGGTTGGTAACCCAAGAAAAGCTATAAAAAATGACTTGATTCAATGGATGGCTACATTGTACATTTTTTGGTCATTGGTGCAAAATTGGCTCGGAGGGTTTGCTGAGGTTACCAAATTAAAGTGGGGGTGGACCCCATTTTAGGAGGTGGAGAGGAGGTTTATTTTACTCTTGTGATAATAGATGAATTACAAGAGAAATACATATACATTTTAAATCAAGTAACTAATCTAGTTATGCATATATTTGGCAATAAGGGTGGTCCTTTGTCAAGGATCTAGGGCTTGTATGAGATAGTGTAGTTTGTAGACAACCTTTATTAACAATATAAATAAATACATATTAATGTAAGAGACAAATATGAATCCTTTCTTAGGCAAAAAATACAATTAGAGAGAATCTATCGTGAGATTGCGATATAAATAATTGACGGAAGGTGAGCTACAAGAGTTTGTTTAGTAGTGTTGACACCTAATCATCAGGATTGGGTGAATGTAATTAATGTAAATATATAATAAGAAATATGAACAATGATCGGGAGATGAAGTGAACAGTCTCTTCCTCATGTATATAATAAAGACCAACTTGAAGGAATAGAATATGAATTAATTTGTGGAGTTACTACCTAGCCTGAAGTGGTATCAGAGCCAGCTCCATTTTTGGCATCTCCTTCTAGTCTTGTAACTCCCTTCTGCCATTTTCTTGCAGTCTGTCCATTGCCTCCTGTGGATTCTGTCTACTACCCTCTCCACAGTCGTTGCTGCAGATCTCTGACATTATCTATGCCCTCTGCGCTCCTTTCTGTTCTCTCTGGGCTCTCTACCATCATCATTGGAAGGATTACTCCAATGTGAGACCAGCAACTGATCTCTCGGCTATTCATTTTCGCTGGGCAATGGAGGGAGGATGGCAGCTTATGCGGGAGCGTTTTTGAATCCTTATGTGCCTGTTTCGAAGATTTCTCTTCTTTGGTTTTCAATTCAAACCTGTCTTTGAAGCGATCCGAGAAAGGCTTAGTGATATGCTGGAATATCGTGGTGTTATGTGCATGGAGCGTTGTTGCATTGAAACGATATTATATGCTGCGTTGTCTGAGAAACAATCCATTGATACACACTAAGCATGTGAGTTTGAATAGTATTCTGACTGTGAGGTTGGTGTGGTGCGTTCAAGACCATTGCAACAATTCGATTGGTGATAACATATGGTGCGTATTGTTGTGAGCAGTCTATGGTGTGTTGGGTTGATATATTGACTACGTGTGAATTGAATGTTGTGTTGTTCATTCCTGATATGTGCATTGGTATCATATATGGTTGTTTACACTGCCCCATCCATATATATTTCTTGAACGCTGGTTCCATTGAAGTTTGAATAGTTTCTTGAACGGTGATAGTTTCTTGAACGTTGTGTATTACATTGTATTTACACTCACCATATATTGAGCACTATGTATTACATTGTATTTACACTCACCATACGCTTCCCCACTCGTGTATGCGTTGAAGTTTTTTTTGGAATATAAAAATCATTGAATGCCATGTGTTGAATAGAGTTTTTAAAACAAGGTCGTGGGTCAAAGCACTGTGGCATGAATTGTTGTGAATGCTATGGTCTCACGCTGTATGGTATATACCTCTGATATAATACCTCTGTTGAATGCATTGTACAGTTTTTTTGTGTATTGGAGCTGCTCCACAATATATTTAGGTTGAATTATATCAGGCAGAAGTTTTTCTGTTACAGTATGCATTCAATCATATCCATTGTGGGAATAGTTCTCACTAGCAAGGAGAACTATCCTGAGTGGTCCCGGATGATAAAGCACACCCTCATTTTCAATGAGTTGTGGAAAGGAGTGTGCAATGGAGATGGAGGCAAAGAGCCATAATAGCCTAACTTAGACAAAGAGCTCACCATTTTGGAAAATAAGAACAACAAAGCTTATGCATTAATTGCAGCATCTATAAATGAAGAGGTGAGTCGCCATATTTCACCATTTTCAACTGCTTTCGAAGCCTTAAAAAAGTTGAAAGAACTCTATGACTCACATTCTGCACTTGAAGTTGTTAAACTCATGATTAAACTCTTCACTCTTGAATTACAAAATAATTATTCTCTTGCTTTTGCATCCGAAGTAAAATCTATAATGCATGATATCAAATCCACTAAGGTTGAATTGGATATTCCTCTTATCACTTTTCTCAAGGCAATTTATCCTACTTACTCCAATTATCTTGAGTCATTGCAAGCAAATGGAAATCTCAAAGATATTACCTTTGACTCTCTTGTGAAAAAAATTGCTGAAAGAGAGAAAGCTTTTGGAAAGAAGACAACCCCTAAATCTTCTGAAGAGGTTGTGTGCCTTGCTCATAAAGAAAAGAATCCTACTCAATATTCTTCCAGAGGAAGAGGTGGTCGAAGAGGAAGAAGAAGACATTTCAAAGGCAGGGGGCAGACACTCTCAAGGAGAAAAGGCAGATTTGCACTGCATTCGCTGCAAAAGAAATGGATCACATGATGTCTCTACATGCAAGTTACCATGGGACAAAATTGAGCAGCAAAGAAACCAACAAAAAGGTAAAAATAATGACACAGACAAAGGTAAAGCACCTAAATCTGCTCACTACGTTGTGGCACAATGTAATATTGGAGTAAATGAAGACTTATTTAATGCTTCACTTGCTTCTTGGAAAAATGATTGGTTGCTTGATTCAGGAGCAACTTGCCACATGACTCATAGAAAAGATTTTTTTGAAGAATTTATTGACAATGTTGATGGAGCAATATACTTTATAGACCAATCAAAAATCAAGCCATTAGGGCTTGGCACAATCAGGCTTAAATTGCCTGGTCTTCCAGACTTTCTTCTACATCATTTTCTATGTCTCCGACAGCTCAAGAGAAACTTGTTGTCCTTGGTCCACATTTTCCAGCAAGGTCACTCCATTCATATGTTTGATGGCAAGCTTGAGGTGAGAAAAGCATCTGACCACTCACTTGTCGTGAGGGGAATAGAAGAAGAAAGGCTTCTTAAGCTGCAAGGTACCTTTGCTCGTGCACAACATTTCTCATACAATTCTCATTATTAAGAAGGTACACTTCCATCAAGTTTATTATGGCATGCTAGATTTGGACATTTGAACTATGACAACCTCCACTTGTTGAAGAAAAATGGTGTTGCTGGTTTGCTTACAATACCTAAGAAATTTAAGCAATGTGATGCTTGCATTCTAGGAAAGCATAGCAAACAGTGTTTTCATGATTCACATTCAAGAGCACATATAAAACTTGAACTCATTCATTTAGATTTATGTGGTCCAATGCCTGTTCCTTTTGCAAATGGAAATAAATATATGATGACATTTATTGATGACTACACCAGAATGTGTTGGGTTTATTTATTGAAGAACAAATATGTTGCTTTTCAAACATTCAATAACTTTCATAAATGGATTGAAAATGATGCACAATCTCATATTGGGTCTATTCGCACTGATAATAGAAAAGAATACACATCAAATGAAATTGAAAACTATCTTCGTCAACATGGGATCAAACATCAAACAACTGTACCTTATAATCCCCAACAGAATGGTGTAGCTGAAAGAATGAATAGGACAATCTTAAATATGGTACGCTCCATGCTCTTCTTCAAAAATGTAAATATAATGTTTTGGGCTGATGCTGTTCTATGTGCTGCATATATAAAGAATAGATGTCCATCTAATGCTATTAGAAACAAGACTCCATATGAAATGTGGTATGGTCACGTTCCTTCGGTAAAGCATCTTAGGGTCTTTGGTTCCACTTGTTATGCCTTGATACCAAAGCTACATAGAAACAAACTTGGTGCAAGAAGTCATAAGTGTATCTTCTTGGGGTATTCAAACACCTCCAAAGCACACTGTCTCTATGATGAAGTCAATAAAAATTTTGTTGTGTCTAGAGATGTAATTTTTCTTGAATCATCCAAAACTGACAATGTTGTTAAGCAGCAACCCGATCGCTTGGATAGATTTGCAAATGCAAAAACATTTCAAGAATTTGATAATCAGATTCCACATCTTGAAGGGGCTATTCCTATACTAGATCAACATGTGGAATCTTCTTCTGAAGAACTCTCTTCCTCGCATGAAACTCCAACAATAAATGATGCTTTAAGTGATGTGAATGATAGAATTGGGAGACTCAATCTTGATTCAGTTCCCAACTCAATCAACGGAGCAGCCTGGACCATCTGAGAAAGGTCCCCCAAAGTGGCTGACAAAGTCACTTGAAAGTGTTCATCCCGATGAGGTTGGAAATACAGGAACTAGAAATTCAAACCGGCAAAATGGAGGTGATGTAAATGACTCTAATTCACCTGTTGATATGGATGTTTCTTATGATTATGAATTGAACTTGTCTACAGATTTTGAACCAACTTCCTTCAAAGAAGCTACTTCTAATGATGAATGGAAAGAAGTGATGCAAAAGGAGTATGATACCCTCATAAAGAACGAGACTTGGAAGCTGGTTGATCCTCCATTAGGAACCAAACCGATTCGCTGCAAGTGGGTCTACAAGAACAAGTATAAAGCTGATGGCTCACTTGACAAGCACAAAGCTTGGCTTGTGGCAAAGGTTTTGCACAGAAGGAAGGGGTCGATTATGAGGAGACTTTTTCCCCCACAGCAAAATGGGCTACCCTCCAGACACTCTTTGCCCTAGCAGCTCAGAACGGTTGAAAAGTCCATCAAATGGATGTAAAAACTGCTTTCTTGAATGGAGATCTAAAAGAGAATGTTTTTATGTCCCAGCCTGAAGGATTTGCTGTGAAAGGACATGAACAAAAAGTATGCAAACTTGTGAAATCCTTGTATGGCCTCAAACAAGCACTGCGAGCCTGGTATGAAAAACTAACTGAGCATCTTCTGAAACTCAATTTCAAACATTATGATCTTGATGATGCAAATTTATTTGTCAAGAAAGTTGGAAAAACAGTTGTATATCTTGTGGTATATGTAGATGATCTTTTGATGACAAGGAATATGAAAGCTACATTGCATCCATAAAGAAGGAATTGGGGAAAAGTTTTGAAATGACTGATTTTGGCTATGTTCATTACTATCTTGGTATTGAAGTAACTCAACATCCAAAGTCCATATTTCTTTCTCAAAAGAAGTACATTGGAGATCTATTGAATAGGTTTGGCATGACAGAATGCAATCCTCTTACTACTCCAATGGAACAAAACTTAAAGTTCACATCTATTGAAGGAAAAGAATTTGAGGATGCAACAAAGTATAGATAGCTTGTAGGAAGTCTCAACTACCTAACTACTACTAGACTAGACATTTCGTTTGTTGTTGGAACCCTCTCTAGGTTTATGCAAAAGCCTTGTGAGAGACATTGGTCTGCTGCAAAAAGAGTTCTAAGGTACTTGAAGGGAACTCAAGACTTTGGAATCAAGTATACACGGGTGGACGACTTCAGCTTGATTGGATACTCTGATTCAGACTTCGATGGAGACAAAGAAACTGGGGTATCTACTTCAAGATATGCTATGAGTCTTGGATCAGGAGCTAACTTTTGGAGATCACACAAACAATCAATTCTAGCATATTCCACAACAGAAACAGAATACGTGGCAGCAACTGAGGCAAGAAAAGAAATTGTGTGGCTTGGGAAAATTCTTGAAGATTTGCAGGTAAAACAAGTACAATAAACTCCACTCATGATCGTCTGCAATAAAGTTGGCCAAGAACCCAAAGTTCCATGATCGAACGAAGCACACCAATACTAAATATCATCTGATTCGACATCATGTTGAGGCCAAAACAATCCATCGCTATCATTGTTCCACTAATGAGAAAATTACAGTCATCTTCACCAAAGCGCTTGGAAGAGAAAAGCTTGAACGATTCAGAATGATGCTTGGACTCACCAACATCCCTTCAGATTAAGGGGGGAATGTTGACACCTAATCATCAGGATTGGGTGAATGTAATTAATGTAAATAAATAATAAGAAATATGAATAGTCATTGGGAGATGAAGTGAACAGTCTCTCCCTCATGTATATACTAAAGACCAACTTGAAGGAATAGAATATGAATTAATTTGTGGAGTTACTACCTGGCCTGACAAGTGGTGGAGAAAAATGTGGAAGATTATATCTCCAAAAAAAAACTAACATTTTATTTTATTGGCTATTCTTAATAGATTTCCTACTTTCCATTTCTTCAATAGAATGGATCCAAGCTATTATTTTCCTTGTAGAAATGATGAAGATACATATTCTCAATTGTTCATTCATTGTTCTTTCGCAACTCAAATTTGAAAGGAAGTGAAGGAACTTATTAGTGTTTTTAATGTCTAGAAATAACACTACAGAACAATGGTTTTCTAATATCAAACATTGGTTTTCTAAAAAAGAGTAGTTTTAAGTATGGCGGGGGGGTCCCATGCTTAGTATTATGGGGATTTGGTTGGTAATAAATGGTGGAATATTTTTTTCCAATTCCTTTGATTGTTGCATGGGTTCAATCACTAATTAAGGGTACAAGGATAAAACCCCAAAAAAGGGTTTTAAGTAGTATAGAAGCCTTATCTATGGACAATTTAAAGACATGGGCATTTTTTAATGGAATGAGTAAAGATTCTTCTATTGTAAGTGGTACTACATGCTTACTATTTTTACGCCGTAAGGTGTTTCCCTCTGAAATGAACTTCCCTAAAATCTACGTGTCATCCCTGTGTGCCGTTATATTATGTGTTAGACGATTAGAAGATTGTTAATCGTTGGATCAAGGGAAGGTAGTTAAGTGGTTGCAACCGTTCACTATCACGATTTTTGAAACAGTTTCAAAACCCTCGCCTGAATGCTGCTAGATCGGAGCTTGATCGAAGCCTGAAAGATTTGCCTGGGGTAGCCTTTTCATCTTCTCCGCTCTTGCCTCCCATGCTGCCTGCTCTTGCTTCCCGTGCTGCCCTGACAGACCTCTGAAACGGGCTCCATCCATTCATCGAATCTCTGGGGAAAATTTACCATGGCTTTCCTGCTGCTGCGTCCAAATGGTCTGACGACAACTGCTGCACCCAAATGGTTTTCGTGATTGAATCTGCAGGAGTCGAGGGCGAATCCACCCCAGAGGAAGAAAAGCCGTTGAAAAATCCATTGCTGTTGTCGAAATTTTTCTTCAGTTTCGTGTTGGGTGTTGTTGTTGAAGACGCCTGCGAATTTTCGTCTGCAATTTTTGCGCTGGGTAACCTTGTGCCTTTGACGGGACCCATTCCATAGTTTGGAGCTATTTTGTATCAGAAATATTTTGTTAGCTGCATGTCTTGTATATCTTTACTAGTGGCGTTTCCTATCCTTCTCATTCTGATATCTGTTGGTTTTACCAGAACAAACATCGGGAACCACCATAACAAACTGCATGATGATAATGAATGCAACCTTTACATTACATATATGGTCCAGCTTGATGATTGGGTGATGTGCTGAATTTACAAGAAAAATGGTCATTCTCAGAGAGTACAAGGGGTAGAACGAGATGAATCACCAAGTGCAAATGAAGTGATGGCTTCAGATATAGACATTGTCCAGGAAATCTTTGAGGAGGGGTCAGCAATGCTCGTTGAAACTCTTTGGAGGAGTGCCTTTGTTCTGGTTGCCAGAGTTTGTCATTGTTGTCCGAACTAAGGGAAGTGCAGAACACCCAGGTATGGGTTTTGCTTGTAGAAGTGTTCCCACCTGGTCAATTATCCTCTTATGGCTGGAAATATCCAACATCTTTCCAATACCTGTCTCTGTCACAGCCTGGTCTCAGGTTGAACGCATGAAGTGGTTCCAACTCTCATCAGTGTTTCATTCTCCTCTTGATGTCTGCAGTTTGTTTTGATTCCAACTTCATCTCTATGATAACCATATCTGTCACAGTGTTTTCTCGAGTTGAACGCATTAAGTGGTTCCAACTCAAATAAATGTTCCATTCTCCTCTTGATGTCTGCAGTTTGTCTCGATTCCAACTTCATTTCTATGATAACCATCTCTGTAACAGCGTGGTCTCGAGTTGAATGCATGAAGTGGTTCCAACTCATATCAATGTTCCATTGTTCTCTCGACGTCTGTAGCTCATCTCAATTAGTTACCGTTCCACATCATCTCTTGGAGCTTTGCCATGGCTTCCTTCTTGATTTCCCACATTATTTCTCTAAGCTTAGATTTGAAAGCCATTTTCTCCACCGTTCCATTCATAAGGCTCCCCACAATTCTAGCCAGCGATTTGTGGATCCCCCGCTTGGATGGACTGTCTACAAAATGCGATTGTCTTCTCATTCCAAGTCTATCCTTCCCTAGTAACCAGGGTGGGCGTACCCCCTGGCTCAATCCCATCTTAATCATCTCTGCAACCCTTGTTCAAGAGCCTTTCTGAGTCGATAGGTCTGCTATGGAGCATTTGGAGGCTCTGCCCTGGGGCCTCCTTTCCTTCCCTTAACCTGCCACAATCTCCCAAGTGCCAATTCAAAAATAGTTCAAACCTATGTCACAAGGTTCAACGAACTTCAACTTTGAGGTTCAAAATTCAGCAAACCTGAATTTTTTTTTTTTTGAGGTTTAGCAGACCTCATCGAACCTCTGGGTCATTACCATTTCCATGGTTCAAGCTCATAACATCATGTCGCAGCTCACACTTGTAGTCAAATTTTCTTTTGGGGTTTGGCAAACCTCATCGAACCTCTGGGTCATTGACCAATTCCATGGTTCAAGCTCATAATTTGATGTCACAACTCACACTTGTAGTTCATTCTTGCAGTTTTGAAGTCCATGATAGCATTTTTTATGTTTATTGATGTTGATTTCTTACTATCTTGTGCTATATAGCGAACCTCATCAAAAAATTCAAACTCGAATCGAACCTAATCATTATTGAACCTGAACTTGAACCCGAAACCATGTGACTTAGGTTCAGACCAAAGCAAGAAAGTGGCAAATCTCAGAGAATTTTCAGGCGTAAAGCATAGAATGAAAATTATGACTAGATTACTCATCCATAATCACAGTTTATTGCCAGATTGAGGATGTTATTACGCTGGGTGGTGTTTGGTTGAACACCAGATCTGCGTGCTTTGGGGCTCTCAGGCATAGTCTATTTTTCTTCCATTAGAGCTCTCAATTTACCTAAGTATATGTGTCCATCGTTGTCTGTTTTGTGTAGACTGCTAACATATCTGTAGTACTGGCTCTGATTCATCAGCAGTTCTGTTGGTGCATGCTGTCTGCAACTGAGTTGATAATTATGACATTTTTCTTTGGAATATTTGCTTCATTAATTTATCTCTAAATGGTGAATTTACTTGAAAATTATGAGATTATTGGGTCTTTGTTAATGGTGGTCAAGCTGGAAATCGATAGTTTTTCGAATTGGGTTGAAACTTGAAAGTTATGATCTTTCTAGGTATTTTAGATTGGTTTGTGTTTTCTAAATGTATATGTTTTTGACAAGTTGGGTAGACGATCATACTATTTGTATGTTGAAATTTCTATGGATATTTCATGGTTGTGGTGTGTCTGTATATAGTTATATATTGTTGAAAACTAGACAAGCTATAGGAATTGAACCTAAGATCTGTCCTCAAGCAATTAGCTGCTCTATCAATGAGATAGATGCCCCTTCATGACAGGCACCCTTAAGGTTCAATATAAAGTTGTGTATTGCTATATTGTTGAAAACTAGACAAGCTATAGGAATTCAACCTAAGATCTGTCCTCAAGCAATTAGCTGCTCTATCAATGAGATAGATGCCCCTTCATGATAGGCACCCTTAAGGTTCAATATAAAGTTGCGTATTTCTACCTCTGAAACCCACCCTGTTAACCCCTTTAACACACTTTGGTAAAAAATTGACAGCCTAGGAATTGAATTGAAAACTTGCCCTTTAAACAAGTGTTTGCTCTACCACTAACCTGTGTAGTGCTTTGTGATAGGTACCATTAGCAGTTTGATCTAAAGGTGTTGATTGCAACCTTTGACATATATGTGCTATTGGTGAATAGGGTTGAAAATGTGGGCCAAAATCTATTCATATTTTTGGTATTTGTCACAATTATTGGGTGGTGTGAAGTGAAAACTATGTTGATTGTGTTGGAGTTTATATCAGATTCTATCATTCTTGTAGTGTATCTGCCATTAGTGTATGCATCACCTATGAGTGAACTTTGTTGGAAATTACGAAGTTCTGTTTTAGGTTTCTGCGATTGGTTATCAGGTTAAAAAGAATAGTTTTGTGTTATTTGTTTCTGGTATGATTAAAACTACTATTTAAAAAATTATACAATTCCTTTGTAGGTCCTTTATTGGTGGATTGGTATTTGTCACAATTATTGGTGGTGTGAAGTGAAAACTATGTTGGTTGTGTTGAGTTTATATCAGATTCTATCATTCTTGTAGTGTATCTGCTATTAGTGTATACATCACCCATGAGTGAACTTTGTTGGAAATTAGGAAGTTTGCTTTTAGGTTTCTGCTATTGGTTATCAGGTTAAAAAGAATAGTTTTGTATGCATCACCCATGAGTGAACTTTTTTGGAAATTAGGAAGTTTTCTTTTAGGTTTCTGCTATTGGTTATTAGGTTAAAAAGGATAGTTTTGTGTTATTTGTTTCTGGTATGATTAAAACTACTATTTTTTAAATTATGCAATTCCTTTGTGGGTCCTTTATTGGTGGACAGGGTAGTGATGATTATGTGTATGATATCATATCTCAGTCTAACTCTGATTGGTCATGTTATCAGAAGTCTGGAAACCAACTGTACCCTCCTCGAAGAAGGAGTATTGCGAATCTGTTGGTCTACCATGGAAAGAACTTTGCAAGGCAAAAAAGTACGTAAGTTGTTACGATTCTATACTTAATTGGAATGATTCGGCAGGCGAAGAGGCTTTTCGCCTTGCCAAGGAAAGATATTGGGCCAAATATAGTAGGAATTCCTGTCACTTTCCTCCTCCTGACCCCGACATATACATTGATGTGATTGATTGTAACGCAGAACAACAGTTAGATGTTGATTTGCCAGACAGAGCTGACTCTGAATCAGAAAATCTGGACATTGAAAAGCTGCCAGATAGAGCTCAAGGGACACTAATTCCATTTGATATTAAGAGTCATGCAACTGAGATTCAAGAGAAAGAAAGGCCATTTGGACTTGGGTATTATGTTTCTGGCTCTTGCAGCTATACACATATTTGTAATGTTGTCGACCTTTATACTGTTGAACCTTTATACTGCTGAACCTCAATTACCCGATCATTACAAACTGACATTGGTAACTGCAGGAATCAATAGTTCAAGGCAGGTCCTGTGCATGCATAGCACTCTGCATGGGCATATTTGCTGAAGTAGCTCTGCAAAAACAATTTAGGGAGAATGTGCAGTTGATGATGATTTGGTATCAAACAGTAGTCCAGATCAAAGTGTAGATCTTGTACATGAGAGCAAAACCTTGGAAGATTATTTCTATGGACGTTATAGCCGTTCAACAAGCTTTGATTGATTTAAATCTACTTCTCTGAGCTTCATAATTTTTCTTACTCCTTGCTTCTGTAAAAGCTTCAATATTTTATATTTGGTGTATTACTGTGAGCCAATGTCACTACTTAGTTTGTTCAATTTCAATCGCTCTGCATATTGGCTGAAGCTGTGTCTGAAGTTGAGTGGAGTCCATGTAAAGTCCCTTGCCAATTCCTTGTATAAATGTGAAAGCCATTAGTGGTCACTCATTTTAGTGACCCACTTGATCTACTTGGAGCAAACTTTTAGAGAACAAGAACATGATAATAACAAACCTAGGGGCAAAACCCTTTTCTCTGCAAATTCCAGTTGGGGCAAAGGACTACTATCAGGGACCTGTTAGAATAAGCATCATTAATGTTGTACATACATCATTAACAAATTGTATGTATGTCCTGCCTATTGTATTTCAATGAAATGCATTAGGGTTTGTAGAAATAAGTAGATAAATCAATTCAAATCCCAAAGATAAGCATATTTTAAAAATTATGTTTTCTTGGGGTCCTTAATAAATATAGTTAAAGTCTATAAGCACTTTTTAAGGCATTTCAACATTTCTTGTCTTTTGTCTTGTGTTTCTTTGCTTGTTTAAAACTTTTGAACAATTGATATCATTCAACGTTTTTGTGAATTAATTAAAGTCTGGCCAATTTTAGCTGAAGAATCCATTGCTACTGCGTTGTAGCATTTCTTTTTGCATTCTGGTCAGGTGAGGCAGTAAACCTTGGTGCATATTTAGCAATAATGGCCCTAATGTCTTTTAACTCCTGAATTTATATTTTATGCGACAGCCGAAGAACTTGTAGCTTGTTAATTGAAAAGAAAAACTTAATGTTGGATGATAGAGCTTGACATTATTCTTGTGGTTGATATCTATCGGATGAGTTTATGATTACACTCCATTGGCTGACATTGGAATCATGGCCATATTATTTACACTTCATTGGCTCACTGAAGAGTAGAATATGTAAACAACTTAATAGTGATTATTCATAGTGAACCAAAACAAGTTCTAACTAATCTAATAAAATTGAAACTTGAATAGCCACTGTAAACGCATGTGATAACAAACACTACTTATGAGAACAATAGTGTTTGACAATAGATTTCTAATTAACAACTTTTTATTTTCTTTGGATTAATACAATTGTGTCTCTTCTGGTGGTCACTCGTTTTAGTGACCCACTGGTGCTCACTAGAGCTGAAAATTTTCTTGTCCTTGCCTTTGGAGCAATTGTATGTATGTGGAAGGAAAAGCAAGTATGATATCGCTATTGATTTGCCAGACCAATGTTATGTACTTTTTCAGGTCTGAAGATGTGTAACTTGTGGTTTAGCTTGGTACATTCTCTTGTTTACCACTTTACTTTGACTTTGTCAATATCATAAGTCCAGTAGCGATTTAAGTGTATGTCTGCATGGCAGAACTGTTTGCATGGCAGAACTGCATTGGGCTTGAACTTTTCTAAAAAATTACATTGTATTTAAAGAAATATGATGCCCAGATAGCATAGAACTCCAAACATCAAATCTCTTTGCTCCTTGTAGGCTTGAACCAATATCTCTTTTAGAGAAATTCAACAACTCTAATTTAGCATCCTTACAGTAGATTATGTTTTGTAAACAGACTTATCATTGGATTCAGAACAAAGCATGATAAACTGTATCTGAGTTGCTGCTCCTTGAATGTGGACAATCTATGTTTACAATTTTTTATTAAAATTGGATAATTGTGTTGCAAATTTGAATTGTGGCAATGCATGGGTAATGCCTACTTATATTTTGGCATTTTTGAATTTTCAATTTTTCAATTCGGTTTTTTTTTAAATAATCTTTTTCCTGTTAATAGATTTAGTTTATACTCGGTTCAGCCTTAGTAAAATCATTAATCTATTTCTTATGTGTTTTTTGGGTTCTAGGCACTTAATATAGAATGGTGTTTCCTTCCTTTTAGGATTTAATATTTATTTATACTGAGGTAACAGAAGTCCAAAGGAGGCGTTTTTATGTTATGGCTTTGTATATCTTTGTCTCAGCTACGAAGGATTAAATCCTTGCTTTTCCATGTGATGTACTGAAATAAAAACTAGCTGTAGAGAATATTGTAGAATGCATCTTATTGCAAGTCTGTCATGCTAATAATTGACTATTTGACATTGCAGGCTGGACTCAGAATATACGATGCAGATAGTATCAGGATTAAGCGCGCTTGAGCCAGAGGAGTTCTGGGATGGGTGACCTCCTGGGAAGTCCTGGTTACCGGGTGCAAGCCCCGGAAGTGATGATTGATGCTATGTGATTCGTTCTCCACATTTCACTAGTTTCAATCCCACTTCTTCACCCCTGTGAGCATCACCCGATGCAATGAGTGCTAAGTGAACTATTCAAAAATCATGAGATATTAGTCACTTTACGACTACCTCTCATGAAAATGGTCATACTTTGAATGACTTACTTAACGCAGTTGAATCCCAAAAATGATATCTAATATAATGCACTGCGTAAATCCCCCATACTTAGTATCAGGATTGTTCGCATGTGCTGTCTGTCAAAATGACATCACACCTAGTGAGGGCATTTCTGTGCATGCTGGCCTTTAGATAAGGATTTTGTAGCATGGGGTCAAAACTTTGTTGATGACAAGCATCGCCTTTTGCGCATCATAGATCCTACTCTTCGACCAGAGGTTGAAGGAAGGGAAGAAATCTCAGTGTCTATGGGGATTTCATTGAATTGTGCTTCTGCTTCCCCTCAAAAGAGACCATCAATGAAGGAGGTATTGCATTTTCTAGAAAAAATGCCATCATCCACAACCGATTAACCAATTCTTTCTTCCTATGTAGCATCCTTGCTTTGACATAAGTTGGACAGAGATGAGGACTTACACCCACATTCCATATTCAACAGCTCTACATAGACATTGACATAACTCATATAGACATCTCTATGATTGGGACTCAGCAATAGACAAACTCTGCTGTCAACTCAACTGCTTATGAAATGGCCAGAGTCTTCTTAAAAATTTCAATATTTCTACAGTTGAGGATTGTAGCAAAGCTCAAAGATTAAACTTAACTCCATGCTTATGAGGCATCCGCGTTCTCACAGTTTACTTGCACCTCATTCTCAGTTTTAATGGGAAGGTGATATATGGTGTATTATTGTTGCAGTGGCAGGGGATGGATTTTATCCATTTACTGGAGGAAAAAAATACCTGGTCACAATGTGTCTGTTTGATTTAGACTGGTAATTTTTTGTTTCAATAGCTATCAAATGCTAGAGGAAGGCTTATCATTGCAATTGATGGTGTTTGGGATGCATTGAGCTTTGAGAAGGCTGCAAATTGCTGCTGAGGCTTGCCAGTAGAGCTTGTTGCAAAACAAATTGTTAAGGTACAAATACTGTTGACAAGGATAAGCGATCAATGTCACCATCTTTAAGTTTATTTTCTATCATAGCCTAACCGATTTAGTTGTAGGAGGCTTTGAGGATAAGAGAACTTAGGGACGACACTATATGCATTGTAGTGGATTTGATCCCACCTAAGAAATCCACACCACCAGCTCCAGTTAAGAAGGAAGGCAAATTTAAGAATTTTTTCAGAAGGAAATCCACTCATTCATCGTCTAAGTCAGTTGAAAAGCAGCAAAATATAGACATTGTCCAGGAAATCTTTGAGGAGGGGTCAGTAATGCTCGATGAAAGGTAGATAGCCATTTCCAGCATAGCATCCTTCAGAACAAAACATGACAAATTGTATCTGAGTTGCTGCTCCTTGAATGTGGACAATCTATGTTTACAATTTTTTTATTAAAATTGGATAATTATGTTGCAAATTTGAATTGTGGCTATGCATGGGTAATGCCTGCTTATATTTTGTCATTTTTGAATTTTCAACTTTTCAATCTGGTTTTTTTTAAATAATTTT
Organism: Pinus tabuliformis; assembly: GCA_031772625.1. Classification (NCBI taxonomy): domain Eukaryota; kingdom Viridiplantae; phylum Streptophyta; class Pinopsida; order Pinales; family Pinaceae; genus Pinus; species Pinus tabuliformis. The sequence continues at coordinate 181,417,091 of CM062807.1, read as the reverse complement.
TTTCCTGTTAATAGATTTGTAAAAGCATTAATCTATTTCTTCTGTGTTTTTTGGGTTCTAGGCATTTAATATAGAATGGTGTTTCCTTCCTTTTAGGATTTGGTATGTTATTTATACTAAGGTAAGAGAAGTCCAAAGGAGGCATTTTTCTATTATGGCCTTGTATATCTTTGTCTCAGCTACGAAGGATTAAATCCTTGCTTTTCCATGTGATGTACTGAAATAAAAACTAGTTGTAGAGAATATTGTAGAATGCATCTTGTTGCAAGTCCGTCATGCTAATAATTGAGTATTTGACATTGAAGGCTGGGCTCGGAATATACGGTGCAGACAGTATCAGGATTGTTCGCTTGTGTTGTCTATCAAACTGACATCACACCTAGTGAGGGCATTTCTGTGCATGCTGGCCTTCAGATAAGGATTTTGCAGCATGGGGTCAAAACTTTGTTGATGACAAGCATCGCCTTTTGCGCATCATAGATCCTACTCTTCGACTAAGGTTGAAGGAAGGGAAGAAATTTCAGTGTCTGTGGGGATTGCATTGAATTTTGCTTCTACTTCCCCTCAAAAGAGACCATCAATGAAGGAGGTATTGCATTTTCTAGAAAAAAATGCCATTATCCACAACCGATTAACCAATTCTTTCTTCGTATGTAGCATCCTTGCTTTGACATAAGTGGACAGAGATGAGGACTTACACCCACATTCCATATTCAACAGCTCTACTTAGACATTGACATAACTCATATAGACATCTCTATGATTGGGACTCAGCAACAGACAAACTCTGTTGTCAACTTTGCTGCTTATGAAATGGCCAGAGTCTTCTTAAAAATTTCAATATTTCTACAGTTGAGGATTGTAGCAAAGCTCAGGGATCAAACTTAACTCCATGCTTATGAGGCATCCGCGTTCTCACAGTTTACTTGTAGCTCATTCTCAGTTTTAATGGGAAGGTGATATATGGTGTATTATTGTTGCAGTGGCAGGGGATGGATTTTATCCATTTACTGGAGGAAAAAAGATACCTGGTCACAATGTGTCTGTTTGATTTAGACTCGTAATTTTTTGTTTCAATAGTTATCGAATGCTGGAGGAAGGCTTATCAGTGCAACTAATGGTTTTTGGGATGCATTGAGCTCTGAGAAGGCTACAAATTGCTGCCGAGGCTTGCCAGCAGAACTTGCTGCAAAACAAATTGTTAAGGTACAAATACTGTTGACAAGGATAAGCGATCAATGTCACCATCTTTAAGTTTATTTTCGATCATAGCCTAACCAATTTAGCTGTAGGAGGTTTTGAGGATAAGAGGACTTAGGGACGACACTACATGCTTTGTAGTGGATTTGATCCCACCTGAGAAATCCACACCACCAGCTCCAGTTAAGAAGGAAGGCAAATTTAAGAATTTTTTCAGAAGGAAATCCACTGATTCATTGTCTAAGTCAGTTGAAAAGCAGCAAAATATAGACATTGTCCAAGAAATCTTTGAGGAGGGGTCAGCAATGCTCGCTGAAAGGTAGATAGCCATTTCCAGCTTTGCATCCTTGCAGTAGATTATGTTTTGTAAACTCAGACTTATCATCGGATTCAGAACAAAGCATGATAAACTGTATCTGAGTTGCTGCTCCTAGAATGTGGACAATCTATGTTTACAAATTTTTATTAAAATTGGATAATTGTGTTGCAAATTTGAATTGTGGCTATGCATGGGTAATGCCTGCTTATATTTTGGCATTTTTTATTTTTCAATTTTTCAATCTAGTTTTTTTTAAATAATCCTTTTCCTATTAACAGATTTAGTTTATACTCGGTTCAACCTTAGTAAAAGCATTAATCTATTTTTTATGTGTTTTTGGGTTCTAGGCATTTAATATAGAATGGTGTTTCCTTCCTTTTAGGATTTGGTATGTTATTTATACTGAGATAAGAGAAGTCCAAAGGAGGCCTTTTTCTATTATGGCCTTGTATATCTTTGTCTCAGCTACGAAGGATTAAATCCTTGCTTTTCCATGTGATGTACTGAAATAAAAACTAGCTGTAGAGAATATTGTAGAATGCATCTTGTTGCAAGTCTTTCATGCTAATAATTGAGTATTTGACATTGCAGGCTGGGCTCGGAATATACGGTGCAGACAGTATCAAGATTGTTCACTTGTGCTGTCTGTCAAACTGACATCACACCTAGTGAGGGCATTTCTGTGCATGCTGGCCTTCAGATAAGGATTTTGCAGCATGGGGTCAAAACTGTGTTGATGATAAGCATCACCTTTTGCGCATCATAGATCCTACTCTTTGGCCAGAGGTTGAAGGAAGGGAAGAAATCTCAGTGTCTGTGGGGATTGCATTGAATTGTGCTTCTTCTTCCCCTCAAAAGAGACCATCAATGAAGGAGGTATTGCATTTTCTAGAAAAAAATGCCATCATCCACAACCGATTAACCAATTCTTTCTTCCTATGTAGCATCCTTCCTTTGACATAAGTCGAACAGAGATGAGGACTTACACCCACATTCCATATTCAATAGCTCTACTTAGACATTGACATAACTCATATAGACATCTCTATGATTGGGACTCAGCAACAGTCTGCTATCAACTCAGCTGCTTATGAAATGGCCAGAGTCTTCTTAAAAATTTCAATATTTCTACAGTTGAGGATTGTAGCAAAGCTCAGGGATCAAACTTAACTCCATGCTTATGAGGCATTCGTGTTCTCATAGTTTACTTGCAACTCATTCCCAGTTTTAATGGGAAGGTGATATATGGTGTATTATTGTTGCAGTGGCAGGGGATGGATTTTATCCATTTACTGGAGGAAAAAAATACCTGGTCACAATGTGTCTGTTTGATTTAGACTGGTAATTTTTTGTTTCAATGGCTATCTAATGCTGGAGGAAGGCTTATCATTGCAACTGATGGTGTTTGGGATGCATTGAGCTCTGAGAAGGCTGCAAATTGCTGTCGAGGCTTGCCAGCAGCACTTGCTGCAAAACAAATTGTTAAGGTACAAAAACTGTTGAAAAGGATAAGCGATCAATGTCACCATCTTTAAGTTTATTTTCTATCATAGCCTAACCGATTTAGCTGTAGGAGGCTTTTAGGATAACAGGACTTAGGGACAACATTACATGCATTGTAGTGGATTTGATCCCACCTAAGAAATTGCACCACTAGCTCCAGTTAAGAAGGAAGGCAAATTTAAGAATTTTTTCAGAAGGAAATCCACCGATTCGTTGTCTAAGTCAGTTGAAAAGTAGCAAAATATAGACATTGTCCAAGAAATCTTTGAGGAGGGGTCAGCAATGCTCTCTGAAAGGTAGATAGCCATTTCCAGCTTAGCATCCTTGCAGTAGCTTATGTTTTGTAAACACAAACTTATCATTTAAAATTGCAAAGGGAGTAGCCAGAGGCCTGGCTTATTTACATGAAAGGAAGTTTTTTCATGGAAATATTAAGCCAAGCAACATCCTTCTGGGCTTTGACATGGAGCCATACATAGCAGATTTTGGGCTAGAAAAGCTATTGGACACTGCCAATGTCAAGTATAGTAGCTCTACTATCCACCTAAGGAAACTGAAGGTATATTTTCAGGGAGCAAACGATGAGAGGTTGTATCCTCCATGGTCACTCTAGAAATCCTTATAAACCCATGTAAATATGGTCTTTCATTAATATAAAACCTTAAGTTACAAAATTTCTCTCTCTCTCTCTCTCTCTATATATATATATATATTAATGTCTTATTGATAACCAAATATGTATATATTATTTAGACGTATATTTCTCTCGATTATAAATATCTTATATTTTCGGCCAATCTTGCTTTAAATTATAAAAAAAATGTGAAATATTGGCCAATCTTTTGTTAAAGTATTAGACCTTATAAATAATAGGAAAATATTTTCTACTAAAATATAATTTACTCATTTTCCACACTAGGGAAAATATGCCTACATGCCTACTTTTCATCATCTAATAGGTTTTTATGATGCACTCCTGCAAATCTATTTGTTTGTTTTGATCCCTTTTACAATAAAGGTCATGTATGTGTTAATCTAACCTCCACTTCCCTCAATCTTGGAAGATATTAATGTGTGCACTCTCACTTCATGAATATCAACTCTAGTAATTAAATTACATCCATATCCTTGAGAGCTTGTGTTATCCATGTTGATGTAATTAGATGTAGCCTTAAACCTATTTATTTAAGGAGAAGCACCATTAGGAAATTTTAGGAAGCTTCTCTCAAGAGTAGTAAGTTCCCACAAATTCTTTTTTTATTATTATCGAATAAGAATTGATGTTTATCTTCTTTTTTTTATTCAGTGACCTTATCTTCTTTAGCACATCTCTAAACATACTTAAATACTCTCTAAAATATCTTAATGTGTTGTTAACAGGAAATCTATATAGGATTCTTTATAAACGTTGTTACTACACTTTTCCCAAGCTACCTTATCCTGTTCATTAGCAAGCATCTCTTTTGTAATATTGAGTCATTTGTGGACATTAAAAGCATTTTCCTCTGACTTTCTTTCTTTGATATTAAGTTTTTTCTACTGAATGGAGATCATATTGCATGATGCATGATTAACAAATGCTTCTTATTTGTACGAAAAATACACTGGAGATATAAAAGAGTTAAGACACATGATAAATGAAGAGTTTGGTTTTATTTATCTAGATCACAATATCACACATATGAAAATTATTTCACCATTTGAAAAACTTATCATTTCTTTATCCACTCACTATATGAGTTCCATTGGGAGTGTAGAGCCTTATAACAATAATATATTAGTGCAATTTTCAAAATTTCATATAATCTACTAATTATCAGCACTAAACTATTTATAAATGAAGTTGAAACACTAAAAACGATGCTTGTCTTTTAATTTAAAAGAGAATTATCATGGTAAATTTGTATAAGAATATTAGAAGAAAAAATCACCTAGTTATAAGCCTAAATATTGGCAAAGGCTAATTCTTCATGTGGCATAATCAATTAACCATGTGATCTTGCAACATGATGCAAAAAAAATGACCCATGGATCCTAATACTTTTTAGGGTTCTTTTTCAATTCAGTAGGCTTTTCTTCTTCTTCTTCTTCCTGAGATGGTAAAGGTAATGACTCAAGAATGACTCTAAGCTTACTAGATAACCAAATTCTCAACATACCTTGCAATTTCCACACTAGCCACTTACGGATTTTCAAACATCAATGTTTAGATAATAAATAATGGATGGCCATAAAAAAAACATAAACATTAACACCAAAAATAATAATAATCACATGAACCTACTAAGAAAGGGGAAACACATAAGATATCATCTTCACATTGGATACTTTGGAGAAAGGCAATCTTGAGTACCACGATCAAATAAAGAAACACGAAAACACATAAGATATCATCTTCGCATTGGATACTTTGGAGAAAGGCAATCTTGAGTACCACGATCAAATAAAGAAACACCAAGGAGAAGTGAGTGTTAGTTTTTAAAATTTTGATAGAAACATTGGTTTTCAAGAGAAATTGCAATTAACAATGTACAAATTACTAAATAAATAATTACCAACTAAACTTTTAAGTCACATTTTAAAGGTGCAATTAAGTTGAGCTTTCATCTTGTCATTCAATTGATGGACATTGAATATTAAATATAACATAAATATATAGGAGTAGCATGTGAGTGTCAGTTTTATAAAGAAGATTCTTTTTATTATTAATAAAAATATAGATAGTTAGTTTCATTTTAAAGGGTTATAAATATGAGTTATAAATAAAAGACTTAAAAGGTTGTAAATATTTAAAGGGTTGTAAATATGAGTTATTAATTGTTTTTACTCAAAACCTGATAAATAGCAATTTCTTTTTAATTGAGTGACTCAAATTCATGTTTCTTTAGGTTGAAGGTAAACCCACTAAAGTGGAAAAAATTGTGATGCCAATAATTAGAGGGATTGTCATCATGGGGTGATAAGAAATTTAATATTCCAAGAAGAGGAGGTAGTAGTAGATTCTAAATAAATTAGAAATGCAACAACATAAATGTTCGCAACAAATTTAGAGAGATCCACCTTGTTGAATAATGCACACACTACATGGATAATGGATTTCCGCACTTTATGCCTTACGACGTTTTCTTTGCAACATCTGGTGCAAATGCTAGTTATAGATCCTCATCTCTTGAAGTTTAAATCTAGATTAGGTTCATGTACAAACAATAATCCAAAGATGATGGCACTAAAGTTACTTTTTTCCTTGGCTAGTGAGAAGTTTCATATCAATATTTAGTTGTTTAGAGGCTCCTCATTGGTGATTAGATAGATGGAGATATGCTAGCTTCAAAAATATTCTTCAGTGATCCCTTTGGGAGATTAGTTGAAATTTATTAGCCCCTCCTTTGTATTTATTTTCTTTGCTCGTATTTAAAGATAGTTAAATGAAGATTCTTCCAATATCTCAAAGGAGGGGTTACAAGTTGAGGTTGGTGTTTGAGCGATTAAAGAATTCAAGGGGTATCATTTTTCCTTTTCTCAATATATATATTAAGGGCAGTTTCCATTGGTATCCCTTCATGATATATAGTTTCCTACTTTTATCCTAACTTCTTTATAATATGCTCAAGGATTTTAGTTTTGAGGTTCCATTTTTAATATAGCATAACAAATTTCTAGTTGTAGCTTCTGATGATCCTCAGTATTACAACAAGAATGCTGCAACTCCCAAGGCTACCAACTTTAATTTTCAACTCGGGGTTTGTACAAAATTAAGAGGTATCGACACTATATGTTCATCATACAATGTGTCATTCCTTTACTATCACGATGTAATGGAGTGCATACAATGAAATCAAATCCTAACTAGTTTCTGAAATGTATTGCTCAAAATGAAACCTTAAACTATTCCAAGAAAGAAAATGCAAGGAAGGAAAAAATATTATAATTTCATAAAGTAAATATCATTAACTAAATATCAATCATTACATTTCAAATATTTAGATCCATTGACAAAGTTCATTGGATGTGGCAATCAAGAAATCATTATTGTATTATACAATTCATAAATTTGTCCATTAACCCAATTCACTGAGATGTTTTGCATGGGTAAAAAGCAAGTCCTAAGTGGTGTTTATTACTCTCTCAACCATTTATTTAGAGCCTAGGGGTCATGATTCAACCCTAAGTGAAAAAACCAACCCTTTTTGACAAATCTGGCAAATATATACATGTTGGAAGAGTGCTACAAGAATATGCTACAAGAAACAGTTTGCTACAAGAAGATATAATTCACTGAATGACCAAAAAAAAAATTCCAAATTGGATGGGACAAATTTTTGTTGTTGAATAGTAGTCTTAGGTTTCCATTCCAAGTGGAATAACTAAAAAATATCTCTGTCAACACATGATAAAAAACAACATAAAATTACTAGTCTAAAATCTAGAAATTCGAGAACTAGTGAGCTAGTTAATCTATCAAATGCCTAACCTAATAAAGTGTGAATGCAATGGGGTAATTTTTTTTATTAAATGGAATGTTTTTATGATCTAATGCAAGTGGAATAAACTCAATTGAAGCTCATTAGCATGTTCTAAAAAATAGCAGAAATTTACTACTATTTGCCACAAGGGACTTCCAGAAATTTAGATTTGGGAATAAGAAAACTAATCCAAGTATCTCAATGATTACTATACCTTCCAAAGTTGTTCAAAGGATGAAATCATTCTTTTTATCATGCAAAATAACTTACTTCAACCATTTAATCCAACCCTACAACAATAAATCATCAATACTAAATGCAGAAATAGAAAAAGGCAAGAACAAGAGATGGATGTGAATAAGAAGTGAAAGGAAGAAAAGTAAATGATATAAAAGGGCTTTGAGGCTCCTGGGATGCCCAAGACCAAGGAAAATCAGAGTCCTATGAAGGAGACCTATATTTAGAAGCTGAACATGGCACCGATCTTCATTATTTCCATCAATACAATTACATCCCTCCAAGAAATGAAAGTGGAGCTACAAAAATACTAGTTCTCTCTATAAGAAGACTAATAAAAATCAACCCCTAAAGGAAAATTCGACTTGGTACTTATAAAAAATGATTAAGAAGCATTCCCCATGAAATGAGGAAGTTTTCCCCTCCAAAATCCCTCAAATAGTGGATCTGGTTCCCAACACTAGGAATCTGCATTAAATGACAAGGAACACATTCCTAGATTTTCTCAATCATTGGAGCTCCGAAATCTGTGCAATAATTTCAGAATATATTGTTGATTTATTATCCAATATTGATCCTCCTGTAGTAGGGAGAAAGTCCCTAAATTATCTCCTCCTCTAAATCTTCATAATTTGCCTAATATTCTCACAATATTCTGCAAAAATAAATAATATTAGGCACAAATATGTAATTACCCATAAACCTTCCTAATGAGCATATTAAAGCTAAAAAGCATTATTAAGTGTAGAAGGAGAGGTTTAATAAGTCTTCACGTGTCTAAGAAAGGTTAGATGGGCCTTAATTTATGTCTAATTTAGAGGCCCATCATACCCCCTCCTGAAATTGTTGCTCATCCTCTGAGAAACCTATTCATCCTGCTTGCCTTGTTGTTCTTCATGTATGCTGACATGTTTCATGCTTTGTTTTCTGGTCTATTTGATGCTCTTTCTACTTCTCTTCTTGCTACTGCATTTTTCTATCTTAGTTTCCCAAGGAAGCCCTATTGTAGGTTGATGTTGTTTCTTTCCTCAGGTGGTTCTTCAACTATAATGAACTGCACACAACCTGAATCCTATAGAAACTAAATTTTGCATGCCAAGAGGTGGTGGGTCCACCTTTTATTTCATTTTTTTTTTCATTTATTCCATTATTTTTTCTCTCTTTTTTTTTTCAACTTTTCTCTATTTTTTTATTGCATGCAAAATAAACTCAAAGAGCTTTGAGTTAATTGGATTGACCCTCACATACCCCTTCACACTCCTTGTCTTCTATTATGACTAAATGATTACATCCTACTTTCTCAAGTCCTTTTCACTTTTGTCTTGTCCTCTCCCCCATGTGCGGGTGTCTTCGTGGAAAAGTGAAGTTAATTGCTAGATAAGCCTAAGGTTTCTCTGCTACTAATCTTGGCTATAAACTTTTCCATCATACACTTGCAATGAGTTTAAAGCTAAAATAAGTTCGTAAGAAAGGTTTAAAGAATTTCATACTTGAGCCTTACCCTTGATGTGTTTTTGCAGTTGATATTGAGGTTGCTGATATGAATGTTGAAGTTTCCTTTGTGGTCCTGAAGTTGTTTCTAATGATCTTGAAGTTGCATGTGATAATGTGCTAGAGGTCCTATTGCTACTAGCCTTGAATATGGAGAACTCCTAGGTTTTTGTTGTTGTTGTTGTTGTTGCTTCACATCCTTGGCTAAAATGTTGACGCTGAGCTTCATAACATGATGATTTCAGAGGTGTTGACTTCCTTTGTTTGTTGATTCATAGGTCTTCATAGCATGATGTTTTTTTCTGACTGATGTAATCTTTTTCTATGCATGCCTCTTTTTTCTGTTCAATATGTTGTTGTTGGATTTAATGGATGTCAACCCACATTCTAAACCTCTGTCTTCCAGTTACCATGAGCAAGTTGTCTTAGTCAAATTCGACCTTCTTGGAGTGTTGGGCTTGGCCATGGGTGATGTTCACCTTCCCCACACTTTTCAAAACTGTCATACACCCTTCCAACACTTCATATCACCATTCATTTCTTCCAAAACCCCTCAACCAACTTCCTATAGCAGTTCAGGACATCCTGTAGCAGTACAGGAATCCTATAACAAACCTGTAGCAGATTTGTTTTGCCCATATCTCCCAAATGGTATATTGGATTGGCTTGAAATTTTCTGAGCATGTTTCCATCATCCTTATGAACCTCCCCATAAAAAAATCTTGGCCAATGGATGCACAATTATCGAGAAAAATTAAAAATGGCTATAGGTTGTGGGGGTCAATGTCTCGAAACCTGTGCACTAGAATTTGTTGAAATTGCTTGGGAATGTTACCATCATCCATATGCATCTCTCCATGAAACATATTGGCAAATGGATGCATGAATATCAAGAAAATTTAAAAAATGTATGTAGGTGATTGAGGTCCATTTCTTGACAAGTATGCATTGGAATTTTCTGAAATTGCTTGTGCATGTTACTCATTCATATGCATCTCCATCTAAAACAACTTGGAAAATGGATGTACAATTTTCAATATATGCCTAAAAAAAAATCTACTCTATGTATTTTTACTTCTTGTAGGGAAACAAAGCCTTCATGTAGCATTTTAGGACATCAAGGAAAATGAGTGGTGAAATCTCGAGAATGATGAGTGGGTGGTGGAAATAGATGAGGGTGATGGATTGGCATGGCCATGGTCCTTCTCTAGCATCTGAGAAAAGTAGGAGAAAGTCTAAGTTTGACTTCCTTTGACTAGGCTTTTGATCAACTTTTCTTTTGGTGGCTAGGTTTTTTGTTGTTGCTTGCAGAGGTTGGAGAGCACCTGCATTCATGAGAGAGATATACATGGAGCAAATAGTTTTTTTTTTTTTCATTTTTTTTCCTCTAGGCCTACTAGCTGCCTCAATGAGGTTTTCAACTAGTAGGTCTGCTTAGGCACCTCAAAGGAGGTTTTCACCTAGGGTATTTTCTTTTTCTCCTTTTTACCAACCCATTGACTGCCTCATGGAGGTTTTCAATCAATGAGCCAATATCAGGCACCTCAAAGGAGGTTTTCACCTGAGATTTTATTTTTTCTCTTATTTTCCATTTTTTAATTTTTTCTATCATACTCTACTTGAAAAGAAAAATCTCTTTCAAGTATAAGAATACTTCCAATGGAACCATGTGCACATCAAGATGAAAGATAAACTGATGTGTAGGCTTGCAATGTATGCTTTGACATGTACATCAATTTCAGAGACCACATGCTTTGATTGAGATGAGATCAAGAATTATTGAAGAAGAGTGTGTGCCTGCAAATTATTGATTGTCTAGAACCATATTTCAATATAGTTTTGATGCCCCTGGTCCACTTGTTGATTTGGATCATCTTGGATGTCTTCTTCTTCCATGAAGTTCATATCTTCTTCTTTTTTCTATTATTCTCTTGAACACATGGAGGATCTGATGGTAATCATGAGGAACTTTCTCAATATTTGATTTTGATGTCTTCTCTTCATCAAGTGTAGCCCATGATTCTTTGGTCTTCTCTTTTGAATCTTCTTTTTCTGAATTTTGTCCTTCAATGATATCAAGAGAATCTATTTTTTTCAATGCTCTTCTTGAGCTAATATGAATACCATTGAGATCAAGAGAATATGTTTGGAAGTGTTGTGCCTTAGCATTGTAAGTGGGTTGAGCTACTTCCTTGTGTGGGTTTGGAAATGGTGGTACATGTAGTTGAGCAAGAATGGATCTTTGAGATGGATTTGGTTGTGGTGGAGGTGAATGGTAGGGATAGAATGGATTTGTGTATGAAGGATATTGAGGAAAATATTCAAGATAGTGTGGATGAATCCCATAAGTTCCTTGCCAACCTTGTTGCCAAGATTGATTTTGGGGTTGAGATGGCCAAGGTTGCCAAGGAAAGGGTGTGTTCCAATTACTCTAAGATGGATGTGCATAAGCTTGAAATTGTTAATTAGGCTCTTGCATGATATCAGGTTGAATAGGCTGCCATGGTCCTCTTGGAGCTACATAACATAAATGCATTGGCAATTAAATTGCTCCATTTTCCTCTTGTAAACTTCCTTCAACCTTGGTAATGAGGGAAATATTTAACATCATGTGATTCTACATGGAAAACACAATTATCATCATCTTCTTTCTATTCATTTTGTATTCTTAACATTTCTACTTATTCACTTAGATTGCTAAAAATTTATGTTTTAAAGTTATCAAGCAAATTTCCAAGTTTATCTTGACTTACCGATCTTGATGATGATTGACTTACTCTTTCCCTTCCTCTTGATATGTGTTTGCATGTTTCACAAATTTCTTCAAATGATAATTGGTATACATTACCTATACTCATCAGATCAAGGAGATCAATCCATTCATCCCTAATTGTTCTAAGTAAGAGGGTTTTTAGTGTGTTGGATCCTAAATGATGTAGTTTTTCCATCTTAACATTATACACGAACCTCTCTATTAGATCCTCAAGGCTCTCATCTTCTTTTTTATTCATTATAAATATTTATTCTGTAAGATCATGATCTTTATATTTTTTTAGAAATATATTTTGCATATCATTCCATAATCTTATTGAATCAGTCCCTAAACTCATGAACCATTTAAGGGATTTATCCTCCAATGTTGCTAGGAAAAATATCAATTTTTGAGTGTTTAATAAGTAATCGTAAGATCTACAAATAATTTCAAATTCAAAGAGAAAGGTTTCCAGATCCTCTGACCTTAGACCATGAAAGTTTGGAAGAAAATATGGAGGGATGTTTTTCATGTGCACACTAACATCAATATCTTGAATGGGAAATCCAAGAGGATCTTCTTCATTTTCATCATCTAAACCCATTTCATCTACCTTCTTTGTCACCTCCTCTTCTTCTAATTGGAAAAGTGGATGGTGATGTGGCTCTTACTGCACCATGTGATCAAATGGGGGGATTGGGTGTTGGAGAAGTAATTTTTTTTTTGAATAAGAATGCTAATGCAATGCAATTTTCTGTTCTTGAAATGAAAGATATCTATTGCAATTTTTTTTTTCAAAAAGTAAAAAGAAATGAATCAACTAGGAGAAAACAATGCATACTTTGACATCTCCCCGACAACGATGCCAAAAAGTTATGAACCTCAATATTGCAACAAGAATGCTGCAACTCTCAAGGCCACCAACTTTAATTATCAACCCAGGGTTTGTACAAACTTAAGAGGTATGGACACTATATTTGTAGCATACAATGTGTCCTTCCTTTACTGCCATGATGTAATGAAGTGCATGTAATGAAATCAAATCTTAACTAGTTGTCGAAATGGAAATGCTCAGAATGGAAACCTTAACCTATTGCAAGAAAGAAAATACAAGGAAGGAAAAACTATTCTAATTTCATAAAGTAAATATAATTATCTAAATATCAATCATTACATTTCAAAGAGTTTAGATCCATTGACAAATTTCATTGGATGTGGAAATCAAGAAAATCATTATTGTATTATCCAATTCATAAATTTGTCCATTAACCCAATTTGCTGAGATGCTTTGCATGGGTAAAAAATAAAGTCCTAAGTGGTTTTTATTCCTCCTCAAACATTGATTTAGATCCTATGGGTCATGATTCAACCCTAAGGGACAAAAACCAACCTTTTGAGAAAATATGGACAAGTATATACATGCTAGAAGAGTGCTACATGAATATGCTACAGGAAACAAGTTTTCTTCAGGAAGATATAATTCACCGAATGACCAAGCAAATCAAATCCAAATTGGATGGGAAAATTTTGTTATTGAATAGGATGTCTTAGGTCTCCATTCCAAGTGGAAACACTAAAAAATACCCCTGTCAACACATGCTAAAAAATAGCAGAAAATTACTAGTCTAAAATCTAGAAATTCGAGAACTAGTACCCAAGTTAATCTATCAAATACCTAACCTAATAAAGTTCAAATGAAATGGGTAATTTTTTTTATTAACTAGAATTTTTTTTTGATCTAATTCAAGTGGATTCAACTCAATTGAAGCTCGTTAGCGTGTTCTAAAAAATAGTAGAAATTTACTAATATTTGCCACAAGGGACTTCTAGAAATTTAGATTTGGGAATAAGCAAACTAATCCAAGTAGCTCAATGATTACTATGACCTTCCAAAGTTGTTCAAATTATGAAATCATGATTTTGATCCTACAAAAGAACTTACTTCAACCATTTAACCCAATCCTACAACAAGAAATCATCAATACTAAATGCAAAAATATAAAAAGACAAGAACACAAGATGCATGTGAATAAGAATTGAAAGAAAGAAAAGTAAATGATGCAAAAGGGCTCTGAGGCTCCTGTGATGTCCAAGCCCAAGGAAACTCAAAGTCCTATGAAGTAGACTAAGATTTAGAAGCTGAACATGACACCAATCTTCATTATTTCCATCAATACAATTACATCCCTGCAAGGAATGAAAGTGGCGCTGCAAAAACATGAGTTCTCTCCATAAGAAAACTAACAAAAATCAACCCCTAGAGGAAAATTTGACTTGGTACTTATACAAAATGATTACAAAGCATTCCCCATGAAAGGAGGAAGTTTTCCCCTCCAAAATCCCTCAAATGGTGGATTTGGTTCCCAACACTAGGAATCTGCATTAATTGATAGGGAACACATTCCTAGATTTTCTCAATCATTAGAGCTCAAGAATATGTGCAATAATTTCATAATATCTTGTTGATTTATTATCCAATATTGATCCTCCTGTAGTAGGGAGCAAATCCCTAAATTATCTCCTCCTCTAAGTCTCCATAATTTATCCAAAATATTCTCACAATATTCTACAAAAATAAATAATATTAGGCACAAATATGCAATTATCCATAAACCTTCCTAATGAACATATTAAAGCTAAAAAACATTATTAAGTGTAGAAGGAGAGGTTTAATATAGCCTTCATGTGCCTAAGAAAGGTCAGATGGGCATTAATTTATGTCTAATTTGGAGGCCCATCAACTTCCACTTAGTTTGCAATTTTTGGATTGTGTCTGTTTATTCCTGTTGGTTACCAAAAATATTCTATTTTTTTCCATTATCACCCTTGTTTCACCTAATTTTGGCCTAAAAACTATAGTTTTTACCCCAAATTTTGATGTGGTTTTGAGGACATGTGTTACAAACATTATATCTTAAAGAAGCTAGTAGGTAGATTTATATTTTGAAGCCAACATTGTTCAATTTATGTGTTTTTCTAAACATTTGTGTTTTATAGAAACCACCAACCCAAGCTTGTGCAGTGCCCATACCCAAGAGACTTCTTGCACTCAGGTTCGTGGTCAACTCTTCAAGTGGATGAACTTGTAGCTATACTTTTCTATGAGATGATTGGAGATTTCATTCATTTCCCTCCCTTTGATGGCAACATTAGTCCGTGGAAGCATGACCAGTCTCCAACAAAAATGATCCTCACAACCAGATTCAACCATCCATTGTCTAATTCCAAGACTATTAGGGTTTATTTTGGCAAAAGTAGAGATCTTAGATCTAACTGTTACTATTGTAAGCTAGGTGTTGATTGAAAAAAATGACCTTTCAACATTTTAAGGGATACCACCCAGTCGGGAACTTAAATCAACTCCTTTTCCATTAGAAATTGTGGTTCAAACTGGTTCAATTGGGTCTAGTTACCCTCTCTCTATCTCTACTAGCTCAAAGTGTGACTTTCGTCTACCAATAGAGAAGAGACATCAGATCAACCCTGTTGCTGATCAGGAAAGAAAGTGATCCTTAAGCTGACTTTATGGCCCAACCAAACCACTCTAAAGATTGCTCCTGTATGAGGGGACTTCTAGGATACAGAAAGTAGAACTAAATGTAAAGTATAATCTAAGATGTATATAACCCTAGACCTATCTTGATTGAAGGAAGGATTAGTCCTTCTCTCAATCAAGAGAAAGATAAAA
This sequence comes from Pinus tabuliformis, assembly GCA_031772625.1. Classification (NCBI taxonomy): domain Eukaryota; kingdom Viridiplantae; phylum Streptophyta; class Pinopsida; order Pinales; family Pinaceae; genus Pinus; species Pinus tabuliformis. The sequence goes on along the minus strand of CM062807.1, from coordinate 181,401,438 downwards.
GGAAATGAAAAGAAACATAAGTATGTTGAAATTGGAATAAGATAAAGGACATAGATTAGGGAAATAGTTCCAAGATCTAATCCTTGTTTGAAAAAATGTATACAATTAAATTCCCATTAAATAGTTAACAAACATCCAACTGCAAACATCTCCAATTCCTAATCAAACATATGCATAAGGACAAAAAGATTCATGCCACAATAATGAAATATTTAAAATATATGACATGTAGAAAGCATGAAATCTATGAGATTAAAATGTTAGATAGCTAGCATCTCAAGGAGATAAAGGTCTATCCTTATACAAGTTCCAGTTTCGAAACTCATTTCTGATTAACCCTACAAGATAACTAGTGACGAGATTCCAAATAAGAATTTCAGAAAACAATCAACAGTAGTGTTGAAAAGCCACATACATACTCATACACCAGAAATGATATCTGAAAACTGAAGCATTTATTTCCAATAACAGAGTAAGCAGTAATGCTATGCAACCAATTACAAAATATATATCTTATATAAATATGAATCAAGTTACAAAAAAAAGAAGAGAGATACAGTAGTGCAAGTCCTCTTCTGCCTCTAAACTCAATTCCTTCTTGCAAAGATGGATCAACTCTCACTACAATAGTGTAAATCAATCACAAACTCCCTCCTTACAAATAGGTTGTAAGCCCAAGTATTACTCTGCCTCTTTTCTCTCAAATACGAATCCCCTTTCTCAGAATTAGAGTTGGGTATTTATACATAGTGAAAATATTAACAATTTATCCCAACCTATCAAATAAAAATTACATAAAAATAAAGCCAAACAATACATTAATATCTAATGGATAATCCTAGCCTAATCTTAGAAAATCTCAGAAACTAACTTTGAATCTGATTCTAATAGACTTTGAAGAAGCCGAAGGGTTGTTTCCATCAGAATCTATGAATAGCCTTATCAACAACCTTTGTTCTTTTTTAAGAGTTGAAGTAGTTCAATTGTATGATTAAAATCAGAAGTCCAAGTGCCTACAAAATCGAACCCCTGGATTATCACTGCAATCTAAATAAAATAGAGTAGTGAGCATTTTAATATAAATCACATGAATCTTAAAAAATCACAAAAACACCATAATAGTAGCTTGAAATCTTAAAACAATGATCGTTTAGAATTTATAGCAATGATCAAACCAAAGCGTGACACGTGATGGACATGGATGTGTATCAGAGGTTTTGATATCGGGGTTTTGAAATGGTCGCAACATGACACTTTATACAAAACTTGCGACATAGGAAAGTTATGATGTTGTGGAAACGATATTATATTTAAAACGTTATGATAAAACACACCGGAACCACATATCATATCGATAATCAGATATTAGGTCTTATCAGAGGTGCCATTTAAAAGTTCCGATAAAGTGGCAGATGCGATTTGAAAATTAAATCTTAACGTTAAATCAATTTAGGTCTACATATTGGAGTTTAGAGAAAAATCAGAGGTTATATGATATCGTGTATCGACAGTCGGAGGTTTTGAACGGTGACACTTAATAAAAATGCGATATGGTATTTCTCCAATAGGGTTTTTTTATATGCATTGTGCATTATTTACAAAAGGTTTCCAAAGTATATTACAATAGTATATTACTCTGACAATGGTTTATTATTCAAAGGCCCTATTTAACTTTGGTTTAATATAAAAAAGATTAAACTCACACGATAACATAAGTCTTGGAATCGGGGGCTATTTGATTCATTTATTCTAATTAATGAATTTTAAAACAAAGTTTAATTAATCAAATAAACTTTGAATAAGGTTAAGGCACACTTAAAATAAAACAAAGGTAATTAGGAAAAAATGAACTAACCAATGATTCAAAAGCCAAATGCAAATACAAAAAGGGTCCCCATAGTTATTATGATAATAATAAAGTCAAAATCAGGGTGTTGTGTTTTTTACCACAACAATGACAACACACAGGAAGAACCAAGAAAAAGAAATGAAGTTAAATGAACAAAAAATGCTAAAATTCAGATTTTTCAGTGAATCTCAGTAAAGGATAGTGAAATTGATTCATTTTGTACATCTCCAGTATTGATAATAAAAGAAAAACCATGTTTGAAACAATCATTAATTGATAGAAACTTTAACTAAATAACAAAATCTTTTAATTGAGTTTAGTCAAAAGATGAACTCTTATTATCACAGGTAGAGCCATTGCTGCTAGCAGGCATCCATAGCCTCAACGGGGTTACCTTTTAACAAAAGGAAAAGTTAGTATCCCATATATTGCATGCTATTCCAGAGGAAATATAGTTTTCATTAAATTACTATGAAAGCCATTGTCCTGTATTGGTGACCAGATTTCGACAATGCCATTCACAAGTATTAAAAATAATGAACAAGCCAGCTCGTGATGAGACCTCTTGTCTTACAACAAGTTGTTGTAAGCCATTATCTTGGCGTGGTAACCATATACGATAATGCCACTACGATCAAAGCCCATGATCATGGTAGGTTGGCTCTATAAGGAGACCCCCTAGCTTCCAGGTATATAATAGTTTATTTTACACTGATGATTTTAACATATATGGGGAGAAAAATCCTCTCCTTAAGAGATTAGGATGTTATAGAAGAGTGATAAAACACTAAACCTTTTCTTTGCCTTTGCTACTTTAGGAGTTGTTTATGATAAAGGTTGTTGTAAAATGAGATTCTCTCTTATGTTACAAATAAGAGATCATCAAAAATGAAAAAGGAAAAACTCATGGAATAAGATCTTCAAATCTGAATTTGAAAAATAACAGTTTTGATCTTCCTTTTATTCTTTCTTTTACTAATGGATTCCATTATATAAGAATAAAAAGTTCCCAAGTATTAACCAAAGTTGGGTTAAAAATAAATCTTTAAAAGGCTTGGTAATAGTACCTAAATCAATCAAAGATCAAATGGGCACTCAAGGGATTGCAGAGGGCAAAAGTGATATGTTATCAATTCAAACCCAAAGTCAAGAGCGAAGAGAAACTAGCAAAACCCAAAAACAATCAACCACAAAAATAAAATCAAAACTCGAGTGAAACAAAATAAATATCTTGATATAAGAAATAAATATATTGTTATGTTCTTTTGCATTATATCAAGCACATGAAATGTTGTCTCGCTTGGTGAGTTTGTTATTTAAGACTTTTATTTAAATAAATTCTCTAACTAAAAGGAGAGTTGTGATTAAAATTTGCATATGAGAATTTAACAGGAATGTTATTCCATTTATAAAGTCTTGCTTTAAAACATGTAACTTTGAATAAACATATCTTGCAAAGGAATAAGCAAGATGAGAAGGAAAACTAGGAATTAAAGGAAATCTCCCTAAATGAGTTTTAAAAATTGCTCCTTTTAGCATTAAGATTTGTTACAACTACTTTATTGGTAAAAGTTCATCTTCTAAGTCAAGCCAATACCTGTGAGAAGACCAACACAATATAAGAAAGAAACAAAAAAAAAACTAAAAGAGAAAAGAAATTCTAGAAAACTCAGAACAGATGGAAATGAACAGGTAAATGTGTACCTGGTATAATTTGATCCTGGTTTTACCCAATGAGTCTTCATCTTCTCCCATGTATTTATCATAGTTCAAAAAAATCCTTATTTAATTTAAACTAACAACTAAACTACACCTAATCCTAACCTCAAAAGAAAACTAAGAATAAGTAAATTCGTGCTTCCAATGTAACTATTCAAGCTTCGCATTATCTGCATGAATGTGTAAATCAAACATTAGTAACAAAATCATAAATATACCAACAAAAATAAAACTGAATATATTATGTACATCTAATACTAATGTATGCACAAATAGTAACTTATTTACAAAATCCCTTCTCTGAAATTCTTCCAAACATTTGTCTATAGGATCATCGAGATAAATATGTGACTCAAATGTTTGAAAAGAATTCAAAGAAAGAGGAAACAACAAACCACTATTAAATGTTCAATCTTTGTAAATGAGAGGTTTCTATAAAGAAAAAGAAAAATGAGAAATCTTCATTTCAAATGAATAAAACAGATAGCAATGTGGAAGATTCCTGAAGGGACTACATGGCTGGCCAGAATGCATTGATGAACTTTCAAGTGTCAACATTAATGAATAGTTAATTTGAAAATCAGAAAATTGGGCAAACATAAACATCAAACATAATCTCAAAATGATAAGTATTCGATATTCATAATTGCAATGTGTCGATCAATGCATTAGATGAGAAATCAGTGTAATGCTGTTCAAAATTCCAACACAAAGTATTAAAAAAATCAAAAATAAAATTCAACAAAGAAAGAAATTGTAATTGGAAAGAATGAGAAAAAAGGCAATCTGTAGTATACATTTATGTTACAAATAATGTTACAACATAGTGGGAGTTTATTTGCTAAGATTTCCTTTCCGCAAGTGATTATGAAATTAAAATCATTAGTGCCATTTACTTGCAGAGATGGGAAAATTTCAAGATTTTGACTGCAAAAAGGTATATCATGATTGTAGGAGTCACAAACTAGGGTTGATTCATGATTGTTGAAATCATTACAAATATGAGAAGAAATGTTTGGATTGTTATCTTTTTCAACTTCAAAAATAGAGTCATTTGAAGAATGTGAATCAATTAAAAAGTTTTTTGAAGAAAAAGAAAAACAAAGTTCAGTGTTTTCATCATTACAAACAATTTCATTACTACCTTCCTTGGTATCTGATTCTTCATGAAAATTACAAGGAAGAGAAATGAAATATTTGAACCAACTTGTTAATTGATGTTCAGGAGGTAATTCATTGGATTTAAAGAGCATTAATGTTAATTTAAATTTAATTGAAAATTGGTCCAAAGATTCACCTTCTGTCCTATGCAATTCTAGTAGTTTCTTACACACCTTTTTGTAGTTATATCGTTGAAAATCCTTAAGGAACATCGCTGCAAATTCATCCCAGCTATGTACTAAGGAAACTGGAAGTGAAAGACACCAGTCTTTTTCTTGACCTGTCAAAGTTTATGTGAAAATATTACCAAGATCAACCTCATAAGTATTAAATTTTTGAGATTTGCAATGAACTGAAAAAGTTGATTAAAGGCAGAAGACTTACCATTGAACTTTACCTTTGACAATGTTTTAAATCCCTTGATTGGAGTAGTGTTTGATTGTGATACACTAAAGCATCTCCAAGGAGGTTTTTTGGAGGAACCCATAATTCAAAGTTCAAAAATCTACAACAACTTTAGAAAAAAAATTTAAAACATACCCTCTTCTTCTAGCACCAAAAATGTTGATCAGAAAAAATGACCTTTCAACATTTTAAGGGAGACCACCCGGTCAGGAACTTAAAACAACTCCTTTTCCATTGGAAATGGTGGTTCCGACTGGTTCAATTGGGTCTAGTTACCCTCTCTCTATCTCTACTATATTAAAGTATGACGTTCGTCTACTAATAGAGAAGAGGCATCATATCATCCCTCTTGCTCATCAGGTAAGAAAGTGGTCCTTAAGTCGACTTTATAGCCCAGCCAAACCACTCTAAAGACTGCCCCTCTGTGAGTGGACTTTTAGGATGCAGAAAGTAGAACTAAATGAAAAGTATAATCTAAGATGGATCTAATCCTAGGCTATCTTGATTGAAGGAAGGATTAGTCCTTCTCTCAATCAAGGGCAGGCTAAAAGGATAGGAAAAGAAACATAAGTATGTTGAAATTGGAATAAGATAAAGGAAATAGTTCAAGGAAATACTTCTAAGATATAATTCTTGTTCCAACGAATGTATACAAATAAATGCCCATTAAATAGTTAACAAGCATCCAACGGCAAAAATTTCCAATTCCTAATTAAACATATGCATAAGGACAAAATGATTCATGCTACAATACTAAAATGGTTCAAATATATGACATGTAGAAAGCAGGACATCTATAAGATTAAATTGTTAGATAGCTAGCAGCTCAAGGAGATAAATGTTTGTCCTTATATAAGTTCAAGTTTTGAAATTCATTTCTGATTAACCCTACAAGATAGCTTGAGCAGATTCTAAATGAGCATTTTAGAAAACAGTCAATAGTAGTGTTGAAAAGCCACATACATACTCATACACCAAAACTGATATATGAAAGTGAAGCATTTATTTCCAATAACAAAGCAAGCAGTAGTGCTATACAACCAATTACAAAAATAAATATTATTATAAATATGAATCAAGTTACATAAAACAATAGAGAGATACATTAGTGCAAGTCCTTTGCTACCTCTAAAATCGATTCCTTGCCTCCAAAGATGGATTGGATCTCACTACAATATTGTAAATGAATCACATACTCCATCCTTACAAACATGTTGTAAGCCCAAGTATTACTCTGCCTCTTTTCTCTCAGATTCAAATTCCCTTTCTCACAATTAGAGATGGGTATTTATACATAGTGAAAATATTAACAATTTATCCCAAAATCTCAATGAAAAAATACATATAAAAGAAAGCCAAACAATACATTTATATCCAATGGATAATCGTTGCCTAATCTTAGCAAACCTTAGAAACTAACTTTGAATCTGATTCTAACAGACTTTGAATAAGCCAAAGGGTTTTTTCCAACAAAATCCCTAAATAGCCTTAGCAACACTCTCTATTCTTTTTTAAGCATTGAAGTAGTTCCAATGTCTGATTAAAATCGTAAGTCCAATTTCCTACAAAATTAGCCCCCTGGATTATCACTGCAATCAAAATAAAACAGAGTAGTGAACGTTTTATTATAAATGACACGAATCGTAACAAATCACAAAGAAAACCATAATAACAGCCTGAAACCTTAAAACAATAACCATTTAGACTTTATAATAGTGATCAAACCGAAGGTTGACAATGACAAACATGGAAGGGTATCGAAGGTTTTGATATTAGAGTTTTGAAATGGTTGCAACATGACACTTTATACAAAACTTGTGACATAGGAAAGTTCCGATGCAATGGATATGATATTATATTTAATTTTTTTATGATAAAACACATTGGATACACATATCATATCGGCAATCAGAGATTTGGTCTTATCGGAGCTGCCATTTAAAAGTTTTGATAAAGTGGTAGATGTGATTTGATAATTAAATCAGAATGTCAAATCAAGTTGGGTAAACATATAAGATATTAGAGAAAATCAGAGGTTATATGATATCACATATCGACAGTCGGAGGTTTTGAGTGGTGACACTTAATAAAAATGCCGATATGGTAGTTTCCAGTAGGGTTTTGTTATATGCATTGTGTATTATTTACAAAAGGTTTCCAAAGTATATTACAATAGTATATTACAGTTCCAACAATGGATTATTATTCAAAGGCTTGATTTAACTTTGGTTTAATATAAAAAAGATTAAAGTCACATGATAACATAAGTCTTGGACTCAAGGGCTAATTGATTCATTTATTCTAATTAATGAATTTTAAAACAAAGTTTAATTAATCAAAGAAACTTTGAATAAGATTAAGGCACACTTAAGCTAAAACAAAGCTAATTAGGCAAAAATGAACTAACCAATGGTTCAAAAGCCAAATGCAAATACAAAAGGGGTCCCCATAGTTATTATGATAATAATAAAGTCAAAATGGGGGTGTTGTGTTTTTTACCACAACACTAGGCCAATAGAATTTCTTTATATGAAAAATAAGTATAAGATGACTATTTCGGCCTTGGGCCAATTTAGCAAAGCTAGGGAGATGTTGCTGAAAGTTTCACCATTCGGTTGGACATATCTATGATGTAACAACTTCTTTACTAATACATTCAACCTCCATGCCATGTTTTACTTCTCTATGAATTATATGCATGATTGATCTATATTTTCTGTAAGTTAAATTCTTAACTAGCGTGTGTGAGCTAGTCTGGTCAGTCCCACCAACCCAAATCCATAACCCTTTTGTTAAATACCTATAGATTTACGTGTGGTGTGCATCCTTGAATATATTATTCTGTGCTGAGTTTATCTATTGGTGTGAATGTTGTTGCGTTTTTTTAATAGCGTGAATCTATCATTTATGCTCATAATATTTCTCTAAATATACTTTTCAAACCTGGAGCGTAAGAGAAAGGTTGAATCATTGATGAAACACATGATTTCCCTGTCTGAAAGCACTTATATATTGGGTTATTAAATAAGGATTTTTTTCATACTCAAATCTGCTTGATTCGGTCTTGTTTCATTAGTTTCTCATTGATTTGATTGTTGTTCATTGCATGGCCTGTCATATCTATCTTGTTAAGTGCTTAATGTGAATATTGGGTATTGTTCTTGCCCAACTGCTCATTTGATTCGGATCTGGGTTTTGGTTGATAGTGTGGTGTTAGATTTCTTAATTTATGGAAACACTGAGCCTAAAATCTTTGTGGTGTATGGTTTGATATTTGTGGTTATTATACTTGTTTTTTAATCAGAACCTTAGCACCAATATCTACACCTAAGTACCTTGACTATATTGGTTGTAACTTGGTCATGCACCCCTTTTGAGCCATATTGGTTGAATACCATTTCATATTTGTGTTGTTCAGGAAGATATTGATTCTACGTGAGGGTTCAATCTACATATTGTTCATTTCCTTTTTGGATATTCAAAGGTGTATTTGACTGATTTTTTCCATTTCGGGTTCGGGCCCTAATTTAGTTTTTGAAGTTTATTTGGTTAAATTTGGGGTTAGGGATATTTTCTAGTACATGCAAGCAACTATGTGAAACATAGTATTTTACAAAATTTTCTTATAGAATAAGAAAAAGATTGTGTTTCTTTAGATGAGGAATATGCATTTGATGGTTTGAATTAGTAATAATGTTTTAGAACACTATTGTGAGTAATGGTTATTTTGTGATTTTTTTCTAGCAACATGATTGGTTAATTTTTGGATTGCACACAGTAGAATTTATTTATTTTTGAATGGGATTTTGATTACATTGGGATCTACAGGTACTTAGTTAAGAAAATTTTGAGAACTTCTTTGAATGAGTGTGATTTATTTGTGGAAAAGTTTTTGATCAAAGCATTTGATGAATTGGATCACAGAGTTGGATGAGAAATAGATGCAAGGGTGAATTTTATTTGAAATACTTTATTTGCTTAGTGTGGTTGTAACTTCAAGAATATTGCCCAAACTGAAAAGTTAATGGTATTTTTTTTTTTAATATTTATGGAATAATTTTCTATCCTTTTTTTGAAATAATATGATTAAAGAGTGAAATTTCAGGAGGAGACCTTGTTTTAAGATTGCACGGTGTGAAAATTTGCTTGCATTTTTGTTTGAAATAGTAGGGTAAATACGACAATCAAAGTATTTCTGGCACAAATAGTATTGCACCTCGAAGTTTACTAATCCATATTGACAAGTGAATGTTGAGATAAATACAAAACTAATACTGCAACCCAACATTTTGCCACCATTGGCAGGGAGGCGTCTAGGGGAGATTTTGGTAATCTTTTCAAGTATTTGTTTTTAACATTCGAGGTAAATTTATGATATGTTCTTTTATAGGGGTGGATATTTTTTCTATTTAATAAGAGGGGTAATTTCCAGAGTGTTGTTAGTGTGTTTTTTAGCTGCAACATTAAATTTGGATTGAATTGATTTGTTTCCAGCAAGTGTTTTTACAGTCTTTGATTTTTCTGATTTGATTTTTTCTCTTTTTAAATGAATGACTAGGAGGGGTAGGGGTCTGAAGCCCAAGAAGGGTAGAGGAAACATTGATAAATCAGAAATATTTTCTCATGATGGGCCTTCTGTTGTAGGAAAAAACTCCAAGCAGACACAAACCAACCAGGTTGGTACTTTACACCTGGATTCTGGAGACAACAATTCAGGGGTATCACAACCATTGGTAGGGAAGAAGGAGACTATTGAGACTGAAAAGTCAAATCTAAAACACAGTCAACTTTACAGTCCATAGGGGGTAGCTTTATTGGAGGAAAAAATATGGTAGATCAAAATGATGTTAATGGTGAAGGGGTTGGTGAAAATGACCTCTCGAAGAACAATCCACCTTTGATTTCCAATTATAGACCTTGATAAAATTGTTCATATGACAAATATGTTGCCTTCAATCCTTCCACATTTCCATGGTAAGGTACATGAGTATCCTAATTTATTTTATTTCAAATTCAACATCCTTAGAGTCCTTACCTTCTTCTTCAAACTAGGCTCCCTTTTCAGGGAGGTTGGTCTTGGAGAAAGTTGACCCCGCCCCTAAGTCTGACTTGGATTCCAAGTTGAGAAACGTTTGTATAAAGGTTCCTCTACTGCATACTATAAAAGAAATTCCTATATGTACTAAAATCGTCTGAGAACTCTATCTTAAAAATACAAGAAGGAAGAGAGTTGAACCCCACACTATCAAGTTTATTGGAAGAGCAACTAAGTTGATGACAAAATGTGCTCATGTTGAAAAATACACTGATCCTGGAAACCCATTCGTCTTTGTTCAAATAGGTGACATTATTATTCCCAATGTGTTAATAGACATTGGAGCAACTATTAATGTTATGAATAGGAAAAATATGGAGCAACTCTAGATGGATCACATTCATCCTACCCCCACTATGCTTGAAATTGTTGATATATCTAAAATCAAGCTGGAGGGTGTGTTAGATGATGTGATTATCTCAATTCACTCATGGGAGTACCCCACAAATTTTATTGTTTTACAACCAATGAATCCAATTGGGGGACACCCTTTGATTTTGGGATGACCATGTCTTGCTAAAACCTTGGTTATATAGGTTGTCACTCTGGTGACATGTATATTTCCCATGGGGATGCTAGGAATAAGGTCACCTTATACCCAACTGCTAGATCTATCTAGGAGCTTCATGATACCTTATGGTTGGATTATGATAGTAGTGATGAGGAGACTCAGTCTCTTTCGATGATAGATTACATTCATTAGTATATTGAGTATACTGAGGATAGTGTGATCTGAGACTTCCCTGGTAACTTGGACACTATGCAGGACTTTGGACTGCTTCATCAGCTTTTTAGCCCAAGTTTCTAGGAAAGTTGTGATCCGTAATCCTCATAATAACTACAAAGTTTGGTATCCACCACAGATATTCATGAGCTAAACATGACTCTTGTTAAGGTAAGTCCAAGCAAATCCTTATACATTAGCACAAACCTGGACCCACCCCAACAAGAGCAACTTGTGAGATTGCTTCAAGAACATTTTGATGCCTTTGCATGGAGTTATTAGGACATGAAAGGCATCCCTCCCGAAACCTATACTCATCATATTTATATTCAAGAGTGCACCCAACCTCTTCGACAACCCTAAGGGAAAATGAACCCCACACTTCAAGATATTATTAAAGAAGAACTTCAGAAATTCTTGGATGTCGGCTTCATCTATCCTATATTTGATAGCCAATGGGTCTCTCCATTGGTAGTAGTCCCAAAAAAACACGGGAGGTGGCGAATTTGCATTGATTATCGAGGATTAAATAAATCCACTCTCAAGGATCACTTTCCCCTTCCCCTCATTGATTAGGTACTAGATACCCATGCAGATAAAAAATACTTCTCATTTTGGATGGTTTTAGTGGTTACAACCAGATAAAAACTGCACCCAAGGATCAGGACAAGACTACCTTTACTTGTGCTTGGGGAACATTCGCTTACTGAGTGCTTCACTTTGGACTTTGTAATGCTCCTGCTACTTTTCAAAGGGAATCCTTGGCTATCTTTGCTGATCTCGAGTGTATAAAGGGTTATATGGATGATTTTTTAGTACTTGGTAATTATTTTTAGGAATCCCTCCAAAATTTAGAGAAAGTGCTAGTTAGATGCTAAGAGTTCTGCCTTTCTTTGAGTGACAAAAAATGTAAATTGATTTGCAAATCAGGGGTGGTCCTTGGCCATCTTATTTATGATAAGGTTATCCAGGTCAATTCAGCTAAAATAGATGTTATCAAAAACCTACTGCTACCAAAAACACAAAGGGAAGTAAGAGGTTTCCTGGGTCATGTGGGTTACTACCGAAGATTCATTGAGAACTTTTCTAGGATATCCTCTCCTCTTTTCTGGTTATTGGCTAAGGATAGTGATTTATCTTGGACCAAAGCTTTTCAATGAGACTTTGAGGACTTGAAGGAGAGATTAGTAAAGGCATTGGTCCTGAGAGGACCTAATTGGTCCCTTCCATTTCACATCTCCTCCAATGCCTCAAAGACTGTTGTTGGTGCAACTTTGGGTCAGGAAGAAAAACATGCATCCTATGCCATATATTTTTCTAGTAAGAATTTGTCTCCTGCTGAATTGAATTATATGATAACAAAAAAAAGAATTTTTAGCTGTAGTTTTTACCATAAATAAATTCAGACACTATATTACTAGATATGAAGTTTTTGTTCATACTGATCATTCTGCAATTAGATATTTGATGAATAAACCATTAACTAGTGGTAGGGTTACTAGGTGGTTATTATTACTACAGGAATTTAATGTTACAATCATTGATAGGCTAGGGAAATATAATATTGTTTCTGATTTTTTTATCTAGATTAGATAATGTTGGTCAAAATATTCTTGTAGATGATTCATTTCCTGATGACCATTTTTTTGTCATGTCAACTAACTCGCCATGGTTTGCAGGCATAGAAAATTACCTTGTAATAGAAAAGACACCACCTCTCCTTTCTTCTAGAGAGAAGCAAAAGATTATAAAAAATAACGCTTCATATTTGTGGATCCAAGGTGAAATCTTTTACATAGGTTATGATTTGATTATTCATAGGTGTGAGAGAGAAGAAGATGTGTTTGAAATTCTTAGAGAAGCCCATTATGAACCTCGTGGTGGTCACTTTTTTGACAAAAGAATAAATTACAAAGTGCTAAGAGCAGGCTACCTTTGGCTAACCATTTTTAATGATGCCAAAAGATATGTCAGCCAATGTGATAGTTGCTAGTGAATTGGTTGACCAGTGCAAGAAAATGAGATACCTTTATGTCCTCAGTTGATGATTGAGCTCTTTGAAAAATGGGAAATTGACTTTGTAAGGCATATTTCACCTCCATCTCTAAATAAAAGGGATATTCTAGTTTCTACTTATTTTGTTACTAAATGGGTGGAGGCAAAATCTATTTTATATGCTACCGAAAAGTATGTGACTGATTTTCTATTTGAAGAAATTTTTGTGAGATTTGGTGTTCCTAGGAAAATAGTTTTGAAAATGGAGTGCAGTTCACTTCCAATCTTGTGAGAGGAATAATGTAGCAGTATACGATTCATAATAGGAAGTCGTCCCCTTACCACCCACAAGCCAACAATCCAGTGGAATCTATGAACAAGGTAATTGATATAATCCTTACTAAAACAATCAACATGAACAAAAAGGATTGGGAAAATAAGTTACTGAAGGCTTTGGGGGAATATAGGACTACCTGGAGGAATAGTACCGACCACACCCCATATGAAATAGTTTATGGAAAACAGGCTTTTCTAGCCATTGAGTTTCAGTTCAAGACCTATAGAGATACAGTTCAACTAGGTCTAGATCTCTCCGAGGCACAAAGCCAACATCTCATGCAATTGGATGAGCTAGATGAAATGAGAAGAGATGTCGTCCAATAGACTACTCTACTTCAACAACAACTTAGTAAGTGGCGTGATAGGATGATCAAGAGAATTAGGTCCTATCTAAAGGATTGGGTACTTCTCCTTGACTCAAAATTCAAGAATTTTAAAGGGAAGTTTCACACTCACTGGTTGGGGCCTTATGAAGTGGTCTGAGAATTTGAAAATGGAGCCATAGAGATTAAAAAAATTGATGAGCACAAGACTGTCTTCTTGGTGAAAGGGCATAGACTTAGGATATATCATAAACCCATTACCAAGGAGGAGTTTATCAAGAAGGTTGAACAGAAGGAATATTTTAGGATGGTAGGGAAATCAAATCACTAACCTACTGAGAGTATTTCTTGAAGTTTCTCTTTTCCTAAAAGAAAAATAATAATAAAATGAAATGAAAAAAAAATCATAAAAAATACAATAACGCATGTCTGTGAAAACTAACTTGCTGGCACAATTGTGTAGGAGGTTACATGATAACCAGGTTACTGGAAGATAGGCTCTCTCTTTCTTTAATAAAATGGGAATGTTGATCAAATAAATATACATGTTTTGTCTATCCTTGAGAATAAGCAGGTCTCTGCAGGTGTTTCTAGTGGCAGCAAAGGTCAACTAGCAGGAGCTTTCCCTTACCAAAGTTTAGGGCAGACAACTTGTCAAATCTATATACGGTCAACATGAATAGTTCCCACTACAGTTAATTTACTTTCCATAGGCCACAACATCAAAAAAAGAAGAGGAATGATAATTTTGAAATATGGGAACTCTGCTTGACTTTGTTTCCCACTTCGTTCTTTCCCATTCTTCCCTGAGAAATTAACCCTTGTCCCTGTTTCTGTCTTCCCCTCTATATTCCTTATTTATACACCTCCCATTCTTTATTCTCCTTGTCCCTATTAAACTTTCCCCTCTTTTGGGAAGATTTACACTATTTATGTTGTTTCTTCTATTCCCTAAAATTGATACCCACCCATTCTGAATTTTTTTCCTATTCCCTCTTCTTTGTTTCCCCCTGATCCATAAATTAAAAGGTTCTGTGTTTTTTAGCACTCTACATATATATGCAACATCATCTTGGTAGCACCTGGTAGTAAACAGTTCTTACCAGAGTTAAATTGAGTAGGTCCAACTAGAGACAACAACTTTGAATGGTCTAATTGGCTTTAGTATCATCATTTATGTGTTTTCCAGGCGGTGTAGGCAGACTATGCAGTGCGGGCATGCAATGGTCCTCGACCTGCACCTTCTTGATCAACATTACCAGTTTTATGTGTTCAAACATATGATTAACAACCCTGCTCTTCTAATACTATGCTTATTTGTGAGACTTATGAATGTGGGACGAGTCACTTAATGTATATTTGGGTATTTATAGTAGTTTATCTCTAATCACAATGTTTAATGGCACATTAGATTTTAAACTAATTTTGGCATATTTTTAACCTACTTTAGACTTCATATTTTTAAATGAATGTAATCACTATCCAATAAATCGTAACCATTGTGAGGGAAACTCATATTTGGGTATCCCTGTCATCACCTCCACACATAGTAATCATGGCGACCATAGATTCCTCGTCATTCACTACCTCCTATTTGTGCGTCAATGATATCATTCCATTTTATTGGTCATGTCATTAGCTCCACTGCTATGATCACATTAATCAGACTCAATTATATTTGGCATGAAGCTTTTTTTCATGGTTCCCACTTCATTATTAATTGCCACCCACACACTTATTTTTTTATTGTTAATTAGTGAAGATGTTGGGTGTGGTGTAGTTCTAAAAATACAAAAAGGAGATAGTTGATAACAAGTGCATTTAAAAATTTATCAGAGGAAAGTTTGCATACATCTTTGGTGCAATATTGCAGAGGTTGATGGGAGTATCAATAAGGAAGGGATCAAAGTACAAGGTCAGGGTGAGAGTAGTGTAGCATATTTTGCAAATAGAAGACTGTAAGAAATGGGATGGCACCTGTAAGTTTTAAACCAGGTTCAATTAGTGAAGTTAAGGGTTTTCTGTGTATAAATTTGCTTTCCAAATGTTGAAGGTAGTGGGGTGGCTACCGTTCTGAAAGAAATTCGATGGGCATGATTTGAAAATTGCAATGGAATTTGCTAAGAATTAAAATGGTAAAATGGTAAAATGGTGACGGTAGGGTTGTTAATGTTCAATGTTTCTGAACAATTCATGGCCGAAGAAATGGGTCTTCCCCACGAGGGGGAGAATTGGTTCAAGAAGGGATAATTCAGTATGGAAGCATGGCGTAGGTTCATGGTCGAACCCGATCTTAAGGTTCACTCGAAACATGAGATTCATGTGAAATATCTAACAGAGAAATGGAGAAGTTTATTGCTTATCTTACATAAGTTTGTGACTTGTGAAGGTCATTTTTCAACTGTGCTCCTTTACCACATTTGGTTATTGCTCCATTTTGAATTGGGTCAAACCTTGAATTTTCCTTACTTTCTTCTTAAAATTTTAATAAAGATGTTGTGTGGGGTCAAAGGGGGCTCTGTTGATAAGAAAGAAAGACATTTATACCATTTCATCTTGATAAAAATATTGGTTTCTGAAGAATTAGACCGTCGGGGTCTGAATGGGATCAATTTGTTACATAATTTAAAATTAGCAATCTTAAACAACGTATTAAAGAGTCAAAGCAACCCAATGGAGGGTTTTCAATGTAGGTTTGGAAGTGTGCAACTAAGAGGGGGCAGAAAGAACCCTTGGGAAATATTGGAAATGAGTAGGAGGGGTTTGAGTCATCCCCCAACATCTGAATCCACGACTAGTATGAGAAGGACGACACTAAAAATGGTGTGAGCGAGGCTTTCTTCCCCGCCTATGGAAAATAAGAATCCTTAGTTATCAAAGTCTGGATATAATGGTGATTTTGTGCATGAGACAGAGAAGGGTGTATCAAACTAGTGCCCTTGGATTTCAGGCTATGGTGGTAAGGATCAAGTGGGCTCAAATTTGGAGGTTGATGCTTGCACCGAGACACAAGCGAGTATTCGTAAGAAAAGGAAAAACATAAGAAAGGAACTACAACTGAAGAATGAGATTAAAAGAGATGATGCAGTAGCTATTAATGGGTTATGACATGATCATGAGTATGTACGAATTGAGGAGAAAGAGGATTTTGTTCATCTTAAAACCTTGCTTAGACAGAAGAAGGATGCAAAGAATATTGTTGCTTTACAGAATGAGGTAAAGGAAATTGAGTTTTTGAATCAATATATTCAAAGTCAAAATTCGACCCTAAAAAATATTGTGGCAAGGATAAACACTGATATAAAAGAATTAAAAGAAAATAATATGAAAGTGGAGGATGAGTTGGACACATGGAAGGGTAAAAGCAAGATATTGAGGAAGACGCCGAAAGAAATACTGGGGTCAGACATGGAGATTAATATCAAAGTTAAGAAGTGATGAAGGGATTCAAAATTTATGTTTTATGCAGAAGATTGATAATTTTGTGTGAGGACACACAAGAGGTTGGGGGAATGTTGGGTTCCATAAATTTTCTATTTTTTTCCCTCACCCAACCCTGTTTCACCAAATGTTGGCCTAAAAACTGTATTTTTTACCTCACATTTTGATGTGGCTTTGAGGACATGTGTTCAAACATTATATATTAAATAAGTTGGTAGGTACTTTTATATTTTGAAGCCAACATATATCAATTTACGTGTTTTTCTAAACATTTGTGTTTCTATACAAACCACTAACCCAAGATTGTGCAGTGCCCATACCTAAGAGTTTGCTTACACTCGGGTTTGTGGTCAAATATTCAAGTGGATGAGCTCGTAGCTAGAATTTTCTATGATATGTTTGGAGAGTTCATTCATTTCTCTCCCTTTTTTGGCAACAATAGTCCATGGAAGCATGACTCGTCTCCTAAAACAATGATCCTTACATCCAGATTCAACCCTCCATTGTCGAAGTCTAGGGTTATTAGTGTTTATTTTGGCAAAATTCTAGATATTAGATCTAATTGTTACTATTGTAAGCTAGGCCAATAATGTTTCTTTATATGAAAAATATGTATAAAATGACTATTTCAGACATGGGCCAAGTTAGCGAAGCTAGGGATATGTTGCTGAAAGTTTCGCTCTTTAGCTGGACATATATATGATGTAACAATTGCTTTATTAATACATTCAACCTCCATGCTAGGTTTTAGTTCTCTATGAGTTATATGCATGCTTGATCTTTATTTTTTGTAAGTTTAATTCTTAACTAGGGTGTGTGAGCTGGTCTAGTTAGGCCCACCAACCTAACTCCACAACCCTCCACTTTAATACCCGTAGATTTATGCATGGTGTGCATCCTTTGATATATTACTGTGTGCTGAGTTTATCTATTGGTGTGAATGTTGTTACGTTGTTTTAATAGTGTGAATCTATCATTTATGCTCCTTATATTTCTCTGAATATACTTGTCAAACCTGGAGTGTAAGCGAAAGGTTGACTCATTGATGAAACACATGATTGTCTTGTCTTAAATCAGTTATGTATTGATTTATTTAATAAGGCTCTTTGGTCATACTTAAATCTACTTTATTCGGTCCCATTTCATTAGTTTCTCATCGATTTTATTGTTATTCATTGAATGGCCCATCAGATTTGTCTTGGTAAGTGTTTAAGGTGAATATTGGGTTATTTTTCTTGCCTGATTGCTCATTTGGTTCATATATGGGTTTTGGGTGACAATGTGGTGTTAGATTTCTTAAGTTTTGGTAACACTAAGCTTGGAATATTTGTGGTGAATGGTTTGATATTTGTGGTTATTATACTTGTTATTTAATAACAATCATAGCACCAGTCTCTACACCTAAGTACCTTGACTATATTGGTTGTAAATTGGTCATGCACCCCTTTTGATCCTTGTTGGTTGAATACCATTTGATAATCGTGTTGTTAAGGAAGACATTGATTCTACGTGAGGGTTCAAACTACATATTGTTCATTTCCTTTTTGGCTATTCAAAGGTTTCCTCGACTGAGATTTCCATTTTGGGTTTGGGGGCTTGTTTCTGTTGTTGAATTTGATTTGGTTAAATTTGGGGTTAGGGATATTTTATAGTACAGGCAGGCAAGCGAGTGAAAACACCTATGTGAAACAAGGTATTTTACATAATTTACTTATAGCATAAGAAAAAAATTGTGTTTCTTTAGATGAGGAATATGCATTTGATGTTTTGAATTAGTAATAATTTCTGAGAACACTGTTGTGAGTATTGGTTATTTTGTGATTTTTTTGTAGCAACATGATTGGCTAATTTTTGGATTGCACACAGTAGCATTGATTTATTTTTGAATGGCCTTTTGAGTACACTATCATTTACACATACTTAATTAAGAAAAGTTCAAGAACTGCTTTGAATGAGTGTGATTTATTTGTGGAAAAGTTTCTGATCGAAGAATTTGATGAAGTGGATCACAAAGTTGGATGAGAAATAGATGCAAGCATGAATTTGATTTGAAATACTTTATTTGCTTGATGTGGTTGTCACACTTCAATAATATTTCACAGACTGAACAATTAATGGTAGTTTATTTGTTTTTGTGGATTAAGCTACCATCCTTTTCTTGAAATAGTGTGATTAAAGAGTGAAACTTTAGGAGGAGACCTTGTTTTAAGATTGTAGGGTGTGAAAATTTTCTTGCATTTTGATTTGAAACAGTAAGGTAAATAGGACAATCAAAGTCTCTCTGGTACAAATAGTGTTGCACCTCGAAGTTTACTGATATGGATTGACAAGTGAATGTTGAGATAAATACATGACTAATACTGCAACCCAACAATTCCAAACCTTTAGTTTGGTCCAAGGTAGCTTGTTATAACTTAGTGGCTTATTGTTTTAAAGTGATGGTGAATATACTTACTAGCTAATATACTAGAGGTTTGTTTTTTTGTTGAAAACGATGTTACAACACTTTGAGAAGATAATTTCAATTATACATTGAATTTTTATTATTTATTTTTTCCAGGGAATATATAGCTTACAATGGAAAAAATACTTCCTTTCTCACTTTCATACTCAAGGAGAGTTATCCAAGAGTAAATGAGCGTATGATTGAAAAAATGCACACTAGGTCACTGGAAAATAAACAATATATAAAGGAAAGATGGAATATCGGTGCAAGGAGAAGGTTAGCAAGCCTAATGCACAAAAGGAAATGTGTGTGGGATAAATATTGAAATTCATTAAGGTCAAAGAATAAAATGTGAAGATTTGGATGAAGATGACCATTATATATTGTTAGTTGATGTAAATTGGAATGGATGTGGAAGGTAAAGAATCAAAGGATGAAGATGGATTTGTTTAGTCAAAAGGAATAAAGTGAAGGATATCCAAGAAAATGATATTGGTGCTTGAGAGGTTGTAACTTTCCATATTGTCTCATAAGTCAAAATCTAGACCAAGGAGAAGTAAATAGTTGACTCAAGAGAGATAGAGTTAACTGAGATAGAGAGAGAGGTTGGCATGTTGAATACTAGTTGGTAAAATAGTGGAGCAAGTTGGTGAGATAAATAAACCCTATGAATGTGAGAGTGTGGTTGAGACTTCAACTACAAAGTCAAAGATGGAATATAAGTGGCTAAAATAGTGATGTAATATTTTGAATAATGTTTAGTAATGATAAAGAGTAGACCCCTTTTAATGTGAACATATTGTACTCTTTTGTTGTGTTTGATATCATGTTACGAGATGTTCAGTGCTTTTTCTTGCATGTTTTCATGTGTTTATACTATTTTAGGAGAATCATTGAATTGAGATTCAGGATTGTTACATGGGAAACTAAACCAAATAAAAGTTCAATTAGTTTTGGTCTTTCCCAACACAACAACCTTTGTAATATATAATATAAGGTTGCATTTTGAAGATAATCTCCTACATGGGTAACTAAACCAAAGAGAAATTCAAGTAGTTTTTCTCTCTTTTAACTAAACAACCTTTGTTATGTATAATATAGGATTGCATTTGAGATCATTTCCTCTATATTCAAATAGTTTATGTGGAGCTTAATATAAAAATAAGAAGTGAATTTTCTTGACATAAAATCATTTGAGAAAATGATATGGTGGTCCATGGAACAATACACAATGGCCATAGACTCAATAGAGACAATAAGATTTAATGTGGGGCAAAAATTTGGTGCTTTGTATTAATGAAAATGGGAATTCTTTTTTACAAATAGTAACAACTTATCGAGAGGGTTCTATCCTCTTTGAGGATCTGTTTGACCTTGGTAGTAGAAGAAACTATCCTTAATGAATGATGAATCAATTGATGTTGACGCTGGTGATGTGTAATGAAATGATTGTAACAAATGACTTATAAGCTAAAGATACACTTTCTTATCATAAACTTACATTAATTGAACTATATTAACTCATGGGATATCCTTATATTTATAAATTTTCTTAAAGAACATAATAAATGGGAAGTGAAGATGTTTATGAATTTAAACCTTACAATTTCTTTTGATAACTTTAGTACCTCTTCCTCATTGTGAAAAATGCATGCACTAGGAATTTCCAAGCTAAACATTTTCATGGAAACAATGTAGAAAGTGTTGGATTGCATAATTTATTGTGTTGATTACATGCATGAACCTTGCAATAGTGTCGAACAATTACCCACACAATCATGAAACCCATGACATTTTGTAGGTTCTCTGTTTTTCTGAATGTTCTTTCATCTTTTTTATAATCCTTTCTTCATAGATTCCTTGGAATTGTTTTAATATTATGGTTTTTTCCTCTTTGTGATAACTTAATTAAATCCCTTTGGTAAATATAAACTTTATAATTCATTCCCCAAAGAAGGGCCCACTTTAAACATTTAAAACTTCCTTTGAAACAATCATTTTTTAAAGTAATTTGTTGTCAATTGAGAAATCATAAAGACTATCATTTAATTTTTTGGGCATCATAGAGGCCATTCAATGATGTAAATCATTTCCAATTTGTTCTTCATGTATTCATCTTTCAATCAAGCTCTCATTTTCCCAATTTGGACACTTGGAACTCAAGTTATGGCCTCCTAAAGTTAATGACTTAGAAATTGTTGATTTTCTCCTTTTGAATATTGGCATTTGATTTATAAATCCACACTATTTATCCCACATGCATTATGGGAGGGAATTTATAACATTTTATAAGAAAATATGCTTCCCATATTATTTGTGTAAGTAGAAAGAACAATTGGATCCTCCTGTGGCTTGTGTGTAGTGTAAATGTTTGGTCGCTAGCTCGACACCCAATCATCACGTCACTTCCCAACCATTTTTCTCAACCAATACCTTCCAAGTGTATCCACCATGTGTCATTGGGATATGTGCCAAATAAAAATGGAGGAAAATTTTAGGATATGAGAATGCATGAAAATAGTGTGGAGAAATAAGAAAAACAAGTAAGTGCAAAACTAATGATGCATTAAATAAAAATAGGATTTATATGGAAAGTATGACTAAGTATACAATGCTAATACAAATAATTAAGGGTGGAAAAATAAGAAAAAAAATGGCATCTATCATGTCCGAAAAAATAAATTACAATCATGACCACTTCTAACTTGGTAGTAATTACTAAAAAAAAAAAAAAATTACAATCATGACCACTTCTAACTTGGTAGTAATTACTTAAAAAAAAATCACTGATTTAAAGGAAGTTCAAAAAGTTTAAAGTGGGCCCTTATTTGGGGAATGAATATTAAATTTATATTTATAAAATGGAATTAATTCAATTAGCACAAGGGGGAAAAACCCTAACGATAAACTAGATATAAGAAGATGGAGAGAGGATTATACAAAATATGAAAGAACATTCAAAAAGAGAAAGAACTCACACATCTCTTATGAAGATTCTGGTCCCGACAACATAACCATTTATTGGCTGTGTGGGGCCTGACCTAGGTTCAGCATTAGTTAGCCAAATAAATCCCTACACTACTAGCCCTTTCGGCATTAGCTCGCAGAGCGTGGACCGAAGTCTCACCCGAATCAGTATGGGGGGATTTTGGAACCAAGTTTCCACACCCTGAGATGGTCATGATGTCGGCTTATACCCTCTGTTCCTACTTTCACGCAGGTCACTAAGATTTAGGTCTCTATCAGTCTAGCCCTTTATTTTTCCCTTAAGTACCCCTGCAAAGGTGTACGATTGACCTTTGTGTAGCCTTAACCTATAGTCCAGGTATTTTCGCGCTACTATGACGGCGTATTGTACAGGTTCCCAAGTTATCTTATATGTTTTAGTTATTTTAATAAACAATCACGGCTAGCGCCGTATAAACTGATATTCTTACTTACGTTCAATTAACCAATATAATCACATACATTCACGTATCACATAAACATTATAAATGAAACCCAAGCCATAATATAACTAGATGCATTACAGGAAATAAATACAAAGAATTTGCAGAATACTTCTCTTTATTGATATCTTAAGATTATTATAGACTCTATCCGCCCTGCACACATAGCTAGAAGGGTTCGTGAACTCAACTGTGGACTTCCAACCTAAGCCTTTGCACACTCAGCTATAGAGCCTCTACCTACGCTAAGACCCAAACACTTAGACTTCTCTACCAAGACTCTTTTAGCCCCAAAAAATGGGCTTTTAGCCCCAAAACTGTCCTTAGGGGATCTTGTTCCCAACAGCCTCCAAGGAATCTAGAAGATTCCCTCAAGATTCTAAAAGATTCTCTTCTATTGGGAATCTATAAATCTGCTGCTTAAAAGGTGAATCTAACCTCACTATTGCGTTCCCTGCGAAAATCTGAGAAAAATGACTATAAACTTGATTACATTCTAACAAAAAGAATTTTTACCTCCCAAGGAATCTTAAAAATTCGTCAAAGAATCTGCATGAGAATATTCCCTGTAATATTTTGGGCATCTACCTTGATTTCCATTCCCAGAGCAGAACCCCTCTGCACTGCCACACCTCCATTTCGTCGCTCTCCCGTTTGGTGCACCGTTCTTCTCCGTGCAAATGAAAAGTTGGGTTTATATCTTGCCTGGGTGGCGGATTTTTCAACGCTGCCACCTGTGGTGTATCCGTTTGGGAGGACGATTTGAGGCAGAGAGGTTGAGGTTTGGATCCCGTTGACCCCCAAACCTGGCGCATCATTTGTTTTAGTGCGGATTTGTCACAAGCCCAACGTTTAAGGAATTTTATGGTGTGGCGGTTTAGAGCATTGTTATAACCATTAGTATGAGATAGTACATGGTTATGCATTAGTGATGTTTGGCTTTATGGTTTGTTATAACAAAATTATTTTAATTCATTACATACTTTGTTATGGTATTATAACCATACTATTTTAACATATTCATTGATTTATCATCACAACCATACCATGACTTATAACCATTTTTCATATGTAATATGATTTTGTCTTTTATGGACACTTTTTTATTTTTGTTTTTATATAGTTATATTAATAACTATATATTAAATGATTTTTGTTTTATACGAGATATTTTAATATTATATTTTTTGTCTTTTTGTAAGAGTAAGGAAACCAATGAAAGGGTGCCATGTGTCAATGGATGATGGGCTGCCATGTGGGTCCCAATGCTTACTAGGATGCCATGTGGTAGACTATGGGCCCCTCTTTTCCCCTGTCGTATCAATCTTTAAAGATCTCTATCTTGTTGGGTTGTGTTATATTCTTTCCACGACTAGCCCACGTAGTTAACCGGGGGGTTAGAAGGGGGGCGGAGCCCCCCCTTCATTGCACCAGTTGCGTAGTGGGGGGAGTCACAGTGGCTTTGAGGGGTGCAAGTAACCCCACTCTATGGGGTCCAGGGCAATGCCCCTGAAAATTTTGTTTTTGGACCTTATATTAGGTTGGGCGGACCTATCTATGGTTTTGTGCATAATGTTTTGCACATTGTTTTGGACATGATGGTTTTCGATCCATGGTTTTGGACGTGATGGTTTTCGGTCCATGGTATTGGATGCTTCGGCATGTATATATATGTATTGTAACATTGAAAGGAACATAATGAAAAATCAAGCTGGTAGTCCCAATTTTGGGATCTAGGGGAAAATCCCTGTGTATATGTGTTTTATGTGTTATGCTCTCGCATTGTTTATTTTCTGTGTTTTAGAATTCATATGCAGGTGTAATATGTACAGGGTTAAAACCTACATTTGGTATCAGAGTTGTTTTGGCTTCAAGGGGACACCTTTGTTGCTGAGAGGTTTCCCTTGGGCCTGTGGTAGACGCTGTTTAGTGGGAGATCTGCGAGATCGATTTTGGTGGTGAAAGAAGATGGCGAGCAGTGGAAAGATAGAGATTGAGAAATTTAATGGTCAGAGTTTTGAGTTGTGGAAACTCAAGATGGAGGATCTATTGGTGGATAAAGATCAATGGATCGCGGTAGATCTGGGTACTAAACCAACGGGAGTGTCCGATGAAGAATAGAAAAAGTTAGATCGGAAGGCAAAGAGCACAATACGATTGTGTGTCTCAGATTCAGTATCGATGAATGTATCAGGGGAAGCTACGACTAAGGATTTGTGGGACAAGTTAGGGACTTTGTACCAATCTAAGTCTCCGGTGAATAAACTATTCCTGTGGAAAAAGCTGTATAACCTGAGGATGAAAGATGGAGACTCGGTGACAGAGCATTTGAACGCATTTAATACTGTGGTAAGTCAGTTATTATTTGTTGATATTAAAATTTCAGATGAAGATAAGTGCATCAGTTTGTTGTGTTCTCTACTAGATTCGTGGGATAGTCTGGTTATTGCAATAGGTAGCAATACAACTTCCTTGCAGTTTGATGAAATAGTCTCATCCTTGCTGATGGAGGAGATGAGACGGAAAAATATGGAGAGCCAGAATGGTGATGCCTTGTTTGTACGAGGACGGTCCCAGAATAGAAACAAAAATAAGTCATCGAGTGGGAGATCTAAATCTAGAGGGAGATCTAAATCTCCAGGAAAACCTATAAAGGTGGTGTGCTGGAAATGCGGAAAGGAAGGGCACTACAAAAGGGACTGTAAATCTAAAGCTTCTGATAAAGGAAAGGGATCTAATGATGCTCCTTCTGTAGAGGCGAAAACCACCTCAGATGAAGGTGGGGATGTGTACTTGGCTTCTTCAAGTACACATGTATATCATGAGGCATGGTTGATTGACTCAGGTGCATCCTTTCACTTCAATCTCCATAGGGAGTGGTTCTGTGAGTATGAGAAATATGATGGTGGTGATGTCTTCTTGGGGGATGATAGGAAGGCTAGAATCGTTGGTCGCTGAAAAGTAAAGTTGAAGTTGCAAGGTGGAAGGGTTAGAACAGTTCCGGGTGTTCTGTATATTCCTGCATTAGCCAGAAATATGATTTCTGTAAGCAAGCTGGATGATGCAAGTGTAAAAACAGTGTTTGAGAAGGATATCTACAAGATGGTTTGGGGGGCACTGGTATTGATGCAGGGAGTTCGAATTGGAACTCTGTACAAGCTGCAAGGTAGCACTGTTGCTGATGGGTGCAATAGTTTCATGGTTCTTGAAAGTGGAGCAGAAAATCTAGTGGTCTCTAGAGAGAAGACCATGTTGTGGCATCAAAGGCTTGGATATATTGGAGAGAAGGGCTTTCAAATACTTCATGGTAAAGGTATGAGTAATAACTCTCTGGATTTTTATTTATGTGAAAATTGTGTATATGGGAAGCAGAATTGGGTGAGTTTCCCCTCTAGTGGTAAGAGGGTGAAACAGATATTAGAGCTTGTGCACAGTGATGTGTTTGGACTTGTGAAGGTTCCATCACTGGGTAATTCTGTGTACTATGTATCATTTATAGATGACTTCTCAAGGAATACATGGATATATTTCCTTAACAATAAATCTGAAGTATTTGATAGTTTAAAGAATTTAAGGCTTTGGTGGAAAACCAGACAAAGAAGAAGATAAAGGTGCTAAGGACAGATAACGGTGGAGAGTTTTGCAGTAAGGAATTTGAAGAATTCTGTAAGAAGTGTGGTATAGCACGGTAGAAGACTACTCCATATACACCTCAGCAAAATGGAGTTGCAAAAGAATGAACAAGACGTTGATGGAAAGGGCAAGAAGCATGCTCAGTGGTGCCTAGTTAAGATAGGAATTTGGGCAGAGGCAGTGGAGACAGCATGTTACTTGGTCAATGGATCACCTTCATCAGTGTTGGAGGATAAGACTCCACAAGAGGTATGGACTGGTAAGAAACCCTCTCTTTCACATCTGAGGGTATTTGGATGTGATGCATATGTACATGTTCCAAAGGAGAAACAAACCAAGTTGGATAGTAAATCTGAAAAGTGCATATTTATTGGGTTATAAGGATGGTTTAAAGGGTTATAAGCTTTGGAACCCAGTAACAAGGAAGGTTGTGTATAGCCAAGATGTGGTGTTCAGATAGGTGAAAGATGTTATTAAACATGAAGTCCAACCAAAGGAACTTGAGAAGGTAGAGTTTGAGATAAAGGAGGAAGAATCAAACTCTACAACACCAGAAGATGAAGAGCCACAAACTTTGGGTGTCAGAAGATCAGTTCGAGAAAGAAGGTAGCCAAAAAGGTATAGTCCATCTGCTTTCTATTCAAATTTTTATTTATCTATTACTGATGATCATCCCAAAACTGTGAAGGAAGCAGTAGATTTAGAGGATGGAAAACTCTGGAAAGAGGCCATGGTTAATGAAATGGAATCTTTGCACAAAAATGAGGATTGGGATCCGGTGGAGATGCCAGGTGGAAGGAAGCCCATTGGCAGAAAATGGGTGTTCAAGAAGAAGACAAATTCAAAAGGAAAGGTGTAGAAATACAAAGCTCGGTTGGTAGCAAAAGGTTATTCCCAGGTGTCGGGAATTGATTTTGGTGATATTTTTTCTCCTATTGCCAAGGTAACTTCTATTAGATTACTTTTATCTATTGCTATTGCTTTTGATTTTGAGATAGAACAAATGGATGTGAAGACAACATTTATTCATGGGGATCTAGAAGAGGAGATCTACATGAAGCAACCTGAAGGCTTTGCGGTGAAGGGTAAGAAAGAATTGGTATGCAAGCTAAATAAGTATCTGTATGGGTTAAAATAGTCACCAAGGATGTGGTATAATAAATTTCATACATTTATACGGGGACTTGGCTTCACTAGAAGCAAAGCAGATCATTGTGTGTATTTTAAATTAATTGGTGCCATGTTATTTATCTGGTCTTGTATGTGGATGATATGTTGCTGGTTGGAAATGACAAAGAAATTATCCAGGATTTGAAGACCCATTTGTCTTCCAAATTCGACATGAAAGATCTTGGTGCTGCAAACTATATTTTGGGCATGGAAATTAAAAGAGATCAGACAAACAGGAAGCTCTAGCTAAACCAGAGGAAGTATGCCAAGACAATATTGCAGAGGTTTAATATGCAGGATAGTAAACCGGTGAAGGTTCCTATTCCTATAGGTGTAAAGTTATCTGTTAAACAATGTCCCAAGACAAAAGAAGAGGAAGAGGACATGTCATGTGTTCCATATGAAAGTGTAGTCACTAGTCTGATGTATGCGATGGTCTATACTAGACCAGACATTGCACATGTAGTGGAAGTATTGAGCAGGTTTATGTCAAAACCAGGGAGGGAGCACTAGACAACAGTGAAGCAGGTTTTCAGGTATTTTTGTGGCAATAGTGATTATGGTTTGTGCTACCAAGGAAGACCAGGATTGGACAAAGTGTTGGATATTCATGGCTTTGTTGATGCAGACTGGGCTGGAGATCTGGATTAGAGAAGATCTACAAGTGGGTATGTGTTTAACCTATTTGGAGGTGCAGTCAGTTAGATGAGTAAGAAACAATCTGTAGTGGCACTATCAACTACAGAGGCAGAATACGTGGCAGCCACTCATGCAAGCAAGGAAGTAGTTTGGTTGTAGAGATTGTGTTCAAGTATGGGGTTAGTACAGGGAGTTATAAGGATAGACTGTGACAACAAAAATGTAATTTTCTTGTCAAAGAACACTTCATATCATTCAAAGACAAAGCACATTGATGTTCAGTATCACTTTGTGAGGGATATGATAGAGGAAAAAAAGGTGTTGCTAGTAAAGGTGGACACTTTGAAGAATACTACAGATGCATTGACAAAATCTGTTAGCTCTGAGAAGTTCTCTTGGTGTAGAGAAACAATGGGCATTGCAGGGCTGGATAAATGACTAAGCTCTCTTGTGGCCCCCTATGCAAAGAAAACAACAATTGGGAGAATGTTGGGTTATGTTATATTCTTTCCACGACTAGCCCATGTAGTTAACTAGGGGGTTAGAAGGGGGTGGATCCCCCCCTTCATTGCGCTAATTGTGTAGCGGGGGGAGTCACAGGGGGTTTGAGGGGTGCAAGTAACCCCATTCTATGGGCTCCGGGGCAGCGCCCCGAAAAATTTTGTTTTTGGACCTTATATTAGGTTGGGCGAACCTACCTATGGTTTTGTGCATGATTTTTTGCACATGGTTTTGGAGGCGATGGTTTTCGGTCCATGGTTTTGGACGTGATGGTTTTTGGTCCATGGTATTGGATGCTTCGGCATGTATAAAAATGTATTGTAACATTGAAAGGAACATAATGAAAAATCACGCTGGTAGTCTCGGTTTTGGGATCCAGGGGAAAATATCTATGTATATGTGTTTAATGTGTTATGATCTCGCATTGTTTATTTTCTGTGTTTTAGAATTCGTATGTAGGTTATTTCTGTATTGGGTTAAAACCTACATATCTCCTCCATACGAGATCGGATTTGAGTGTCATTTGCACCATTGGAATCAGGGCGGTGAGAACTTCGATCTGGTACTAGTTCAGGAGCGTTTTGACCACTTTAAATTTTGACCATTTCTGAGTTTCCTTGGGTTTCTGCATGTGTCTGGAGCCACCTGGATCAATCCTCCCCACTGAGGAGCTTTTGGTCCTCCAAAAGCATGAAAATAATTTGCAACTTCTTTGTACCTTGTCTACACTTATAAGTGTTTGATAAGTCACCCATCCTTCTCCTTCACCTTTCTCCTTCAGAGCCATAAGCAATGAGCTGACACATGCATCCTATACAAAACTATAGTACATTGTTTTTCAAATTACATGTTTGATTTACAATACCAACTAACGACCCAAGCATCCCATACTTGCCACAAGTTTATAACACATACTCGGTGGTCAAGTTTACATCAAAATGGAAAAAGTACCCCAGCTATGAAAACAAGGCCAAAATGTCATTGTTGCTTCAACAAGTGATGGAAAACACATCATCACTGCAACACATGATTTACAAAAATAAGGCAAAACACTATTTTTCTTTAATAGGTGATGAAAAACACATCATCAGTTTCATAGTTTAAAAATGCAACACAAAATAAGTCCAGACATCATTGTTGTTGCAACAAGTGATGGAAAACAGATCATCACTTTTACATTTTAAAATGCAACAAATGATTTACAAAAGCACGACCATGACAAGCTAACATATCTAGAAACCAATTTTCACTTATCAATGTGAATGGGCCACACCCCTGTGGTGGTTTTTCTTGTCGAACGACTTTTCCAACTGGTTCATGCACCGACACTTTGTCTTTAAGGCACTACTCTGGATGGAGCCTCCAACATGTGGCCCTCTGGTGACCACCTCTGTTGCAATGACTACAATACGTCTTCTTCCTCCAGATCTGCTTAACATGTTTCTTTACCAGCTATTGAGAGGGTCTTTCATGCCTCATCCCTTTTCATGCTTCCATTCGCTTCCAACACAACAAATGTATGGTTATGTAAACCACAAAAAGTACATGCTTTTCGATGACTTGATTTATGTCCATCATTAACAACATGAGTGTAATCGAAATGAACATTTGAATATCGAGACTGGTTATACCTTTCCTTGTTGTCTCTGGTGTCATTATGGTGATGAGAGCTTGCCTCAACTCTTTCCCTGCAATGTACACTGCCATGGGATGATGGGGATGTGTTCCCATCATTCTTTTTCCTCAATGATTTTGATGATGTCTCGGAAGCATATGACACCCTTGAGTATTCACCTTTAGTGTATCCCAAGCTTTCAAAGGTCACTGCACAACCTCCAATGGATGAGTAATGCCTTGGTTATTAACACCAAGTTCTTCTTCTTCCTTGTATCTCATCTGGGTATGAAGCCTCAAGTCTTTCCCTATAATTGGTATCTCCACATTTCCAAGAGAAATTATACTATGTGAAGATGAAACTGAAGGGAAATCAACATCTTTTACCTCCACTATCAAGTTGGAAAGAATGGATGAGGGCTTCTCATCATCTGTTGTTGGTGGTTTGTTGGCTGTCTTGGCGCATTCCCCAACTTCCTTCCTGACATACTAAAGTCCTACCTGACAGGGTAATTCCTCTACTTTGATGGGGTTGACAATGCCTTGGCCATTAATGCCCAAGCCTTTTCCTTCATAACCCATTTTCTTCAACAGTTTGGAGCCAATTCATGTGGTATGATTTTAAAAAATGGCGAAATCATCATCAAGAAACATACATGAAGACGGAGAATTACTTTTTACCTCACATGGGTCACGCTGCAACTTTTCCAAGGCCTCATCCTTAGCTGGCAGGTGGTGTAGAAAACTATGTTTCTCCTCTTTCTCTTCATGTAGAAGCATCTTCAATTCAGCATTATCTGCTTGAAGACTTTGGTTGTTGTGCTTCAGTTCTTCCAGGGCCTCTTCTATGGCTCACAACTAAAGCTGCAATCATTGCTTTTCCTCTGTCTCCTTTTGTAGAGCTTGATACATTATTTCCACCTTTTGGGACACTCTGAGCATGGTCTCGTACATCTCTTTGTCATCCTCCAACGCTGCACATTCCATTGTTCACGCTCGCAATTCACATCCATGCGAAGACCGCTCTAATACCAAACTTGATCTAAGTTTACTCAACTCCCAGATTTAACTAAGATCTTTTACTTCCATGATGTTGTTAGAATTGCATTTAAAAGAGCATAAAGGAACATAAAGGCATGTTGTAAAGAAGAGGGAGCATGACAAGAAGCAGCAACATAAAACACAAGACATTGATAACAGAGTTCGTCCAGTGTGGACTACGTCTCCGGGCCCAGTATCAAGATGGTGTTGCCCACTTCATCCAATGCTAGAGATGGTGAAGATGTACATGGGCGATGTTTTCTAGCATACAAGGACATGTGCCCTCTACATGAGTGGTAAAGTCTCTCCACGAGACGTTCCGTTACAAGAACTATCACTCACAATAGACCTCCTACCAACATGACATAAACTTACAAATGGTGACAATAAGTATCCTGGCATCATGGCATCAAATGGATCTCAACCAAAACACCCATGGTGACAATGAGTATCCCGCCATCATGGCAACAAAGGGATCTCAATCAAAACATACATAACAATCCATGATGAATACATCCCACATGAAATAGACATAAAGATTTTGCATCATACATCAAGTAGGAATAAAAAACAACATAATACACCTCATAGAAAATGGTCCAAGAAGTACATGACAACAACACTTCATATACTTCAACTCTTCTGCTGGCTGAAGAATAGAATACTCAGCTGCTGGGTTTGAATGCACCATCGAAATAGTGGCGTCGAATGGCATAAGATCAACTGTCCACACTCTGAAATCTGACACCGTCAGTGCAATCTGGAAAATGGCCAAAAAATAGAAGGATCAGATGCAAAAAATGAATGCACCACCGAATTTGTGTCGTCGAGCGGTGTAAAATTGATTATCCATTTTCTTAATTCTGACACCAGCAAAATCTGGGCATGTAGGAATATTTTAGATTCCCTCATGATTCTCCAAAGATTCCCTCCTTTGGGTTGAATGGAGATCTGCAACTCAAATTAGAAAACCGATCTCGCCATTGAGAACCTTGCAAAAGTCTAAGAAGAATGAGTATAAAGTTGATTGCATTTTGAATCTGGGAAATTTCGGCCTCCAAGGAATCTAGAAGATTCCCTCAAGAATCTTGAAGATTCTCTTCTGCTAGGAATTTGCAAATTTGCTGCTCAAAAGGTGAATCCGACCTCACCATTGTGTTCCCTATGCAAATCTAAGAAAATGACAGTAAACTTGATTACATTCTGACAAAAAGAATTTTTACCTCCCAAGGAATCTTAAAGATTCCTCAAAGAATTTGCATGAGAATATTCCCTAGAATATTCTGGGCATCTTCCTTGATTTTTGTGCCCAGGGCGGACCCCCTCTACACTGCCACACCATTTCATCGCTCTCCTATTCGGTGCTCCGTTCTTCTCCGTGCAAATGAAAAGTCAGGTTTATATCTTGCCTAGGTGGCGGACTTTACAATGCTGCCACCCATGGTGTATCTATTTGGGCAGATGGTTAGAGGCGGGGAGGTTGGTGTTCGAATCTTGCCGACCCCGAAACCTAGCACATCATTTGTTTTAGCGTGGATCTGTCACAAGCCAAGGGGTTAAGGTATTTTATGGTGTAGCGGTTTGGAGCATTGTTATAACCATTAGTATGAAATAGTACACGGTTAGTTGGTGATGTTTGGGTTTATGGTTTGTTATAACAAACTTATTTTAATTCGTTGCATACTTTGTTATGGTATTATAACCATACTCTTTTAACATATTCATTGATTTATCATCATAACCATACGATGACTTATAACCATTTTTCATATTTAATATGATTTTGTCTTTTATGGACTCTTTTTTATTTTTGTTTTTATATAGTTATATTAATAACTATATATTAAATGATTTTTGTTTTATATGAGATGTTTTAATATTATATATTTTTTTGTCTTTTGGAAGAGTAAGGAAACCAATTAAAGGGTGTCATGTGTCAATGGCTGATGGGATACCATCTGGGTCCCACATGCTTACTGGGATGCCATGTGGCAGATTGTGGGCCCCTCTTTTCCCCTGTTGTGTCAAGCTTTAAAGAGCTCTATATCCTCCATACGATCTCGGATTTGAGTTTCATTCACACCATTGGAATCAAGATGGTGAGCACTTAGATCTGGTACTAGTTCAGGAGAATTTTGACCATTTCAGAGTACCCTTGGGTTTTTGCATGTGTTAGGAGCCACCTGGATGAATGAGGATATCTGAAATCAAGGATAAACTTCAAGATCTAGGAGAAGTTATGTCTAATAGAGAAATGACTATAGTTGTACTGAATACACTAACGGAAGAGTGGGATAACTTTACTTCAAGTATTGATGGGAAGAAAGAAGCTACTCCATTCTAGGATCTATGGTCACTGTGAAAGATTGAAGAATAT
Organism: Pinus tabuliformis; assembly: GCA_031772625.1. Taxonomy (NCBI): domain Eukaryota; kingdom Viridiplantae; phylum Streptophyta; class Pinopsida; order Pinales; family Pinaceae; genus Pinus; species Pinus tabuliformis. The sequence goes on along the minus strand of CM062807.1, from coordinate 181,367,517 downwards.
AGCCTAAAGGCCAAATATGATGTGGGAGAAGGTGAGAAAAATAAATATTATGCTACAATGACAAGAAAAAAGGGAAATTTGGGAAAGTATGGCTCTCAGAAAAAGAAAAGGGACATCATCATAGAGAAGCATGAAATATGGTTGAAATTGAAATCTATGGTAGTTGAATATGAAGGATATAGTTCTTGGGAACCTCATTGGAAACATAAATGGAACTTATGGAAAGGTAAAAAGTCATCCAGGTCAAAGATCATCATACATCAGTCAAAAGGAAACATATGCTAGGTGGGGATACTCTAGATCCTCAGGATTCTCTAATGGAATCTTCATCGAAAGGTTCACCGATCAAGAGAGGAAGAAAGTGCTTCATCAAGAATTCCAAACTTGTGGAATTCTTGGGATGATGGTATGATGACATAAAAGGTGAATTAGATCAAGGGATTGAATCTCTTTCAGTCAAGGAGGTTTTTGCAGGAAGTCTTGATGACCCAAAGGAAAATGAGGTATGTATGCTTATATTCAATATTGAAGAGTCATGTCATATGGTTGCAGGTAACATGGATCAATGTTATACCTTGAGAGCATGATAAAAATAAACAGTATTTCCTCCTCTGAAAGGATGCAAGAAGGTATGAGTCGTCTAGATGAAATCAACATAATATGTACTCATATGTAATATGAGGTGGTTTACAATAGCCAGAGGATTTCTGATTTGAAATTCTTGGGAATGAAATGTGTAAAGAAAGGAAGGAAGAGATCATGGGATACACAACCATGAAAAAGGAAATCAACATCCAAATACCAAGAGATTTGACTAGGATATCTCCATGAAAGTTGTGTAGAATCTGATGAAGTTTGAAAAAGAAAGAGACCCTTGACAATATATATCTTTGGGAGATGTGTCAATATGTATGCAAGATGATTATACAAATTAGAATATGTCATGATGAAAGACCATCACAAAGGTAACTTTGATTTTAATGTTCATTCCTTTATTTTTGAACAAATATCTAGATGGTCTTATGTAGGATTGTCCAGGGAAGATCTATGGATACATTCCACCATCGATGCCCTTGTATTAGGATGAAATATCCTTAAGGAAACATGGCATGAAGAAGGAAACATGGCATGAAGGAAGGCCAGATATGAACTAATGGACCACTTTCTGATGATGACATGATTGACTCATGGATAAAAGTGATGGATGGGCTATGCCCTATGAAGAAGTCCCAAACATGAATACCTCTAAATGACAAAAAGAAGTTCATGAAGTCGAGAGGCAGAGTTATTCAAGTAGTTGGTTTTCCCATCATCTCCACCCGAGGAGCTGTTCTAGGTCCCTAATTAAGAGGGATCCTGGAAACAAGTATCTTACTTGGTAGAAACTTGGAAGCAAAATTCCTAAGGAAAGAGGGAGCTTAGGTACATTCCTTCTGTAGGAATGAGTACATTCCTTTATTAGAATAGATATGTTCTCCCTAATTCAGAGGGAGAGATAAACACATAATTCTTTTCTTCACTTGGGAAGACAAAATGGAGGATTGCGTAAACATCTGACATCCTATGCTCTTTGAGGATGAGTTAGGGAATCCAAGATAAGAGTATCCATGCACCAATATTCTTTGAGGACCGGGAATCCAAGATAATAATAGTCCTAGTGGAACACACCCCACTCAGGTTTTGAGAGATACAATGATACAATGATGAGGGTCTCTATACATCATTGGTCTCGCCATCATTGTGCTCAGATCTCGTGGAGAGATAAATTTGTTAGTCAAGGCCTTGTTATGTGACAATGCTGGTTGATATGATGCTAAGCAGATGGATTACCAATCCAACTATTCTTATGATAATTCTTTAGATTGAGAATGAAAGAGTACCATTATGAATACCTCCCTAGTTAAGAGGGAATGTTGAAAAGTGTAACTAGGTTCAGTCTTCATAATGACATGTGTAAATTGTGATTTTAGGTAATTGATGAAAAAGAAGAAAACATTTTTATTTTTTAGTACTTGCATCATGGGTTTCATGATCAAGGAATTTTATTTTAGTTAAGGTTCCCATTGTGAACCTTTAGGTTTTGTCATATAGTCATAAAAGTCTATTTGAGTCAATGTCATGTATGAAGGACCCTTCTTGGGCATGTTACATTTTTTTTATGAGTCATTAAATGTATAACAAGGCCCTCTAAGACCAAGCAAAGACACCTCCTACAAGTCAACTACAAGATGGAATAAATGATCTCCTTCAAAAGACATGTCATCTCACCCTCACTCAAGTCAGCTTATTATCATGGGAAACCATTATAAATAGGCAATTCGGCCTCATTTCAGAACACAAAAATCTATTCAAGTTCTGAAGCTAGTAAATAGTGTGAAGGTCATCAACAAGAAGCCTTATAAACATTGAGGGGAAGGGAAGGAAAAACGAGCTCTTTGGCATTGTTTTGGGACTTTTTTTGGGCCAAATAAACTCCACACGTGTGATATTGTAGAACTGAATATTGCAAGAAGAAGGTCAAAATATTACAGTCATAGTGAGAGAGTATTTTGGGTGAAGAACAAGGAAGATCTCAAGTCGAAGTGTCAAGAAGAAGTCTCCTTATAGGGAAAGGAAGATAAAGGGTCAAAATTGGTCAAACACATGTGCCACAGTTTCTGAAATAGATCCGAGGAGTGTAGTGTTGAACCAAGGACCAAAAATATGAAGTATAACTGTGGTAAAAAGGAAGGAAAGAAATTGGATCAAGTGTTGATTTGGGCACGAAAAAGAAGCAGTGAAAGAGAACTTGTGTCTTGGTCTTGGAGTGGCAAACAGGTCAAGGATCTTGCTCTTGGTATTCGCCAATTAAAGTCTCTATAAGAAGAATAATCTGTTTAGGTTTTCCTCTCAAGTGGCAGAGGTTTTGGCCATGGCTGATAGCCTATATTCTATGTCTCTTGTCTCTTTATGGTTTATGCATTGGTAGTAGATTGATGAAGAATAGCACTATAATAACATAAGTAAAATAAGATCCTAATCTAAGAAGTAAAAAGAATTCAAAAGCAATTATCAATAGAAGAAAAATCACTTAATTGATATGCCCTATATTTCTCAACAACTAGGAGATTAGATGAAACAATAGTGATGGAAGGGTGGTTATGTGGGGGGAGCTTTGGGATGGAATTGGAGGAAAAATTAATCAAAACACTCGACGAGTGAACAACACCATCAAGACACCATGTACAATAGAAACAAAATTCCACCACAAAGCGAAAACTATATTGAAAAAATTATAGAGATTGGACATAAGATAATTTACTGCATTGTTGTTGACCCACATGTGCTCTATGTCATTGAGTATGAAGCTCATTGCTCCACCAGCCAATGTGAATTCTAAAACTGGAATTCCCAACAACCTCTTCCATAAATAGATTTTTAAGCTTTACAGAAAGGTGGATGTTGTTGGGGTCTAGGCTAGGGGGACTGGGCCTTCAATTACTGAGTAAAAAATGCTCATGCCATATGCGGCTAGAAATAACCTCCTATATAGCAGAGAAAATTAGGATAGGGAAGGTAATAATGCCCACTGAAATTGGGGTATGCCATCTTAATGTGCTTGAATGTTGAGGTTGGCAGCATGTGCGAGTGCATGTGGTGAGATGGCCACACCATACCCCCTCTCTAATGTTGGGAGAGGTGTTAGGGTGGCAAGTTTTCCCCCATTCTACTGACTCAATTTCAACATCCCCATTAGCTATCCCATCAATGCATTTTTTTAAATACCCATTATGTCATGTAAATCTCCACATCATACTCACCTTTTTGTATAATTGATAGTAAAATGTTACACTCGGATGTGACTCGTTGAAGCTAAGGACATTTAGGTTTGTTGACTACCTCAAGACCAATGTAGATTCTACAATGTTTTAGCAACATGATATTCTTGTTAATCAAATGTGTCTTTTGCAATCCTTGAGAGGAAAATATCAACACCTTCTCTTATATTTTTAATTCCTAAATTTGTCACGATTTCAAACAAAACAGGTGTCTCTGTTTATTCATATTAGTATCCATTTAGCTTTAAAGATGTCTCTAATTTTGTCACAATTTCAACCAATTTCAAACATAATGAACCCTCTTTATTTGTTCCTTTTTTTTAGCATGGTGAATTGGTAACTCATTGGAGTACTCTAGGTGAGTCCTAAGATCAAACATAGTGGCTGCCACTATAACACCATGAGTATATCCAACAACTTGTAACCTAAATATTCCAAGAATTTATGATTTAGAAAGAGCCAAGACTCCACGAAGGTGAGCGATCCCACTCCTTGAGCCTTATGAAAACTAGCCAAGATGTCCCCTTATGGGATTTGAAAATGGGTAAAGGGGATAAAATTTCATTGTACCAACCACTTAGTCGTCCCCTGAGGAGACCTTCTTCTTTATTCATATTAATATCCAATATTTTCAAGGCCTAAAGATGTGAACTTTGGATGCAAGTTGAGCACCAAGAGGAAGCATCACATGGAAAATATTTCACATTCTTTAGTCTCCTACCATGATATAGAATGAAAACCTATAATGTAGATCACATCCTTTATTTTGTAGGATATTTAACTTTTATATTTAAACTATGTAAAAATATAGAGTGCTTATGTGCAAAAATATAGAGATTGATTAATTAAATATGAAAAACTCACATTTCTACACAAGAAAACTGACCAAATTATATTTAAAAATCACGTGAGACAATATATGGACCCAAGGATCTATTGTTGGTTGTATTAGAACTAATGTTTTCAGAATTAAACATGTTATAATTTTATTCTAATTTTAACATGCAAAAAAATTATAATTATATTTTTTCTTTTACATAATGAGTGTCATGGCCCCAGAGCACTTCTGGAGTTAAGAGGCTTTCAGGTCCTTTTAGCATGTGACACTAGCGAGGTTCCTCACAATTGTTGTGACCAACTTATGAGTAATTGACTCCAAAAATATGCCTCTAACACTTCTAATTCATGAGTAATATATATTATGTGTGCGAAATCCAACTTTCAATCTTAACACAACTATAATGCTCAACTACAATTCTGTGTCCACCACATAGAGTACAAAAATATCACATTAACCTCTATGGTCAAGCGAGACTTTGTGCGACTTCTCTTTCATTTGGACCTATTCTCAAAATCTTACATGACTTCTTGTATGAAATTGTCCTTGCTTCGTTTTGGTTTCGTTCTCACTCGTTCAATCGACTACTTATACATTTCCATCATGCCCATGAATAGTTGTTCAGGCAATCGAGCTAACTCATTTTTCCTTGGGCATGTGCACCTGGTTGGTCTCCACTGAAACTCATTCTATCTCAACTCATATGAGGAAACCCAAATTTCGGTTAGTCCAACTTGTTCTGTCTCGGGCGTGGGCATGTTTGTTTCTGTCCTGGGCATGTTTGATTATTTCCTATGTGCCCTAGGTCCACATCGAGCATGATCATTCCAACTCAAGGGAAAATCATTTCAATTCACTCAGGTACACTCATGCTAACTAAAGCACCTTGTGTGCTTTCTCTCGTGTTGACTTGAGCACAATGGGAACTCTCAGTCCAGTTGTGGAAAATTTCCAAAATGTAACACGATTTTTAAAACTCATGTGATGTTTGTTTCATCCTGCAACTCAAGTAATCCAACATGTGGCACTCATGGGTGTTGAAGCCCATAGGCTTGACATGCTTCCACACTAAATATGTTTTCATCCTCAACAAATAACTTCCCCTGGAAATCCATCCATCACCAAGGTATTGCATCCTTGAGAAGACTGCTCATCAAATTAACTTCTCATGCCATTGAAAAACCTCCCTGCTACATGAATCATGTGAAGAATGCTCATATCTTTACATTTCTAAACTCTATGAATCTACAAATGCACCTGTAAGAATGTCATGTGTTGGATCCCCTCATGTCATCAACTAATCAGGTAGCTAATATGATCATAGCAATAACCATAAGAACTCACGTCACTCAAATAAATGCAAACACCATCACATATCCATGTCATCCTCAACATCTCTACACATACTCATCATATCAAATTTTCTCATTATTGAGTACCTTTATGCTGACGGTGTTGGACCCGCCAACATGTCAGGGGATCTCCCTAGTAATAAGTCCCAACTAGACCTCAGACCGTTTGGTGTAAGATTCCTAGCAGTGGGTCATATGGTATTGCCTTGACTGCAGTTGTGTGCAGAGGCAAGTAAGATGTCCCTGTTGGTAGCAAGGGTGTGACATATGCGGCAAGTCAAGGGAGGTGGATGAGTGGTTCTAACACACAGAGGGTGAGGTGAGTGCACCCCTTGGAAACTTATGAAAGCGTGAAGTTAATAAGGGAACACACAAGAAAAGATGCATCACAACATGTAAGGCAAGTAAGCTAGCAATCCAAAGTGATGGTTAAACCAACAACACATTTCAATAAGATTCATACATACATATACAGAAAATAGCTACACATGCATGCGTAAGCAAACATATACATATATCATTTAGAGTAAACAATATAGCTGAAATACAATATGGCATATGCATGAAACGTGTTGGCTCTGTTATATTAAGAAGTGAAAGTTCCAGTCATACAATAAAACCATGACCAACCACTAGTTCCGATAGCGGAACATTACAGTCACTACCGCCTACTCCTCCAAAGAGGTATACTAGCTATGCACTATGGAGAAGCCAAGGCTCATTACAATACTCTCCAAGCTTTCTTCAAGATACTCCTATCGGAAGCTTGGTTGACTAAAATCCTATATAATGAGTTATGAGGGACTATTTATAGCAAAGGGTGGGGTGACCCTTGAAATCCCCCTTTGTGACTATTCATCTACCCTCATGACTCTTCAACTATTCTATGAATGTTACATTCAACTATCGACACCTGAACTTCCACTTGGTAAGAAGTTACATACAATCTACACATGTACCCATGTGAGACAAAATGGATTGAGAAAGCCATGTAAGACATCACTGACATTCGAACCATTGTGGTGAGACCAAATATTTGACATCCTTGCGATGGTCGATGGTGGTGAACTGATGGCAAGCTTGGTCATCCATGCACTCAATGGTGACATCCTGTTGAAAGCGAACTCTTGCCTCCATTACATCCAGGTACACCGATATGGCCCCTCTATCCAACTCGTTTGATAGCATGCACATCATCGTCTTGAGTGTGGTTGGACTAGCAACATACTGATGCATAGTGTCTGTGTTGATCTCCAAGTGTGTGCTCGTGACCATGCGCATCAACTTGTCGGAATACATGTTCAGCTCCAGTAGGACTTGCTTCTTGCCTTTGCCTAGGTGAGTGTGCCAAATGGGTGGGATCGCATGCATGTGCACAATGACATGCATGCTTATGAATTCCCTTGCATGCGCTCAATAGGACTGCTCACCTTTTTTGCTTCATACCAGCTACTGGGATGGATCTATAACTTGTACAGGTGCAGTTTCATTCTTCTGTGCATGTTGCACCCCCTACTGTTCCTGTTCCTTCTGCAACTCATTCTCTCGTCTATGCAGCTCCTGTTCTTCCTTGAGTTGTCACTTCAGCACATGCAACTCCTTCTCTATTTCTCTCTCTGCCTTCGCATGATCTTTGTGTCACGTTGTCACCTCATAGCTTCAATCTCCAACGTTGTTTTCATCACGAGTGGATTTTCTTTGAACTCACAGCTTTGCTTCATCTCTGTGTTGTCAACAACCTTCCTCTTGCATTTGTCATGTGCCGATGTGCTACCTTCTATTGTTACTGATGGTGCTGCTCACTGTGATGTTGTTGCCATTTCATCTTGATATCCTTGTCCATGAACAAAATGATGTATTCATAGATAGGCAAGTTCATAGACACTTGATCGACTGCATCCCCAAGTGTGCTCTAAATGGTGTCCTCGACTTTGATCTCCTGGAAGCCATTGTACCTATGCTTCTGAGAGGTAGACGAACACATGTGATACCTGGAGACATAACAAGACTCATGATAAGCAATTTGTCAATCGAAAACCAAAACAAACTAGAGGACTGACATGCAACATACCTGTGTGACTATCTGTGAAGATTGCGCAATTTTCACCAGGAGGCTGGGAGACTGACTGCCAAAACTATGGAAGGCACAGTCTCAACTGTTGGGAGGCTGAATGACTGTTGGAACTGTGTAATGCACATTCCACCCTGGCCTACTGAGGACTGAAACTACGTATTGCATAATTTCAGTCCGTAGTGACATGCAACCAACAAATTGCATTACGCAGTTTCTAGGGCCAGCAGGACACTTCCTGCAAGAATTGCGCAATGCAAGCCTAGAGGTCAATGTTGGGCCAAACTTGCACAATTTCTGGAGGGAAGGAAGAGCCTTCTCTTTTGGAAATTCGCAGTGCTAGATGGGCAAGGCATGGTCTGGGCCAAGGTAGCCCAGACTAGCTGTCGGGTGACTAAAAACATGAGAAGTCTGAATTCAAGATGAGATAAGTGTAAACAAGAGTGAATAATCATACATGCAAATAGCAAGTGCATGAGCTAGTAAATGAGAAAGCATGCATGTGTGTGAAGCGAGTCGCTGCAACGACAACCGTTCGTGCAAAAACAATGTCATGCATGCTACAACAGTGAGATACAAAAGAAAACCAAAACAGTGCTTCTACAAGCTAACATACATCAAAACGACATCAAGCACTCACTGAAATCAAGCGGAAAACACTCACACAAAGTGAAACACAAAAAGAGACAGAAATGTCGCGCAAGACATGAAAAGAGGGCTTACCCTGAAATAGTTGAGTTGAATATGCCGACAACTCCTAGATGTAATGTGGGATGTCAGAGCTGCAAGTTCGATGTGAGGAATGAGCTCTGCAGTGTCCGGTTGATATGTTTTGATAAAATCGATGTTGTGACACACATGCCACAGATCTAGGAAAAATGACACTTGGCGAGAGGTTTTTGAAATGATCCTTGCATGTAACCTCCAACTACTAAAAATATATCCTTGAATCAAGGGATTCCTTTTCACATTTCCTTGGGAAAAGCAGTCCATGCATGCAAATCAATTTTGCTTGGTCCTGAGGGTACCAGTCAACCTGAAGGCACATGCATCGATCTGTGAGCCTGGGATGAAAATTTGCGCAATTTCTGGGCTGAGCAGAGATGGTTGTCCCAGAGGTATTGCATAATTTGTGGGAGAAACGGGTGATTGTCTCCCACGATTGCACAATTTCTAGGTTGAGCAATCCTCTGTCAAACTGCACAATTTTCTCAAGGAAGCCTTTCTGACTATATTGCACAATTTCTGAGCCTAGTAGGCTGCCTGGCTGGATTTGTGAAATTTCTGCTAGTTGCTGGGTTGGTTGTCCCAGAGGGATTGCACAATTTCTGGGAGTAGTAGGTGACTTCTTCCTATAATTTCACAATTTCTGGGCTGAGCAGTTGTCCTGGGATGAATTGTGCAATTTTTGAGAGGAATGATGTCAAGAAGAATTGCACAATTCTAGAGCCTAGCTAGGTTTATGCAATGCTAGTTCCCCTCTAGAATTACGCAATTCTTAGAGGGAGCTGCTCAACCAGCAAATGACACTAAGTCTAGAAAGAAGCTTGTGAAGGAGGTGGAACAAACTTACATGCATAGGCTGACAAGACTCTTTGAAACAGCTGAAGCCTATGTGCTTAACAATGCAAGACATGTTGCAAAGGATTTTTGGTAGGGAGGCTCCAAAATGAAGCTAAGGAAAAATTTTGGAGGGTGCTTGTAGCCGCTACAACACTAGGTGACACACTGGTAAAAATCCAGCTCTCTGAATGGAACTTGTTCGTGAAAATCAAGTCTAACACCTCTGGAAGTATTGTTTAGTTCTCTGTTTGTCTTGGTTTCCACACTTGCTTTATTGTAAGATGTAGCATCTACTAAGCTCTTGGCCGGTCAACACACATTCCAAGCCAAGCCAACATAGTTGTTTCGATTGGGGATGAGGGGTATATTGATGCACAACCCTTATGGTCATCAGAGTTTAGGTTTTCATCTCTGGTGTTGCTCCCTGCCAGTAGGCCTAGACAGTACCCCGGCGGAGTCATGGAGGAACACAAGCATCACTCCACTGCCAGCGAACCTGGTCAGGACCCCCGCAGAGTTACTTGTATCACCTCTCTGCACAGGAATCCTTTCTCTTCTTTCGCCTTATTCACTTTCCTTCTTTTTTTCTTTTCTCACATTTTCATTTTTTTCATTTTTTCATAACTGTGCATAACACACATTCATTTCAGAGGTGGAAGAGGGATCCCGACTTTTTGAGAGCAGAAGAGGTTGTTCCTTCAGAGAAGTAGTTTATATATACCTCTAATGTGCTTGTTAAGGTTTTCCCCCTCACCTTACTCTACTTGAATGAGCTGACAAGGATTAACCTAAAAAGAACTGACTAGAGTAGGCGATACTAGTTCACGCACAAGCGTTGTTCTTTCACCAAGGTTCACTTCGAACATTACATATTTTCCATTGATGTATCATGGACTGAAAGCAACAAGTTCTTCATGGGAGAGTGGACAACAAATAACCAAATGTTAATAATTGTACAAGTCCTCTTTTACTTTACCCAGGCTTGTTTCAAGAGTCACACATGGTCCATGCGAAACTAACCTACGAACGAAAACAAGAAAAAAAAACAAAATGCAAAGCAAGAAGTAGAAGCAAATGCATATGCAAGGCAAGTAAGCAAATAAACAAGAAAGCAAGCAAACACACAAAGAAAGAAACAAGCATGCATGCAAGAAAACAACTCAAAGAAAATATTACTCCTACTCCTAAGCTAACATTGCATGGATCATCTCACGTGAAGTGATACTTCCAATGTAGCCACTGATGAATTGGTCGACCCATGTTGGTGAAGGCATGGTTCGCAAACATCACAGTTGCGCAAATCAGCAAGCATGAAAGATATAACGATTAATATGTACAAACTCCAAGATTACAAGCATCCACAAAACAAAAATGAGTGAAAGCGCATGACATGCACTCTATTGACTTTCCATGGTGTTGTGCAACACTACATGTAGATATCGAGTGTATGCATTCTCTTGACTGTGACATGTAAGCAAACGTGAGAAAGGTAGACAACTTATGTTGCACAAGTGTGCTTGCTGTGTAAGATTCCTCCAATTCAAGAGCGATGGGGTCATGTAGTTCGAGTGGAGGAAGTGAAATTTGGTTGTTTGGTTGATCTTCAATGCAAAGAAGAGAGTAATGAGGAGCCTTACGTGTTTCAACAATTTCCTAATCAGAAGTGAAAGCAACCTCAGGACAATGAGGGTCTGACATAACCACCAGCTCAGGCTGAAGTGCCTCAACAATCTATGGGGTTTCAACTTCATCGACAGATAGATCATCATAGACCAGTGGCTTAGATGGATTAAAAACGAGTGAATGAACATCGTGATCAGATGAAGAAGTAGAGAGATCACAACAACCAAGATCAAAAAATCCAGGATATTCACTGGCATCCTCATGATTAGATGAATTGTGCAGAGGGGTAGATGAGAATCAAGGATGTTCACCCTATGTGTTTTTTAGAAATGACAGATGGCAGATTGGATGAGTTTTTAGAGGAAGACATGTCCTCTCCACAATGTAATGACAGACTGACATTTGAAGTGTCCTGTGAACGATCGGAAGTAGAAACATCTAGAAATGAGTTTTAAAAGGGGAAATCAATAGTGGCAGAATCACAAGGGATGTCAGGATAGAGCGAGTGAGGCATGGATGGAAGGGAGTCATCCTTCACCGCAGGTTCTTCTTTAGATTCCCATACACACTCATCATGAATGATGGCGTAGTTTGGCTGCATAACACCAACTCCATCGGCAACTTGATCCTCATTCATAGCAAGTGAGGAGTCCAGAATGGAAGAACACAAGACAGTACAATCCAAAGGATAAACAAAATGCGGGGATGGAGGTTGAGGGAACAAATCCACGTGACAACTAGCAGGCTTGCAAGCCAAATTTGCGCAGATATCAAGAGCAGGTGGGGTGGGAGGATGTGATAGTTCAATAGATGTGTGTGAATAATCTCCCACATCACTCTACAGTGGTGGAGTTGTTTGATGATGTGAAGGTAGACAATCACTTGTTATAGCAATTGTGCCTACCTGTGATTTTGCAGCTCCATCACTGAAGCGTGCTGAGTGGGATTCGAATGATTTCAAGAATTGCAGATTTTCAGATATGTAAAGAAGATACTCAAATATTCCATTGAGAAATTCCCAATTAATTTCATCTTCGGGAAATCGATATGCAAGATTACAAAAGCGTGTGTGAAATTGTTCAACAGATTCATCGGCTGCTTTTCATAATTCTAGAATTTATTTTTCAATTGCTTTACAGTTAAAGTGATTGAAAACATTGTCTATCTCTGCGACCAAATGAGCAAGAGAATGAATAGATTTTTCAAGCAGTGTGGCACACCAGTGCAATGGGTGCTCTCGAAGCGTGTAGACGAACAACGCATAGGTCAGGTATTCTTCAAATATTCCATGTCTTTTGCATGAGCCTACGACATTGATCGCGTGCCTAATCGAAGATACGTAGCCTCTACCATCGTATGTTTTATGTGACAAGTTATTTGAGATCTTTTCAGAGATAATGAAGTCATTTCCATAAGACATACACTCCGGAAGAGAAACATTGTAGTTAGTCATGATCAATATGTAGAGATTTAAAATAGATGTTAGGACTCAGCTTGTCATCTGGCCCTCCTTCTAGCCCCAAAATGTTGACGATGTTGTACCCGTCAACATGTCAGGGGATCTCCCTGGTAAGAAGTCCCAACTAGACCTCAGACCATTTGGTGTAGGAGTCCCAGCAATGGGTCGTATGTTATCACCTTGACCATGGTTGTGCGTAGAGTAAAGTAAGATGTCTCTGTTGGTAGCAAGGGTGTGACATATGTGGCAAGTCAAGGAAGGTGCATGAGTGGTTCTAAGACACGAAGGGTGATGTGAGTGCTCCCCTCGGAAACCTGTGAAAGCACAGAGTTAAGAAGGGAACACACGAGCAAAGATGCATCACAACATGGAAGGAAAGTAAGCTAGCAATCTAAAGTGATCGTTAAACCAACAAAACATTTTAGTAAGATTCATACATACATATATAGAAAATAGCTACACATGCATGCATAAGAAAACAAATACATATATCATTTAGAGTAAACAAGATAGCTAAAATACAATACGACATATGCATGAAACGTGTTGGCTCTGTTATATTAAGAAGTGAAAGTTCCAGTCATACAATACAACCATGACCAACCACTAGTTCTGACAACGGAACATTATAGTCACTGCCACCTACTCCTCCAAAGAGATATACTAGCTCTGCACAGTGGAGAAGCCAAGGCTCGTTACAATACTCTCCAAGCTTTCTCTAAGATACTCCTATCGGAAGCTTGGATGACCAAAAGCCTATACAATGAGTTATGAGGGACTATTTATAGCAAAGAGTGGGGTGACCCTTGACATCCCCCTTTGTGACCATTCATCTACCCTCATGACTCTTCAACTACTCTATGACTGTTGTGTTCAACTATCGACACTTGAACTTCCACTTGACAAGGAACTACATACAATCTACACATGTACCCATGTGAGACAAAATGGCTTGAGCAAGCCATGCAAGACATCACTAGCACTCGGGCCATTGTGATGAGACAAACTCTTTGACATCCTTGTGATGGTCGATGGTGGGGAACTGCTGCCAAGCTTGGTCGTCCGTGATGGTGTCCTTGTGCTTAATGGTGACATCATGTTGAAAGCGAACTCTTGCCTCCCTTGCATCTGGTACACTGATATGGCCCCTCTGTCCAACTTGTTTGATAGCATGCGCATCATTGTCTTGAGTGTGGCTAGACTAGAAACATACTAATGCATAGTGTCTATGCTGATCTCTAAGTGTGTGCTGGTGACCATGCGCATCAACTTGTTGGAATACATGTTCAGCTCCAGCCAGACTTGATTCTCACCTTCGCCTTGATGAGTGTGCCAAATGGGTGGGATCACATGCATGCGCACAATGACATGCATGCTGTTGAATTCCCTCATGCGCTCAACATCATTTCTCACCTTGTCTTCTCCATGCCAGCTACTCGGATGGATCTATAACTTGTACAGGGGTAGTTTCATCCACCTGTGCATGTTTCCCACCCTGATGTACCTATTCATGCTGCAACTCATCCTCTCATCTGTGCATCTCCTACTCTTCCTTGATTTTATGCTTCATCACATGTAAATCCTTCTTTGTTTCTCTCTCTGCCTTAGCACGATCTTCGTGTCGCGCTATCACCTCATAGCTTCAATCTCCAAAGCTACTTTCGTCACGAGTGGATTTTCTTTGAACTCACAACTTTGCTCCACCTCTGTGTTGTCAACAACCTTCCTCTTGCATTCGTCGCGTATAGGTGTGCTACCTTCTGCTGCTGCTGATGGTGTTTCTTGCTATGACATTGTTTCCATTTCATCTTTATATCCTTGTACATAAACAACTTGATGTCTTCATAGATAGGAAATTTCATAGACACTTGATCGACTACATCCCCAAGTGTGCTCTAAACAGTGTCTTCGACTCTGCTCTCCTAGAAGCCATTGTACCTATGCTGTCGAGAGGAAAAAGAACACTTGTGATACCTAGAGACATAGAAACACTCATGACAAGCAATATGTCAATTGAAAACCAAAACAAACTAGAGGACTGACATCAAACATACCTATGTGACTGTCTGTGAACATTGCACAATTTTCACCAGGAGGCTGGGAGACTAATTGCCAAAACTGCGCAAGGAAAAGTCTGGGCTGTCAAGAGGCTGATTGACTGTTGGAACTGTGCAATGAATAGTCTAGCTTGGCCTGATGAGGACCAAAACTACGCAATGTGCAATTTCAATCAACAGCGACATGCAACCAACAAACTGCATTGCATAGTTTCTGGGGCCAGCAGGACACTGCCTCCAAGAATTGTGGAATGCAATCCTGGAGGTGAGTGCTGGGAAATGCTTGCGCAATTTCTGGAGGGAAGGTAGAGCCTTTTCTTCCAAAAATATGGAGTGCTAGCTGGGCAAGGCACAGTCCAGGCCAAGGCAGCCCAGATCGGCCAACGAGCGACTGCAAACATGAGAAGTTTGAATGCATGATGAGATGAGTGCAAACAAGAGTGAATGATCATACATGCAAACAAAAAGTTGGAGCCACTACTCGCTCCTCAAAGAAAAGACTACAGACTCTAAAGATATGTGGGAGGAGCCACGGTGAAAATTCCTTTGCATGTACAAATGAAGGGGTATTTATAGCCAAGGGTGAAACTGGCCCTTGTGACTGTTCGACTTCCCTCATGTGTTGTGGGGAAAAATGCCTATGCAGGACGATCCTATCCACCTAAGGTGTGACAGTGCCTTAGCAACAAACAGAAACAACTATTCTAGTATTCTTCCTTTATGAATTAAGAATGAAGAGAGATGGATGGACTAACCGGTGTCTTCTGTTTGTCCCTCGATCCGGTTTCTCTTCTCTTTGAGAGTTCCCAGCTACTCGCCTTCTCGCTCGCCCAGCTTCAACAGGTCCCTGCAAGATCACAAGAAGAGAACACTACACAAAGACATAGATTCATATTCATAACTAGTTCAGGATTAGAAATAAACTAAATACACTAATGCAATCATACATCAAAGACACATCAGCATATAGGAGAAACCAATATAGCTTTATTAATGAATAACAAGGTTCAGGAAGAGATACAACCCAGAGGGCTCCAATCCAGCATCTCCTTCCCAACAAATGAAATTCCTATCTTCACCTTCCTTTAAAGCATTAAGCACCCAATGATTCCAATCTCAAACCAACAACAATTCTTTGCAATAACAAAATTCCAGCCTCTAGATCTCATGGAGGAGAGATCCATATATATATGTTTGGAGAGAGGATGAATTAGCTTGAGATCTGACTAGTGTCCTCTCCCTCTGTCAGTTCTTGTTTCCACTTGGAGACTAATAGCCTCTTACTCATCACTAGTCGAATTCCTTGAGGCAAGTGTCATTGGAGAAGATTCTGGAAGCTTCCAGGGTCTTTCCACCTCGTTGAATGAACTTGCCATTTGTCACTTCCCGCTCAGCGCACCCTGGTAGTGCTTCTACCTGCGTTGCAGTGCACCTAGCCAGTGCAATCTCTGCATTTCAGCGCAGACAGCTAGTGGAGCCTCTGAATTGATCCTGAATTGATTTGTTTTTGAGCAGTTTCTGGTGGAGAACTTCTGTGAATTGCTGTGGTTTGTTAGCCTTGTTCCTCTAGGGGTAGGAACAACATGTTTAGGGACTTTGGATCCCTTAGATTATGGACATTTCATGCTTATAGCTGTAAGGCACAAAAATGTCTATAACAGTTGCCCCCTAAAGTATGAGGCCGTTTATCGGGTGAAATGCTTTATCAGGAGGATCCGAAGTTCATTCATTGCTGGGAGGAGACCTGTAATACAATACAATACAATACATTATTTTTCATACTGCTTTATAAATTCATTTTTCTGTACATAGAACAGACAATCGTCTGATGGTAGACTGATAATTTTGATGAAATTGTCATCCTTTGCGTAGGATGATTATCTGCTGCAATGATGTACATGTCAATGTCTTTATCTTTCCTAAATATATATCGCAGCCCGGATGGATGAAACTAGATCCGGGGTCTTCAAACTCGTTCGATCTTCACTCTAAGTACAAGTCGATCCATGTGAGAAATGTTCTGAAGTCGAACATGGAAAGACATCGCTTGATTACCGGTCAATGAGGTAAACCGTTAACAAGCGCGAGAGGAATCACCGATAATGATAATGACCCTCAAGGTACTGCAGTACAATTCACGTGGTGTGAATAAAGGACTTGACGTCGAACACCACGCAAAATCTTTCGGTCGAAGGTCATTGATGTATACCTGTCGCCGGAAGTGAGAAACTTGCCATTGAGGCATGCAAGCTTCAAAGTACTGAAGGGGTTGTTCCTAGATCAACTTCTTGGATAATGAGCTGATGTCGACAAGAAGCAATCCATCAAAGGAGGGCCTTAATGAATCCCACATCAGTGACACGGAACGGAGCAAATGATTTTGATGGAGGTGAAAACGATCTGGTGACATATGATTCAGGGTGGCGGTCATGAAAGGATGAAGGATAATGTATGGCAGTGGATGGGACACGGTTGACTTCTCTGAACGACTTCTATTGAACATATGGCGACACTTATGCGATGGATCGGTAGCATTACCCCAAATATGGATGGTATGGCGAGACCATGGTGATGTGACCGGTGAATGAAACAACCCAACCCGACTGTGGTACGGAGGAAAAGTGTCATGTTCAAGAGCGACTTGCTACCATCAAAGTTTTCTTGAGTTTCTCCCAATTTTTCCCCAGTCATTGCTGACCAGTACCTCTTTATTTTTTTCAAGCTTGAGGAGGATAACATATGCTTGTTCTATAACTTGCCCTTCGGGCAAGCCCATCGCTATGTTTTAACGAGCCTAGCGATAGTGAAACTCGTTCTCGTCTAAAGACAAGTTTGTCGCTATTTCATGCATTTAACGAGTCTAACGACAAGGATAACTCGGTCCTTTTCATTTTTAGAGAGTCTGAAAAGGTACGTAAAGTCAACTCCGAAAGTCCTTTTTCGTCATCTAATCCCTTAAGTCCGAAAAAGTATAAAACAATACAGAAGGGATGAGTTTTCGATAGTTTTAACGAGCCGAACAAAACAAGCGCTCGATCTTTTTGTGCAATAATCCCTCAGGTCCAAAAAGATTAAAATCTAGAGGAGGGATAGCACTTCCGGTCGCTTTAATGAGCTGGAAGGCCAAAACTCGGCAAACTTTTCATATTTTACGAGTCAGATGAAAAGAGCTTAAAGAAGACTCGTCTTTTGAGGAACGAGTGATAAAACAGGTTAGCAGCTGATTCCAGGTACGGGTTGGAATTTTCCAATCACGGCAGTGTCACAAGGATGGCTAGTGAAATCACTCTTCGCAGCTGTTCCTCAAAATGGGTAAACAATCATATGGAGGTGAACGATCGGCCAATGGAAAAGTGGAGGTGACGGTGCAAACACGACCAAGGCTTTAATGGCTGATGATATTACATTCACGGTGGTTATTTACCGGAATAGTTCATTTTTTAACGAGCTTAAACGCGGGTGGAAACATTTGCTCAATCTTATGTTTATTTTTTAACGAGCATGAAATATGCGCTAAAACTGCTCGGATCTTGCGTTTATTTTTTAACGAGCATGAACTGTGTGCTAAAACTGCTCGATGCGGGTTTATTTTTTAACGAGCTTGAACCCTGCGGTAACACTGCTCATGGCGGGTTTATTTTTTAACGAGCTTGAACCCTACAGTAACACTGCTCGTGATAAGTTTGCATGCCCCCAGCATAATAACGCAAATCAAGGTGCATGCCCCCCAAGCTTCATTGCATTCAACTTGGTGGTTGGAATGAAGGTTTACCTTTGAGATTTGGAAAGGGGATTGTTTCATTTTTTAATGAGGTTGACACAGTAAAAGAACTATCCTCATGACTCCTTGTTTCATTTTTTAACGAGGTCGACACAGGATAAGAACCGTCCTCGGAATCCACCGTATTTACAGTATTTGATAGAAAATCAAAAACTGATGGATGATTAAGGTCGCCGGAATAATCCTCGTGGTAATCCAGGAGATGGGAGCGATGGTGGTAATCATTCCATGGCGCCCCGTCAATTATCATTGATTGAATGATTCCTTCGTTTGTAGAATGTACAAGTGACGAAGGATTTGAAGAGGTGCCATTTTCCTTAGACCTATCTATCCAAACACTCGATGAGTGTTGATTTTGGTTTGCCCCCCAGGCCAAGAAAATTGATTGCTACAATATTTCTATTAGGGCGATGATCCATGCTGACAAAATGTTTAGGAATCTTCCGAATCCATTAGATATAGAAGATTTCATTTTGTAGGTTTCCACTGTGGCCACTTTCGCCAGATTACTTGGAGGCGGTAGGGCAAAAGTACCCATTAAGGCAGGGTCTTTTAGGAGGCCTATTCCAATATTTTGAAGCGGATGATCGCTTCCATGGATCATTGGAATGCTTCCCGTAACTTGTGAACTGTTGGGGAGAAATGTTTGTTGGTCGATGATTGTAATTCGTCCTTGAAAGGGAAATGCAATCTTCCTGAAGTAGGTCGACACAACTGCGGCCATGGCATATATCCAGGGCCTTCCCAGTAGGATGTTGTAATCGAGGTTTCCGTCGATTACTTCAACATCAACTTCTACTATTTTGCTCCCCAGTTCAACTTGCAAGTTACTTAAAATCCTGTATGGAGTGTATGATCGTCCATCAAATGATTTTAATGTCGTTGACGATCTCAACAAGGGTGGTGACCCTAAATTTTTCCAACAACTCATCGACATAATACATGTAGATGCCCCCTCATCAATAATTGTTCGATGAATGGTTTTGTTGAGGGCTTTCACTTGAATAAGGAAAGCTAGTTGAGCTGGTAACTGAGGGTCATATCCTTTATGATCAAAGGCCACAAGATTGGAATCCATTGGGTCAATCCCACCTATTGCTGATAATAAAGCTTGCTCTTGGGAGAGGCAATTTTGCGGTACTTCAAGTGTCGACATAGCGGATGGCGATTGGGCCAAGTCCTCTACTATATTATAATTCTGTGCTACTTTTGCACTAGGATTAAATGTCGATTTGTGTACTACTCCCTTTGGTGACTTTATCATTGGTTCAAGAATGATGGGTGGCACAACTTCAGTCAAAGTTGTTGTCGAACTACCAGCTTGTTCATTAGCCTTGTTATTCGACAGCTGTGGATTCCCGTAATCTTTATTCCTTGTCAAAGCATCATTTTGTTGCTTTGAGATAGACAACATAAGCACTTGGGATCGGGAAGCATTTTGATTAGCAACCAGTTTGGTTCCCGGGCTTGGAAACGGATCAGTCAAAACTGCTGAGGTTTTTGAACTCTTAAAGAGTTTCTTAACTTCAGCTATATGTGGACAATCTCTCGTCCAATGATCCTCATCGCATATATGACACCCCGTAGGGGGTTTCCTTTTTCTCCCTTTCTTTTTCTTCTTGCCCCCTGGTTGCTTCAGTTGTTTGCCCTTGTCGGTCGACATGGCATTTACTTCCGAGGCAAGAAGTTCATCTTTTGCATTTTGATCTGAAATCTTACGGGCTTTCTTGGGCGTAGCCTTTGTCGATTTCGCGTTTGTCCTGCCAATCACGCCATCGCCGGTGTGAGAGTCATTGTTTGATTTAGGAGGAGGAGGAATTGAGAATTCCGGTCTAGGGGCGTCAGGTATTTTTTCATAGAGCGTGCCAGACTGAGTATAGACCAAGTCCAGATATTGCGCACGAGCGATGACTTGCTCTTCCGTTACGACTCCCCCCTTTGCCACATCTTCCGTGATTGTAGGAAGTAAGGACTTGATAAACCATTCAGCTAATAGCTGATCGGGAATGTACGTTTTTACCATCTTACGACGACGTCGCCACTCATGTATATGATCAGATATGTGAGTGGCCGTTGTCTGTTTGAAATTGGTTAAGAGTTCCGTTCCCGTTTCATACCTTATCGGTAATTGAAAATGGGTTAAGAAAGTCATGGCTAAGGTACTGAAATTATCGAACGAAGCTCTAGGCAATTCAATATACCATTTTGCCACTGGACCCGTTAACGTCCTCTAAAAAAGGCGAAGTCTTATCGAATCATAATTCAGGGTGTTTGATGAACACCACAGATGAAATGTCATCACATGATTTGATGGATCTTCACCCGGATTTCCATTAAATTTTAGAATATCTGACGGAAGTTTATGCAGAATCGCTGGCCACCAAGGGGCATAAGCAATTGGATCATTCGTCAGCCGGTTTAGATCTGGTAATTCTAGAGTTGCTATGAAGGGCAACTGTTGATTCAGGTTAGGCGAAGCATACCCAGGATAAGATGGAATCGCCTGAGCAGTGGGTCTTTGCATACCAGCATAATGTATTTGATGCTGGCAACTTTGACAAGGTTGATGGGCATAACCATTATAGTATGGTTGTTGATAACCGCTTTGGAAATGCAGTTGCCCATTACTTACAAATACTTGTTGCTCAGGTCCTTGATATGATTGCTGGAACTACGGTTGTTGAGATTGAACCAGCCCTGGTTGTTGGACCATTTGCTGTTGTCCAATACTGGATGATTGACCAAGATGAGGAGTCATAGTACTTGTTTGAGCCTGAGTCGCTCCAGATAAGGAGGCACTAACCTGAGGTTGTGATTGAGTTGTCGAGACAAGAGGTTGTTGTATTGCAACCTGAGAAACTTGGGGTTGACATACAACATGTAGCGCTTGTACTTGCGATGCAATCACCATACCAGGTATAGTGGGAATATTCGACACAGGGTGGACTGGTTGCATTGAATATGCAACCCTTGGTTGCTGAGGCAGTATCGGTACCCAACCGCTGGATGTAATTCCAGTTTGACCTGAACTTTGTTGTAAACTCCCATATGGTTGTTCTTCGAGAGGGAACAATGAAAAGGCATACTGCCCTCCATATGGTGGCAATCCAGTACTTAAAGGGTAGATTGGCCTTTGAAGACACATTGGATCAATTTGTTGAGTTTCAACATAAGAAATACTAGATGATAATTCGGATGAAGAAATAGGAACTAACCATGTCGTCGAAGCAGTCCCTGGTGGGACCCCAGCTTGTTGTTGATAACTTTCCGGGATAGATGGTATACCATTGAACATCGTTGGAGTAGCAGTAGGAGGCTGTGCCACTGCTGTGTCGGATGACACAGTCCTAGATGTCGACGGTTGTTCAGACATATCTAGTCTATCCAAAAGATTTCTTAGCGATTCTACAAGAACTTGTGATGAAGGGAGACTAACTTCGAAGATCAACGAGGAAAAGGTGATGATTATTCCGTTTAAAATAAATTTTAACGACGCTTAGACACAACTTGCTTTTTCAATTTTAAAGAGTCGAGAAAAAGCAAAAGATGACTCTAGTCTCCTTCGATGTTTTAACGAGCCCGAAGTGACAAATGCTCAGATGGACTTTTTCCGTTATAGAGTCTGAAAAAGGCCAAAAGGAACTGCTCTGGAGTTCTAGGTAGAGGGTGTGCCAAACTTTTCACAAAACCGCAGAATACTTTTTAGGGTACGGGCGGTCAATCTTCCCGAATGCTGTGTTCAGTGCATTGCGATCAGTAGGGCGGCCGACACGGCTTCCTAAGGATAAAGGTTTTATGCCTATAGGGGTCTCCCAATATATACTCGACGGTACGTGGGAGCACAATCTGTACTGGCACTATCGTCCCTCAGGAGGAATCACCCACCATCAGCGAGATCGACAGTCACCAGGCTTTACGACGCCGGAACACGTCTCTAGCCTAGACCTCTATGTTGTGCGTTAAGTTACAAAGCGTTGTTAAGTTCATTCAATTTATTTTAGGTTGATCTTTTTAGAAGTTTGCCTTTTGAGGTTCACCACGAGATGTATGATACAATTCCTAAATGCAGTCTAAAGATGATAAGCAAGCTTTTATATCTTTTCAACAATGAAAATCCTAGCTACAAAGGGAAAAGAAAGACACCATCTTTTCTCAAAGAGAAATCAACACACTCTAATGCACTTTTCCTAAATCAAGCATGCAAACTATCAAGATGCAAATGCACAATGCAGGTGTTTGTTTTCTGCTCTCTTAATATTGATGCCTAAAAAGAAAGCTTTTTGTACAACTTTGAATTTGCTTTTAAATGACAAATACAAACAAGTTTACTTTTTCGAAATCAGAAAGGGTAGAAGAGATTACAACACTTAACGATTTTCGAAATGAATACTTGTTTTGACACTCAAAAGAGACAAACTCAAACCAAAAGCAAAAATGAATGTATAATCAACTGTAAACAGCCAATGAACTCTCTCCTAAGATCACAATCAACAGATCTGAATCAAGGGCTACACGATGACTATTTCACTCTTGCAAAGGAAAACTGTAAATGACGCCACAAACACATAAAAACACTCACAGTCTTTTTGTACAAAAGGAGGCGGAATTTAAGCAGAGAAAAGGAGTTATCAGACAGGTACCTATGCTGGTTACAGGCTGCAAAAATCAGAGATCAAAACAAGGCAAAACAGAGCAGAGAACCCCAGCTGCACAAGGCCTAACTGGATCAACGCACCCTCAACACAGAGGTTTTGACATTCAGCGCAGGTAGCCTTCACGGGACCTGCGTTGAAATGCAGAACCTCTTCACAGGGTCTGCGCTGAAGGAGAAACGAGAGTTCCTCACTGGGTTCTGGGTCACAGTTTGCTATTTAATCTACAGTTTCAGGCCAAATCAAAGCAACAAGCAAGGTACAATCAAAGGGATGCTTTGAGGGAGGACTAAGATCTATCACAAAGGATCATCAAATCATTTGTGAGTCCATTGTTCAGATCATAGACAAATCCAGTGATTGAATCAAAGCAGTAGCTGTCTAATTTGCATCTGAGAATAGCAGATGCAGTTCGATTGTTGCTGTTGAGTCTATGAAACAAACAATGATAGAGACACAAATAAAATGACTAAACAGATCTCCCCAGTGGAGTCGCCAATTTGTTGTGGGGAAAAATGCCTATGCAGGACGATCCTATCCACCTAAGGTGTGACAGTGCCTTAGCAACAAACAGAAACAACTATTCTAGTATTCTTCCTTTATGAATTAAGAATGAAGAGAGATGGATGGACTAACCGGTGTCTTCCGTTTTTCCCTCGATCCGGTTTCTCATCTCTTTGAGAGTTCCCAGCTACTCGCCTTCTCGCTCGCCCAGCTTCAACAGGTCCCTGCAAGATCACAAGAAGAGAACACTACACAAAGACATAGATTCATATTCATAACTAGTTCAAGATTAGAAATAAACTAAATACACTAATGCAATCATACATCAAAGACACATCAGCATATAGGAGAAACCAAGATAGCTTTATTGATGAATAACAAGGTTCAGGAAGAGATACAACCCAGAGGGCTCCAATCCAGCATCTCCTTCCCTGCAAATGAAATTCCTATCTTCACCTTCCTTCAAAGCATTAAGCACCCAATGATTCCAATCTCAAACCAACAACAATTCTTTGCAATAAAAAAATTCCAGCCTCTAGATCTCATGGAGGAGAGATCCATATATAGATGTTTGGAGACAGGATGAGTCAGCTTGAGATCTGACTAGTGTCCTCTCCCTCTGTCAGTTCTTGCTTCCACTTGGAGACTAATAGCCTCTTACTCATCACTAATCGAATTCCTTGAGGCAAGTGTCATTGGAGAAGATTCTGGAAGCTTCCAGGGTCTTTCCATCTCGTTGAATGAACTTGCCATTTGTCACTTCCCGCTTAGCGCACCCTGGTAGTGCTTCTACCTGCGTTGCAGTGCACCTAGCCAGTGCAATCTCTGCATTTCAGCGCAGACAGCTAGTGGAGCCTCTGAATTGATCCTGAATTGACTTGTTTTTGAGCAGTTTCTGGTGGAGAACTTCTGTGAATTGCTGTGGTTTGTTAGCCTTGTTCCTCTAGGGGTAGGAACAACATGTTTAGGGACTTTAGATCCCTTAGATTATGGACATTTCATGCTTATAGCTGTAAGGCACAAAAATGTCTATAACATCATGACTGTTTGACTTATTTGACCCTTCAGCTTTTCATGACTCTTCATATTATACGTGGGTCTCTTGGACTTCCACATTACATTACATTGATTTACAATAGTGTGGCCCACATTGGTGATGTGGCCGACATGACTCGTGACACGACTCAACACGACAATGCTGGTATGTTCATGTTGTTGTTGGTGTGCATGTCGAGCTACAATGCTGCTGGGTGATGGATAAGCTCTTGGTGTATCGTAGCTTCACCTCCGCATGGCAAAGTGTGTGGAGTCTTCAATGGTCTTGGTGTTCGCTTGATGTCGCATGTGCATGTTGCTCCTTTGCTTGTACTTTGGCATGCTTCACATGTTCGTCCGTTTGCGAAACAATCTCCTTGCATGCATTGTCCGTTTGTCCATTCGCGAACAAATCTCCTCACATGTGCTCTCCTTGTTCATCTCGTTCATCGTCGCGTCATGTCTCATCCATGGACCTCTATATGCAATCACTCATGATGACACGACATCAAATCCATAAACCTCCTAGTCTACCATGATGCATTGTAATTCACTTTCGAATGCAGGTGACCGGGAGAGAGGAACAGGCTTTGAAGATTGCAAATTGGGATACAGACTCTAGGCATTGCGAGTGAAAATTATGCAGAAGTCATTGGGAGACTAAGTTGGACAATGCAGATCAAAAATGAATTTCTGTGGGATTTGGCTCGGTTGGAGGGCAGATCTGTGCAATTTCTTGAGGGAAGCGGTGTAGGCAGTAGAGGAGGGATTGGAAGCAAAAACTGTGCAATTCCTCAAGGGAGATGGTAGCGGGCTGCCAGAGGCTTACTAAGAAAAAATCTACATTTTCTTCAGGGAGATGGCAGTGGGCTGCAGGAGTGCTGGTGACAAAAACTGCGTAATTGCTGGGAGGCTAACCTCCTGAACACCTATGAGCAGTTTTTGAACTGAGCGAGATGTTGGGCACCTGAGGGACTGCTCAGGAAATCTACACAATTTTCTGGGTGAGAAGCAGGCTGGCGACTAGGTGGATGGATGGAAAAGTTGCACAATTTTTTAGGGGAGACAGTGATGGACACTAGGTGTCTGTACGGCCTGTCTACACAGTTTCTTTAGTTAGCGGAGCGTGCATGCTTGGCAACTTTTGCGCAAATTTTGAGGGGAGTGAGTCCCCGGGTCACTACCTAGTCAAACTCTTTGGTTGACCAACAAGAGGCTTGGTTGATGTACTTGCGGGAAACATAGATTGAAATGGCTTGTTGGACACTTTTGCATTGTTTTGGGTGACAGTCGGTCGAGTCGATTCTAGGGTGGAAGTCCGGCTATTAGAGGTGATCCGGTCATCAGAACTTCAACAAAATGACTAAGCATGTGAGCGAGTGAACTTGTCCATAGGCGACCTTGTGAAAACACACTCAACATGACTTGACGACAAGACATCTCAAACCATCAAGACAGCATATAGTCGACGTGACTGACTGACGGTGCGAGTAACAAGCGCGACGCTTGTGATAGATTGTTGAATGACCGTGATGACGCTTGCGCGACAGTGCACACAACTTCATGTGTGAGTGCAAAAAATGTTTACATAGTGAATACAACTTGTGCACACGAAGTGGGACCTTGTGTGTGGCCATAACATGACTGCAAACATGATATTATAACCAACGTGAAAAAAGATGTTCGTTGAACGGTCAAGCAGGGAGGGTGAAAAGACTCACTACAAGTTCACGGGATGAGCCCAAGTGCTTGCAAACATCAAGGAAAAACCCAAGGAAGGCTTTGAAATTGGATGCAGGCCATAATTTTGGAGGGTGTCGCCGCTGATACAACACTTGGGGACACACTGGTTGAACTCCAGATTCTCTATTTTGGTCCATTTACATTAGAGGGCCTTGATCTTTAAGGGAGTATTGAATCACTGTGGGGATTACTTCGGCTTCCCCACTTACCCCATGGACAAACATGGTTCACATTTTTCCAATTCAATCAAACAAAATAGAAAGTTTCATCTTGATCACATTGTTTTGAAATCGGGAAGGGTAGTTTGGCTCGCGAGGTAAAAAATTTCAGAGTATAAGTTTTCATCTCTAGTGTTGCTCTGATGCCAGCAGGCCTAAGCAATACCCTGATAGAGTCATGCAGGAGCACACGCATTGCTCGACTGCCAGCGAGCCTTGTCAGTACCCCGATGGAGTTGCATGCTTCACCTCTCTGCACAGGAAGCCTTTCTCTTCTTTCGCCTTTGTATTTTTTAAAGAGGACTATGCATAGGCACTTGCTTATTTTTGGGCAGAAGAGGGATCTCGACTTATTGAGAACAGAAGAGGTTGTTCCTCCAGAGAAGAAAGGTAAGATCTCTGACATAGGTTTTCTTGTTTAGATTTTTCCTTTATTCATTTCTACTAGTTGTATGAGCTTGATCACACAGAGCAGAAGGCAAAGTACAGGAAGGGGGCTTCCTAGTGTGGACACAGGTTCATGGTTGGGAACAAGCTTCCCTTGTAGACATCTCGTATTTCTATCAAGACTTCATCGGCCGAAGGTTATAAGCAGGCATAGAGAAGACAGACATAGGACATGTAAGTGCTGCAATGTCATAAGACTCTTTAGATCCCATCCACATACTCATTCAAAAGCCAAAACTTAGTAAAGGGTAGCACTTATTTACAAAAAACCAAAAATAACAAGATACTAAACAAACAAAAATAGTAAGCAAAGCAAAAAATAAAAATTATAAGCAATAAATAGACTATGTACATGGCACGGGGCATGGCCCTAGCTTACTTAAAATAATGCTTGAGATCTTGGTCGTTGACAGAAAGGTTGTTGATCCCACCATGAGTAACTGCAGATGGTATGTGTGTGGGCCAAGCTTCTCATGGACTATGTACGGACCAGTCCATAGGGACTGGAACTTCGTATGCTTGTCTTTGTCTTCATGGGGTTTATCCCATTTCAAGGCTAAGTCACCAACATCGAAGTTAGCTTTCCTTGTAGACTTCTTGTCGAACCATCTCTTGATATGGTTCTGGTGGAGTGTAAACTTTTCTTTTGCTTTCATCCTTTCTTCCTGTAGTTTGTGAAGTGTATCCATCCTACGCTGAACTAACATACAAGGCTTTCCTTGGGATTCTTGAGACAATTGAAGCACAGACAAGTAGATGTTGGGCGGTAGGATGGCTTCTTTACCATAGACCAGGAAGTATGGTGAGGTATTCAGAGAGGGTTTGGGTGTTACGCAGTCAGCCCATAAAGCATTCGTCAAGGCAAAGTGCTAGTTACGCTGCTCAGAGTAAACAATCTTTTTGATTATATGGATAAGGTTTTTGTTCATCGATTCTGTGAGACTATTTCATTGTGGGTAGTAGTTAGATGAGTGTTTCAGCACAATACCATTTTGCAATGTAAAATCATAAAGCTTTAAAGATGAAAAGTATGTTTCATTGTCAAACACAAGTGATACCGGGATGCCAAAGCATCAGATGATTTTCTATTAGAGGAAGCTGATGACTTCTTGGTCGTTCACTTGCTTGAGAAGAACTGGTTCTCTCCACCGCGTGAAGTAATAAGTTGCTGTCAAGATGTAGTGGTGTTGTTTTTACAAATGTGGAAAAATTTCCCCTATGATGTCCAAGCCCCATTGTTTGAACGGTTCAGTCACTGCAACAAGGTGCAATGGGGATGCTTACCTTCGTGGTCTGCCGGCGCATCGCTGATAGATTGGGAACTTGCGGGAGTAAGAATGTGCATCCTTGAATAATGTGGGCCAATAGAAATCGGCTTGCATAGATTTGTGTGTAGTGGTATTTCCCACAAATTGACCCCCGGTTGGTCCGTCATGTAGATTTTGCAAAACCTTCTATGATTCATTTGCCTTTAGGCACCTAAGCAAGATTCCATTACTGTGATTTCTATAAAGCACTTCGTGCACCAACTGATAGGCTAAAGCTTTGAGGCATAGTGCCCTCTTCTATCTGATGGAGAAGTGAGAGGGTATGGTGCCATGCTCAAGGTACTGGCGCACATCTTCGTACCAAGAATTTCTACTTGTAGTTGGTGGTGCTCGCACTACATCATACATTTCAATTTCCTTCTCCCAGTCGGTGACCTCTGCTTATTCCTCCTATGTGTGTATTGCCTCAGTTGTGAGTCTGCAGAGACCATGACCCTTGATAGCGTGAATTGGCTTGATGTAAATATCATACTCTTGCAAGCCTATCATCCAGTTAACACGCCATTTACCCAACTCTTGTTGTACGAGAAATGAGTAGACTGTTGGATGAGGCACATAGAGTATGCAATGGTTCTTCAACAAGTAGGGTTTGAAGTGTTTCACTGCCTTGTATACTGCATATGCTTGTTTGTCAACAGTGGGATAGTTGAGTTTCGATCCCTGCATGCTTGCGCTCATGAAGGGGGATGGGACGTTTGTCGTTTAGCTCATCCTTCTGAGTGAGTACTGCAGTGAGCGAGTTGTCGGAGGTGAAGTTGTATAACAAGAAGTCTTTGTTGAAATCTGGGCTATAGAGTGCAGGTGCTTCTGAAATATCCTGCTTGGTACGGGTGAATGCATACTTTTCCCTCTTGCCTCAGCTATAGACTATATCCTTCTTGATCATGTCTTGCATTGGTTTTACTATCTCCACATAGTCCAAGATAAACTTTTGGAGGAAGTTTATCTTTCCCAAGAAGGACTGCATTTCTTTATTGTTGGTTGGGTGAGGGATCTGTGTAATAGTCTAGACCCGGTCCAGAACAACCTTGATCCTACTTTTGGCAACGATGTGCCCAAGGAGGTTCCCCTCAGACACTGCAAATATGCTCTTTTTGGGACTCAAGGAAATCCTGTATTTTCAACATTACTCAAGAATTTGTTTCAGATGGCATATGTGGTCTTCCCATTTTCTTGAAAATACAGTCACATCATTGAGGTATACCACTATGCTCTATCTGATGAGTCTGCAGAGGGTGATGTCCATGGTGCACTGAAAGGTTGTGCCTGCATTCACAAGCCCAAACGACATTCATCTGTATGCGAATGAACCCACTTGGTACGAAAGGTAGTTTTGAGTCAATCAAGTTCCGCTACCAGGACCTAATTATATCCTGAAAACCCATCAAGTAAGGAAAATAGTAGTGCCCTATTAGTGCCTAAATCTACCTCAAGCTGAAGGAAGGCAGGTCTAGGGTAACATCAAACCACGCTTAACTTGGTAGCTAGCCCTATCAGGTCGGGAGAGGGCTCTCTCCTTGTCAACCTCAATTAGGATATTGGAAACTAGGGCTTGAGATGACTGAAATGGATGCTGATTTTAGGCTAGGTATAGTAGATTATGATTTTTGGTTTGATTTTAAGTTTTGGTTGTTGGATCAATTGGAGAAGGCAGATTGGGTCCGAGAAATCAACTCAGGGATACAGTCATGTCTTGCGGGGCAAGGTAGACAAGAGTTTATGTACTAACAATGGATTGAGATGGTAGAGTAAGACAACTAAGGAGTTGAGGAGGGCATAGGAAACTATGAATCCTCTTCAAATAGTGAAAACATTGAAAACCAAATGCATTCCCATGACAAAGCACTGTAAATTTAGTTTATTTTGTCTATTCACCTTCATTCATTTAGTTTAGAAGAGATAGAGAGAGATGTGGATACATATAAAACATTAGAAAGAACTCATTACAAAGAAGAAACAATACATAAGCTCATTTATCACAAGAATCCCACAAAAATAGCTGTGAAACCTGGGTTTATTCCTTGCCAAACTGCTGATACAAAATGTTCAGTGAGTCCAACACTTCTGCCAAAGTCCAACCTTTGCAAATGACTAATAAATTACATAATATAGGCAAGGAAACCACTCATGCTAGCTATTAGGGTCGAATCCATGAGAAGAGGGGTGGTTTCAACCATATCTAAACTAAGAACAAGAATATAGGCAGTGGAACAACTTGCCTCTAAAACCAAGGAAACCAATTCATTACAGCTCAAAACCACTTGGAACTTGATGTATCTACCCTATGAAGTGATTTTCATCCATATTTACATCAAATTCATCATTTACCATGCTTACATTTACCAAGAAATGAGGAAAAAGTGATCTCCCAAGAAAACTAGGAAAAATCTGGAAAATCAAGCAAAACTGGCAAAATCAATTTAATGCGCAGCGCCAAAATTTTAATGTGCAACACTTTTTCTAGGCCAATTTTGGAAGCCTTCCCGGAGTCCAAATCAGGTGTAGGATAGCTTGTTGGAAAGCTTGTCGAGTCTACTTTCTGGAACAACTTGAATTTCTAAATTTGGAGTTCATTTGCCCCTCCAAAAATTGATTCTCCCAAGATTGCTTCCTGTGTGGCAAAAAAGTGGCAGAGAGGGCAAATTTTTGGTGTTTTTTGCCCTTTTGGAGACCTAGAACTTGTCCAAAATTCCTTGCCATTTTTTATCTTTTGTATTTTTCCATTCTGATTCCAAAAATGTAAACCATTTTGCAAGAAGATGTCCCCATCTATTTGAAAAACCTGTTTTTCCAATTCAAAAATTCAAAAATGACAAAATTTTCTTGAAATTTCTTGAAATTTGGCATGAATGATCCTTGTTAGGTGCTTTGATGGGCCAATGATTCTTCAGCCAAGATTTTGAGTTTATCATGCTCTTTTTTTTCTTCTTAAGGCCTTTTCCAACTTAGCCTTAAGCCTCTTCATCATACTGTCAACATCCTGTCCTTTGTTCCACTATTCACAAACATTTGGAATGCCTGTTGCTTCTGAGATGGTGGTAGGTGACAAGGTGAAGGAGATACCAGCAAGGTGCACTTGGCCATTATGTAGATGAGTTTCAATCAACCGGGCAAGCTCATGATGAAACTTTACCCTCTCTACCATTTCACAAAACTGATAACAAGACTGGTGTTTAAAGCTAGCTACAACAAGAGGGCAAGCAAGCAATTCTGTAAGAGTGGTGGGCTCCTCCCAGATGACCTTCCCCCTTTGTGTGGCTTTCTTGGCACATGAGCTTCTCTAGAAGAATCACTGAGAGTTTCCTCTTCCCTCTCATAATATGAATCTCTCTCCATGCTTTTGGTAATATGATGGGTGATGAAGTTTGTAGTGAAAACAGATGAGTATGAAGAGATTTTGAAATACAAAGTAAGTGAAATGTAAGGTGAGGGTGAATGTTTGAAGGAATTAGGGTAAAGGATTTATGAAGGAATGGGGTAAATGAGGGAGGGAGTAGGGTTTTCAAATGTGAGATTAGGGTTTTTTAAGTAGGTGTAATGAATATGTAGGATTTGGGAGTTAGGGTTTGGGAATAGGGAATTAGGGCTAGGGTTTGATGTAGAAATTAGGGTTTAATGGAATGAATCTTGATGAGTGATGGGTAGTGAAAAGACTTGGTAAACTAATTGTAAATGAAGGAGAATGGCCACAAATGATCCTTAATGGCTTATGAAAGGTAGGTTAGCGTTTTGTTAGGGTTTGTTCTAAAAGAAGGAAAACACACTCAAGCAACCAAGCACACTTCTTTTTTAGCAAGGAGGAATGGTAAACTTACTTGGCACAAGAATTAAATAGATTTGGAGGTGTTTTGATAGCAATTTTGAGGTGTTTTCAATAGGTTCACAACGCTAGTGTAATTTTACACTGGAAACCTACCACAGGTGTGCAGTGCTAATTTAATGCACAATACCTTTTTGCAGACCAATTTTGGAGGCCTTCCCAGAGTCCAAATTGGGTGTGTGATAGCTCATTGGAAATATTATTGAGTCTAATTTTCATAAAATCTTTAATTTTCCAATTTGGAGGTCATTTTCCTTGTCAAAATTCCAATCTCCCAAGACTGGTCAAAATGTGCAAAATGAGACTGCGTAAATGCAGAGTGCTGTTGCAGTCAACTTGTGAAGGTATTTCTCAACTCCAAATTGATATCATGATAGCTCATTAGAAATATATTTGTTTATATTTATGATTTGACTCATCAAGCAAGTCATTTGGCCGACCAGGATAGGAGAAATCCTGATTTTCCCAAGGCCACTCCAGAGGTGCATTAACTCTCGTGAGGAAACTGTATTTTTGACATTTTTCTAAAACCATGATAGCTGTGAAAAAACTGAAAGAGGCTTTTATTCTTGGGTTACTGAGGGATAAAAACCTCTCTCACATTTTCCAAATTCATCTTTTCTTGTTTAGAAACACAGTTTGAACAAAATTCGTCCCTTATGTGTGATGAATGACTTTTTCCTTGGAATGACTTCTTGAAAAATGGTGGAGATATGATGTTCAATGATATGAAATGGCCTCATACATTTTGATATCCGTTATGCCTCCTCTTCTCAGATATCTCTTATCCCATAGCCAACCCTAGCTCAGTGGGAGAGGAAATTAGGGTTTGTTCTCTTTTGCTTTTGCAGGCGGATTGGTGCTCAAGATGACTTGATTTTTGCAGTGGCAGGTGCTTGGCAATGTCATCAGGTGACCAGGAGCAACATGTGATCATTTATTACATATAGGAACAATAAAATTACATAAATTGACATGAATGAAACCCTTCAGGTCTAAGTGCTCTGTTTTTCCTCAAAACAGAGTTTTGAGATTAAAGAGCTTTATTGAGTTCACAACAAAGGGAAGATGATGACTTTTTGAACTTTTTACCCTCCTCATGTGTCTGCTGACCATTTTATTCATTATGAATGACCATGATGAAACCCTAAGACCTAATGATACTAAACCCTAGGACTGGTGAAAAATGAAATTGAAATGAATATGACAACAAGTCAACAAGTTCAGTAGGTATATGACATGAGGGAAAATGTAGTAAAACCTCTACCATTAGTTGATCCATGACCTAATGGAATGTAGCTGATTGAATGAGACACCTAACATGAATGCAAAACGAATAAATTTGATCACTGATGGCAGTGTGAAGACACTGACACTAACATTGGCTCCAATGGGGATGGTAGCTCCTTGGAGGTGCCAAGAACCACAGATCTTTGGGAGAGCAGACCAGTGCCTTATCCATTGGGCAATATGGAATCAAAATCTTGGCAACAAAAACACAAGACTCAAGACTCAAAACTAATAATTGAAATGTATAAGAATTGACTAACTCAAAATTGAAACAAGACTCTCAAAAGCTGAAACTAGACACTCAGCCGAAACTATCTTGAAACCGACTGAAACAAAAAATGACTCAAGACTAAAACACAACTGGAAAATTGGAAAATATGCTCAAAATATAGCTTATTCAATAAAACCTACTTTAACTATTCCATTCGTCACTTGATCAAGTGAAATGAAACAACCAATGCAACCATGTAAGTATTCCGGCTGCTAAATGAATTCTCCACAAGTGCTTGCTTATGAATGACAAGAGAGAAGTACTGAAAGGAAACTCCCATGAAAACTTGTAAACGGATCTGTTGAATAATATGTATTCTCTATCTGGTTCCAAAAATACTGCTTAAGGATCTTGAAATTCATGTGTGCGGGGACTTAGCTCATCCAATGGATTACTTTTCTTTTCCTCATACCATGAATGCAAACTTTCGTCTAAGCTTTGTGACGTGACTCCTGCTGAAAATGACAAAGAAACACGCTATCAGATCATGTTTGTATCAATACTTATTTCAAGCTCACAGTTAACTAATGGAGAAGGACTTTGATTGCAGACATCATCCAACACATCAACTATTGGATCGTGAAAAACTTGAAAAGACTATTGCAACCCATTTTCTATTGTTTCCAATGAGATTGCATGATTTTCTATAGGTTGTTCATTTGAAAATATACTATGCAATTTTCCCTTCACAAACTGAAATGATTCAAAACAAAATTGTACAAAATCGTCTAGCATCATTTGATCATATGGTCCAGCTTCCAAGTCTTCATTTGCAACTTGACATTCAATGGCATTCGGGGGCTGCAAATCTGGATATGAGAAGTCTTGAACGATGATTTCATTGCCCTCTAGATGGTCAAGATCAAAAATTATCGACAGTTTATTTCTGATTGCATGAAAGTTGTCTTTGATGATTTGGAACGAAGTAAAACAAAAAGGAAAATATCCTTCACTCACTTCAAAATTTGCTTCACTTTCCTCCTCACTTCCATAACTAATATGCATCGGGTGATCACTGTACTCGAGCTACTGAAAGTGAACCTCCTCCAACCACAAACTAGCTATTGATTTATCTGCAAGACTAGATTTTGTTTGGAGAACATAATCATCATCATACTGATCAAACTTAGGGAATTCATTAGTATAAAAGACATCATCAAGCATACATGTCATATCAACAGATCTCTCTTCTCCAAGATGATCTATAAAACAATCATTATTAGATCTATGACAACTAGGATAAGAAAGAAAATGTTTTGGATCAACCACTTGTTCTTCTTCAATCAGCGATCCATGGTCTTGAACATCATACTCATCCCTTGTGGTGATATTCTGCATCATCTCTTCCATTGCACTTACCAAAATGTTGAGCTTTACCTCTAAAGATGTCGATTCCTCTAGATCTATGTTCTTCACCTCTTCTTCCTTCAACTTTGCCCTTATGATCAACAAATTAGCCTCTACATCTACTGCATTGTTCTGCATCTCTTCAAGTGTTGCAAGGTTCCTTTCCCTCAGCTGAAACTCCATTTCCGGATCAAAAGCTTCTAGGTAGTGCAAGATAGCAGATCTAGGAGGAGGTCTTATATTAACTAGCATCGAAAAATAGACTTGGTTAAATATGGCAGAAAATTGTTGTACTGTCTCCCCTAGCAGTGTTTTCAGCTGGTTATACTCTTCTATAATCAAGAAATGGTTTTGTATGATCATCCACTTTTCGAGGAAAACTTTGACGAACTGTTGGAAATCTGAGATGCTTGCATCAGGCAGGGTTTTGAACCAACTCTTGACTTTGCCTTGCAAAGAAAGAGCAAAAAGCCTAATACTGACATCTTCTTCATCAACTTCAAAAAGGTCGAGAAAGGACTCAAAATTCAGTACATGTCTCTTAGCAGTGATGTTGTCACATTCACCATCAAATCTTGGTATATATAGGTAATGGTTTTTAGGGAAAGCATGGGATATAGGAGGTAAAATCGAGGCTTGTATATATCTGGAATTTTACAAGGTAGTGGGGTATGTACAAAAGCTTTAGAATCAGTCTTGGTCTCTTTAGGCTCATCAGTTTGAAGATGGTCATCACAAAATTTAGAAGAAAGGTCTCGATCAAGATCAAAGGCATGCGAACATTTTGTATTCACAATCTTCAAAGGGAAGGAATCAAATGCAGATCTAGGATCTTCTCTCAAATACAATATACTTTGCAAAGCCTTCTTGACATTCTCGGGAAAAGAGAAGAAATAATTTATAACAAAGAACATAATGTCTTGGATGAAATTCCAGCTTGAATACCTAATGTTTCCATATTGTCCTTTCATTTTTCTGCTGGTTAGGTTCATCCTCCAGTGGAGTCCTTGGATCTGATCTCAAAACTGATTTAGAGACGCTAGGTGAATGATTTCAGCCTTCCGATGTATGATCGTTCTCCACCATCAACAATCAAATCTAAACATGATTACATTTTGCTGAGGAACATAAAACTACGTTCCCCAGTATGGTTTCCACTATGTTAGTGCCTAAATCTACCTCAGGTTGAAGGAAGGCAGGTCTAGGGTAACACCAAACCACGCTTAACCTGGTAGCTAACCCTACGAGGTCGGGAGAGGGCTCTCTCCTTGTCAACCTCAATTAGTATATTGGAAACTAGGGCTTGAGATGACTGAAATGAATGCTGATTTTAGGCTCGGTATAGTAGATTAGGGTTTATGGTTTGATTTTAAGTTTTGGTTGCTGGATCAATTGGAGAAGGCAGATTGGGTCCAGGAAATCAACTCAGGGATACAGTCATGTCCTATGGGGCAAGGTAGACAAGAGTTTATGTACTAGCAATGGATTGAGATGGTAGAGTAAGACAACTGAGGAGTTGAGGAGGGCATAAGAAACTATAAATCCTTTTCAAATAGTGAAAACATTGAAAATCAAATGCATTCCCAAGACAAAGCACTGTAAATTTAGTGTATTTTGTCTATTCACCTTGATTCATTTAGTTTAGAAGAGAGAGAGAGATGTGGATACATATAAAACATCAGAAAAAAATCATTACAAAGAAGAAACAATACATAAGCTCACTGTCACAAGAATCCCACAAAAATAGCTGTGAAACCTAGTTTTATTCCTTGCCAAACTGTTGATACAAAATGTTCAGTGAGTCCAACACTTCTGCCAAAGTCCAACCTTTACAAATGACTAAGAAATTACATAATATAGGCAAGAAAACCACTCCTGCTAGCTATCAGGGTTGAATCCATGAGAAGAGGGGTGGTTTCAACCATATCTAAACTAAGAACATGAATATAGGCAGTGGAATAACTTGCCTCTAAAACCAAGGAAACCAATTCATTATAGCTCAAAACCACTTGGAACTTGATGTATCTACCCTATGAAGTGATTTTCATCCATATTTACATCGAATTCATCATTTACCATGCTTACATTTACCAAGAAATGAGGAAAAAGTGATCTCCCAAGAAAACTAGGAAAAATCTGGAAAATCAGGCAAAATTGGCAAAATCAATTTAATGCGCAGCGCCAAAATTTTAATGTGCAACGCTTTTTCTAGGAAAATTTTGGAAGCCTTCTTGGAGTCAAAATCAGGTGTAGGATAGCTCGTTGGAAAGCTTGTCAAGTCTAATTTCTGGAACAACTTGAATTTTTGAATTGGGATTTCATTTGCCCTTCCAAAAATTGATTCTCCCAAGGTTGCGTCCTGTGTGGCAAAAAAGTTGCAAAGAGGGCACTTTTTGCGTGTTTTTTGCCCTTTTGGAGACCTAGAACTTGTCCAAAATTCCTTGCCATTTCTGAGATTTCATATTTTTCCATGCTAATTCCAAAAATGTAAACCATTTTTCAAGAAGATGTCCCCAACAAAAGCGCAACGCCACCTATTGGAAAAACATGTTTTTCCAATTCAAAAATGACAAAATTTTCTCCAAATTTCTTGAAATTTGGCATGAATGATCCTTATTAGGTGCTTTGATGGGCTAATGATGCTTCAGCCAAGATTTTGAGTTTATCATGCTCTTTTTTGCTTCTTAAGGCCTTTTCCAACTTAGCCTTAAGCCTCTTCATCATACTATCAACATACTGTCCTTTGTTCCATTGTTCACCAACATTTGGAATGGCTGTTGCTTCTGAGATGGTGGTAGGTGACAAGGTGAAGGAGATACCAGCTAGGTTCACTTGGCCATTATGTAGATGAGTCACAATCAACCAGTCAAGCTCATGATGAAACTTTACCCTCTCTACCATTTCACAAAATTGATAACATGATTGGTGTTTAAAGCTAGCTACAGCAAGAGGGCAAGCAAGCAATTCTGTAAGAGTGGTGGGCTCCTCCCGAATGATGTTCCCCCTTTTTGTGGCTTTCTTAGCACATGAGATTCTCTAGAAGAATCATTGAGTGTTTCCTCTTCCCTCTCATAATCTGAATCTCTCTCCATGCTTTTGGTAATATGATGGGTGATGAAGTTTGTAGTGAAAACATATGAGTATGAAGAGATTTTGAAATATAAAGTAAGTGAAATGTAAGGTGAGGGTGAATGTTTGAGGGAATTAGCGTAAAGGATTTATGAAGGAATGGGGGAAATGAGGGAGGGAGTAGGGTTTTCAAATGTGAGATTAGGGTTTGTTAAGTAGGTGTAATGAATATGTAGGATTTGGGAGTTAGGGTTTGGGAATAGGGAATTAGGGCTAGGGTTTGATGTAGAAATTAGGGTTTAATGGAATGAAGCTTGATGAGTGATGGATAGTGAAAAATACTTGGTAAAATAAGTGTAAATGAAGGAGAATGGACACAAATGATCCTTAATGGCTTATGAAAGGTAGATTAGCATTTTGTTAGGGTTTGTTCTAAAAGAAGCCAAACACACTCAAGCAACCAAGCACACTTCTTTCTTAGCAAGGAGGAATAGGAAAATTACTTGGCACAAGCATTAAATAGATTTGGAGGTGTTTTGATAGCATTTTTGTGGTGTTTTCAACAAGTGCGCAATGCCAATTTAATGCGCAACGCCAGTGTAATTTTACACTGGAAACCTACCACAAGTGCGCAACGCCAATTTAATGCGCAGTGCCTTTTTGTAGACCCATTTTGGAGGTCTTCCCAGTTTCCAAATTGGGCATGTGATAGCTCGTTGGAAATCGTATCGAGTCAACTTTCCAGAACATCTTGAATTTTCGAATTTGGAGGTCATTTTCCCTGTCCAAAGTCCAATCTCCCAAGACTGGTCAAAATGTGCAAAATGAGGCTGCCTAAATGCAGAGTGTTGTTGAAGTCAACTTTTGAAGGTCTTCCTGAACTCAAAATTGCGCTCATGATAGCTCATTCGAAATCTATTTGTTTCTATTTATCATTTGAATCATCAAGCAAGTCATTTGGTCAACCAAGCTAGGAGAAATCTTGATTTTCCCAAGGCCACTCCAGAGGTGCAGCAACCCTCCTGAGGCAACTTTATTTTTGAAATTTCTCTAAAACCATGATAGTTGTGTAAAAAATGAAAGAGGATTTTCTTCTTGGGTCACTGAGGGACAAAAACCTCTCTCACTTTTTCCAAATTCATCTTTTCTTGCTCAGAAACACAATTTGAAGAAAAATCGTCCCTTATGTGTGATGAATGGCTTGTTCCTTGGAATGACTTCTCAACAAATGGTGGAGATCTGATGTTTGATGATATGAAATGGCCTCATACCTTTTGATATCCCTTATGCCTCCTATTCTCAGATATCTCTTATCCCATAGCCAACCCTAGCTCAGTGGGAGAGGAAATTAGGGTTTGTTCTCTTTTGCTTTTGCAGGCGGATTGGTGCTCAAGATGACTTGATTTTTGCAGTGGCAAGTGCTTGGCAATGTCATCAGGTGACCAGGAGCAGCATGTGATCATTTATTACATATAGGAACAATAAAATTACATAAATTTACATGAATGAAACCCTTCAGGTCTAAGTGCTCTGTTTTTCCTCAAAACAGAGTTTTGAGATTAAAGAGCTTTATTGAGTTCACAAAAAAAGGAAGATGATGACTTTTTGAACTTTTTACCCTCCTCATGTGTCTGTTGACCATTTTATTCATTCTGAATGACCATGATGAAACCCTAAGACATAATGATACTAAACCCTAGGACTGGTGAAAAATGAAATTGAAATGAATATGACAACAAGTCAACAAGTTCAGTAGGTATATGACATGAAGGAAAATGAAGTAAAACCTCTACCATTAGTTGATCCATGACCTAATGGAATGCAGCTGATTGAATGAGACACCTAACATGAATGCAAAAAGAATAAATTTGATCATTGATGGCAGTGTGAAGACACTGACACTGGCATATGTGGTCTTCCCATTTTCTTGAAAACACAGTCACATCGTCGAGGTACACCACTTTGCTCTATTTGATGAGTCCACAGAAGGTGATGTCCATGGTGCACTGAAAGGTTGTGCCTGCATTCACAAGCCCAAACGACATTCGTCTATATGCGAATGAACCCCACTTGGTACGAACGATAGTTTTGAGTTGATCAAGTTATGCTACCAGGACCTGATTATATCCTGAAAGCCCATCAAGTAAGGAAAATATTTGTGCCCCAAATACTGTCTGCAAAATTTGCTCCATAGACGGCATGGGGTAATTTTCTGTGTCTAAGGCACAGTTCAAGTTTTGGAAATCAACACACAAGCGGATTTCCACAGACTTCTTACATATAGGAACAAGGTTTGAAACCCATGTAGAATGACGAACTCTGTATATTATCCATGCATCCAATAGCTTGGTGAGCTCCTTTTGTATGATAGGTTCAAGTGACGAATGTAATTTCCTCAAATTTTGTTGATATGGATTGACCCCTTCTTTGATTGGAATGATATGTTGGATTATTCGCGTGTCGTAAGTTTTCAGATCATCATATGTCCACGTGAACACATCTTGGTCCTATTTGAACAAGAGGACAAAGGCTTGCCACTCCTACTGCGTGCAACATGTACCAAGATTGACGAACTTCAGATCCTGTTCTGTCCCCAAGTTAATTAGTTCATGCATCATGGTAGAGCTATGGTTTTTTCTATTCCTTGGCCCTTAAAAGCGTTCTTACAAGTCATAGAGCTTTTCCAAAGATACCATGCCCTTGGGGATGAGGTGACCTTTCTTTTTATCCACCCCAGCTTGCAAATATTGCTCGTGCTCATCTTCGTCTATCGCTCCATCCTTGAAGATATCAATGTTAGCCATGAAATTCAGTATCTGTTAATCATAATCAAACACGCATAAATTAGTTATGTTATCCTTGATATAAGGTCTATACAAAATTTCAACAGTAAATCTATCCCTAAGCGGTGACATTCTAGAAGCTGAGTTTGCCAAAGCATTGGAAGCCGCATTACGCGTTCTTAGTTCAATAGTGATATTAAATGCTTGGAAGTTAGAGATCAGTCACCATACCTATTGTTGGTAACTTTTGAGATGAGGTGATAAATAGTGAATGGTGTTACGTACCTGTTGTACCACTATTTCCGAATCACCTACCATTTTGAGCACAACCACGTTGAGGCTAATGGATTTTTGCAAGCCCAACATGAGTGCTTTGTATTCAACAATGTTTTTTGTGCACTCAAACTCCAACTGGCTTGAAATCAAATTCTTCCTATTTTTTGGGTCAATCAAGACACACCCGGCTCTAGAGCCATCTTGTGTCTTTGATCTGTCGAGGTACATGGTCCACAACTCATATGTACATGGACCATTTGACGCGCTTGCACTACTTCTACTGCTGCTACTACTAATGTTACAATGCACTGTACATGTTTCATTTCCATCAATTGGGTAAGGGGGGAGACCCAACTGCATGTTTGGTGGGGTTGGAGTTGGCCATGTGGGATAGCAACTCAACGTTGTTTCCAAGAGGCAGTTGCCAAACATGAGCTTTGTGAAGGCCAACAGTTCATTCCGCCATTGATGGGAGTGAAATTGTGCCTCATGTATCTCTTGGATAACACCCAAATTTTATTGTTTTTGCCCTTGTACGAAAGCCACATGTGCGACTAGTCTGTCGCAAGATACCCATTCGGCTTGCTAGACCAATCTCTATTGAGTAATAAGCCATATGCTTCCGCTATGTCCATAACAACAATGTTTATGCACTGGTGAACTCAGACGTCATGAGATAGTCGGATGATCACATCTTGAAGTTCATCAATGGCCGGTACAAATTTCCGATCGAGTTGGATGATCTGCGTGGATGTCTTACTCCATTGCGCATTGATCTTTTTGGAAATGGAGAGTGACATGACGTTGGCTACCGCACCAGAATAAACCAAATATTGTGAACATTACAGTTAAATATTTCAAATGAAAGCAGGAATGGAGGGAAAAAAAGTTTTCTTCTTCCATCCGAAATGTGTTTAGCACAGTTGAGAGTGATCCGAGAGGTGTGCTTGCTCCCTTGCTGGTAGAGGCTATGTTTTCCATTGATGTCTATCCCAGTGCGTGCATCAAGATGTCCTGTTGACTCTGAATCTTAGCTAACTCAAAAAAACTGATGTTTGCGTAAGTATTCTTCATGTCTTCCATGATATTGTAATCCCGAGCGGGTAGAATCATTGAGATGTTTGGGGTGAGACTGGTGTTCGTGTTGTCTGGCGAAGTGTTCTGCAGTTTGCTGCTCATGGACATACTCTTGTCCATCACTGTCTTCCCGAGATTTCTTTGTGTTTTCTACTTTTGGAGGGCTAGTGGATCAACCTTCCTTAGTAGTTTGAGCCTTTGTTGCATTTCCCTATGTGTGGGGGAAGCCCCTTGACTTCTGATATTGTAATGACCATTTTTCTTTTAGGGCTGATTCTTGGTATTTGTCTTATGTGCTGTTTGCGATCATTGATACATGTTCACCACCTACCCAATGCTTGATGCCTCATCAGGCACAACATCTTC
The DNA here is from genome assembly GCA_031772625.1 of Pinus tabuliformis. NCBI lineage: Eukaryota > Viridiplantae > Streptophyta > Pinopsida > Pinales > Pinaceae > Pinus > Pinus tabuliformis. Next base: position 181,324,729 of record CM062807.1, on the reverse strand, counting down.
ATCACCATCCATGTCTCCCAGTTGTCCCTGCACACTGCTCATCATGTTTGGCATGTGATCGCACACCAATCCTACAACTCATTTCCTGTCCAGACAAGACCCTTTCGAGTGCTCATATTCATGAAATGAACAAAATTCATTGTTCGCGCACTGTTCGAGATGAAACACTGAGTTGGAGCTCTGCACAGTTTTAGTAGGGAAGTGATTATTGCTTGATGACATGCTTCCTTGTCTTTGTATGGGCAGCCAACTGCTCGTAGATGTGTCAACTATTCGTTGTTTGAGCTTAGACACTTCTATTGTCAAGCTTTTGACTAGACAAGTAAGGGTTTCAATATCACTTGTTTCCTTGTCCTTACCCTTGCTCACTGGAACCTGGGGCTTCCTGCTCACATCTCTTGAGTCCTTCGTTGGTTCATCATCCTTGATAACTTCAATCATGTGCAGGCCCTTCTCTACAACGATTGCCTCTTTGCAGTTTTCTTACAATGGTCATTTCGTAGCTCGCTTGACGAACTGCACAATGTTGGTTGGTAGTGCAGACATGTAGTAATCGATAGTGATGGAGTCATGAGGTTTCGTGTCCATTGCAAACTTATTCAATATGCGCAGAAACCTCTAATTGAAATCTTTTACCTTTTATTTCCCCTCCAACTTCAGGCTTCCCAATTCTTTGTGTAACATGGCTGGGGTGTTGTCATCAACAAACTTTCCTAGAAACATACATTTGAACATACCCCAGTTATGGATAGATTTGACAGGAAGGTTGTGATACCATACTGCTACACAACCATCCAAGGTACATGGGAACAATCTACATTCAATGTCATCATACCATACCTCAAGTGTCTGAAGTTGTAGGTAGAGTTTGTCCAAGTGATCATACTTCGTAAGCATTCTCTCCAACCACTTCGACATCTTGTGCAAAGAAACTGGGAGAGCCAATGGTCCCTGAGTCATCCATTCTAGATTTTGGTCAGCCATGTCTTCTTCTTCTTCATCCTCCTCCTATTTCTTAGAATCTGATTTTTTCGGCTCTGAGTATGTTGGTTCGACTCCACCTCTGCCTCCCCCACTGCCTTCCCCTCCACCTCTTGTAGCAGAATCTAAGCCCAAGATCACAAGGGTGTCTCTTTTTCCCTATTGGAAGACTGCAGGTTCCTCTCCATTCTCAACAACTTCTACTAGACCTTCAAGTGTAGCAAGAACTGCTTCTGATGATATAACAACCCCTATGGGAGTGGTTTTTGGCTTTATTGATGTGTATGGAAGATGATGTATTCCTGGGATCAGTCCGACTTCTTTGCGTGAACTGACAAGTAATGGGATGGATGGAGCAGAGGTGCAGATATGAAATTTCACGTTCACATACGGGAGGTGAGGAGTAACCAGCTTTAGAGTTGCGTGTAGGTGAGAGGGAGTGCGAGTTACTTCCTTGACTAGATGATTAATGAGTGGGGGTGAGAGGACATTCATCCATAAGCAACTAGCGTCCCTCCTTCTAGTGCCATAAATGTTGATGGTGATAGACCCACTTTCATGGGATGTCCTCGGTATGAAGTCCAAACTAGACCTCACATCATTTGGTGTAGGAGTCCCATCCGATATGATGGACCAATTGAAATTATCTTAAATGTTTGCCTTAGGTCTTGCTTGTCAGAACATGATAGTGGTATGCTTCGTCTTCGATGTTCGTGTGCCTGGTGAGTGCTAGTGTTACTTGCGTCAAGGTTATTTTAGTGCAGAGAGAGAGGGTGGAAGTGAGTCTCCAATTGAATGGGAAGAGTCCCAAATCCATTAGAGACACACAACATGACATGACATGCGCAGCTTCCGATGGAGCAATCCACATGGATGTGGCAGCCACACACACAAGAAGAGATAGCACATGCAACACTCAACAAAGCAGTGCACATGAGTGTGACAGTTATTATAACAAGTTTATGGGAAAGTTCGTGTTTGATGTCCGGTGAGGTAGCCCACATGGGTAGGACATTGTTAACAACTTATACAACACATTTTCATAAGCATATGTATTATAACAATCGAAAGAGTTCAAATGTTTTAACACAAGTTAAAGAAACATGCATTACAAGTGTTCCAATATTAGTCTTACAAACGATTACAATACATGTGTGAAAATGTGTTGGCCTATTATCAGGCTTCTGAATTAAGCAAAAATTCCAAGACACATCGGCACACCATACATCACTAACCTCGTAAAAGGGGCGTTGGAGCTAGTTCTTGCTCCTCAAAGAAAATACTACAGACTATCGAGGCTATGTGGGAGGAGGCAAGGTGAAAAGTCCTTTTCATGTACAAATGAGGGGGTTATTTATAGCCAAGGGTGAAATTGGCCCTTGTGACTGTTTGACTTCCCTCATGACCGTTTGACTTATTTGACCCTTCAAATTTTCATGGCTTTTCATATGACAGGTCTTGGACTTCGACATTACATTACATTGATTTACAACAGTATGGCCCACAGTAATTATGTGGCTGACATGAATCATGACACAAATCGACATGATAGTGCTGGTATGTTCATGTTGTTGCTGGTGTGCATGTCGAGCTATAGTGTTGCTGAGTGATGGATATGCTCTTGGTGTATCGTAGCTTCACCTCTGCATGGAAAGGTGTGCAGAGTCTTTGATGGTCTTGGTGTTCGCTTGATGCCGAATGTGCATGTTGCTCCTTTGCTTGTAATTTGGCATGCTTCACATGTTCGTCCATTCACGAGAAAATCTCCTTGCATGCATCATGAGTTCGTCCGTTCGTGAACAAATCTCCTTGCATGTTCTCTCCTTTCTCATCCTGTTTGTTGTCGCGTCATGTCTCATCCATGTACCTATACCTGCAATCACTCATGACGATACGACATCAAATCCATAAACCTCCTAGTCTACCATGATTCATTGTCATTCGCTTTCAGATGTAGGTGACTAGGAGAGAGGATGAGGCTATGAAACTGTGCAAGACATATTTGAAGCTGGGATGTGGGCTCCGGGCATTACCGATGAAAATTTCATAGAATTCACTCGGAGACTGAGATGGATGATCCGGATCAGCAGTGACTGTTTGCGAGATTTGGCTCCGCTGGAGGGAAGATATGTGTAATTTCTTGAGGGAAGCAGTGCAGGAAGAAAAGGAGGGGTTGGTAGCAAAAACTACATAATTCCTTAGGGGAGTTGGTAGGGGGCTATGGGAGGCTTTCTGGGAAAAATTCACATTTTTTCTAGGAGCTGCCAGTACGCTGTGGGAATGCTGGTGACAAAAAATGCACAATTTCTTGGAGGCTGACCTGCTGAACACCTCTGCGCAATTTTTGAGTTGAGAGGAATGCTGGGTAGCTGAGGGATTGCTCATGAAATCTGCATAGTTTTATGTGTGAGAAGCAGGTCAACTGATTAGCTGGCTGGCTGGAAAAACTGCACATTTTTTGGGGGGAGACAATGATGGACACTGGGTGTTTTTTGGACTTGTCTGTGCAGTTTCTTCAGTCAGTGGAGGGGGCATGCTTGGCAGCTTTTGCGCAAATTTTGAGAGGAGTGAGTTCGGGGGTCATTGCCCGGTCAAACTCTCCAGTTGATCAGCAGGAGGCTTGGTTGATGTGCTTGCGGGCAATGCAGATTGAAATGGCTTATTAGACACTTCTGCACTATTCTAGGTGACAGTCAGTCGATTCGATTCTAGGGTGGAAGTCCGGTTATTGGAGGGTGATCCGATCGTCAGAACTTCAGCAAAATGACTAAGTGTGTGAGTGAGTGAACTTGTGCATAAGCGACCTTGCAAACACACACTTAACATGACTTGATGACAAGACGCCTCAAACCATCAAGACAACATATACTCAACGTGACTGACTGAATGTGCGAGTGACAAGCATGGTGCTTGTGATAGATCGTTGAACAACCACGACAACGCTTGCGAGATAGTGCATAAAACTTTTTGTGTGAGTGTGGCAGATGTTTACATAGCGAATACAACTTGTACACGTGAAGTGAGACCTTGTGTGTGGTCAGAATATGACTACAAGCATGACATTGTATCCAACATGAAAAAAGATGTTCGTTGAACGGTTAACTGAGGAGGGTGAAAAGAATCACTAGAGCTCACGGGATGAGCCCAAGTGCTTTCAAACATCAAGGAAAATCCCAAGGAAGGCTCTGAAATTGGATGCAGGCCAAAATTTTGGAGGGTGTTGTAGCCGCTACAACATAATCACTTTTAGGGTATTTACAAGAAGCTAGAATAGGTGTATATTGTTGAATTTTTAAAACTTTCTCTCTATTTCATCAATCTTGTTAATGAAGAAGATAATAATTAAATGATGGAGAAGGTATCTAAATATGAACTCAAATTTATCCTGGCCTCTTTCACAAAATATAAGTATCCCAACCACGATAGATGAAAAACATAAAATTTTATTGGCTTTTTGGGAGAAATTCAATTGAGCATGGTTGTATTGGTGAGATTGTTAGGTATTTTTGGGAGTTATCATCTCCACCTTTTTGGTCTTGATTCCAAAAAAGCATAAGCAAAAATATTTTAATGAATTTAGACCAATATCCTTATGCAATTGTCTTTACAATATCATTTCTATGGCTCTTTGTGTCAAGCTTAAAATGACCCTTTCAAATGTCATTTCACAACGGTGATTCAAGTTTTTAGTAGGAAGATAGCTCTTTGCAGCTATGGGAGCAACTCTAGAGAGGCTCCATATTATTACAATAAAAAATATCATGGTTATTGTCTTAAATCTTGATCTCCCTAAAGCATACAATAGGAGTTTGCTAATTATATTTTTGTTTCATGTAATTACATGTGGGTTACAATTTTCCAATGCTTTCTTAGATAATAAGTTGGTTATCCTTAGCCTTTTCTTGTGCCTTACTTATTAATGGAGCGACCACAACCTTATTTAATCCTTCATAGGGATTATATGAAGGTTTTCCCCTTTCTCCTCTTGCCTTTATTTTGGTTATTGAGGGGTTAAATACATCCACAATTGATGTGAGGAGATAAGGGATCATTTATGGAATTGATATTGGAGGTTGAATACAACTTATCCATTTTCTTTGATTTGATGATGTGTTACTATTTTTTATGGCCAAGAGAGGGGATCAAGAGAGATGCTTCATATTTATATACATATGGTCTACCTATAGGGATAGAGAGCAATTTACAAAATTTGACAGTATCTCTCTCTAGGCTCAACGATGATGATGGGGATAAGCTAGTCAGATTGTTTCAATTTAGAAATTGAACTTTTAAGATGACTTTAAATGCTCTGAGTATATTATGAAACCTAATGGTTATGGAAAAATATATTTTGATAACTATTAGAGAAGGTAGAATCTTGAATTAATTTATGGTGTAATTGTTGACTTTAAATTGGAGGAAGTTGATCCTAGTTAAGTTGGTCCTTGCAGCTATTCCAATCTTTTTGCATAGCATGACATATATTCATAATGGGGTTTTGGATAAGGTTATGATTCACTGTTTTTAATTTTTATAATTTGGGAAAAGTGATTGAGAGAAGATATATCTAGTCATTTGGAAAATAATTGCTCGACCAAAGTAGATGAGGAGATGGGCTATTTAAAATATTCACATTTTTTGGTTGTGCATTAACTAACAAAATTTTGTGGAAGACCATGATTTCTTATGGTATTTTGAAATTAATTATAGAGAATAAATATATTAAGCTATGGGCCTTTATTTATTAGGTTGGTAACCCAAGAAAATCTATAAAAAATGACTCGATTCAATGGATGGCTACATTGTACATTTTTTGGTCATTAGTGCAAAATTGGCTTAGAGGGTTTGCTGAGGTTACCAAATTAAAGTGGGGGTGGACTCCATTTTAGGAGGTGGACAGGAGGTTTATTTTACACTTGTGATGATATATGAATTACAAGAGAAAGACATATACACTTTAAATCAAGTAACTAATCCAGTTATGCATATATTTGGCAACAAGGGTGGTCCTCTGAGATATTGTATGATTTAGGGCTTGTATGAGATATTGTAGTTTGTGGAAAACCTTTATTAACAATATAAATAAATCCATATTAATGTAAGAGACAAATATGAATCCTTTCTTAGGAAAATAAAATAAAATTAGAGAGAATCTATTTTGTGATTGTGATATAAATAATTGACGGAAGGTGAGCTACAAGAGTTTGTTTAATAGTGGAGAAAAATGTGGAAGATTATAGCTCCAAAAAAAACTAACATTTTATTTTATTGGTTATTCTTAATAGATTTCCTACTTTCAATTTTCTTCAATAGAATGGATCCAAGCTATTATTTTCCTTGTAGAAATGATGAAGATACATATTCTCAATTGTTCATTCATTGTTTTTTTGCAACTCAAATTTGAAAGGAAGTGAAGGAACTTATTAGTGTTTTTAATGTCTAGAAATAACACTCTATAGAACAATGTTTCGCTAGTAGAAAATGGCTAATTACTTACTAAAAAAATGACCAAAATTTGCATATAAACGACCATTTTTCAATTGGTGACCAATAGTAGCTAATTTACAGTATCTTATAACATGACCAACTTTTAGTCGTTTTTAACTTAGTCATTAATTGATTGTCTCAATTTTATTGTCTAGTAGTATATTTAGTCATAAATTTGGTCATTAATTTAGTCATTAATTGCCACAATTAATGACCAAATATACAACAAAATATATTACTATATGATCACCTAAGAAAACCAATTAATGACCAAAGAAATATGACTAAAATGTTGGTCGTGTTATAAGATACTGTAAATTAGCTACTAATAGTCATATATATGCAAATTTTAGTCATCGTTTGAAACCAATTAATGACCAAAGAAATATGACTAAATTCCAGTCGTGTTATAAGATATTGTAAATTAACTACTAATAGTCATATATATACAAAATTTAGTCGTCATTTGTAATCATAAATTTATCATTTGCAATAGTCATTTATCATTTTTTGGTAGTTTCATATTCATTATATAAATTACTAATTTAGTAGTTTATATTCATTTCATTTACTTTCATAATAATCATTATAAACAACTAATTTAGTCATATATTCATTTTATTTGTATTCATCATTAATCAATATAAACTATTAATTTAGTAATTTTAGATTGATTTTATGTATTCATTATTAATCAACATAAATTAATTAGTATGATTTTACGACTAAATTATAAAAAGAAATGTCATAAAATGTGCTTGTTCATACAATATGAAAACACAAAATTACATATGTTAATTACAATACTAAATAATATCAAGTGAAACTATAAATAAATTTTTTTTTACGAAAACGGGTATGGGATATTTATATTCCTGTTGGACTGAAAGCCAGTAAACTGATTACATTGAGGTCACCTGTATTCTGATGCGGGTCACTTTTGTGAGTGAGCCTGCATCTTATTCTTACAAAGTTCTTCTTTGATCTAGGGTGTATGATTTTTATTGTTTTCCCCCACTTGGAGATACAGACGAATTTCTTTAAAATAAGGCAATAAAACATTGGAGCCTACAGGTTAGGGAATGGGATCCCATGAATCTTCTTTATCTTCCTGCTTGATTCCTGCTGAGAGGAGAGTGGCCTTATTGGCCTCTTTGTCCGCCTCTTTATTGAGGGCTCTTAGCACATGAAAATAGTCTAAACTCTGGAAGCATTTTCCTATTCCCTTGATTCTGGTTATCAGCCTAGAAAGTTTAAGATCCTTCACTTTAGTGCTGGTTTTCAATGCATCTATAATAACTTGGGAGTCTCCGATTACATTGGCTGTCTCAATACCTGTTTCTTGGAGGATCTTGAGGCCTTGGTATAAAGCTAGAGCCTCAGCTTGCACGCTGGTTGTGTGACCCAGCCCCCATGCGAAGGAGTGAGATATTTCCCCTTTTGGGTTTACTATGACTCCTCCTGCACCAGCTTTGCCCGGGTTTCCCTTTGCTGCCCCGTCAAAGAAGAGGGTATGTCTTGACATCGCTTTGAGCCATTCTTTAAACTCATCTTCTGATTTCCTTATGTGCCAGTTTTTGTGAGGAGGGGCAGCTCTGTTCGCTGGATGGAATTGTAAGCCAATGTTTGAGCCCCAGGAGATATCTTGAAGACTGAGATTTGCATCATCTTTTATGTCAGCAAGGCATTCCTTAATTTGGCTTATAACTTTGCTCTCGATAACCTTGTTGTTCTGGTTTGTGCCCCTGAATAATCTTCTATTTCTTTCTAGCCAAATTTGCCAGCAAATTATCTTTGGTAGAATGCCCCAGGCTGTTTTAATTACCTGGTTTCTTGGCGGCTGACCTGGATATCTGTCTGTCCATTTTGAGAACATCTCCACAATGGTGTTTGGCATTAAGAAGGTGCAGCTCAGGTTCTGCACGAAGGAGCTCCAGATTTGCTTGGCGAAATTACATTCCAGCATTATATGCACTGTTGTCTCAGAATTTGCCTTGCATAGATGGCAAATAGTGGGGCCGTAGATCCCTTTTCTTTGCAGTATGTCCTGCGTGAGAATGCGTTCATGGCAGAGCTGCCATGCAAATGTATCAGTCTTCGGCCAAGAAGGAGTGCGCCATACTCCATGCCACGGTGCTGGATCGGGCGGCACATGAGGTTTCTCAAGAAGTTTTCTGTATCCGCTGGCGACTGTATACCCTTTGTCGTTCGTCCCCCATCCCTTTTTATCCTGCCTGCTCATCTGCGTGGGGGCCATACCATGAAGGTGATCTGTCAGCGCATTCCAATCTGTTCGTAGGTGATCTGGCACCGTCTCATTTTTCCAGCCCGCCCAGTTCTCATCTTGCCACCGTGAGATGTCCCAGAGTGTGCGCAGCCCTTTGTATTCCATCCACCTGCGCAGTTCCCTGGAGACCAGCCTAAATTCCAGAGGCTCCTGATTCATAATCCGATCTGTCCATATGTTTATCCTTCTGCCGTTTCCGGGGACCCAATAAGAGTGCTCTCTGATTAGGGGGCCTGCTTTAGCTAGAATTTTGTGGAATGCTGAGTTCTGTTTGATGAGAGTAGAGTTCTGGGCATGAGATTCACTTTCTAGACATCTTAGACGAGATCCCCTGAAGTACTTCTTCCATAAGGCGATCTGTGCCCAGCCTGGTTTGGGCGCAATGATCCTCCAAATGATCTTTGCAGCCATGGCCACGTTCTGGTGATTAATGCTTTTGAAATTCAGTCCACCTTCCCACAGAGGCTTGGCTATTGTTTCCCAGCTGATGAGGGGGATTTTCCTTTCATTTTGCTTTCCGCCCTTCCAGAAAAATCTGCGCATGAGCTCCTCCATCTTGTTCAAAATGGTTAGAGGGGCAATGAGACCTGCAAAATGGAATATGGGAAGACTGGAGAGCACAGATTTCACCAGAACAGTCTTGCCAGCTGCGTTGAGCCAGCGGAAGCCCCAGGATTGAATTTTAGTTTTGAACTTTTCAAGCTGTGGTTGCCAGTCTTTGACAGTGAGCCTTTTGTGGCTGACCGGAAGACCCAGATATTTAAAAGAGGTCCAGGTGGATGAGGCAGCAAAGTCAAGACACCTAGATATTGCAGAGAGTACCCTTGGCGGGGTATTCCAGCTATAAATGTGACATTTAATCTTATTGAGGGCACTACCAGAGGCCTTGATGGAGACATCCAGGGCAGCTTTGAACTTGGAGGCGGAGGAGTAGGTGGCGCTGCCTAATAGCAGGGTATCATCAGCAAATAAGGCATGGTTTAAACTTTTGACTCCTCTAGCTATACACAGGCCATTGATTTCTTGATCATGCATTTTTTTATCTAACAGGAAACTGAGGACCGAGGCTTGGATGACAAAGAGCAGGGGGGAGAGAGGGCATCCCTGCCTGAGGCCCCTCGAGGCTTTGAAAAATTCTGTGGCTCTTCCGTTTACTAGGGGGGCAATCCAAGGCTCTGAAATGGCAGCCTGGACCCACTTTATAAATTTTGCCCCAAAACCAAATTTATACATGACATTCCATAGGAATCTATGATTGACTCGATCAAAGGCATTTGCTAGGTCGAGTTTGATCACCATACCTTGTTCCTTTCGGTGGAGACTTGAATGTATTGCCTCTTGAACGAGTGTGTAGTTGTCCACGATTTGCCTTCCCTGAATGAAGCCTCCTTGGTTTTCCGGAATAATTTTTGGCAGGATGGGCTTCAGCCTGTTTGCAATGACCTTGGTGATTATTTTGTACCCAATGTTGCAAAGCGAGATCGGACGAAATCTGCTGAAATTATTGGCTCCTTTTTCCTTTGGTATGAGTGCTAGGAAAGCGGAATTTGTGCTGCCTCCTATTTTCTGAGAATTTTGAGACTTTTGAACCATTTTAAGAAGGTCCTTTTCCACAATTGGCCAGCAGACTTGGAGAAATCTGGCTGAGAAGCCATCTGGCCCCGGGGCCTTGTCCGGCTCCATGTCAAAGAGGGCTTTTTTAACTTCCTCTTTTGTGATTTTGGCCTCTAGAACCGTGTTCATACGAGGAGAGATTGCTTGCGGGATAATGCCTAGCAGCTCTTGGTGCTGGAGCGGCTCCTGATCTTCAGTAAAAAGCTTTTGGAAATGTAAATAGGCTGCCTTTTTGATGTCTGGAAATTCCTTGTGCGTATCATTATCTTCCTTGATCTCAGAAATAGTGTTGAAGCATTTCCTAGCTTGGGCTTGCTTATGGAAAAAGCTCGTATTCCTATCTCCTGCTTTTAGCCAGAGGTTCCGCGATTTTAGTCTCCAATATTCTTCTTCGGCCAAGCAGGCTTTATGGTAGCGCTGCTGAAGATTAATTTCCTGGTCCATCATCTCCTTTGTAATTATGGCGCTCTCCATGCAAGATTGATGAGAGGCAAGGGAGGATTTGATGACTTTCCTTTCTGTTGCTGGATTTGAAAGGGTTTTTGCCCAACGCTTCAAGACTCCTTTTACCCTTCTGAGTTTTTCCTCCCAAATGAAGGAAGGTGAGCCTTTAACTGGTTGGCTCCAACATTCTTGGATTGTTTGCATGAAAAGAGGCTCCATTATCCAGAGGGGGTTGAATCGGAAAGGGATGGGTCCCAGATCTGAGTGGGCAAACAGCTCTAGCTTTACCGACCTATGATCCGAGATGCTGCAAGGAAGAATATGCATTCTAGGTTCTAGACCAAGCAGCAAAAAGGAGCTTTGGATGAAAAATCTATCAAGTCTGGCAGCTATATGACCAGGACCTACTCTTTTGTTAGACCAAGAGTACTTACCTGATGAGGGTTTGATGTCTAGCAAGTCCCAATCTTGCAGAAGATCCTCCGCCCATTCTCTTGCCGGGTCTCGAACAATGCTTCCTCCCCTTTTCTCAGATGAGTGGAGAGTGAGATTTAGGTCTCCAGCAATGATTACATTTTCCATACTTATCAGATCTGCTTGGTGTTTTATAGTTTCCCAGCATTCCTTTTTCTCCCTTATGTTGACTGGAGAATATACATTGAAGAGAGTAATGGTTTCCTTTGTGTCGAGATTCTGCATTTTTTGCATCAACCAGTGGGTGTTGCTTGCTTCATAGCTGAGTGCATATATGTTGGGGTTCCATAGAATTTTGATCCCTCCTGAAGCACCCCTGGCTGAGATTGCTCTTGCTTCGCTTCTGGGCCATAAATTTTTGCTAATTTGCAGGAAGAGTTTGTCTTCCAGTTTGGTCTCCTGGATGAGAAGTATGTCTGGGGCTTCTGTTCTTGCTAGATTTCTTATGGCTTCTTCCTTGACTTTGCTCCCCAGACCTCTACAGTTCCAGGAGATGACCTTCATTATTTATGTTTCTGGTGGGCTCCCTTGGAGCCTTGGGGCTGATTTTTCATCATTTTGGGCTTTGAAGCGAGGAGCTTTTCCAGCGTTGGTTGGCTGCCCTGTAGCTTGTCTTTGTAGGTCTGCTGCTCTCTTTTCTCTTTATCTGTTTTGCGCCCTCTTGCTGATCTTCTTACCGAGGTTTGGGAATCTCCTATTTCGCCTTCTTCTTCTGACTCCTCTATTTCTTGATCTTCTTCTTCGTCTTCTGGGTCCGTGTCTTTGGGGTTCTCAGCTTCTTTTGGAGAAGTTGGAGGTGAGCTTTTCCTTGAGGATTCTGGCTTTTGGGTCTCTATCTCTGGAGTGTCTTCTGTCGGTTGACTTAGGAGGATAAATTTGTTTTCTTGCGTCTTTTTTGTAGGGGGTTTCTGGGCATTAGATTTTCCTGTTAGCCCACCCTGCTTCTGTCCCTTTTGATTGGCTCTAGTTCGTCTTACTTGATTCCATCCTTCTTCGTTTCCTTTCTCTGGCTCTGGGTTGGTCGGGCAGTTTCTAGCAAAATGCCCATACACATGGCATTTCCTGCATTTGAAAGGCAGCTGTTCATAATCCAAGATCTGCACGTGGGACCAGCTGCCTACTTTGATTTTGACTGCTTCTGGTAAGCCTTCCTCTAGATCTACCTCCACGCAGATCCTGGCACAATCGTATTGATCCTTGTTGCTTGCCCGATCAATGAATTTCCCGAGGGAGTTGCCGATGTGTTTCAAGGAGTCCCAGTTCCAACAGTGAACCAGCAGATTTGGGAGACGAACCCATACTGGAACAGCCTTGGGGACATCTACTGCTGGGTCGAAATCCGGTGTCCATTTATTCAGGTAGAGACCCTGAGGACCCATGAAATACGGTCCATTTCTAAAGATCAGGTCTTTGTCTTCTCTGGAGGTGAATTCGAAAAGGAAAAATCCTCGCCCTAGAAAGTAAGAGGTAACGCTTTGGCTGATCAGAGGTGCCCAGTTCCTGTTTACCCATTGCTCTGTAGTTTTCGGGGATGGCCACAGTCCTGTGAATTGGCCAATGAGACCCCGCTCCGCCAGTGATAGAGCGACCTGCATGGGAGTCTCCGGGGGTAGAGAGATCTCTGGAATCTCATCTATTTTCTTGACGAATCTGGAGGCTTCATTTCTTTTCTTCGGTGGCAAGCCTGCCAGGAGCTGGTTAAAAGCCTCAGCGGTAGGTCCGGGGGGAGGATCATGTCCCAGTGGCTCCATCAAACTTAAAGCTGGCCGCCTCAGCGCAGCAGAGAACGCCCCCTAGCCAGAGGGACGGCTAACATTCAAGATCCGATCAGGTCTGAATCGGTCTGGCAGGATCCGATCCGATCTGAGGCCGAGGAGCCAACATAGAATCAAGGAGGAAAAAGGCCTGCAGGGGGCAGGCCCAGGAGCCGGGCTCGAAGCGGAAGACAGGGCACGCTCTCCTCAGCAAAGAGAAGGACCGATCAGACAAGGGCCGATCCGATCAGGGAACCGAGCGGAGAAGAGGATCGCAGGGGGAAGGGCCCGCAGGGGGCAGGTCCAGGAGTCGAGGCTCGAAGCAGGAGCCTGGTCTCGCTCTCAGTCTCCAAAATCTATAAAATACATAGGTTTCATATGAAACTATAAATAATTTCAACTACATAAATTATATTATATAAAATGTCAAATATTACAATATGAGTTTCCAACTTAATATTGGTTGGACTACAATTTATACATGAAATATTGTTTTGTGACTTCAAAAATTATCATTGTGTTGCCAAGGCAATGTAGGTGAATTCACCAACTCTAGAGACTTGACCATTAGTATTTATATGTGTGTCTCATGCAGGATATTAGCTTTAAGGGTATCATTAGACTGGTTCTCTTCTCTCTCTCTTTCTTCATTTGTGACTCTAGTGTTATTGTTCTCCTCTTTCTTCAATTCTTGCTTCTTACCCTCAACACTGAGTTCCTCCTCTGAAAATGAGAAAAGATACAACGTAGAGTATAAGACATGAAAGACGATTTCCCTTACACATCATATTATTCAAAGATTTAGAAAAAAACACAAGAACCAAAGATATAAAATTGCGTTTAATAATGACGATACATTCAAAGCATTAAGAGGTTAATAAAACAATTTTGTGAAAATCTAATAAATATGGTAATCTGAAAAGTTTCACTATGCATTTTTTATCACATATATGAAAATGTGAAACAAATATTTATGTAATTATTTGATGAAGAAGTCAGATTATTGTTTTAGAAAAAATAAAAACATTTTTCCAGTCACTAGATATTTTTGAGCTCTCATTTCATTGAAACAAAAGTGTTATATAAACAATATCCCATTGGGATGAGACATGTATAAATTGTAAAAAATTGTGCTACAAGGCAACAAGTGAATTTAAAAATTGGAATGAAAGATACCTTGGATGTTTATAGTATTAATTGCTCAGGCATCAATGTTTAATTTCATAACAAGATAAAATAATAATGTAGCGGCTAAATCACATATATCCAATACTCAACAGATATACTTTTAGGTTTTACAAAGGTGCCATAGCATAGGGTCAAAGCCCAAAAAAAAGTTCACGTTGGTTGGATTTATCAATATAGGATTAGCCCTCTAATGTTACACCCCTTTCAAAATTTCAAAATAATCTTGGGCAAGTTTGCCTTCAGATGTCAAATAGAATAATTTGATGTTGATGATAAACAACATAGAGAAAGAGAGAGGATGGAAGATCTTAACTGAGAATCATAACACATATCAAGGGTCAAATTGTCAACAATAAATATGTACTTCAAAAAATTTGCACTGCATCAACAAACTTACTAAAGATTCTACACCATTTTCTTTTAGAAGTTCAATCATAGCCTGCTAGTCAGCACCCTATGCATTTGCAAATGGTTACAAAAGAAATTGTCTTACTTAAGTCCTAAAAAAACAATGCACATAGTGGATTCAATACCACTGATCCAAATTTGAAAAACTAAAACAAATTAATAAATTATCCAAACAAAAGATTTGGAAGGCAAAAATTGCACTCCTTGCTCTTGATTTATAAAACAAGGTTTCAATTGGAAATAAGTTATGATACCAAAGATGAGAACTACAGGAAGGCTCAAGTGGAACTAGATAATGGTAAAGAAGAGACATTCAATGCCAAGATGATAATTTGAAAGAATTTTATCTAGGAGTGGATGGATGTAGCCATCTAAACTCTCATCTCATCTCTCTCAAAGGATCTGTGATTGTGAATCAAGACCAAGAGGGAAGTTGCCTATGGAAGAAATGAGAATATTTATTAATGTGAAATGATACATTCCTTCCTATTCTCATTTTATTAGTCTTGCAAAATGAATCTCATTCTGAGAGCCTTTGTTCACAAAGTGTGCTTTTGGCTACCTTGTAAATCATATTCCAAGTAGATTGTGGTATCATATCAAATTCTTGGTGAATCTATTCTTTCACCTCTTTAGAAAAGTCTATTGGAATTATCAACACAAAAAAATGAACCCTCTAGAAAAGGAAATACAACAGGTTAGGGAAAAGAAGTTGAAGGAAGAGTTTATAATGAATAGTTGTGGCTTTGAGAACAGGAATGATATTCAATCCCAAAAGCCACAAAAGGATACAAATAGTGAAATTGTGTAATCCAAGAAAGAGCTATAGCTTATATTACAATATTGTTGGAGGAGCTTTGCACACATGTGTGTCAAACCTTCTCCAGCAGGTGGTTGGCTACCTAGAAATAGAACCAAGATATAAACTAAATTTTTTCTCCAACAATCTTCTCATTAAGGCAATGGTTGGACAACAATAGGAGGAGTTGCATCTAGCACTAGTAGCTTGAAGACACTTACATACATCAAACAACCGGAATATCTTTACTCTTCGTCAAGAAATTAACCTCCTCCTAATCTGCAGTTCAACATACAAAAGTTACAAATTGAAATCAATAAAGTGGGAACATTTTGATATATAAATAAGATCCAAATTTCCACTATGATACTAAAATTATTTCTATTTATCAAGTCATGACTTAGTTTAAACTTGTAGATACAGAACATCTCTTTGCATCATCTTCCATTTTTCCATCTCATTCTTGTTTTTATCAACAATGAAAACAAGCAAGAAGCATTTTAGAATTACTATATTAGAATTAAAAAAAAGTTGTACACTGATGTTTTGTGAGAAGGGAATAGAATAAAGCAAAATGAAGGAAAAATAACATGGTAGAATCTTTGGGGTCTGGAGCCTTCCATAACAAATTAAAGAGCTTAGTTCCCTACAGAGAAAAAACTATGTAAATTATTTCCATTGAAAGAAATATTTCCAGAAGTATAGAAATTCTCACATTTTCACAGCCTCCGGTTTCAAATCTAGACCAAGAGGTGAATATGAAGTTATTGTATCGACATCCTCTATTGATAAACATGTGATTTGGAGACCTCATGCACCATCTTGCCCAAATTTTCAGATACATCAAATGGTTTCTTCTCTGCTGATGGTGTGGGATCAGGCCACCATTTCTGCTTGTCTGCAATTAATTTCATCAAGCCAGTTGTCCAACCAAATTTAAGAGCTTAGTGTAATGATTATGTTCATCCATAATGTAACATTGAATACAACAGAAACATAGTTCATTAAAATTTAAAATATATATATGTGTGTGTGTGTGGGCATGTTATCTAAGATTTCTTATTCTACCATTCTACTTATTCTACTATATTTCCAAGTATAAGAAATAATAACATGTAGGTACCTCTCTTTCTTCAACTAAATCATTCAATTGATTCTTAGCTTCTACACTTCTTGTTCCTGCCCATCATAATCAAGTAAATAGTTTCAGAAATTTCTCATTGAAGTGCTTTGAAAACTGTTACATAAGTAGACAAACCTTTTCCTATGACTCGTCATTCTGACACTGAGTTTTTTCTTCTATATTTTGTACTTGTTTATTATCTAGTACAGATTAATAGGAAAGCATAGAAGCAGATGACATAGATATTAGAGAAAAATAATAAGAATTTTGTTGACACCAAATCAATGAAGCCTATGAGCTTAGAAGAGAACTCGTGACATAATTGTTTATATGCATTTTAACTCCTAGCAAATCCCTTATAACATCATGTGGCATACTCTCTGCTGCAGCCAACCTCGAAATGAGCATGAATATTCGAGAATAAACACACAAACAACTTCAAAAACAAAGTAGGTAAAATATCTCCTCTCCAATTTCACCAGATTAGGATTCATCATAAATATCTTGGAAGAAACATAAACATAATCAATATACAAAAAAAAATGTAGGTTAATCTTTTACACCTGCAAGTAAAAAAATTGCTTGTTAATTCTTCATTGCATCAATCAAATAGAGATGCCAAACTTTTAAGCCTTGCATGAAATCATTCATAAGGTACGAAGGTAATATGAGTTAAAGGTAATTACAATTTTTTTGATATTTTTTCTCTGGTTTTTGTCTACTTGTCTGAAGATTCTGGCAACATCATTTCCCATGTTGCTCAACTCATATTCATCATCCTTGGCCTCCTAAACTTCTTGAGCCCACCAAATTTACAAACAAATTAGAAACCAAATATACAAAAAGCCATAAGAATGGATGCAGCAACTCACTCCTTAGACATGAAGAGTCAGCAAAAATATGAATCTACCAAAAGTGTCAAAAGATGCAGAACATACATACAACTCCTTTGTAAAGTTATCCAGATCTTTGCACCATACATATTTGGGTGTTGCTTTTTTAAGCTCCTCAACATCATCCTCAAACTTGTCTGTCTCAGCACCTAATTGCTGGATTTTTTCTAAAGTCAATGTTCCTATTGCCATGGATAGAATATACTCATAATCTCCAGCACAAGCACCCTTTGTTGCCTCAATGTTTTCTGTGGGAGACTCTTCATCATCTGTTATTTCCCTAGAAATAGATTCCTCAACAGGTTTTCCCTTCTTAGGGAATGGGGTAAAACCTTTGTTCCTCAATTCAAGAAACAAATCTACACATTTTTAGTTGTTCACTATGATTTGTCCATTTACAACTTCCAGTATGAATCTAAATTTATTGTCCAATTTCAGTAAATCACGCTGAAGGTTGTCCAATTGGAATTTTTGAATTGACAATTTCAATTCAACTTTAGGATTGTTGATCCAAAAAAGTGTTGTTCATTATATGAAACAAAAAATAAAATTGTTTGGCTTTCAAATTTTCAACCCATGTTAACTTTTGAAGAGGCATTGCTAAAATAAGTCCTTGGACACAAAGTACACTAAGAATTCAATACAAACTGATAGAAACAATGTCAAGGGTCATGACAACAAAATCCAATGGGTAAAACACAACAAAGAGAGCAGGCACATAAATGGAAGAAAACAAATGTGTTGGTAATGGTCAGCCGAAAAGGAGGACCCGGGGCAAAAGAGGACAATAAATAAAACACCTACCTTTCTCTTTTCATAGAATTATAGTCAAATATGATATAATTCATCGATAACTACAACTTTATGAGGTAATCCAATCTAGAACTATTCTTTAACTTGTACATTTAAAGAGAAGAATTGAAACCTACCAAGAAACCAAATAACGATGAGTTTCAGGAATATGCCTTGCTCATGGGTTTCATATTTATGAATGATTTCCTTTGAGTAAAAAAGATGCATGCTACTTGTACTGAATATAGTAGTCAGCTTGAATGTATTTAAAAGACCTCCTTGAAGTTCAATCTTCGTATTCTCTTTAGACAATGACACCTCAAAAATGGACCTTGGTATCAATATTGTATTCCTTGTAGTCTTGGAAGAAAACTATTTTCATTAGAAAATAATTTCACAATATTTAAAAATTCTTAGGCATAACCTATTTAGATGAATGATAGCAACCTACCCTTATGAAAGGATCTGTAATATTATCATTCCCAATCATCAAAGCTTCCAAAAATTCCTTGAAATCCTAAGTCCACTTGCAAACATGCAACTCTATAATTCTCAATGTGGTCTCACTAATTTCCTCTATGATGCCACTAATCATGTAAGTCACACAATTATCCTTTACAACTGTTTGTTCACTTGAACGCACCCATGATTAAAGGTAAAAACACAATTTGAATCAAATTTGTAAAATATTCTACAAATATCTTTATTGAATAATGGACAAAATATTACCTTAAAACCCTTGTACCGAGGAATTGGCTTCAAGGGTTCATCATTAAGCATGCACCTTATATTTGTAGCAATATCCCTTGGGTTGTAGTTAGGCACAAAGGAACTCTAACCAGTTCCAATTCCTTCACTTCTATTCACAAGGACCATTGGAATAATTCTCACATACCTGAGCCACAGACATAATACCAATGAAAACCAATGCTTGCAGTAAGACATATATATAGCACAAATCTTGATGTACAAGGCTCCACAGAGTTATACAAAATTCCTAAATCCCACAATTCGTCGTCCTTCTGTACCTTCCTATCAATTTATGTAGAATTTATGAATACAACAATTTATCATCCTTCTATATAAAACTACTTACCACATTGGTTCAATTTTCGGCCCATCTTCATTCAAGTAGTCCAAGAGTACATCATCCTCTTTTGTGAACAAGAAGCATGTTATTGGTGATAGGCATGTGAAAACATATCGATCATTTGCATGATATTTCCTACCCTATCATAAAATGACCCACCATAGGCAAGACGTTTCATTTAGATGTCAGTATAAATAGCAGTGGTAAAGATCATTAAGATTTCAAAAGAAAATAAAGAGAAACTTCATGTGAAACCTTTGTTGTTGTTGCTGCTACTTTTGTTACTGCAGCAAGTACAAATGCCGGAGTGATAGAGGATGCAAGCCTTGATCCACAAGCAAGACTCACTCTAGAGTCTCTTTGAGAAACTATATGGCTCCAAATCAATTGACTGTGCTTGATTGCAGTTGCTGGGAAAGAAGCAACCTCTTAAGAATACAATCTAGCATGCTCTATAGAACTTTTTGTTTCTTCAGTAAAAATGACTATGTATTATGCCCCTCTTCTTCATATGATTTAATAATAAGAAAGAGAATGTACAAATGGCATACTTGAACCTATGCTCAAGAAAAAATTTTAAATTTCATCATCATGACTATCCCAAACAACAACCATTGACCCTAGAAACACTACCACCTAACACATAGGCAAAGGTCTAGAACCACCAGAGGTAGGCATTGTCAGCCTCCTAGAAGTCAACTTGATAGCTTCAACAATCCCTTCTAATATACTTGTCTTCCTCTTCTTTTTGTGTCTCTTCTCAATGCTCAACTCTCCTTCAATTATCATGCCACCATTTTGGGCATCCATCTTATCATTAGTTCCAACCCAAGAAATAGTAGTTCAAGTCATAGAAGAAGAAACAAAAGAAGTCAGAGGTCTAGTCATTTTATAAGGCACAAAAAGTGCTAACAAAATCCCATAATTAAGGGTTCCACGAATAGGTTTGGGCACAACAAAGGGACAAAATGACAATTTAGACTTAGATTTTGCTTGAGGAGTGACCCAGGGTAATGATGGAATGCAAGAATTTTAATAAATTTTTCTTCCCATTACACACATTTGAGGCTGTGGGGTTAGAGAAATATGCCTTGATAGAGTGATTTTAAGAGAGTGTAAAGGTTCCTTGCAACATTGGTTAGTTGAACTCCCTCATGAATGGGAGTTGACATACTCCATATAGGAGATGGTGACCTAAATGGAGATGGTAAACTCAAGATGGCTGATGGATTGTCCATATACCCAACCCTGTCTATATTAGGAGAGTTTTCCAATCTACTAACTGAACAATGACCTTTTGCAGCTTCCATGTGAACTAACCTCATGCCCATAACTCCTGAATTAGAGAAAATCATGGCATGGCTGACAGTCCTCATACCACCTCCAAACATAGTGCTAGCTAAAACTAATGACATAATCAATAGTGACATTTTGGGAGTGTGGACCTCAAATTTGTAAAATATTCTACAAATATCTTTATTGAATAATGGACAAAATATTACCTTAAAACCCTCATACAAAGGAGTCATTGGCTTCATGGATTAATCACTAAGCATGCACCTTATATTTGCAGCAATATCCCTTGGGTTGTAGTTAGGTGCAAAGGAAATCCAACCAGTTCCAGTTCCTTCACTTCTATTCACAAGGACCATTGGAATAATTGACACATACCTGAGCCATAGATAGAATACCAATTAAAACCAGTGCTTTGAGTAAGACATATATATAACACAAATCGTGATGTACAAGACTCCCTGGAGTTATACAAAATTCCTAAATCCCACAATTCGTCATCCTTCTATACCTTCCTATCAATTTATGTATAATTTATGAATACAACAATTTATCATCATTCTATATCAAACTACTTACCATGTTGGTTCAATTTTCAGTCCATCTTCATTCAAGTAGTCCAAGAGTACATTATCCTCTTTTGTGAACAAGAAGCATGTTATTGGTGATAGGCATGTGCAAATATATCGACCGTTTGCATGATAATTTCCACTCTATCATAAATGACCCACCATAGGCAAGAGGTTTCATTTAGATGTCAATATAAATAGCAGTGGTACAGATCATTAAGATTTCAAAAGCAACTAAAGAGAAACTTCATGTGCAACCTTTGTTTCTGTTGCTACTACTTTTGTTACTGCAGCAGGTACAAATGTTGTAGTGACAGAGGATGCAAACCTTGCTCCATAGTCAAGATTCACTCTAAAGTCTCTTTGAGAAACTATATGGCTCCAAATCAACTGATTGTGCTTGACTGCAGTTGCTGGGAAAGTAGCAGCCTCTTCAGAATACAATCTAGCCTGATATATACAACTTTTTGTTTCTTCAGTAAAAATGAATATGTGCTCTGCCCCTCTTCCTCATATGATTTGATAATAAGGAGAATGTACAGATAGCATATTTGAAACTATGGTCAAGAAATAATTTGAAATTTCATCATCATGACTATCCCGAACAATAAACATTGACCCCTGAAACACTACCATATGAGACGTAGGCAAAGGTGTAGAACCACTAGAGGCATGCATTGTCAGCCTTCTAGAAGTCAACCTGACAGTTTCAACAATCCCTTCCAATATACTTCTCTTCCTCTTCTTTTTGTGTCTTTGCTCAATGCTCAACTATCCTTCAATTCTCATGCCACCATTTTGGGCATCCATCTTATCATTAGTGCCAACCCAAGAAATAGTAGTTCCAGTCATAAAATAAGAAACAAGAGAAGTCAGAGGTCTGGTCATTTAATAAGGCACAAAAAGTGCTAACAAACTCCCATCATTAAGGGTTCCATGAATAGGTTTGGTTACAACATAGGGACAAAATGACAATTTAGACTTATATTTTTCTTAAGGAGTTACCTAGGTTAATAATGGACTACAAGAAGTTTAATAAGGTTTTCCTCCCATTACACACATTTTAGGATGTGGGGTTAGAGAAATATGCCTTGATGGAGTGATTTTAGGAGAGTGTAAAGGTTCCTTGCAACATTGGTTAGTTGAATTCCGTCCTGAATGGGAGTTGACATATTCCATATAGGATATGGTGATTGAAATGGAGACGGTAAATTCAAAATGGCTGGTGGATTGTCCATATACCCAACCCTGTCCATATTAGGAGAGCTTTCCAATCTACTAAATGAACAATGACCTTTTGCAGCTGCCATGTGAACTAACCTCATGCCCATAACTCTTGAATTAGAGAAAATCATGGAATGGCTAACAGTCCTCATACCACCTCCAAACATAGTGCTAGGTAAAACTAATGACATAATCAATAGTGAAGTTTTGGGAGTGTGCACCTCAAATTTGTGAAATATTCTACAAATATATTTATTGAGTAATGGACAAAATATTACCTTAAAACCCTTGTACCAAGGATTAATTGGCTTCAAGGTTTCATATTAAGCATGCACCTTATATTTGCAGGAATATCCCTTGGGTTGTAGTTAGGCACAAAGGAACTCCAACCAGTTCCAGTTCCTTCACTTCTATTCACAAGAACCATTGGAATAATTGGAACATACCCGAGGCACTGATAGAATACCAATGAAAACCCATGCTTGCAGTAGGACATATATATAACACAAATATTGATGTACAATATTCCCAGAGTTATAAAAAATTCCTAAATCCCACAATTCATGATCCTTCTGTGCCTTCCTATCAATTTATGCAGAATTTATGAATACAACAATTTATCATCCTTCTCTATCAAAGTACTTACCACGTTGGTTCAATTTTCGGTCCATCTTCATTCAGGTAGTCCAAGAGTACATCATCCTCTTTTGTGAACAAGAAGCATGTTATTGGTGACAAGTATGTGAACACATATCGAGTGTTTGAATGATATTTTCCACCCTTTCATAAATGACCCACCATAGGCAAGAGGTTTCATTTAGATGTCAGCATAGCGGTAAAGATCATTAAGATTTCAAAAGCAACTAAAGATAAATCTCATTTGCAACCTTTGTTGTTGTTGCTGCTACTTTTGTTATTGTAGTAGGTACAAATGCTGCAGTGATAGAGGATGCAAGACTTGTTCCACAGTCAGGACTCACTCTAGAGTCTCATTGAGAAACTATATGGCTCCAAATCAACTAACCATGTTTCACTGTAGTTGCTAGGAAAGAAGCAGAGCCTCTTCAGAATAAAATCTAGCCTGCTCTATACAACTTTTTGTTTCTTCAGTAAAAATCACTATGTGCTTTGCCCCTCTTCCTCATATGATTTGATAATAAGAAGGAGAATGTACAAATGACATACTTGAACCTATGGTCTTGAAATAATTTGAAATTCATCATCATGACTATCCAGAACAACAACCATTTACCCCTGAAACACTACCACCTGAGATGTAGGAAAATGTGTAGAACCACCAGAGGTAGGCATTGTCAACCATCTAGAAGTCAACCTGATAGTTTCAACAATCCCTTATAATATACTTCTCTTCCTCTTCTTTTTGCGTCTCTTCTCAATGCTCAACTGTCCTTCAATTACCATGCCACCATTTTGGGCATCCATCTTATCATTAGTGCAAGCCCAAGAAAAAGTAGTTCTAGTCATAGAAGAAGAAACAAAAGAAGTCAGAGGTCTAGTCATTTTATAAGCACAAAAAATTCTAAAAAACTCCCATCATTCAGGGTTCCATGAATAGTTTTGGGCACAACAAAGGGACATAATGACAAATTTAGACTTATATTTTGCTTGAGGAGTTACCCAGGGTAATAATGGACTGCAAGAAGTTTAATAAGTTTTTCTTCCCATTACACACATTTCAGGCTGTGGAGTTAGAGAAATATGCCTTCATGGAGTGATTTTAGGAGAGTGGAAAGGTTTATTGCAAGATTGGTTAGTTGAATTCCCTCATGAATGGGAGTTGACATACTCCATATAGGAGATGGTGACCTAAATGGAGATGGTAAACTCAAAATGGCTGATGGATTGTCCATATACCCAACCCTGTCCATATTAGGAGATCTTTCCAATCTACTAACTGAATAATGACATTTTGCAACTGCCATGTGAACTGACCTCATGCCCATAACTCCTTGTCATGCAGAAAGAGTCAATTTTGCGGACAAAACTGACCTCCCTAGAAGCTAAGGCTTTCTAGTGACAAACAAGACAATTAAGCACTATCTTTCCCTAAATATGCATTTAGAATACAAGCAACCAGGTGTTTAAAGCATACCTTTAGTCCAACGCTGTTTGTAGCAGTCCAGCCTCTCCGATCCAGATGAGCTCCTCCTTCTCTTTGAAACCTACATTCACTAACAAGCAAACGATTACATAGCACCTGAATAACTCATAAAATAAAACATATTCATCATAAAGACCAAGGAGTATATGAAACAAATTATATATAACAACTTGTTGAGAAAAATGAACTTAATTGTATTAAGTGGAAACAAAAGAAACCATTACAACCAGTGCATTGGTGTTGTGCAGGTCCCTCCCAGGGTCCAGCAAGAGTTCTCCTTTACTTTGATCAGCTCACCCACTTCCAAATGAAGCTAAGAAAGGATGGGAATCTCTCCTCTCAAACTCTATAAGGGAGTCCTAATTTCAGCAGCATCTACCCTTAGGAATGTTTAGCTTTCAACCTCCCCTCCTTCTGGCCCAATGCCTATATTTATAATGCTTTGGAGGAAGTTAATCAGGTCCATCATCAATGGGATAAGCCCCTCTTTCAATGGGATAGCTCCCCTCTTGATGGGATAAGTTCCTCTTTCATAAGGATGCATGAACCATCTGGAGGCGCTCAATACACGTTAAACCATCTTCTAGAATGCTCTAGATTTGACCACAAGTAACTTTTTTGAAGTAAAACTCGCGCCTTTTGACCTTTACAGGAGTACGCACCCACCCCTTTACAGACAGAGCGTACAAGTACGCAGGTATTGTGAACTTTGAGGTGCATACACGCAGGTAAGGTTAAGAGAAACTGCGTAACCAGAGTTAATTGACTTTTTAAGGACTTTCTCTCTTTCTTGGAGTTTGACATGAGGAGCAGGGTATGAGACTTGCCAAGGAGGATAGTATGACAGTTGATGGAGCCATACTAACTGCAAATAGTCATGGTGACAAATTTTAGTGTAACAGATTGCCCCCTAAAGTGCGAAGCCTGTAGTAGATTAGGGTTTCATATCATCTAGGAAGGGTGAAGTACTTTATCATTTCAAGGATTATCTTGTGGAGAGCCCAGTCTGAACCTGAAAATATTCAACAAAAAATACATATGTAAGATCATATCATCACTGAGGTAGGCATTCCCATACTCAGATTGAAAACTTTAACTAACAAACTAACTACTGCTCTGATATAGGAATGATTTCGCAGTACATCATAATCATAGACTCATGTAGACACAGTATGGACGCAACCATCTGTTTATGATTAGTCTACTGTATAATGAATACAAAACTCCTCGCAGCCTAGATGGTGGAAACTAGATCCAGGGTCTTTATTTCTACTTCCCGAAATAGTACGATTCTATCCATGCGAATAAATGAGTTGATGTCGAACATGGTAGAAACCACTTGATTACCAGTCGATGATGTAAACTGTTAACAAGTGTGAGAGAGACCACCAGTGATGTCAATGGTTCTCAAAGTACCCAGTACAATCCATGAGATGTGAATGAATGTGTTGATGTCGAACATGTCACGGAGTCCTTCGATCGAAAGTCAATGATGTAAACTGTCGTCAAAGGCGAGAAACCTGGCATTGATGCATGTAGATTTCAAGGTACTGATGATTTCTAGGTCATCTTCCTAGATAATGTGCTGATGTCGATAGAAAGCGACCCGTTGCAGGCAAGCCCACAACACGAAATCATAGAACAAGTTGAAGAAATGTAGCTTTAACGACTGACTCAGGGATGGTCGAGATGGATGACAGGTATTTTGCAGATGAACGGTTTATTTGCAGTGACCTCTTGAACACATAACGACACGATAGATGGCTTGGTGACAATTGACCCAAAGTTAATACCCGGAATCGGTTGAAGATTTTCAATGTGTTTTAGAGAGAGGAGGAATGACCTATTGAGGAGTTTTTTGAACCCAACGTTTCGGACTACAAAGTGAGTCCATCATCAGGGGATGCGACAATAGATAATCTTCAACATTAATGATGTATCCCAGAGCTATGATTATTAATATATATATATGAGAGTTATTAAGAATGTAAGAAATTAGGTCGGCTTATTTAATTTTATTTTTTTATTGTTATTTTAATATTATTATTATTATTGTTAAATTATTTATTATTATTATTTTATTTATTTATTTATTTATTGTTATTATTTATTTATTAATTTATTTGTTTGATTGATTTTAATTTTGTAATTAGTTTCTTTAATCTATTTAATATTCCCTTAATAATATTATTTCTGTATATTAATATTATATTATTATTATTGATTTCTTATTATTATTATTATTAGATTATTATTTTTGATTTGATTTTTAATTAATTGATTGAATTCTTAATGAGATCTAACTTTTATAGGTTAATTATAATGTTAACTAATTAATTTACATATTTTAATTTATTTTAATTATTTATTAATTTATTTTAATTTTAAATATTTATTTATTTATTTATTTATTTTTATTTATTAATTTATTATTATTTATTATTTGTTTATTTATATATTAAATTTGTATATTCACATAATTAATTTCAAATTAACTAGTTAGATATATATTATTTATTATTTATTTGTTTATTTATTTTAATTAATTAATTAATTTATTTATTTATTTATTTACTTATATATTAAATTTGTATATTCACATAATTAATTTCCAATTAATTAATTAGATATATATTATTTATTTATTATTTATTTATTTATTTACTTATATATATATATATATATATATATATATATATATATATATATATATATATATATTTTAAATTAATTATTTGTTGATTTAATTTAATTAACTTATTTTTAATTTATTATTATTTATAATTTATTTATTTATTTATTTATGTATTCAATGTGGTTTGATTAACTATTAGGCAAAGGATTTCCCAACCCAGGTGAATGAAAAGTGTCGTGTTCAAGAGTGGTGATAAGGTTTTTTCTGAGACAAAGGGTAACAAATAGGCTCATTTTTCTCTCTTTTCCCCCACCATTTCTGGCAAGTACCTCTTTATTTTTTACAAGCTTAAGGAGGATAACATATGCTTGATTATAAGCTCACCCTTCGGATGAGTCCAACTTAGTTTAGATTCGAACCCTAAGAAGGAGTGGTCCGTTCTTGTTTGTAATCGAACAGGTCCTTTACTGTGAAATTTTAACGAGTCCAGTATAGGAGAAACTCGGCATTTTTCAATTTTAGAGAGTCTGAAAAACTTAAGAAGACTCCAAGGTTGACCTTTTTCGTAAATTTGTGTCTCCCAAGCCCGAAAAAGTATAAAATAATACTTGAGAGAACCACTTGATCTTTACAACCAAGGAGTACTTTCATGATCAGTGTCTTGGACCTGAAAAGTAAAAAGCGATCAAGGACTCGTCATTTTATTTTCAGTATCGAATTTGAAACGACAAAAATCCGGCAATCTTTTCCTGTTTTTACGGTCAGAAAAGGGCTATAAGAGGACCATTTTTTAATTCCGTTTTAACGAGTGTAAAAGAAACGCTCGGCAATCTTTTCATGTTTTAGGAGTCAGAAAAGGGCTTAAAGATGACTCCAAGGTTTCACTTTTTCGTAAGTTTTAACGAGTTCGAAAAAATGATAAAAATGTACTCATGGTTTTCACTTTTTCATAAATTTTAATGAGTTCGAAAAAGAGATAAAAATGTAATCATATGGCCGACTTTCAATTTAATTTACGAGCAGGAAAAGACGGAAAGAACTCGACATTTTTCATTTGTTTTACGAGAATGAAAGATAGCAAAATAATCTCGGGATTTTCATGAGTTTAACGAGTCTTGAAAATAACTGAAATTGACTCAAGATAAGTTTCATTTTTACAAAATCTTGAAACAGAGAAAAACTATGCTTCAGAGTAGTTTCATTTTTACACAAGCTTGAAACAGAGAGAAAACTGTGCTTGATGCCCCCTAAGCGTAACTGCTAGAGCGCATGCCCCCCCAACTTCATTTCATTCAACTAAGTACAAGCTGGATGGAATGAAGGTTCATGTACGAAATCATTTGAAAGACTCGACCTAAAACTGTAATAAAATTATGCAAAACACTGAAATAACTAACCTAAATATACAACTTAACATTTATAAGATCTAGTCAAACTCTCGACTCAAGTAGAGGAGGATTTGTTTCATTTTTTAACGAGCTTGACACAGGAAAAGAACTATGCTCGGATTCAGTTTCATGTTTACGCAAGCTTGAAACGAAAAACTATGCTTGTTATAAGTTCGCATGCCCCCAGCATAATGACGCAAATCAAGGTACATGCCCCCCAAGCTTCATTGCATTCAACCAGGTGGATGAAATGAAGGTTTACTTTCGAAATCTTGGAAAGACTCGTGGGAGTTGTTTCATTTTTTAGTGAGGTTGACACAGGAAAAGAACAATCCTCAAAACCCTTGTTTCATTTTTTAAACAAGCTTGACACAAGATAAGGAACTATGCTCATAACTACTTTCTACAATCTACCTAACAAGGAACTCTACTCTAATAACCTTGATTCATTTTTTAACGAGCTTGACACAAGACAAGGAACTATGCTCTAAAAACCTTGATTCATTTTTTAACGAGCTTGACACACGACAAGGAACTATGCTCTAAAATCCTTGATTCATTTTTTAACGAGCTTGACACAAGACAAAGAACTATGCTCTAAAATCCTTGATTCGTTTTTTAACGAGCTTGACACAAGACAAGGAACTATGCTCATGACTACTCTCTACAATCTACCTAAATAACCTATCCTTGTTTCATCTTTTAACGAGGTTGACACAAGACAAGGGACTATCCTCGAACCTGATTCATTTTTGAACGAGGTTGACTCAGTAACAAGAACTATCCTCTGACCAATTGATTCATTTTTTTAACGAGGTCGACACAGTAAAAGGAACTTTCCTCGAACAACTGATTCATTTTTAACGAGGTTGACACAGGAAAAGAACTGTCCTCACCCTCACTGATTCATTTTTTAACGAGGTCGACACAGTAAAAGGAACATTCCTCGTGCACATTGATTCATTTTTTAATGAGGTTGACACAGTAAAAGGAACTTTCCTCACACTCACTGATCATGGCTTCCAACTGGAAGAAAGACATGTCAATGGACAGACCTTGATCATGGCGTCCAAGAGGTCTTCATCAGAAGGAAGAATAGTTCTTTGGAAGGAACACATATCAAGGGACTCAAAAGGGATAAGAACATCGTGTTCGAGTAATCCCATAGAGTTTTCCATGTCAATTACCGGATCTAAATCAACGGAAGATGAGCAAACAGTGAGAGGCTCACTTACATCGGTAACTGAAAACATGGGACCAGTTGCCACATGATTAACCCGTGGCAGGGTAGATACCGCTTTAGAATCAGGAACATTTAGGGGTGTCATATTATTGGTAGTTGAAACAAGACTAGGGAACGAAAGCTGGTCTACAGTCACAATACTGCCATTGTGAGGGAAAGACATCACGCGAAAGAGTGTCAATACGATAGCTTTCATTGCATAAACATAGTCTCGCCCAAGGAGTAAATTGAAATCCAAGGGACCTCGAACTACCATAAGATCAATACAGACAGTTTTACCTCCCAAGGTAATGGAAAAATTAGGAAGGATCCCTAAAGGTTCACTAATGGTTATGTTAAAAGCTTTCAGATTCTGCATAATAGGCGCAAGCTGAGGGGAACCCAAAGCTTTCCAAACAGTTGAGGATAAAATACTAACAGAAGCACCTTCATCTACCTCAGTACGATGTATGTCCCTACCACTAGCCTTGACAATGATTTGGAAAGGGATGGAGGAAGGAAGACGAGGTTCTGTCAGTCTATTCCAATCAAAGGAAAAGACCTCAGTACTTGGAGGGGGTTCTGTAGAAACAGATGAGATGCCCCCCGGCGTAGAAGAATCTGATGTAACAAGAAGAACCTGAGCGGTATGAAGCTCACTCTCCAAAGGGAAAGTGTGATCGATCGAATGTGAAATTGAATCGACCACTTGATCAACTAATGGATCATCAACCTGAGTGACATGAGTTTCACTCTCTAATGGAAGAGTGTGATTGACTGTACTTGAAATTAGATCAAACACTCCGTTAGTTGACGGTAGGTTGGGAGAAAGTTTACGGTAACCAGTTGGAAATTCTTGCTGTGGAACAATAAGGTTTTCCAACAATTTTGAGGCTTCATCCATGTGAGGGCAAATGTGAGTTTGATGACTCCCTTTGCATAACTTACAAGGAAACCTAACTTTACCCTTTTTCCTAGGAACCTGACTATCACTGGTTGATGGATCAATGGAAAGTTGATGAGATTTTTCTGACCATACTTCCAAGACCTTTGGAATACCAGGACAATTGACAAGGAAGTGGTCACCCTTACAAAGCCTGCAAGGGTATTTGGGCTTACGATGCATGTTGGAGTTTTCCTCAACACCACTAACACTTACAGCGATGGTTGGTTGGTTGACTTCTTTCTTATCTTGCTTCTTCTTCTTCTTCTTCTTCTTCTTCCCTTTCTTCTTCTTCTTAGACACCTGGGTACTAGCGTCAAGGCTCTTACCAAGCGAAGAGGAAGAAATGGAGGAAGAAAAATTAGGAGAAGAAGGTAAAGGGCCAACAGAAGGTTGGTGATGTTGAGATGGTGAATTTGCGGAAAGAGTCAATTTTGAGGACAAAATCGACCTCCCTAGAAGCTAAGGCTTTCTAGTGAAAAACAAGACAATTAAGCACTATCTTTCCCTAAATATGCATTTAGAATACAAGCAACCAGGTGTTTAAAGCATACCTTTAGTCCAACGCTGTTTGTAGCAGTCCAACCTCTCCGATCCAGATGAGCTCCTCCTTCTCTTTGAAACCTACATTCACTAACAAGCAAACGATTACATAGCACCTGAATAACTCATAAAATAAAACATATTCATCATAAAGACCAAGGAGTATATGAAACAAATTATATATAACAACTTGTTGAGAAAAATGAACTTAATTGTATTAAGTGGAAACAAAAGAAACCATTACAACCAGTGCCTTGGTGTTGTGCAGGTCCCTCCCAGGGTCCAGCAAGAGTTCTCCTTTACTTTGATCAGCTCACCCACTTCCAAATGAAGCTAAGAAAGGATGGGAATCTCTCCTCTCAAGCTCTATAAGGGAGTCCTAATTTCAGCAGCATCTACCCTTAGGAATGTTCAGCTTTCAACCTCCCCTCCTTCTGGCCCAATGCCTGTATTTATAATGCTTTGGAGGAAGTTAATCAGGTCCATCATCAATGGGATAAGCCCCTCTTTCAATGGGATAGCTCCCCTCTTGATGGGATAAGTTCCTCTTTCATAAGGATGCATGAACTATCTGGAGGCGCTCAATACACGTCAAACCATCTTCTAGAATGCTCTAGATTTGACCACAAGTAACTTTTTTGAAGTAAAACTCGCGCCTTTTGACCTTTACAGGAGCACGCACCCACCCCTTTACAGACAGAGCGTACAAGTACGCAGGTATTGTGAACTTTGAGGTGCGTACACGCAGGTAAGGTTAAGAGAAACTGCGTAACCATAGTTAATTGACTTTTTAAGGACTTTCTCTCTTTCTTGGAGTTTGACATGAGGAGCAGAGGTATGAGACTTGCCAAGGAGGATAGTATGACAGTTGATGGAGCCATACTAACTGAAAATAGTCATGGTGACAAATTTTAGTGTAATAGATTGCCCCCTAAAGTGCGAAGCCTGTAGTAGATTAGGGTTTCATATCATCTAGGAAGGGTGAAGTACTTTATCATTTCAAGGATTATCTTGTGGAGAGCCCAGTCGGAACCTGCAAATATTCAACACAAAATACATATGTAAGATCATATCATCACTTAGGTAGGCATTCCCATACTCAGATTGAAAACTTTAACTAACAAACTAATTACTGCTCTGATATAGGAATGATTTCGCAGTACATCATAATCATAGACTCATGTAGACACAGTATGGACGTAGCCATCTGTTTATGATTAGTCTACTGTATAATGAATACAAAACTCCTCGCAGCCTAGATGGTGGAAACTAGATCGAGGGTCTTTATTTCTACTTCTCGAAATAGTAAGATTCTATCCATGCGAATAAATGAGTTGATGTCAAACATGGTAGAAACCACTTGATTACCAGTCGATGATGTAAACTGTTAACAAGTGTGAGAGAGACCACCAGTGATGTCAATGGTTCTCAAAGTACCCAGTACAATCCATGAGATGTGAATGAATGTGTTGATGTCGAACATGTCACGGAGTCCTTCGATCGAAAGTCAATGATGTAAACTGTCGTCAAAGGCGAGAAACCTGCCATTGATGCATGTAGATTTCAAGGTACTGACGATTTCTAGGTCATCTTTCTAGATAATGTGCTGATGTCGATAGAAAGCGACCCGTTGCAGGCAAGGCCACAACACGAAATCATAGAACAAGTTGAATAAATGTAGCTGTAAGGACTGACTCAGGGATGGTCGAGATGGATGACAGATATTTTGCAGATGAACGGTTTATTTGCAGTGACCTCTTGAACACATAACGACACGACAGATGGCTTGGTGACAATTGACCCAAAGTTAATACCCGGAACCGGTTGAAGATTTTCAATGTGGTTTGATTAACTGTTAGGCAAAGGATTTCCCAACCCAGGTGAATGAAAAGTGTCGTGTTCAAGAGTGGTGATAAGGTTTTTTCTGAGACAAAGGGTAACAAATAGGCTCATTTTTCTCTCTTTTCCCCCACCATTTCTGGCAAGTACCTCTTTATTTTTTACAAGCTTGAGGAGGATAACATATGCTTGATTATAAGATCACCCTTCGGATGAGTCCAACTTAGTTTAGATTCGAACCCTAAGAAGGAGTGGTCCATTCTTGTTTGTAATCGAACAGGTCCTTTACTATGAAATTTTAACGAGTCCAGTATAGGAGAAACTCGGCGTTTTTCAATTTTAGAGAGTCTGAAAAACTTAAGAAGACTCCAAGGTTGACCTTTTTCGTAAATTTGTGTCTCCCAAGCACGAAAAGGTATAAAATAATACTTGAGAGAACCACTTGATCTTTAGGACCAAGGAGTACTTTCATGATTAGTGTCTTTGACCTGAAAAGTAAAAAGCGATCAAGGACTCGTCATTTTATTTCCAGTATCGAATTTGAAACGACAAAAATCCGGCAATCTTTTCCTGTTTTTACGGTCAGAAAAGGGCTATAAGAGGACCATTTTTTAATTCCGTTTTAACGAGTGTAAAAGAAACGCTCGGCAATCTTTTCATGTTTTAGGAGTCAGAAAAGGGCTTAAAGATGACTCCAAGGTTTCACTTTTTCGTAAGTTTTAACGAGTTCGAAAAAATGATAAAAATGTACTCATGGTTTTCACTTTTTCATAAATTTTAATGAGTTCGAAAAAGGGATAAAAATGTAATCATATGGCCGACTTTCAATTTAATTTACGAGCATGAAAAGACAGAAAGAACTCGGCATTTTTCATTTGTTTTACGAGAATGAAAGATAGCAAAATAATCTCGGGATTTTCATGAGTTTAACGAGTCTTGAAAATAACTGAAATTGACTCAAGATAAGTTTCATTTTTACAAAAGCTTGAAACAGAGAAAAACTATGCTTCAGAGTAGTTTCATTTTTACACAAGCTTGAAACAGAGAGAAAACTGTGCTTGATGCCCCCTAAGCGTAACTGCTAGAGCGCATGCCCCCCCAACTTCATTTCATTCAACTAAGTACAAGCTGGATGGAATGAAGGTTCATGTACAAAATCATTTGAAAGACTCGACCTAAAACTGTAAGAAAATTATGCAAAACACTGAAATAACTAACCTAAATATACAACTTAACATTTATATGATCTAGTCAAATTATCGACTCAAGTAGAGGAGGATTTGTCATTTTTTAACGAGCTTGACACAGGAAAAGAACTATGCTCGGATTCAGTTTCATGTTTACGCAAGCTTGAAACGAAAAACTATGCTTGTTATAAGTTCGCATGCCCCCAGAATAATGACGCAAATCAAGGTACATGCCCCCCAAGCTTCATTGCATTCAACCAGGTGGATGAAATGAAGGTTTACTTTCGAAATCTTGGAAAGACTCGTGGGAGTTGTTTCATTTTTTAGTGAGGTTGACACAGGAAAAGAACAATCCTCAAAACCCTTGTTTCATTTTTTAAACGAGCTTGACACAAGATAAGGAACTATGCTCATAACTACTTTCTACAATCTACCTAACAAGGAACTCTACTCTAATAACCTTGATTCATTTTTTAACGAGCTTGACACAAGACAAGGAACTATGCTCTAAAAACCTTGATTCATTTTTTAACGAGCTTGACACACGACAAGGAACTATGCTCTAAAATCCTTGATTCATTTTTTAACGAGCTTGACACAAGACAAGGAACTATGCTCTAAAATCCTTTATTCGTTTTTTAACGAGCTTGACACAAGACAAGGAACTATGCTCATGACTACTCTCTACAATCTACCTAAATAACCTATCCTTGTTTCATCTTTTAATGAGGTTGACACAAGACAAGGGACTATCCTCGAACCTGATTCATTTTTGAACGAGGTTGACTCAGTAACAGGAACTATCCTCTGACCAATTGATTCATTTTTTTAACGAGGTCGACACAGTAAAAGGAACTTTCCTCGAACAACTGATTCATTTTTAACGAGGTTGACACAGGAAAAGAACTGTCCTCACCCTCACTGATTCATTTTTTAACGAGGTCGACACAGTAAAAGGAACATTCCTCGTGCACACTGATTCATTTTTTAATGAGGTTGACATAGTAAAAGGAACTTTCCTCACACTCACTGATCATGGCTTCCAACTGGAAGAAAGACATGTCAATGGACAGAACTTGATCATGGCGTCCAAGAGGTCTTCATCAGAAGGAAGAATAGTTCTTTGGAAGGAACACATATCAAGGGACTCAAAAGGGATAAGAACATCGTGTTCGAGTAATCCCATAGAGTTTTCCATGTCAATTACCGGATCTAAATCAACGGAAGATGAGCAAACAGTGAGAGGCTCACTTACATCGGTAACTGAAAACATGGGACCAGTTGCCACATGATTAACCCGTGGCAGGGTAGATACCGCTTTAGAATCAGGAACATTTAGGGGTGTCATATTATTGGTAGTTGAAACAAGACTAGGGAACGAAAGCTGGTCTACAGTCACAATACTGCCATTGTGAGGGAAAGACATCACACGAAAGAGTGTCGATACAACAGCTTTCATTGCATAAACATAGTCTCGCCCAAGGAGTAAATTGAAATCCAAGGGACCTCGAACTACCATAAGATCAATACAAACAGTTTTACCTCCCAAGGTAATGGAAAAATTAGGAAGGATCCCTAAAGGTTCACTAATGGTTCTGTTAAAAGCTTTCAGATTCTGCATAATAGGCGCAAGCTGAGGGGAACCCAAAGCTTTCCAAACAGTTGAGGATAAAATACTAACAGAAGCACCTTCATCTACCTGAGTACGATGTATGTCCCTACCACCAGCCTTGACAATGATTTGGAAAGGGATGGAGGAAGGAAGACGAGGTTCTGTCAGTCTATTCCAATCAAAGGAAAAGACCTCAGTACTTGGAGGGGGTTCTGTAGAAACAGATGAAATGCCCCCCGGCGTAGAAGAATCTGATGTAACAAGAAGAACCTGAGCGGTATGAAGCTCACTCTCCAAAGGGAAAGTGTGATCGATCGAATGTGAAATTGAATAGACCACTTGATCAACTAATGGATCATCAACCTGAGTGACATGAGTTTCACTCTCCAATGGAAGAGTGTGATCGACTGTACTTGAAATTAGATCAATCACTCCGTCAGTTGACGGTAGGTTGGGAGAAATTTTACGGTAACCAGTTGGAAATTCTTGCTGTGGAACAATAAGGTTTTCCAACAATTTTGAGGTTTCATCCATGTGAGGGAAAATGTGAGTTTGATGACTCCCTTTGCATAACTTACAAGGAAACCTAACTTTACCCTTTTTCCCAGGAACCTGACTATCACTGGTTGATGGATCAATGGAAAGTTGATGAGATTTTTCTGACCATACTTCCAAGACCTTTGGAATACCAGGACAATTGAAAAGGAAGTGGTCACCCTTACAAAGCCTGCAAGGGTATTTGGGTTTACGATGCATGTTGGAGTTTTCCTCAACACCACTGACACTTACAGCGATGGTTGGTTGGTTGACTTCTTTCTTATCTTGCTTCTTCTTCTTCTTCTTCTTCTTCCCTTTCTTCTTCTTCTTAGACACCTGGGTACTAGCGTCAAGGCTGTTACCAAGCGAAGAGGAAGAAATGGAGGAAGAAAAATTAGGAGAAGAAGGTAAAGGGCCAACAGAAGGTTGGTGATGTTGAGATGGTGAATTTGCGGAAAGAGTCAATTTTGCGGACAAAACCGACCTCCCTAGAAGCTAAGGCTTTCTAGTGAAAAACAAGACAATTAAGCACTATCTTTCCCTAAATATGCATTTAGAATACAAGCAACCAGGTGTTTAAAGCATACCTTTAGTCCAACGCTGTTTGTAGCAGTCCAACCTCTCCGATCCAGATGAGCTCCTCCTTCTCTTTGAAACCTACATTCACTAACAAGAAAACGATTACATAGCACCTGAATAACTCATAAAATAACACATATTCATCATAAAGACCAAGGAGTATATGAAACAAATTATATATAACAACTTGTTGAGAAAAATGAACTTAATTGTATTAAGTGGAAACAAAAGAAACCATTACAACCAGTGCCTTGATGTTGTGCAGGTCCCTCCCAGGGTCCAACAAGAGTTCTCCTTTACTTTGATCAGCTCACCCACTTCCAAATGAAGCTAAGAAAGGATGGGAATCTCTCCTCTCAAGCTCTATAAGGGAGTCCTAATTTCAACAGCATCTACCCTTAGGAATGTTCAACTTTCAACCTCCCCTCCTTCTGGCCCAATGCCTGTATTTATAATGCTTTGGAGGAATTTAATCAGGTCCATCATCAATGGGATAAGCCCCTCTTTCAATGGGATAGCTCCCCTCTTGATGGGATAAGTTCCTCTTTCATAAGGATGCATGAACCATCTGGAGGCGCTCAATACACGTCAAACCATCTTCTAGAATGCTCTAGATTTTACCACAAGTAAATTTTTTGAAGTAAAACTCGCACCTTTTGACCTTTACAGGAGTACGCACCCACCCCTTTACAGACAGAGCATACAAGTACGCGGGTATTGTGAACTTTGAGGTGCGTACACGCAGGTAAGGTTAAGAGAAACTGCATAACTAGAGTTAATTGACTTTTTAAGGACTTTCTCTCTTTCTTGGAGTTTGACATGAGGAGCAGAGGTATGAGACTTGCCAAGGAGGATAGTATGACAGTTGATGGAGCCATACTAACTGCAAATAGTCATGGTGACAAATTTTAGTGTAACAGATTGCCCCCTAAAGTGCGAAGCCTGTAGTAGATTAGGGTTTCATATCATCTAGGAAGGGTGAAGTAATTTATCATTTCAAGGATTATCTTGTGGAGAGCCCAGTCGGAACCTGCAAATATTCAACACAAAATACATATGTAAGATCATATCATCACTGAGGTAGGCATTCCCATACTCAGATTGAAAAATTTAACTAACAAACTAACTACTGCTCTGATATAGGAATGATTTCGCAGTACATCATAATCATAGACTCATGTAGACACAGTATGGCCGCAACCATCTGTTTATGATTAGTCTACTGTATAATGAATACAAAACTCCTCGCAGCCTGGATGGTGGAAACTAGAT
This sequence comes from Pinus tabuliformis, assembly GCA_031772625.1. Classification (NCBI taxonomy): domain Eukaryota; kingdom Viridiplantae; phylum Streptophyta; class Pinopsida; order Pinales; family Pinaceae; genus Pinus; species Pinus tabuliformis. The sequence continues at coordinate 181,286,430 of CM062807.1, read as the reverse complement.
CCAGGGTCTTTATTTCTACTTCCCGAAATAGTACGATTCTATCCATGCGAATAAATGAGTTGATGTCGAACATGGTAGAAACCACTTGATTACCAGTCGATGATGTAAACTGTTAACAAGTGTGAGAGAGACCACCAGTGATGTCAATGGTTCTCAAAGTACCCAGTACAATCCATGAGATGTGAATGAATGTGTTGATGTCGAACATGTCACGGAGTCCTTCGATCGAAAGTCAATGATGTAAACTGTCGTCAAAGGCGAGAAACCTGCCATTGATGCATGCAGATTTCAAGGTACTGACGATTTCTAGGTCATCTTTCTAGATAATGTGCTGATGTCGATAGAAAGCGACCCGTTGCAGGCAAGCCCACAACACGAAATCATAGAACAAGTTGAAGAAATGTAGCTGTAACGACTGACTCAGGGATGGTCGAGATGGATGACAGATATTTTGCAGACAAATGGTTTATTTGCAGTGACCTCTTGAACACATAATGACACGACAGATGGCTTGGTGACAATTGACCCAAAGTTAATACTCGGAACCGGTTGAAGATTTTCAATGTGGTTTGATTAACTATTAGGCAAAGGATTTCCCAACCCAGGTGAATGAAAAGTGTCGTGTTCAAGAGTGGTGATAAGGTTTTTTCTAAGACAAAGGGTAACAAATAGGCTCATTTTTCTCCCTTTTCCCCCACCATTTCTGGCAAGTACCTCTTTATTTTTTACAAGCTTGAGGAGGATAACATATGCTTGATTATAAGCTCACCCTTCGGATGAGTCCAACTTAGCTTAGATTCGAACCGTAAGAAGGAGTGGTCCGTTCCTGTTTGTAATCGAACAGGTCCTTTACTGTGAAATTTTAACGAGTCCAGTATAGGAGAAACTCGGCGTTTTTCAATTTTAGAGAGTCTGAAAAACTTAAGAAGACTCCAGGGTTGAACCTTTTCGTAAATTTGTTTCTCCCAAGCCCGAAAAAGTATAAAATAATACTTGAGATAACCGCTTGATCTTTACGACCAAGGAGTACTTTCATGATTAGTGTCTTTGACCTGAAAAGTAAAAAGCGATCAAGGACATGTTGTTTTATTTCCAGTATCGAATTTGAAACGACAAAAATCCGGCAATCTTTTCCTGTTTTTACGGTCAGAAAAGGGCTATAAGAGGACCGTCTTTTAATTTCGTTTTAACGAGTGTAAAAGAAACGCTCGGCAATCTTTTCATGTTTTAGGAGTCAGAAAAGGGCTTAAAGATGACTCCAAGGTTTCACTTTTTCGTAAGTTTTAACGAGTTCGAAAAAATGATAAAAATGTACTCATGGTTTTCACTTTTTCATAAATTTTAATGAGTTCGAAAAAGGGATAAAAATGTACTCATATGGCCGACTTTCAATTTAATTTACGAGCAGGAAAAGACGGAAAGAACTCGGCATTTTTCATATGTTTTACGAGAATGAAAGATAGCAAAATAATCTCGGGATTTTCATGAGTTTAACGAGTCTTGAAAATAACTGAAATTGACTCAAGATAAGTTTCATTTTTACAAAAGCTTGAAACAGAGAAAAACTATGCTTCAGAGTAGTTTCATTTTTACACAAGCTTGAAACAGAGAGAAAACTGTGCTTGATGCCCCCTAAGCGTAACTGCTAGAGCGCATGCCCCCCCAACTTCATTTCATTCAACTAAGTACAAGCTGGATGGAATGAAGGTTCATGTACAAAATCATTTGAAAGACTCGACCTAAAACTGTAAGAAAATTATGCAAAACACTGAAATAACTAACCTAAATATACAACTTAACATTTATAAGATCTAGTCAAACGCTTGACTCAAGTAGAGGAGATTTGTTTCATTTTTTAACGAGCTTGACACAGGAAAAGAACTATGCTCAGATTCAGTTTCATGTTTACGCAAGCTTGAAACGAAAAACTATGCTTGTTATAAGTTCGCATGCCCCCAGCATAATGACGCAAATCAAGGTACATGCCCCCCAAGCTTCATTGCATTCAACCAGGTGGATGAAATGAAAGTTTACTTTCGAAATCGGAAAGACTCGTGGGAATTGTTTCATTTTTTAGTGAGGTTGACAAAGGAAAAGAACAATCCTGAAAACCCTTGTTTCATTTTTTAAACGAGCTTGACACAAGATAAGGAACTATGCTCATAACTACTTTCTACAATCTACCTAACAAGTAACTCTACTCTAATAACCTTGATTCATTTTTTAACGAGCTTGACACAAGACAAGGAACTATGCTCTAAAAACCTTGATTCATTTTTTAACGAGCTTGACACACGACAAGGAACTATGCTCTAAAATCCTTGATTCATTTTTTAACGAGCTTGACACAAGACAAGGAACTATGCTCTAAAATCCTTGATTCATTTTTTAACGAGCTTGACACAAGACAAGGAACTATGCTCATGACTACTCTCTACAATCTACCTAAATAACCTATCCTTGTTTCATCTTTTAACGAGGTTGACACAAGACAAGGAACTATCCTCGAACGTGATTCATTTTTGAACGAGGTTGACTCAGTAACAGGAACTATCCTCTGACCAACTGATTCATTTTTTTAACGAGGTCGACACAGTAAAAGGAACTTTCCTCGAACAACTGATTCATTTTTTAACGAGGTTGACACAGGAAAAGAACTGTCCTCACCCTCACTGATTCATTTTTTAACGAGGTCGACACAGTAAAAGGAACATTCCTCATGCACACTGATTCATTTTTTAATGAGGTTGACATAGTAAAAGGAACTTTCCTCACACTCACTGATCATGGCTTCCAACTGGAAGAAAGACATGTCAATGGACACACCTTGATCATGGTGTCCAAGAGGTCTTCATCAAAAGGAAGAATAGTTCGTTGGAAGGAACACATATCAAGGGACTCAAAAGGGATAAGAACATCGTGTTTGAGTAATCCCATAGAGTTTTCCTTGTCAATTACCGGATCTAAATCAATGGAAGATGAGCAAACAGTGAGAGGCTCACTTACATCGGTAACTGAAAACATGGGACCAGTTGCCACATAATTAACCCGTGGCAGGGTAGATACCGCTTTAGAATCAGGAACATATAGGGGTGTCATATTATTGGTAGTTGAAACAAGACTAGGGAACGAAAGCTGGTCTACAGTCACAATACTGCCATTGTGAGGGAAAGACATCACGCGAAAGAGTGTCGATACTACAGCTTTCATTGCATAAACATAGTCTCGCCCAAGGAGTAAATTGAAATCCAAGGGACCTCGAACTACCATAAGATAAATACAGATAGTTTTACCTCCCAAGGTAATGGAAAAATTAGGAAGGATCCCTAAAGGTTCACTAATGGTTCTGTTAAAAGCTTTCATATTCTGCATAATAGGCGCAAGCTGAGGGGAACCCAAAGCTTTCCAAACAGTTGAGGATAAAATACTAACAGAAGCACCTTCATCTACCTGAGTACGATGTATGTCCCTACCACCAGCCTTGACAATGATTTGGAAAGGGATGGAGGAAGGAAGACGAGGTTCTGTCAGTCTATTCCAATCAAAGGAAAAGACCTCAGTACTTGGAGGGGGTTCTGTAGAAACAGATGAAATGCCCCCTGGCATAGAAGAATCTGATGTAACAAGAAGAACCTGAGCAGTATGAAGCTCACTCTCCAAAGGGAAAGTGTGATCGATCGAATGTGAAATTGAATCGACCACTTGATCAACTAATGGATCATCAACCTGAGTGACATGAGTTTCACTCTCCAATGGAAGAGTGTGATCGACTGTACTTGAAATTAGATCAATCACTCCGTCAGTTGACGGTAGGTTGGGAGAAAGTTTACGGTAACCAGTTGGAAATTCTTGCTGTGGAACAGTAAGGTTTTCCAACAATTTTGAGGCTTCATCCATGTGAGGGCAAATGTGAGTTTGATGACTTCGTTTGCATAACTTACAAGGAAACCTAACTTTACCCTTTTTCCCAAGAACCTGACTATGACTGGTTGATGGATCAATGAAAAGTTGATGAGATTTTTCTGACCATACTTCCAAGACCTTTGGAATACCAGGACAATTGACAAGGAAGTGGTCACCCTTACAAAGCCTGCAAGGGTATTTGGGTTTACGATACATGTTGGAGTTTTCCTCAACACCACTAACACTTACAGCGATGGTTGGTTGGTTAACTTCTTTCTTATCTTGCTTCTTCTTCTTCTTCTTCTTCTTCTTCCCTTTCTTCTTCTTCTTAGACACCTGGGTACTAGCGTCAAGGCTGTTACCAAGCGAAGAGGAAGAAATGGAGGAAGAAAAATTAGGCGAAGAAGGTAAAGGGCCAACAAAAGGTTGGTGATGTTGAGATGGTGAATTTGTGGAAAGAGTCAATTTTGCGGACAAAACCGACCTCCCTAGAAGCTAAGGCTTTCTAGTGACAAACAAGACAATTAAGCACTATCTTTCCCTAAATATGCATTTAGAATACAAGCAACCAGGTGTTTAAAGCATACCTTTAGTCCAACGCTGTTTGTAGCAGTCCAGCCTCTCCGATCCAGATGAGCCCCTCCTTCTCTTTGAAACCTACATTCACTAACAATCAAACGATTACATAGCACCTGAATAACTCATAAAATAAAACATATTCATCATAAAGACCAAGGAGTATATGAAACAAATTATATATAACAACTTGTTGAGAAAAATGAACTTAATTGTATTAAGTGGAAACAAAAGAAACCATTACAACCAGTGCCTTGGTGTTGTGCAGGTCACTCCCAGGGTCCAGCAAGAGTTCTCCTTTACTTTGATCAGCTCACCCACTTCCAAATGAAGCTAAGAAAGGATGAGAATCTCTCCTCTCAAGCTCTATAAGGGAGTCCTAATTTCAGCAACATCTACCCTTAGGAATGTTCAGCTTTCAACCTCCCCTCCTTCTGGCCCAATGCCTGTATTTATAATGCTTTGGAGGAAGTTAATCAGGTCCATCATCAATGGGATAAGCCCCTCTTTCAATGGGATAGCTCCCCTCTTGATGGGATAAGTTCCTCTTTCATAGGGATGCATGAACCATCTGGAGGCGCTCAATACACGTCAAACCATCTTCTATAATGCTCTAGATTTGACCACAAGTAACTTTTTTGAGTAAAACTCGCGCCTTTTGACCTTTACAGGAGTACGCACCCACCCCTTTATAGACAGAGCGTACAAGTACGCAGGTATTGTGAACTTTGAGGTGCGTACACGCAGGTAAGGTTAAGAGAAACTGCGTAACCAGAGTTAATTGACTTTTTAAGGACTTTCTCTCTTTCTTGGAGTTTGACATGAGGAGCAGAGGTATGAGACTTGCCAAGGAGGATAGTATGACAGTTGATGGAGCCATACTAACTGCAAATAGTCATGGTGACAAATTTTAGTGTAACACTCCTGAATTAGAGAAAATCATGGCATGAATGACAGTCCTCATACCACCTCCAAACATAGTGCTAGCTAAAACTAATGACATAATCAATAGTGAAGTTTTTGGAGTGTGCACCTCAAACTATAAAATATTCTACAAGTATCTTTATCGAATAGTGGACAAAATATTACCTTAAAACCCTTATACCAAGGATTCATTGGCTTCAAGGGTTCATCATTAAGCATGCACCATATATTTGTAGCAATATCCCTTGGGTTGTAGTTAGGCACAAAGGAACTCCAACCAGTTCTAGTTCCTCCACTTTTATTCACAAGGGCCATTGGAATAATTGGCACATACCTGAACCACAAATAGAATACCAATGAAAACCAATGCTTGCAGTAAGACATATATATAACACAAATCCTGATGTACAAAACCCCACAGAGTTATACAAAACTCCTAAATCCCTGATCCAGGTGGATATTGGTGGCTACTTGCCAAGTCCACTTGGACCCCCTCCATTGTTTCTTTCAACTTTTCAATTTCCTTAATTGTAGCACAGTTTACTATTTTTAGCAGTTTTTCAGGTCCTGAACTTCCGGAGCCGTTTTGAGGCCCTAAACGACATTTTTTGGGAAAACTGGGAGAAACATGGGTCCATGGACAAATGTTGCTCTTCCAAAAGTTGTAGTTCTAGGATAGATCTTTCTAACGAGATATTGTGCACGTCAAATGGAGATCATATACCAAAGTTACGACCCCAGGAATTTGATGTACCAATTTACCCAAAGGGGGCCCACAGTTTGGTGTTTCATCTTCTAGGGTTAGGCTTTTGGATGTTTATGGCTTTCCATTGTTTCTCAACAATAAATATGCCTTCAAGCCTCATGGTAACATAGTTCAGAGGCATGTAGCCACCACATCTCTTTTCAGAGATAAGCTACCATCACCCTAGCTAGTTTATTTCCATTGCTATTTGTAAGCATATTTCAATATTTTACATTAATGAAATGAAGTATTATTTCCGATGCATCTCTTTGTTTATGGTTATCTCTATGATTTGTTGTGTTCCTGTTTAAATCTAGATCAGTGGTATTAGAGCGGTCTGCTCTTTCTCTATTTTTATTTGCATGTCCCCAACGAGGTCGGGATATAAGGAGTTAGGGCTTGAACTGGTCGAACCTTTGCAAGACCAACCTCGCAAATCCCAACGACATCCCATGGTAGATGAAAAGAAAGATGAGGAGGCAAGAGATCCTATCAAAATCTTGCTCAAAGAATCCCTCAAGCGACAAAGGAACACGATGATGGATAGCTTTGCCCAGATCCTTCAGCGGCTACCCAGGGGCGATGCATCAACTTCCAACAGCTACTCTGGAAATGCCACACCATTTAAGGTACAAGTTAATTTTGAAATCCCCATATTCAAGGGTCAAATAGACACAGATGTCGTCGATAAATGGTTAAATCTGCTAGAGGGTTATTTTTCTGTTCATGATTTTTCTAGTCGGGAAAAGATTATTTTTGCTCTTCTCAAAGCAGCCCCCCACGTCAAGGACTGGTGGGAAACCTACTGCAAGAAGAAGGATGAAAATACAGGCTCACTATTTTCAGCTGTACCCACTTGGGATTCATTCCACGATGCCATCAAGGAGTAGTACTACCCTGTCAGAAGCTATGAGGATCAATACATAAAGTGGACCACACTATGGCAGGGGAGGGACCAAGATGTGCCAGAGTTTACCAATATTTTCCACACCCTTCGCACAAATTTGGGTATCAAAGATTTAGAGCAACATTTGGTACTCAAATATTGCGGCTGCCTGCATAAGTATATCCAGGAAGAAATAGAATTCCTAAACATCCCCTCACTCGGCATGTCATACTGATATGCCGTCATGGTTGAGGAAAAGTTTAAACAAAAGAAGTGAGACTTTGGATTTGCGAATTCGAAGCAAGGGAAAGGTGCCCCCAAACCATAGAACAAAGAACAAAGCCAAGGCGAGGTAGCCCAAGAAAATCTGCCAAAGCTGCAAGTAAAGAACAATGTCGTGAAACCGAAAAAGGACACGGGAAAGTGGTGTGAATTCCATAAGAGCTCCACCCACAACACAAGTGAGTGTCGGGCCAAGCAGTCACTGGTGGTCAAGCTAAAGGTTTCAGAATCAAATGCATGTTCTGACTCTGAGTCAGAACCTGACAAGGGGAATGACAAAGGGAAGCAAATTATTGATGCGAAGCCTAACACCATTGTTGCCACCACGAAGATGTAGAAGGAGGAACCCAAAGATCCAGAGGAGTAGGAGCATCTCTTCCACTCCCAGATGTGGGTAAAAGCTCCTCGCTATAGTTCATTATCGACAGCAGGAGCCAAAAGAACCCCATTTCAGTAGAGGTCATGTAGTGGCTGGGATTACTGACCACAGCACATCCACAACCCTACATCATCAGGTGGCTTCGCCAAGGACAGGATCTTCGCGTGAGCCAGCAGTGTTGCCTTCCATACAACATCAAGCCCTTCATGGATGAGGTATTGTGTGACATTGCCCCCCTTGAAGTTTGTGATGTATTATTAGGACAACCATACTTGTGGAAGTGACATGTTGTGTATGAATCAAGGCTCCGTGCAGTTATTGTTACTTTGTGAAATAAGCTGTACAGGATACCGGAGGTAGCACCGCCTACTACCATGTCTTTGGTTACTGCAAAACAATGTAGTAAGCTCATTTCCAAAACCGGGAAATTTGTTTTCCTAATGGTATGCCTTCAAGGAAAGAAGAAGATGGTGGCCACGACCTCCAGACAGGGCCCCTCCACACAACAACTATAGATGGACAAGGATGTGGAGGAGTACGAGGACATTGTCACCTCCCTCGTAGGGGTTCCTCTGCACTGTCAGGTCAAGCACTCCATCGATCTGACCCGAGGTGCGCTGCTACCCAATGGACCAATTTATCGATGCTACATTCTAGAGAATGATGAAATCAAGAGGCAGATTAAGGAGCTGCTGTAGAAAGGTCACATCCGTCCGATTTCATCACCCTGCGGGAGCCCGATCGTGTTGGTACAAAAGAAGGATGGGACTTGGAGACTTTGTATTGACTATCGGGCACTGAACAAGATCACTGTCCGTAATAGGTGCCCGATCCCATGGATTGATGACCTCCTGGACCAACTAAAGGGGGGAAAATATTTCAGCAAGATCGATTTGAAGTTAGGATATCACCAGGTACCAATCGAACCCTTCGATGTGTGGAAGATTGCCTTCAAAGCCAAGGAGGGCCTTTTCGAATGGTTGGTTATGCCTTTCGGATTGAAGAATGCTCCTGCAACCTTCATGAGACTAATGGATGACATCTTGCGGCCATTCACCAACTCATTTGTGGTGGTATACTTGGATGACATCCTGATCTTAATCCATAGTTGGGAAGAGCACATCCACAACATCTGATAGGTTCTCCAAACACTGCGACAACACAAGTTATGTGCCAATTTTGAGAAATGCACTTTTGGCATGACCCAGGTTCAGTATCTGGGATACATTATTGATGAAGAGGGGGTGGATGTGGATCCAGCCAAGATCCAAGTCATTCATGATTAGCCATCTCCAACCACTATGACAGAGCTCCGCAACTTTCTAGGTCTTGCCAACTTCTACCACAGGTTCGTGTTGGGATTTTCTCATATCACTTGGCCCTTGAGTCAAGTCACCAAGGGAGGTGCAAAACCAAAATTCTTTTGGTCTGAATCTCAACAGAAGGAATTCACAGAGTGGAAAGATCGCCTTTGCACGACACCAATCCTTGCATTACCAGACCTGCAACAACCATTTGAGGTCGAGACAGATGCCTCTAACTATGCTATTGGGGCAGTCCTTACTCAATGTTAGCATCTAGTGTCATATCACAGTGAGACACTTTCAGACACAGCCGGGAAGTATCCCACTTATGACAAAGAGATGTATTCCATTGTGAAGGTCTGTCGACAATGGAAGCATAACATTTTAGGGAAGGAAATAGTCATCCACATAGACCACCGACCCCTGCAGTTCATACAGACCTAAGGGAAACTGCAGAATGGTCACCATTAGAAGAGGTCCACATACCTACAACAGTTCCATTTGAATATCAAGTATAAGAAGGACAACACCAATAATGTTGCAGATTGCCTCAGTCGACCACCGATCATAGTGTTAACCATCGTGCTCAACTCTTGTGGGCATCAGACTTCTGATTGGCCACTTCTCTACAAAAGCAACCCAGAATTCGGCCACACATACTAGAAACTCTTGGAGGTTCAGCATGTTCCAAATTTTCACCTCCAGGATGCCCTGTTATGCCACCTAGGTCACCTTTGTGTTCTTTCAAGCGAGTGTGCCAAGATGACTTGGGAAGCACACTACAGTAGGGCTGGTGGGCATTTCAGGGTTGAGAAAATAGTGGCATTACTACAAAAGTATTTCTATTGGCTGAATCTTTGACAGGATGTTAGAAGTACATCAGATCATGCACTTCCTGTGCCATTGCCAAACTGACCATCAAGAAGCAAGGCCTCTATACCCCGCTGCCTACCCCTAGTCGACCTTGGGAATCCATCTCCATGGATTACTTGTCAGGCCTTCCTTCCACTAAGCATGGAAATGACTGTGTTTTTGTGGTCATCGATAGGTTCTCAAATATTACCATTATGGTGGCCTGCAAGAAGAATATCACAGTAGAAGCCACTGCTAAACTCTTCTGTGAACGAGTGTGGGTACACTTTGGGATCCCACAGTCTATCATCTCAGATCGGGACAATAGGTTCCTTAGCACATTTTGGTCAAGTCTCTAGTCGATGTTGGATGCCAAACTCACTAAGTCCATAGCCTTCCATCCTCAAACTCATGGCCAAACAGAGGTTGTCAATATGATGATCGTACACATTTTGTGCATGTACAACTCAAAGCATCCAGGCACATGGGATGAGAGCCTCCCCTATGTTTAGCACAACTACAACTAGGCTCTTCATAGCTCGACTGGCCACAACCCTTTTTAGGTGGGCTTGGGATTCCAACCACTATGTCCCATTGATGTGGCCATGCCATTTGTAGCTACTCACGCAGATTCGGCTGATGTCCAGTCCAAAACAGATAAGGCAACCAACTTCATTGAGCACATCCAACATATTTGCCAGCAGGTCCATGACATTTTGGAGAAATCAAATGCTAGGTACAAGTAGCGACATGATCAACATTAGGTGCCACACAAGTTTCAGGTGGGCGACAAAGTCTAGTTACATTTGCAAAAGAAACGCCTTACTAGAGCCTATCAGAAACTTAAACCACTCCGATATGTTCCTTACACCATTACCAAGGCTGTGGGAGATAATGCATTTGAGCTTAGCATTCCCCCACTACTTCGCCTACACCTAGTGTTCAATGTGGACCACCTTCAGCCATACTTTCCACCATTACTAGACACATTCGACATTACAGAACAACTCACACATATAGAGTTAAATACAAATTGCATGGAACAAGCTGCAATTGATCGGATCATGGACACACAAATCAAGAACACTTGCCAACAGAATATCCAATTGTATCGAGTTGTCAAACCAAGCTAACTCCTTCACCAGGGCAAGTGGCTCACTAGGGACCAAGTTCAGTAGAAGTTTCCTCATCTCTTGGAGGAACTCAATGCAATGGAGACCATTGCTTCCTAAGGGGGAGTAATGATCCAGGTGGATATTGGTGGCCACCTGCCAGGTCCACTTGGACCCCCACCTTTGTTTCTTTCAACTTTTCAGCTTCCTTAATTGTAGCACAACTTACTATTTTTAGCAGTTTTTCGGGTCTTGAACTTCCGGAGCCATTTTGAGGCTATAAACAACGTTTTTTGGGAAAACTGGGAGCAACATGGGTCCATGAACTGATGTTGCTCTTCCCAAAGTTGTAGTTCTTAGATATATTTTTCTAACGTGATATTGTGCGTGTCAAACAAATATCATATGCCAAAGTTACGACCCCGGGAAGTTGATGTACGAATTTACCCAAACGGGTCCCACAGTTTGGAGTTTCATCTTCTAGGGTTAGGTTTTTGGATGTTTAGGATTTTCCATTGTTTCTCAACAATAAATAGGCCTTCGAGCCTCATTGTAACACAATTCAGATGCATGTAGCTGCCACATCTCTTTTCAGAGATAAGCTACCATCGCCCTAGCTGGTTTATTTCCATTGTTGTTTGTAAGCATATTTCAGTATTTTACATTAATGAAATGAAGTATTATTTCCATTCCATCTCTGTGTTTATGGTTATCTCTGTGATTTGTTGTGTTCCTATTTAAATCTGGATCAATCCCACAATTTGTCATCCTTCTGTACCTTCCTATCAATTTGTGCAGAATTTATGATTACAACAATTTATCATCCTTCTGTATCAAACTACTTGCCACGTTGGTTCAATTTTCGGTCCATCTTTATTCAAGTAGTCCAAGAGTACATCATCCTCTTTTTTGAATAAGAATCATGTTATTGGTGACAAGCATGTGAAAACATATTGAGTATTTGCATGATATTTTACACCCTATCATAAATGACCCACCATAGTCAAGAGGTTTTATTTTTTATGTCTATATAAATAGCAGTGGTAAATATCATTACGATTTCAAAAGAAAATAAAGAGAAACTTCATGTGCAACCTTTGTTGTTGTTGCTGCTACTTTTGTTACTGCAACAGGTACAAATCCTGCAGTGACAGAGGATGTACACCTTGCTCCACAGTAAAGACTCACTCTAGAGTCTCTTTGAGAAACTATATGGCTCCAAATCAATTGATTGTGCTTGACTGCAGTTGTTGGGAAAGAAGCAGCCTCTTTAGAATACATTCTAGCCTGCTCTATACAACTCTTTGTTTCTTTAGTAAAAATGACTATATGCTCTTCTCCTCTTCTTCATATGATTTGATAATAAGGAGAATGTACAAATGGCATACTTGAAATAATTTAAAATTTCATCATCATGACTATCTCGAACAACAACCATTGACCCCTGAAACACTACCGCTTGAGACGTAGGCAAAGGTGTAGAACCACCAGAGGCAGACATTATCAACCTTCTAGAAGTCAACCCGATAGTTTCAACAATCCCTTCTAATATACTTTTCTTCCTCTTATTTTTGTGACACATAGCAATAGAGGAAGTATATAAATATTGAAAAGTAAGTGCTAGGGACTAGAAGTTTTGGTGACAGGTAAAATAATTATATCAAAGAAAATCAAGAAACAATAAAATTATGGAATATTTTATAATAGCTTCATGACTAAGATCAAGGATCACCAAACTTTGCATTACATGTTGAATGGAGATATGCCCTCTCATAATTAATATTGAGCATTTTAGGACAACCTGACTTCCCATGCCACTAAGAAAGGAAGAGGGTTTATCTTTTAATAGACAACTTTATGCACCAGATTTTTAGATTTTCTTCCATTGAGGCTCCTCCCCACATACCAAAATTCCAACAATTCCCATAATAGAATCTTAGTTGTTCACTGAGTCTTCAAATACACATCCAAGCACTTGATCTTTTCATATTAGGTGAACCCAGTCCCACACTAGTAATCTTCCCAAATGAATCTAAAACAATTGCCCTCAATCTCTCAAAAGTATGCCACCAACATATCTGGTTGAAAAAACTTCAAAGTCATGGCACTATCTTGTAGCTCTAAGGCCTTTGACACTGATGTCAATAACAAGTTTAAAAAATCACTTTGAGGTATGCTAGCAGTCATATCAAATTAGATCCCAAAAGATTCCTAACTATTTTTTGAGTCCTTAAAACATAGTGAAGCTAGCACTACAGCGTTACTGAACCCAATCCCACCATAGAAAAATTCATATGGAAAGTAAATACTTCAATTCTTTTTATAAATTAAGATAATTATTTGAAATAGTTATTTCATTTCTTTGATAAACCCTTCACTGAATCCTTAGCAAAAATGTCAACAAAAACTTCAATACCATATCCTGAAGGTCCACTATAACCCCTAACTTCCACTTATTTGATGCAACAGTCCTTGGAGTCTTCCTTATGAGAGGTAAATTTAGGTCTCCTACAGATGCTTTTAGAAAATAAAATTAGACTTCAATTACCAACTTATATTCAACCTGTAGTATGTCTCTTTGATACTCAAATATATATTCAATGTTGACTACCACCTACATACCCCCTTTTGAAAGCTCATCTACATATATATTGAGTTCCCCTATCAATGTGATGGAATGATATGCTAGAGAAACTATGTTCCATGAGCTTGACCTATTCCAGAATTGGCTACAGTTTCAGGTTCTTGTCTTGTAGCTTCATTTTATACATTTTTGTATCATCTTAGAATCCTCAGACCTCCAGCTTAAGGATCCCTTTGTTTGTTGCCAATTTTAGTAGGAACTTCAATGCAGGCAACTCAACACAATTATTTTTTTCCCATGCCCAGACTTGCTTTGAAGACCAAAAAATGCTTATCAATGATATACAAACAGCTTCTAGCATGACAAACAGAGATTTTGTCTTGACTCACTTAATCAAAGAAGATCAAGGACATTGATAAAACTGGGCAAAAAGTGTCGTCATTTTCACCACTTCTGTCCCTGAGCGTTGTCATGGAAGAAAACGATCATGCCATCTACCTTTGGCAATTTTCCAAACAATGTTAATGTTCTTGCAATGATTCATAAACTGGTGGAAAAAATTACTTTTTTTATCCCCTTGATCTAGGCAGTTTGCCTGACTCTCTCCAGTCCTTGATCTCAGTCATGAAGCTATCCTTTACCAAGGAGGTCTCAAAGGCTATTCCCCACTAGCTTGAGGTTAAGAATCTTGGCAAGAGGCATCCTAGTTAGACTGTAAAAAGAAATGGTTTAAAGATAAATCTATCAAAACATAGATTTCTTCATCCGATTGCATTTAGATCCATTTGGCCGACAATGAAATCTAGCATCTTCTAGGAGTAGTTTCCTCCATTCTATGGTCAACAGAAAATCAAATACCTCTATGATGGAATTAAACATATGACAAAGCCAAAAGTCCCTCTCCGTGGAATGGGACATCCTCACCATGAAGATTCTCATATTCATTCCCATCATTGGTATTGCCAATAGACACCATCATTAAAAGATGGAAGAATAAACATATACCCAACATGTGTCTTGATAAAAACATGCAACATAGACCTTGTCTCTCATATATTCAACGATAATGATTATGGTATCCTTTAAACTCCCATTCAAGCTCTTCATAAACCATATCCATGAGTTGTAGGGCTATTAAGACCCTCCCTTAGGCCTCTCATGAAAAAAACCCTACAAATGTGAACTTTTGTAAAATCAATTTCACTAAGCATAAGAATGCTTCATGAGCATTTTTTTAATGGTGAGAGCACTCTTAGTCACCCAAGGAAACCTCTAGGCTCACTTAGGGAGTGCTTTAAGGTCCTCTTGTTGATTCCAAAATCACTAGAGAAGTTCACTTCTGAGAGTGCCTCCCATGGAGGAATGGAACACTTCTTCATACCCTAAAGAGTGCTCTGAAACAGGTTTGTCACAAGAGTGTACTATCAAAGGTTCTTCCAAGACTCTCGCACTCAAAACACAAAGAGGTCAAGAATCAACAATTGTGGGAATAATTCATTTAAGCAAAAATACAAAATTCAAACTAAGCAAATAGCATGAGGTAGCAACAAAGGAGAGTTACTCACTATCATGATTCAAATGTATGCATGCAAAATGAAGGAATACCATAAAGTAGAATAAGGTCAATGTATCTCAATTATTCTACCTTGGGCTTCGATAATCAAAATAAAATAAAATAATCTATATGAATAAGGTCAATGTATCTCAATTATTTTACCTGGCCTAGATAATCAAAATTAAGAAAAAATCTATATGACTAGAACCAAATGGTCACAAGGCTATCGAGACACATGCACAAAAACCACCAATAGTAATCGATCTCAATGAATTGGCAAAGCAACTCAATTGCTTGACTATGAACTCTGTACTAACTTTAGCATCCTTTACTTTCAAATCTATGAATCATGCAAAGCCACGAGGCCTTCAAACTTTGCAAGATTCTTAGAGCAATCTTTTACAAAAACGACTTGGGAGCGAAGCATTCCTAAGGACATTATATACACATATATTTACATTTTATATATTATAATACATACATTTTCAATTAAAATGGGCTTGTACAATAGGACCTAACTCATTGGTAAAGCAAGGGTGGTGATATCCCCCCTACTCCACCCACCCTTATTATGAAAATAAAAAGAACATGTTAGCCCCTTAAATCCACCATGGTTGTGCAAATGGAATGAATATTATGATAAATAGAGTTCCTAGCATTAGTGCCAACTCCTTCAAAAAAATGTATAGAATGCCAAATTAGTTGTGGAGAATGTAGACTTTAATGCTAATAATAGGCAATATGATATTATTAAGAGCTTAGGAATGTGATTCATGGTAGATTAGAACATCAAGGATTTATTATAAGTCTCAACAATTTGTAACCAGTGGTAAACTATTTAAAAGTGCCAAAGTCAAAAGAAACAATATGAAGTAGAATAGGAAATGAAATTGAACCAAATAACATTAGCCATCTAGCAATTACAAAAGTTATGAACCAGATTGGAAGGTGTGGAATATGAAATGTAATAGGCCATCGTCACGAAAGAGTTATAACTTGTATAGAATAATTTTTACAAGATAGGTCATGTGCCTAATTTATAAAATAGATACTGTAAACTGAAAAACTAAATAGAGTTGAAGTCTATGACAAGTAATGAAATAAAAAATAAAACAAAACAGAAACAAATCTACTATGTATCCTTGATTTTTCTTACCATGAGAAATTCTCAAAACCCTAATAAGCAATGAATGAAATGAGTTGATGACAATTGGAATAAGAAAAGAAGATGGATTCGAGTTTTTATAAGCTTTAAACCATCCTCCATAGTGTTTGGGGCCTACTAGGGCCTTCACATAGTCCACAATGCAACGCCTAATCTACTGTGCATTTCTCTCAGGATGAAGTATCTGTGATTTTGATGGGTATTCTTTCAGTATTTAAAGGATGTGATGACTATAGTTTTTCAAAGGCGCAATATTTGCAAAAGCAATGGTCTTTGTGGCACAACCTATGTGGAAATTTGAGCCCATCACCCCTGTGCATGAGATTTGGAGCTATAGGTTTTTCTGAGGTATATTCCTTGTCTATGATGGATTTTGTACCACACGTCAAAGATCTATGTTACCTCTACAACTTACAACTAAAGGTTTCTCGACCTTAGTTTAAATCACCTCAATAGCAGCTTGTGTATATCTAGAACATCTAGTTTTGTCCACTTGTAATAGATTTGCTGATGATGATTTGAAGGTCTCTCGGCCTTCCTCACAACAAGGTATGATTGCATTTTCAGCCCTCCATTTCAGGGCTTAATCACTTGCATTTAAGGTCTGGTTGAGATATCGTGACACTGATCCTATGGAGAAAAAGATATGTATGTCATCCCTATTTATTGAAGATCTACTTAGGTACTACATGTTGAATAGATCTTGGTGACTAGCATTCTAATAAAAAACTATAATTATTTTAGTAAGCATGGAAATGAAGAGAAATTGCTGATGAAACTTACCACAAATATCGAACAGATTGAGACAGGGAGTATTATTCCCATGATTTCCTCTTTCAGGAATGAAAATTTCATCCTTTCTCATTGTCCTTCCTCAACACTCAGCAAGAATGGGGTCCCATCTCTGTCCAAGTAAATCCAAAATTGAATACAGATGTTACAAGGTAAAAAGGAAGCACAACCAATCTATTTAGAACATAATCCATTAACAACATGGTGTAGTTACTTTCTGATAAAGGATCGGGTAAATATAATATTCCAGCCGAAGCTACAATTAAACCAATCTGATCTTGAAAAAGTACTTTTCTCATTGCCTTGTTACATTTGCATGCCTAAGCATGATCTCTCTGGAATTCATTGTTCTTATTTAATATGGGTGGTAGTATAGTTGTGCTACTGGTGCAAGCTCGATTATCACTTTTGGCATCGTGCTACCTAATTTCGCTATGGTAGGAGTGTTTTCTGTAATTTTTCCCTAGGGCTGCCCCATTCTTATAAGTTTACTTGTTGTGTATTGGTTCACTATGCTTCCAAGTGCAAACATGGGTGCTCTTTGTTGGAATTGAAATTTTATCACAGGTTCCTGGTAGTCCTCTGAAAATTTCCATAGAGCTTGTTTTGTTTAGAGATGAGGATCTCTCTGCTCATCTTGTTATGAAAAGGGCTTCTACTTGCATCGTAAGCTTCCATAAAAAATTTCCTAATCGAAGCTCCAATAGACTGGATGCCTCTTACATCTGTGAAAATAATTGAAACTGTGGAATCCTCATTTGTGTAAAGATTATAAGTTGGGTAATCTCTAAGGAATGTTGTCACACGGAATCAGTCAAGAGTGCGGACACAACCGACCTTCCTAGAAGTCTAAGACATTCTAATGACAAACAAAACAAACTGGAGCTATCCTTCTCTAAACATGCATTATGATATGAGAAATCAAGTGTTTCGTTCTTACCTTTGTCCAAACGCTGTTGTAGAAGTCCAAGCTTTGTTGATCTGGATGAGCTCCTCCTTTTCTCCAAAACCTGCAATCACCAACAATCAAACAATTAAATAGCACTTGATTATAACATAAAACAAAGCATATTCAACATATAGACCAAGGAGTACATGAAATAACCCATAAACAACAAGTTATTGAGAAGAATGGACCAATTTGCATTAAAGGTAATCAAAAGGAACCATTACAACCTGAGCCTTGGTGTTGTGCAAGCTCCTTCCAGGGTCCACAAGAGTCTTCCTCTACTTTGACAAAGCTCACCCACTTCCAAATAGAACAAGCAAAGATGGCAATCTCTCCTCACAAGCTTCTAAATGGGAGTCCTAATTCCTGCAGCATTTACCCTTAGAAAATGTATAGCTTCAACCTCTCCTCCTTCTGGCCCAATGCCTATATTTATAGTGCTCAAGAGGAGGTTAATCAGGTCCACCATCAATGGGATAATCCCCTCTTTGGGTGGGATAGCTCCCTTATTGATGGGATAAGTTCCTCTTTGATAGGAGTGCATGAACCATCTGGAGGCGCCCAATACACGTCGAACAACCTTCTAGAATGCTCTAGAAATGACCACAAGTAACTTTTTAAAGATGAAACTTGCGCATTCTAACCTTTACAGGGGGACGCACCTGTCCCTTTACATACAGAGCGTCTTTGGACGCAGCTTTTGTGAACGTTGGGAGCGTCCCCGCAGGTAAGGTTGAGAGAACCTGCGTCCCCAGAGATAAATACATTTATACAAGACTTTCTCTCTTTTTGGAGTTTGACATGGAGAGCAGAGGCATAAGACTTGCCTAAGAGGGTAGCATGACTGTTGATTGAGCCATACTAACTGTAAATAGTCATGGTGACATTTTTTAGTGTAACAGATTGCCCCCTAAAGTGCGAAGCCTGGAATAGATTAGGGTTTGTAATATCTAGGAAGGGTGAAGCGCTTTATCATTTCAAGGATTATCCCGTGGAGAGCCTGGTCAGAACCTGCAATTTTCAACACAAAATACATGTATAAGATTATACCATCACTGAGGTAGGCATTCCCATACTCAGATCAAAACTTTAACTAACAGACTAACTACTCTGATACAGGAATGATCTTGCAGTACATCACAATCATAGACTTTTGTAGACACAGTATGGACGCAGCCATCTGTTTATGATTAGTCTACTTAGATAATGAATACAAAACTCCTCGCAGCCTGGATGGTGGAAACTAGATCCAGGGTCTTCATTTCTACTTCCCGAATTGGTACGATTCTAGCCATGCGAATAAATGAGTTGATGTCGAACATGTTAGAAACCACTTGATTACCAGTCGATGATGTAAACTGTTAACAAGCGTGAGAGAGACCACCAGTAATGTTAATGGTTCTCAAAGTACCCAGTACAATCCATGAGATGTGAATGAATGAGTTGATGTCGAACATTTCACGGAATCCTTCGATCGAAAGTCAATGATGTAAACTGACGTCAAAGGCGAGAAACCTGCCATTGATGCATGCAGACTTCAAGGTACTGACGATTTCTAAGTCATCTCTCTAGATAATGTGCTGATGTCGATAGAAAGCGACCCGTTGCAGGCAAGCCCACAACACGAAATCATTGTTCAAGTTGAAGAAATGTTGCTGTAAGGACTGACTCAGGGATGGTCAAATGGATGACAAGTATTTTGCAGATGAAAGTTTTGCTTGCAGACCTCTTGAACACATAACGACACAACAGATGGCTTGGTGATAAACGACTCAAAGTTAATCCCCGGAACCCGCTGAAGACTTTCAATGTGGTTTGATCAACTGTGAGGTAAAGGATTTCCCAACCCAGGTGAATGAAAAGTGTCGTGTCCAAGAGTGGTAATAAAGTTTCTTCTGAGACAAAAGATAACAAATAGGCTCATTCTTCTCTCTTTTCCCCCACCATTTCTGGCAAGTACCTCTTTATTTTTAACAAGCTTGAGGAGGATAACATATGCTTGATTATAAGCTCATCCTTCGGATGAGTCCAACCTAGTTTTGATTCGAACCCTAGGAAGGAGTGGTTCGTTCCTGTTTGTAATTGAACAGGTCCTTTACTGTGAAATGTTTAACGAGCCCAGTATAGGAGAAACTCGGTGTTTTTCAATTTTAGAGAGTCTGAAAAACTTAAGAAGACTCCAAGTTGAACTTTTTCGTAGATTTGTGTCCCTCAAGCCCGAAAAAGTATAAAATAATACCTGGGGGAACTGCTTGATCTTGCGACCAAGGAGTACTTTCATAATTAGTGCCACTGACCTGAAAAGTAAAAAGCGATCAAGGACACGTCGTTTTATTTCCGTATCGAGTTTGAAACGACAAAAACCCGGCAATCTTTTCCTGATTTTACGGTCAGAAAAGAGCTATAAGGGGACCGTCTTTTAATTCCGTTTTAACGAGTGTAAAAGAAACGCTCGGCAATCTTTTCATATTTTAGGAGTCAGAAAAGGGCTTAAAAGATGACTCTGATATTTTGGTTCGTGAAAAATGACAATTTTCCCTCTAAATCCCTTTGTCCTGCACAAAAAGCAACACATTACTCATACCTGTTTAAGATAGGCAAAAATACATCGAAAAATATCTTTCCATGGTGAAAAATGAACAAATTCATCCAAAAAACCTATAAAAAGACTTTTTACCATGTCATTTTTACCGTTTGACTGTTGAGGTTGAACAAAGGGCTTTTGGGCAAGAAACTTCCCGTGGTCGCTGCGGAAAATCCGACCGTCAGAATCGAACGCCGTCTCTTCCAGGTATTTTACAACATTCTACTCTTCATTTCTATCCAATTAAAATTGTTTTTTAGGTTTTAGTTTTGTATTTTGGGAGGGTTTAGGTTTCAAAATGCGCTCCTCGGTGGACGCAGGTTCCCTTCGGGTGACCTGCGTCCCCCGACTTTTTCCTATACAGGAAAATGGTCGGGGGACGCAGCCCACCTTCAGGCCAGCTGCGTCCCGACGCCCTGTGTTCCAAACGCGGGGTGCGTCCTCCGTGGAACGCGGAATTTGAAACCCCAATCCTCACAAATAACCAATCAAATTTTCCCAAATTAATTCTAATCACTATTTCTTGGTGTGTAGGGCACTCACCATGTTGGATTGGAGAGAAAGAGAGCATGAAGAGGTTGATGAAGCTGCAATAGAACACCAACCTTCCCTGGATGCCCTAAAAGCATGCGGGTTATACAAATACTGGGCCATACCGGGCATGAGGGCTCAGGTAAGATTCTTAGAATGGCTGGTTGAGAGATGGAACGTTCAAGAGCAATGCTTTTACATAGGAGGGCACCAGCTCGAGATAGAGCCCTCGGATGTATACTTTCTCACTGGCTTGCCAAACAGAGGCGAGCAACTCAATCTAGCCGGGACTAGGCCGGGTGGCCAATCCCTTGTTAGTCTCCGGGAAGATTGGTGCACACCTGGTGCACACCATTCGAAAGGCGTGGAGATCAAACACATCTCTCTGCGTGAACTCAAAGTTATCGCTTTCACGGTTACCAGAATTTGCGGCGCGGCCGCTTTGCACATTGCTTCTGGGTCCCAAATGCGGATGGCAATTGACTGTTACCAAGGCACCATTTTCAACTGGTGTGATGCTGTGTCGGCTAATGTGAAGAGCCAACTGACTAAGGCAAAGAACGGACGACTGAAAACTTTTGGATATGGGCCTTTAGTCGTGAGCTTTGCCTTAGAGAGAGTTCCGATGCTGATCCCTCAGCAACTCACTGTTGATATCTTGGGTCCTCGGGAGCCAAAGCTGGTACGATGGGTTGCGGTGATGGCCCGGCATCCTGACGAGGGCGCGGCAGTTGTTCGATTTTCTGATAGTTACTTTCACTGGTTGGAGGACCAGGTTTTCTCGATCCAGGACTTTCCGTACGCCGGAGTAGATTTTCGACATGATCCGGACATGGTTCTTCCACAGGGAGAACAATGGGATGACAGAGGTACTTTATTTTTCACAAGTTTTCAAATTATGTATTTTTTTTTTTGTTTTTTATATATATCGTCTCAAAACTGACAGTAAAAATTTTCAAAATGCAGATGTTGGTCCACAGCGTCCAGCCAACCTCCGGCCTTTTGAGAGGAGACATCCAGTTGCACCGGTACCGGCCCCACAGGATGCGGCTGCAGAAGTACTAGCTGAGTTGGAGCATGATCTAGAGCGTCTGACGGCAGATATGCCTGAGACTACTATGGATGATATTCCTATCAGGCTTCAGCGCTTTGTAGTCGCGGTCCCTGGACCGTTTAGGAGATTTTTGCGCAAGGTAGCCCGTGCAGTGGTGTCGTATAGGGAGCACCACCAGTGATTGACTAGTCACTTTTGTAGACACATGTGACATTTTTGACTTTTTGTACTTATCATTTTTGCCGATCATAAGGTGTTTTTCAACCTATGATCGAAGACGATGTATATTTTTTGACACACTCCTATCTATATATATATCACTATTACCGGCTTATCTTGTTTAACATGTATGATGAAATGTTTTTTTAAATTTACTTGCATGATTATCGTAAATGTCTGTCCAACACTCGAGAAGCAATTGCATCTGCTAATGTATTTAAGGACCTTGGAATATGCTGATATTCAATGTAATCAAATTCACGTTCCAAGAGACGCACTCTCAAAAACAACCTTAATAACACAGGATTTCTAATGGCATAAACTCTATTAAGCTGTAATACAACAAGTTCAGAATCTAACCTCACTATCAAACGTCGAATTCCAAATGAAATAGATTCGGATAATAATTCAACCACTGCACTGTATTCTGCAATGTTATTCGTTGTTTGACCGAGGCTTACCCCATGCATAGAAACTAACTCGTCAGAGGGTGAATAGATAACCCAAGCTGCGGAAGAGATATTCCGTGTACTACGACAAGCACCATCAGCAAATCCAATGTATGTTTGGAGAGGCGTCGACATCTGTAATATCAAGAGTAAAACCAAGATAAGCCAGAATAACGACGAAAAACACACTCACTAAGCTAAGCACACTGACTAACTAACAATCATACTAGCTAGAAAGAAAACCTAACCTAACTAAAAATTCTCCATACCCACCATTTAAGCATAATACCTCTTTAGGTAAAGTCCATTTCTGGGTTTACCCAAAGAGTCCCCATCAAAATCTACCAGCTCATAAGCCCCTTTTGCTAGCTTTCGCTTTACAATATAGGGTCCATGCCACATAGGAACGAATTTTCCAGCACCTAGCTTATCGTTAGCTTGATCATATAAAAGCACTAGGTCTCCCTCCGAAAAACTTCGAGGGGTCACATTTCTATCATACTGAGCTTTCATTCGCTTCGCGTGAGTCTCGATTGCCAATGCAGCGTCACGTCGAGTCTCATCTAATTTAGCTAAGTACAATAAACGTTTCTCCTCTTCGGAAGTAGCTGGGAGTAATTCGACAGCCATTTGAAGTGATGGGATTTCACATTCAATGGGTAACACTGCTTCCAAGCCATAAACTAGCTGGAAAGGAGTGAACCCTGTTGAGGTTTTCACTGAGGTTCGGTATGCCCATAGCGCCGAAAATAACATGTTGTGCCAATTCGACCGATGAATACCAATGGTTCGTCGGATCATGATAACCAGAACTTTGTTGATAGACTCAACCAAACCGTTGGCTTGCGGATAATAAGGAGTAGAGTTGTCGTGGCGCAAACCAAGCTGGCTTGTAAGTTCAGTCATCATGGTGTTTCGAAAATGGCTCCCATGGTCAGTAATGATTGCTTGTGGGACACCAAACCTAGTTATATATGATTGAATATGAAAACTGCAGCTGTTTTGCCGCTTGCGTCGAATGTAGGCATCGCCTCGGCCCATTTAGTGAAATAATCAACCGCGAGGATGATATACGCATGCCCCCCGGCCGAGTGAGGGTTACAAGTAATAAAGTCGATACCCCATTTGGCGAATGGACCAACGGCAATTATAGGGTGGAGAGGAGCAGGTGGTGCGCGCATCTTTCGATCAAACACTTGGCAGTTGTGGCACTTCCGGACTGCAATGATACAATCTTTAAACATAGATGGCCAGAAGTAACCAGCGCGCAACACCTTCTGAGCTGTGGCATACCCAGACATATGACCGCCACATGCTCCAGAGTGACAATCATTCAAAACTCTCTCAGCCTCTTCGTGAGTTAGACAACGTCGAAAAACTAAGTCTGCCCCCCGGCGATAAAGTGTATCTCCAATAATTTTGTATGGCTGGGATTGAAACCGAATTTTTCGACGTTCCGCCTTTGAAGCTTCAGGCCGAAAGGTTTGGGTTTGGAGATAGATGATTATATCCCCGTACCACGGATCTACAGTACTGATAAGAAACAAAGATTCGTCCGCAATGGACTCTTCTGCCACAGTCTCTGTGTCAGCACTCGGGAAATCACACATCAATTCCGCAAAAACTAAGGATTTCTTAGACTTGGACTTCTCGAACTCCAAGTCGAACTCTTGCAGGATAACGATCCATTTAGAGTACTTGCCCCCTAGCAGTTGTTTTGTCAAAATATAAATCATAGGGTTGCAATCCGAAATAACTGTAGTTTTACGGAGAAGAATGTAGTGACGAAAACGCTGGACAGCTTGAACGGCTGCCAGGGCCAATTTCTCCACATGCGAATATTTTAGCTCAGTGGGATTTAAGGTCCTACTAAGATAATATATCACATGCTCCGCTCCGAATTCATCTTCTTGAACTAACACCATTCCAATGGTGGAATGCGAAGCTGCGAGGTATAAGAAGTAGTCCTGGTTGTAGTTGGGAGGATGCAACAACGGTGCATGGGTCAACGCGTGTTTAAGTGCATCAAAAGATTGTTGAGCAATCTCGTCCCAAAAGAATTGTGCGTTCTGTTTCAACAACCTTGTAAAACCTTTAGTGACCTCGGCGTAGTTTGGGATGAATCGGCGTAAAAAGTTCGCTTTCCCTTGCAAACTTTGGAGTTGGCGCAAACTCGAAGGAGGAGGCAATTTGATGATAGCCTCGACTTTCGAGGGATCGACGCGAATGCCGGCTTTTGAAACAACAAATCCCAGCAATCGACCTGTTTCTATACAGAAAACACACTTGTGGGGATTCAAACGAATTCGATAATGCCTACACCTCATAAAGATTGCTCGTAGGTGGACAAGGTGATCAGCTCGATGTAAAGAATGAGCAGGCAAATCATCGAGATACGGTTGCACAATGTGCTTGATGTCGTGAAATGCATAAGACATCGCCCGTTGAAAAGTGGCCCCGGCATTCTTAAGCCCAAAAGGTAATTTGCAATAAGCAAATGTCCCCCATGGACAAATGAATGCCGTTTTTGGTTGGTCGGGGTAGAATATTGATTTGATTATAGCCCGAAAAACCATCCATAAAGGAAAACATTTCACTTCCGGCACAATCATCAATAATTTGATCGATATAAGGCGTAGGATAGTTGTCTTTTGGACAAGCTCGATTTATATCCCTATAGTCGATACAGATTCTTATTGTTCCTTGTTTCTTGTTGACCGGAACAATATTCGATACCCAATCCGTTAACGGGATCGGATAAATGAAACCTGCTTTCAACAGCTTTTCGACTTCTGCTTTAATCGCAGCCGCTTTTCGAGGGTGAATCTGACGCAACCGTTGCCGGACGGGTTTAGCATCCGGGTAGGTCTTTATTTCATGAACAACAATGGCAGGATCGATTCCCGGCATTTCCTCGTAAGACCAGGCAAACACATCGCGAAATTCTTGGAATAGGGCCTTGTAAGTTTGGATTTCTTCTTCTGTACATGCGGCACCTATATGAATGTTCTCCTCAATTCCGGGCTTCACTGAAATATCAATGGGAATAGTACGAGAAATATTCCCTAAATTCAACTCTGAATCAGAATGTTTCGTTGGATCCTGAGCGTCTTTGACATATTCAGCGGTAAAGATAGATGAAAAATCATTTTCAAATGCATCATCTTTAGGTAAAAACGAAAATCTGTGATGGAGATCTTCCCATGGTAGATCGTCTACACTTAGGATTTCGCGAAGTTGTTCGTCAGATGACACGACTTCGGGAAACGCTATCCATTCTAAGGGTAAGGTGAAAAGTGACTCTTCACTGACCACATTCATTTGGTCGACCTCGGTCGAATGAAAGTCGGTAAAAGACATGAGAGCTTCATAAGCAATTTCATATGGACTCAAGGGCATAGCATTACCGAGTGAGTCTATCTCAGAGTCAGATGGGACGAACCAAGGATCATCATAAATAATGTTTTCTGATGTAATCATATGAATTGTTGCAAACGAAGGATCTACGCTGAGTGGAGGGAGAGGAAAAGTTCCCAGTAAACCGGAATCTTTAACTAAACCTACACCGACGTCCCTATAAGGGATTGTCGTCTTACCGACATGCTGGATACTCTCTGAAGAGGCTGGGTCGGATGAAAAGTATGTCAGCTGATCAATAGTCACGATCTTACCGTTATGTGGAAACTTGATTATTCTGAAGACCGATGAAACGACCGCTGTCATAGCATATGACCAACTTCGACCCAAAAGAAGGTTGTAGTCTAGAGGGGCATCAACCACTTCCACATCCAGACTAACGGTTTTACCTTCTACCCCTATAGGCAATTCCTGTAGAATACCAAACGGACGGAACCCACGGCCATCAAAGGCCTTAAGGATGGTGGGGGATTGGTTCAACGAAGGAGAACCAAGGGATCTCCAACATTGAATCGACATAATACACGTAGAAGCTCCCTCATCAATCACAGTCCTATGAATAGGCCTGTTTTTGACTATCACTGGAATTTGGAAAGCCATTTGATGGGGGAGACGCGGCGTACTATTTTCTAGATCGAAGATCATTAGATTCGGATCCTGAACATCAACAGCTCCTATAGCCGACAAAAGCAATTTTCGTTGTGCTGGACATGATTGCAGCACTTCTAACGCCGACATTGCTGAGGGTGAAACAGCTAAGTCCTCAACAATGTTGTAATTCTAGGCTGCTCTCGCATGTGGATTGAAAGCAGACCTTCGAAGTACACCCTTGGCGGGCGGTTTAATTACTAAGTCTGGGTTAGGTTTTTCGATCTGTAGTGGATCGGAACCAGGAGCTGAGGTTGATGGATTAGAATGAGAAGATTCTGCTTCCTTACCATCAACAGGATTCTTACTACCATAATCTTGCGACCGAGTCGCAATCCTCACATGAGACATCATCAAAATGGGTTCTTCACTGGCATTCGAAGAAGAACCTATCATCTTATTCTCCTGCTCCGGAAATGGATTTTTTAACACAGCAGGAGTGGGAGAACCTTTGACTATTTTCACAACCTCGGCCCGATGAGGGCAATCTCTCGTAAAATGATCCTCTTCACAAATAAGACAAGGATATCGAGGTTTGCGCTTTTCGTCAGTGGTTTCCGACTTTTCAGTTTTCTCCTTTGGAGCCTTGTCTGCTTTAGCCTTCTTCTTTCCTTTCTTCTTTCCACCGTTTTTTGATTTGGCCGTAGATGACTCTACAGCGTGAATATCGGCGGTAAGTTCAGGAGAAGACTCTCCTGTCAGAGAATCAGGCAAAGTGATAATTGGAGTAGTTGAAGCCTTGGAAGACTTCTTCTTGCTCTTTGTATTCACGATACCAATCATACCATCAGCGGCATGAGATCTCGAAGGAGCAGCAGCGATTTGATTCGACTTTGGAAGATCCGGAATCTTCTCGTGTAACGTACCCGACTGAGTGTAAACTAAGTCAAGGTATTGTGCCTGAGCAATGACTTTCTCCTCAGTAACTACTCCGGCCTTAGCTACATCTTCAGTAATCTTCGGTAATAATGATTTTACAAACCATTCAGCTAAGATACTGAGGGTACTGAGATACAGGTTGAGGATACTGAGATCCATAACCGGATTGAGGGTAGGATTGATAATTGTAAGGTGCAGTTCCCATACTTGGAACATATGACTGACCTTGAGGCGGTTGATAACCTTGACTCGAGTATTGACCTTGAGGTTGATAACCTTGAGGTAAATACTGATACTGGGGTTGACCTTGACCTTGAGGTTGGTACCCTTGAGGTTGATAACCTTGGGGTTGATACCCTTGAGGTTGCCATCCTTGAGGTTGATATTGATACTGAGGTTGACCCTGGGGTACATATTGAGGCTGGGGTTGACCTTGAGGCACGTATTGCACCATAGGTACATACTGACTTTGAGGTTGCCCCCCAGACACGATTTGTGTACCTTGAGGTTGACCCCCAGGCGTTAACTGCGGTTGCCCCCCAGGCGGTAATTGGCCACCTTGAGGTTGAGAAACGGGAACTGAACCTGACATCATGTAAATGTCTCCTACACCCAATGGTACATTACCATTGTTTCCAATTAATAACCCATGATCAACGGGTTGAGGAGATGCTCCCGCAAAGGTACCAGAAAGAGATTGATACCCAGTAGGAACAGAAGGACCGCCATGTAAAAAAGATTCAGGACTTTGTGTAAACACGGACGACTGACCAGACATATTTACAGGAGTATGAATACCTCCAGGTGGAAAAGGAGTACGAGGTGTAGAAAAACCTAGCCCAAAGTTGTCTAGATAATTGGTTAACGAAAGGTACCAAGTAGTACTTCTAGGAGGACTGTAAAAGATAGATTCACGCTCCCTTAGATCAAGGGTAATTTGATCTTCAGGATCAGAGACGCCTATTTCTTCCTCTGGAACAAGTTCTTCAATAGCAATCAAACCAACAGGAAGATTTTCGGTGATAATTCTTTCTATTCTCGGTGAATCAGGAACACTAGGAGTCGGAGTAACAGGTTCGGATATTTCTGGTTTTTCGCCTGTATCACTAGCAGACGAAAAACTACCAACAAGCTCAGAAACTGTAACAGCTTCGGGATTATAACCTGTCTCTAAACTTTGGTAATCTGGATGGACCACCAAGGAAGATTCTCCTTCTTCAGGTGAACCTACTCTACTGCCACTAGGAGTAGTTACAAGGACCTTTAAACCTTCTAGATGACTGGACTCGTCTTGAGGAGGTTCACCCCTAAGTCTACGAGATCTTCTCAACAATTCGGCCACAGAAACAACTTCAGGAGACTGGCCCCGAAGTCTACGGGACTGTCTCGGTAATTCCGCCACAGCTAAAAACTTTTAACTACTACACACGAAAACAAAATAAAATTTCAAATCAAACCACCTAAAGTCTCTAAAGAACCAAACAAATTTGAATCACACGCCTAAAGAATCTAGGGCGTCAAACCAAACACAAACAGTAGTCTTCCGGACCAAAAGCGCTAGTTGGTGATGAAGCCCAACCTCGCTGGATTCAGTACAGAAATGGCGGGTGGAACAGTTACCCCGGCAACCTGCTTAATGAATAGACTGGACCAAGTTCCTCCACTTTAACCGTCTCGAGTGAAGTGAACCCCCCAGAAAATCCAAGTGAGTATAACCGACGTCTGCTCCAGGTATAGTGGGACCTTCCCTCCACCGTCACCTCGGTAGAATCCTAAAGATAATGATCACTAAGGTTACCAACCGCAACAAATGCACCTGGGGGAACAGTCTAAACTCCGACAACACGCAAGGGCAGAGTAGCAAGCTCAATCCCCTCGCCGGCTCCTTGACAATAATCCAAGGTTTACCGACAAGTGACCCTTGGCTCCTCGACAATGGTTAATCCGAGGTTTACCGTTTGTAATACGTGCATGTCTGGCGTCGTTCCCAACGAGGGGGGAATGATCCCCTCACTGGTTCGGACACGAGCTCGTGCTTCTCCTTTAAGAGGAGCTTTCCCAGAGTACAAGTGAAACAATTGGATTTATTCTATCACAAGATAAGCTACTTGTTTGGTTTTGTTGTCTTGGAGAGTTAATTACTCACCTACTCCAAGACACTAGCCTGATCTAAATTGGTGCTTCAGAGCCCTAGTAAATAAAAATTACTATTTCAATTTTACTTTAAGCGTTACTTTTATGGTTGTTCTTTAAAGTCAAAAGGTAGTGGAAGTGAAACCAATGGTGTGTAGACTCGACTCCAACCACTACAAAGATGCACCTAAGATGATTTACGCTACTTTCCTTTTTCAATGAAATTCTTAACTAAGAGAGTTGAGAGAATGCAAATTTTAGAGAAAACAACTTCCTTAGAAAAGACAATCAAAGAAACAATTCTCTTTTTCTTTTCAAGCACACACACATGACCACTCTTTACTTGCACGAAAAACTCTTTTTCTTTCAAAACTTTCAAAGCTACTTGAAACAAGACTTTTAAAGAAGATGTTTTTGTATTTTTCTTTTAATAAAGCAAATAAATCTAATTTAACAAAAATCAATCTTAACAACTATTAAAATCTACGAAAATTCATTCACAAGCAAACTAAAAGGTAAATTTACTCTAAGCAAACTTAACGAGGCCAAAACCTACAAAGATGTTTCTAGGTTGTTTTACTTGACCAAAATCAAATCAAGGACCAGCTATTGCAGAATCAAGAGCTGATCAAAACAAAACTCAAATCTTTTTGTTCTTTTTGTAAAATGGAATTCAAGACTTAATCAACAAGCACTTTGAAATTTGACCAAAGAGACAACTCAACAGGTTGGTTGCTCACACGGGTAGACTTACGACAGATCCGACTCTCAAGAAGGTTGACCAAACCAGAGAGATCTAAGGCTTGACAACTTCCACCATTAAAGTCACTACAGGATCTACTCAAAAATCAAACCCTGGGCTTAAATTTCAATGAAATCCACTAAAACACTTAATGTTATGAAAACAAGTTCAGGTGAAGATTCTTGGCAAGGGACTAATGAATTTGGGCAGAAAAAACTAAGAAAAAACAAAATCTAAGAGCAAAAATGCAAAAAATGGAATTTTCTCAAATTTTGGCAGGGGACGCAGGCAACCCGTTAGCACAGGTGCGGGCCCGCTCTGTGCACACAGCAAAAGTGCATCCAGGGACGCACTCTGCAGCACTCAGAGGGTGCGTCCTACTGAAAAACTCAAGAAAAAGCAAAATAAAACTAATCCTAAGCTAACCCACCCAGACACAGAATCACAGAGCCAAAACCAGAAAAATAAACCAATTTTCTCAAAGCAAAGTTCACACAAAAGAAAAGACTCTTCTCATCAATGGATTCCCCAGTGGAGTCGCCAATTTTTCACACAGAATCAGTCAAGAGTGCGGACACAACCGACCTTCCTAGAAGTCTAAGACATTCTAATGACAAACAAAACAAACTGGAGCTATCCTTCTCTAAACATGCATTATGATATGAGAAATCAAGTGTTTCGTTCTTACCTTTGTCCAAACGCTGTTGTAGAAGTCCAAGCTTTGTTGATCTGGATGAGCTCCTCCTTTTCTCCAAAACCTGCAATCACCAACAGTCAAACAATTAAATAGCACCTGATTATAACATAAAACAAAGCATATTCAACATATAGACCAAGGAGTACATGAAATAACCCATAAACAACAAGTTATTGAGAAGAATGGACCAATTTGCATTAAAGGTAATCAAAAGGAACCATTACAACCTGAGCCTTGGTGTTGTGCAAGCTCCTTCCAGGGTCCACAAGAGTCTTCCTCTACTTTGACAAAGCTCACCCACTTCCAAATAGAACAAGCAAAGATGGCAATCTCTCCTCACAAGCTTCTAAATGGGAGTCCTAATTCCTGCAGCATTTACCCTTAGAAAATGTATAGCTTCAACCTCTCCTCCTTCTGGCCCAATGCCTATATTTATAGTGCTCAAGAGGAGGTTAATCAGGTCCACCATCAATGGGATAATCCCCTCTTTGGGTGGGATAGCTCCCTTATTGATGGGATAAGTTCCTCTTTGATAGGAGTGCATGAACCATCTGGAGGCGCCCAATACACGTCGAACAACCTTCTAGAATGCTCTAGAAATGACCACAAGTAACTTTTTAAAGATGAAACTTGCGCATTCTAACCTTTACAGGGGGACGCACCTGTCCCTTTACATACAGAGCGTCTTTGGACGCAGCTTTTGTGAACGTTGGGAGCGTCCCCGCAGGTAAGGTTGAGAGAACCTGCGTCCCCAGAGCTAAATACATTTATACAAGACTTTCTCTCTTTTTGGAGTTTGACATGGAGAGCAGAGGCATAAGACTTGCCTAAGAGGGTAGCATGACTGTTGATTGAGCCATACTAACTGTAAATAGTCATGGTGACATTTTTTAGTGTAACAAATGTATAAAAGAAGCTGGTGAGATTGGGATCAACATTTTGAAAAAGATTGAATCCATGAGGTATTGAGAGTACTGCCTCTGATTATGTTTTGTTTCCATTTGGAGATTCTTTTCATATTTCATAGTAAATGTTTCAGAGGAGAGATGAATCAAGAGGCTCTGAAAAGAACTTGTCTCCCTAGTAAACCACTTGGTGACTTCTTCTACCCTTGTTGAATCAAACTAATAGTGGCTAGAGGCCAGATCCATTTCCCCAAGCCAATGAGGAATCTATAGAAAATTAAACACAATATGAGTTGTCAGTTGATCCAAAGAAGTACTCTAAATCGATTTTTCTTGCTGAAAGAGAAAAGAATGTTGATTTAATTGTTTGTAGAGTTCCAGGAACTAATAGGGTAACCTCAGTGTACCATCCTCTAATGACTTGTTAGATATGCAATGGCCTAAAAAAGAAGGTGCTATCAATATTCAAAGACATGAAGAGGGATGCAAATCATATCCCCACTATTGAAACTTACAATATAATCTTATCTACACTTGGGCATTTGATGGAAATGGTTGATTGAGCAATTAAGGATGCAAGGCTCTCTCCCACTATCCATACTTATAACATACTCATTGATGGTTTTGTGTATGCTTGGATGTGAGAGAAAATCAAGAGCACTTTCCCAAGGTAGAAGTACGCTCTATGAAGTCCAATAAGTCTTCTTATTCTTTATTAGGCTATGAACATTAAGGACAAATGAAGAAAATGAAGGACACTTTTTGGGTGAACAAATAAGTCAGAAGGAGATGCCCATAATTCAAGCCATGGTCTGTGCATATTCCAAAAGTACCGATATAATTCAGTTTATACCTGAAAAAGGTTATAGACCTTCGTTAGATGTAATTTTAATAAGAGACTATGTACATGCAGACCTCACTCTGAATCCTTATAGTCATTCCAATACTCAAATGTGTGTACAACTACAGTATAGCCTAGATAGTTGATAATGAATACAAATCAACAAGAAATGGAATGGTACTTGAAGAAAAGGCAAAAGCTCAACCTTGGAGAAATATTTGAAGACTCTCTGATTTCCTACCCAAAAGGGTAAGATCATGATAAGGTTCTATTGATTATTGATGCTTATAACTAAGGAAGAAGCTCTTTTGAAGCTACCATCGGGTTCTAAAGGAAAAATGAATTATTACATATTCAGGACTTCACAAACATTTGGTTTTATGAATAGTTTATCTCTAGCGTGAATGCCTCATCTCTTCAGTCTCAGAGGGAGTTATCTGTTGAATCCTCCCTGTAAGTATAACATAGAAAATTCTTGTTTATGGGAATGCACTGCCAGGATCATGACTTTGATAAATTATCTACAAACTTGATGAATGCCTTGCATCTTAACAAGGGAAAGTCTAATCATATGAAATGTTACTGTTAGCTCTGCTACAAGATTCAGCGTTTGAAGGTCAAATTTGGGTCTGGTGACGGGCTTTTGCCAAAATGGAGCGCGCAACAGTCGTTTTACCTTCTTCTCCTCCAGTTTCCTTACACCCTCTTAACCTCTTTCTGCTTCTAGTTTCCTCCAAAACCCTTCATAAACCTGTATTCACTTTCACCCCACTCATATTTCCTAACCCTCCCCCCCGCTATCTCTATTTATTCCAAAACCTTGCATAAAACTATTTGCTTTAACTCCCGGGTGCCAAGAACATACTACCTTGTAGCCCCTTTTCCTTAGTCCCCGGGCGCTTAACTCACGTAGCTGCGCCCATATAACCCTCTGTCGCTTTTACAATCGTAGCCGTTGATTTCCCCGATCTAACGATCCCCATCGTCGCAGCCTGCATGTTAAACCTGGTGTGCCTTCCCCGCCATCCGACCGTCCGTCGTTAGATCCGACGGTAGTCGCTTCCCCCGCCGCTGTGACTTGCACACGCGATAACCTACGGGGGAAGTGGTTTTCGCCCGCCATGTGTCACAATTGTATTGGATTGCGCCCCCGCATACGGAAACCGCCTGTCCCCCGTGGGCGGTGCGGGGAAATTGCTTACCGCCTTCCTGCCCCGTCCCCCGCTCATTAACATACACACACCTCTGCCACCTGATAGCCGTCGAATCTGCCCGACTGCGATCCGACGGCCCACAATTGTCCGATCTTATGGTCTCCTGATAGTGCCTCCAAATTGATCTTTGCCGTCAATCCACGCGATCCGACAGTTGATCTTTCTCCTTCCATCCATGCCTCTGCCATTCTTTCCACACCTTTAATCTATTTTGTGCTCCCGAAGGAGGAAGAAGGCCAGATCCAACACTTTGCGCCATTACTCCTCACCAACTGCATTTAAAGAAGAGCATGGCCGAGAAGAAAATGGACGACCTCAGGCAGATAACAGCATTTATCAGTTATGGGTTTCTTTCAGTCAACACTCCACCTACTCAGAGAAGGACCGCAGAACAGCAGAAAAGGTCATTTTGTCCATTAATGCAATCAGATTTGTATCAGAGGCCCATATTAGATCGTAAATGTGGTTGGTGGTCCATTATGACCCCTCCACACATTAGGATAGCAGAGATTTTTGTAAACAACTCCATATATACTCAGAAGAGATAATGTTGATGATTGATGAATGTTATTTTGTTGTAAGCTTCAACTTCTGGAGACTGTAACTAATACAAGCTAACACAAGCTTCTTTGCTGTTAATTACTCACTTTCCACTTCTTCTTCTTTGTTCCAGGCTATGCCTGTTATGCATTTTTCATGTGCTCCTGATGTTTAGCATTAGAGGGGCTGTCATCCCACCTCTACGTTAGAATCTAGTATGTTTCATTGAATATGTATGCAGATTTCTGTTGTGTTAATGCCAAAGAGCTTTCATCCTGTCTGTGTATTAGGAAACAAATTTACAGACCTTTTAACGGGTTGCAGCTGGCCATCACAGGGTCCTGTGCATCTGCTGGTGTGATCAGTATTTTCCATCATCACATTTTCCTTAAACTGTGAGTAATTGGTGGTCTAAAGCCTTGTAGTCTAGGGGTGTTCACCCATGTCTGGGGTTAAGCATAGTAGAAGTGGTTATCTAGCTTGAATATGTAGCATTTCTTTCATTCATCCACCAATTTCCAACATTTTTGTTGAGTTTGTAATGTTCCCGAGCATCTATGATATACAACCTAGGAGAGTTTCTTGGGGTGATAAAATTAATTGGCGCTGTTGCTGGGGAGAGGAGATTTGAAGCTCAGCTTCCCTGGGAGAACGACACAGTTCCAGATTTTGATGAAAGACAAGGTCTGGGCACATAAATTGGTTGTAATCATCTATCTATCGACTCCATTGGAGGAAGACCAAGCTTTGGCAACTCCACATTGCAGTTCTGGCTCAGTTTGTGAGGTATGTTTAGAGATATCTTCAGAAATCATCGGCTGAACCAGTGCCTGATCCTGAGAAGATCGTTCAGCAGAAGAAAATATCCCTGTAAGGAGCATCAGGACCAGGTAAGCCTTAGAAATTCAATGTATCTTGGATAGTGACAGTCACCTTCATAGATTCATTTTAGCTCCTTAATCATTCATTTCCCTTTCGAATCTCAGTTCAAAGAAGCATCCATGTTGTCCATAATATTCCTATGTTTATTTCATTCTTTTCATTGATTCAGTCCACCAGTATCCTTTCGTATACCCCAGTCATGGCAAGCTAGCAAGCTCTAACAAAGATAGAAAGAATAGTTGCTGCTAGGTATGGACCCTTGGTCTTGTCTGTCCCTTTGAATGCCATGCCTGCAGGAGATTATCTAGAATTTATGCCTAAGTTTACTGGTTCAGAAGGAATATCAACTGAGGAGCATTTAGAGGCATTTTATAGCTATGCTGATAACTTGGATATCAATGAAGAGGATGTCTGGATGAGGGTTTTTGTTCTAAGCCTAGATGGGGAAGCTAGAAAATGGTTTAGAGAATTACCCCCTAGGTCTATTACAGACATTGAGGCTCTAGATGATGTGTTCCTAAAGCACTGGGGAAATAATAAAGATCTGCTCTTTTATCATTCTAAATTTGGGAACTTGCAAAGAGAATATGGTGAGCTGCTGTCTGATTTCAACATCAGATTCAATCTTATGTACATTAGAATGCCAGCCAAAGTAAGACCCACCCTTGCTTCTGCTATGCTCACTTATGCTAATGCCTTCAATTCTGAGTTCTGCTTACTGTTAAGAGAAAGAAGATGTAATTCTTTGGCTGATATGAAAGATGCAGCCTTTGAAGTAGAAGCAAACATTATTGCTGCAGAAAGACTTGAAGGTGATGCTGAAAGGAGAAGACAGGGAGGTGAATCCTCATCATCCTCAGAGCCTCAGATCAATGAATTAGCTAGGATGATTGAGTTTTTGGCCTTTGAAGTTTCCAAACTAAAATCTGAGCAGTATTCTGAAGAAGCAAGAGCTCCTTGTCCCTTTACTCTTTCAAAGGCAAAGCCTTTTAGAGGAACACAGGAGCAGTTGCAGATTTTGCAAAGAAATAGAGATGCAAACGAAGATCAAAGGGTTAAGACCCTTTGTCAAAATATTGTCATGGAAGAAGAGCATCCTGATGAGGAGGAGGTACATGGTTTGGAAGGTGCCCCTTTCCTAACTAGGGCTGCTTATGAAGAAGCATTATCCAGAGGCACTGCTTGTCAGTTTATAGTAGCTGCAGAACAACAAGTTGATCAGCAGAAGTAGCCAGCAGCAGATCCCTTCATCCTTGAAGAGTTTGAGCCTGAAGCTAGCTCATCTTCACATGGCTATGCAAATCTGCAAATTAGCCAGCCTGCTATCATCCCCAACCCAGTAATAAAAGAGGGAGAGGAAAGCTCTCCATCATATTTTGTCCCTCTGACTGCTCAAGTAAAAATCCCTCAAAGTTGCCACTTAAACACTGAGGCAGAACAAAATTCAATGCTCAAGGCTGAAACTGATCATCTCAGTCTTGATATTTCGAAACCTGCTCAGATGGCCTCCATATAGAATGAAAGGGCAGCTTATCAGATGACAGAGGAAGAGGGTGTACAGTTGTGGGACTCCTCCTTGGATCAGGATTGTTCAAAGTAAGATTCAGGAGCAGAGAATGTTTTTGTGTCCCTACACATGAACATATTGTTACACCATTCATATTTATTGTGTAGGCCACAAGTGATAAAGACAAGTACACAACAACCATGATTATTTAGCAAGTGTACAGAGGCTCCTGTGAAGAACGTCCAAGGAGGAAAATACATAGAAGGGAGATGAAATTTGATCCACATCTACGTATTAAGCTCAAATGTCCTAAACTCTTTGAGGTAGAGGATCAAATAAATCCAGTTTTGCTGATCTATGATGAACCGGTCGAGAGTAGGAGAAATAATTTTGATGGCTCATCAGTTGGCCAGTTTTTGAGTTTTTATGTTGTTTAAGGTCCTCTGGCCTTAATGATTGTAAGCATTTTCTTTTACAAGTTTTAGTGTAGACCTAGTTTGACTCCATGCCCAATGGATGCTAGGCACTGTTTTTAAGCTGGTTTTGCATGAAGGCATTGATCTGTAGGTTCTTGAGGCCTCACAGGGAGGATCTCATCCCCAGAAGGAGCCAATGTTAGCTCTGCTACAAGCTTCAGCGTTTGAAGGTCAAATTTGGGTCTGGTGATGGGTTTTTGCCGAAAAGGAGCGCGCAGCAGTCATTTCACCTTCTTCTCCTTCGGTTTCCTTACACCCTCTTAACCTCTTTCTGCTTCTAGTTTCCTCCAAAATCCTTCATAAACCTGTATTCCCTTTCACCCCACTCATATTTCCTAACCCTCCCCCCACTATCTCTATTTATTCCAAAACCTCGCATAAAACTGTTTGTTTTAACTCCCGGGCGCCAAGATCATACTGCCTTGTAGCCCCTTTTCCTTAGTCCCTGGGCGCTTAACTCACGTAGCCGCGCCCATATAACCCTCCTTTGCCTTTACAATCGTAGTTTTTGATTACCCCAACCTAACGGTCCCCGTCGTTGTAGCCCACGCATTAAACCTTGTGCGCCTTCCCTGCCATCCAACCGTCCATCGTTAGATCCGACAGTAGTCGCTTCCCCCGCCGCCATGACTTGCACATGCGATAACCTATGGGGGAAACAATTTTCACCCGCCACGCATCACAATTGTATTGGATGATGCCCCCACATACGGAAACCACTTGTCCCCCGTGGGCGGTGCCGGGAAACCGCTTACCACCTTCCCGCCCCGTCCCCCGCTCGTTAACATACGCGCACCTCTGCCACCCGATAGCCGTCGGATCTACCCGACTGTGATCCGACGGCCCACAATTGTCCGATCTTATGGTCTCCCGATAGCGCCTCCAAATTGATCTCTGTCGTCGATCCACGCGATCCGACGGTTGATCTTTCTCCTTCCACCCATGCCTCCGCCATTCCTTCCACACCTTTAACCTATTTTGTGCTCTCGAAGGAGGAAGAAGGCCAGATCCATCACTTTGTGCCATTACTCCTCACCAACTACATTTAAAGAAGAGCATGGCCGAGAAGAAAATGGACAACCTCGGGCAGATAACAACATTTATCAGTTATGGGTTTCTTTCAGTCAACACTCCACCTACTTAGAGAAGAACTACATAACAACAAAAAAAGGTCATTTTGTCCATTAAAGCATCAGATTTGTATCAGAGGCCCATATTAGATTGTAAATGTGGTTGGTGGTCCATTATGACCCCTCCACGCATAGGATAGCAGAGATTTTTGTAAACAACTCCATATATACTCAGAAGAGAGAATGTTGATGATTGATGAATGTTATTTTGTTGTAAGCTTCAACTTCTGGAGACTGTAACTACTATGATACCTGCAACATCTGGTCTTCATTTTCAGCTAATACAAGCTTCTTTTGCTGTTAATTTCTCACTTTCCACTTCTTCTTCTTTGTTCGAGGTTGTGCCTGTTATGCATTTTTCATGTGCTCTTGATGTTTAGCATTATAGGGGTTGTCATCCCACCTCTGTGTTAGAATCTAGTATGTTTCATTGAATATGTATGCAGGTTTCTGTTGTTTTAATGCCAGAGAGCTGTCATCCTGTCTGTGTATTAGGAAATAGATTTACAGACCTTTTAACTGGTTGCAGCTGGCCATCACAGGGTCCTGTGCATCTGCTGGTGTGATCAGTATTCTCCATCATCACATTTTCCTTAAACTGTGAGTAATTGGTGGTCTAAAGCCTTGTAGTCTGGGGGTGTTCACCCATGTCTGGGGTTAAGCATAGTAGAAGTGGTTATCTAGCTTGAATATGCAGCATTTCTTTCATTCATCCACCAATTTCCAACATTTTTGTTGAGTTTGTAATGTTCCCGAGCATCTCTGATATACAACCTAGGAGAGTTTCTTGGGGTGATAACAGTTACCAACTCTGGAAAGACAAACTTAGGTCACCCTGAGAAAGAGGGAGTAAGAAAAACTAAGTATTTAGTATCAAGAATATGCAAAAGACAAAATATTGCTAAGCAATGATAAGATCTCTGCTGCTACAATGGATAGTTGTAAGTCAGTATGTCTATAGAAGCTATTTAGTGAGTTGTATACCTTCATATATACATCTATATGCTTCTGGGTGGAGCAATGAGGCTCTTATTAATGAACCATTCATCAATATTATCATCAATATCTAGTCTTAGTTTTCAAAGAGGAACCTGGCACAATTCCCTATTGATTGAACATTGAGCTCTGGGAGCTCCTGGAGGCTTCGGGTATTTATTGAGCTATGAGTGACCATAGGGTGCGTCTTTCACCTTCCTCTATAGGTGTGTTGTGTACAGGGTGAGTGGTTCACCTTTCCCTATGACGATTGACATGTGTGTAGGGTGAGTGGTTCACCTTCCCCTACAATTGATGACACATGTGTGTAGGTTAAGTGGTTCACCTTCCCCTACGATTGATGAGATATGCATAGGATGAGTGGTTCACATTCTCCTATGGCATATAAGTGGGATGACTGGTTCACCTTCTCCTATGGCATATAAGCGGGATGAGTGGTTCACCTTCTCCTGCGAACACCCTGGTCAAAGATACAAATAGACATTTGTTGGTTGTCATGTGTGGACATGTTAGTGGGATGTGGTTCATCATTTCCCCACATGTAGGATGCTCATTCGATTGGTGGTTTACATGTCAGTGGGATGTGGTTCATCCTTCCCCACGTGTAGGATCCTTCCTACAATTGTTGGTTGGCATGCATGTATGACGTGTTTCATCCTTTCCCTACTCTCGGTGGTTTACATGCATGTAGGACATGGTTCATCCTTTCCCTACTCTTGGTGGTTTACATACGCGTAGGATGTGGTTCATCCTTTCCCTACAATGATTGTGGCATGTGACTATAGGATGTGGTTTATCCTCTATGTGTGGTTGTGAGTAGGATGTGATATATTCTTTCACTGCTATTGTACCATCCTACCCATGTAGTCCGGGACACATGGGAAGTACCTCTCATCTGGCCAATGAGTTGGGAAAAGTGGTTAGGGACCATAGCACTACCATTGGACGCATCATGTACTGTTGTACCCCCCATGTCTAGGATGCATGATGTTCAACCACCATG
Source organism: Pinus tabuliformis (assembly GCA_031772625.1). Lineage (NCBI taxonomy): Eukaryota > Viridiplantae > Streptophyta > Pinopsida > Pinales > Pinaceae > Pinus > Pinus tabuliformis. The sequence goes on along the minus strand of CM062807.1, from coordinate 181,245,575 downwards.
ATAACTTGGAATCAAGTCTGATTGGGGTTCAACCCCTGGTTATGTGGACTGACTTTTGTCAGTGGAGAGTGGTAAGGTATTGTCACTGACTCTCAATTGATTCTTCTTCATTATCTATATCAGTGTTCAACAGAGTTGAGATGGGATGCAGAGATGGTTCATGATGACAGGAGGGCATGGATTGGTAGGTGGAATTCCCCCTAGTTGAGAGGGAGTGTTAAAATTGGAAACTAGGGCCAAATTCCACTATTGGACAACTCTTTTGTTGGAGATGATTATTGCATTGAATTACTCTTTTTGAGGGGACCAAAATCGACCTAAATATTACCAAATTCGGACAAGAAAAAACATTTATTTATTCAAAAGAAATTTTACAAGGCATGACCTTATCAAAGTGGGAAAATTTGAATATTTGAAATTTGAATTTGCCTCCACAAGTGTCAAGGTTGGCTTCACCTCCATAAGGACAAAACATCATGTCTAATTGTATATATGGGCATCCTCCAACCTCATTATTCACATCTTCAACACGTATCTTTCTTTCTGAAATGGCTGCAGAAGGAGGGGGCACTAATGAAGGAGGAAGGGATAGCTTGCCACCATTACAGGGTTATTTGTTGGGTCAAGATATTAAGGCAAGAGGCTGAGGCTATTTGGGGCTATTCTGGGATAATTTGAGCTCTATTGAAGCAATTTTTTTTCTTCTTCTTCTTCAGGCTGAGACCCTATAGGAAGGCAGTTGCAGGCTTAGGGGCTATTTGGAGGAAGGTTGTCGACTGTTTTGTGAAGGGATTCCGTTGTGAAGGTGGGACGCAACACTAGGAGACTATTATAGGCACTCTGTAAGCCTAAATTAGCTTGGTCAAAGGTAATAAGGGCAAGAGTCTACTCAAGGAAGACCACAACTTTTGTCTTAATCAGCATATGGGTCTTGTGGCTAGCTTAAGGGTTAAATCATGCCCAGATCAACCTCCAACTATGGACAAAATTTCTAGAAGAGTAGTCGTTGTCCTGAAAGGAGGTTTGAAGATCAATAGAGAAGTTGTAGCAGTCAGCAAATAAACCCTAACTAGGATATTGTCTACTATTGAAGAATCTAAGCTCAGCAAAGGATACTTTTCCCATGCCATGACCATCGTTGATCATTGGACAAGGCTCACACTTGTTTGTTGTTGACAAAATTCCAGAATTGCATTATTGTTTGGGTCATCTTCTTATCTAAGGGCAATAATATTGTACTCTCTCTCTTTGAACATTTGATATTGATGATAAGTAGAATTGATCAAGGGTTTTCCCCATCTTGGGGTTTTTCCCTGGCTCGTGCTAGTTTTGTGTTCTCTTGTGTTGTCTTTTCTTTTGTGTATCTAGTTTATGTTCTTTCTTTAGTTACTGTTTGAAATGAAAATGTAAATTGGGCTCATATGGATCGTTGAAGTAATTGACCTAACCAAAGAACATGCTAACCTAAAATTAACAAGATGTAGGTGAATTTTGGCATAGGCACATGGGACACTTGCATCATGGGGCATTGAATATTCTTCAGCAAATTGTCGCGGGATTACCAACAGGAAGCCTTGAAAAGAGTGGAGTGTGCAAGGGATGCAAGCTTGGAAAGTATGCTAATTCTTCCTTCCATGGTCAAGATAGCAGGGCCAAATGTGTTTTGGAGTTGGTGCATTCAAATGTGTGTGGGCCCTTCCCTTCTCCATCACTAATGAGACACAGGTACTATGTTACTTTCATTGATGATTTTTTTGAGAAAACTTGGATATATTTTATTAAAAAGAAAGATGAGGTCTTAGACAAGTTCATGGAGTTTAAGGCCTTGGTAGAGAAGCAAACCGGGAAGAAAATCAAGGCAATGAGAAGTGACAATGGTGGAGAATATATCTCCAATGCCTTTAAGGGTTTTTGTGCCAAGGAAGGTATTAGGAGAGAGTTGATAACACCTCATAACCCTTAATAGAATGGGGTGGCTGAGAGGAAGAACAAGAGTATTGTTGGAACACTTATAGCTATGTTGCATGATCGAGATTTGCCTAGGTTCTTGTGGGCGGAAGCATGCAACACTACAGTATTTCTACATAACAGAAGCCCACACAAGGTGCTTGGATGAGCTACACCAGAGGAGGTCTTCACAGAAAAGAAGCGTGATGTGTCACACTTCTGAACCTTTGGCACAAAGGTCTATTGTCATGTGTCCAAAGATAACAGGAAGAAGTTGGATGCCACAACAAAGAAAGGTATCTTTGTGGGGTATAGTGAGATATCTAAGGCATATAGGGTGTGTCTTCTAGGATCCAATACAACAACTGTTAAGAGAGATGTGAGATACCAAGAGGATCAGGATTTGAGAGTTTCCTTAGAGCGTGATCAGATTGCAGTACTTGAGGAGGAGCTACTCACTCTCAAACACGAGGCACAACCAACACCTCAAATTCAACCATGGGCACAGTTTAGTGGCAAGAGGGTAGCACAAAAGGATGAGGACAAACTAAGCCGAGAGCAAACATATTAGTCAGATCTAGCCATCACAATGAGGAAGAGGGACAAGTGGGTTGAGAGGCTGATCCAGGAGGTTCAAGGGCAAGTCAAGGATCCTAGCACCATATTTAGGTAGAGTAAATAGCCACAGTGGTACACAAGTTATATGGAACTGATGATAGAGTTGGTGGACACTGAGGCTGCTTCTTATGAGGGGGCAGCTTCTGAACAGGTTTGGAAGGATTCCATGGTGGAGGAGTATTCCTCTATCATGAAGAATGATGTCTGGGAGGTTGTTCCAAGACCTGAGGGGAAAACAATAGTTGGATCTAGATGGGTGTACAAGTTGAAACATGGAGCAGATGGGAGTGTGGAGAAGTTCAAGGCCAAGTTTGTGGCCAAAGGCTTCTCACAGATTAAGGGCATAGACTATGAGGAGACCTTTGCTCCATTAGCACAATATTCATCCATGATGACTATTCTATCACTTGCAGCATAGATGGGGTGGAAGATCCACTAGATGGACATGAAGACATCATTCCTCGATGGAGTTGTTGAGGAGGAGATCTATATAGAGCAGCCAGAGGGGTTTGATCAATTCAACAAAGACACATATTTGTGCAGGCTAAAGAGAGCTATTAATGGGCTCAAATAAGCTCTGAGAGCATGGTAAACTTGGATTGAAAGTGACCTTTGAGGATTGGGCTTCATTAATAAAGAGGTAGATGCCAACCTGTACTACATCATGGTTGGAGGGCTTCCACTCATTCTAGTTTTCTATGTCGACAACCTTATATTGACTAGAGATGAGAGCTTGATCTAAGATTGCAAGCAAGACCTTGAAAAAGAGTTTGAGATGAAGGATATGGGGTTTGTGCATTATTTCCTTAGCTTGGAGGTTTGGCAGGGTGATGGTGAGATCTTTGTGGGATAGGGCAAGTACACAACAGAGTTTCTCTAGAAATTTCATATGCAAGATTGAGAGCCTTGGCCACACCTCTAGTCACAAACTAGAGGAAGGTGGGTGCTACTAACACATAACGAGTGGATCTTAGAGTGTACAAGTAACTCAGTGGATCGTTGATGTACTTGGCCAACACATGACTTGATATTTGTTTTGCAGTCAACTAGCTAAGTCAGTTCATGGTTAAACTAACCAGAGTGCATAGGGTTGTTGCAAAGCATGTCTTGAGATATCTCAGAGGCACAACAGACTATGGATTGTGGTGCAAACAAGTTTATTGAGTAAGGTTTGAGGGCTTCACTGATGTATATTGGGCAGGGAGCTCCACAGACAGGAAGAGTACTTCAGGTGCCATCTTTAGCATTGGGTTAACTACATTTTCTTGGTACAGCAAGAAGCAGAGATCAGTTGCACTCAATTCAATAGAGGTTAAGTACATGGTTGCTAGTCAGGCAGCTTGCAAGGCTATTTGGATAAGGAAGTTACTTGTGGGACTTTTCAGACATAGGATGTAGCCTACCATGATACATTGTGATAATCAGAGTTGTGTTAAACTCTCTAAGAATCTAATCTTTCATGATCGCTCAAAGCATATCAAGATCTCATATCATCATCTTAGAGATTGTGTGCATAAGGGGATAGTCAAGCTATAGTACATTCCAATAGGGGTGCAGACGACAAACATATTGACCAAGGCATTGGAAAGGGGTATTTTTTTTCATCACAAAGATAAGTTGGGAGTTGTACAAAATCCCTTCCTCACTAAGAGGGAGTGTTGAAAAGTAGCAAAGGAATGATTCCTTGATTTGTGCCTTGATTCAAGGAATCAATTTGGAGATCTTCTTCGATATCTATGAGTTCCAATAATGAGTACGAGTTCAAGAAGTAGTTTGACTAGTGTGATTTTGTGGAGGATGAGTTATCTATCCTCCGGTGTGAGTTAAATTGGGAACTGAGTGGATAAGTGGAGTTAGCCTCCAAAATTTTAGGAGGATCTAGTTACCTAAAAGTGTTGACTTTTGTTAATTAGAAAAGCTCAAGTTCAACTCCTAATTTAGAAAACTCACTAACAATAGCCTAATCGAAAAGCTTATAACGATATCAAAGGCACACAATTAATCAATTAATTCTTGAGAACAAGTTTGTGAGCAAGAGAGCTTATGGAGGAATGAGCCAAGTATTCCTTGCGCGAATTATTTAGGAATGAAATTTTCTCTTTGGAGTGCGCATAGAAATAGGGGAAATACCTATTGAATAGGAGCTTAGCCAATGATAGGAAATAACATATTATTTCCTAAAGTTTTTTGTTGGAAAATCAGAGCCTCTAGTGCCTATAGGAGAAGTAAGCAAGTCAACTATCAGACAAAAGTTTGAGGCCTAGGACAGGCAGGAAAATTCTTGTATTTTCAGATTAGAACCAGCTTGTATGTGGATCAGATCTATTTCTCAATTTTCTTTAATAAAATTATGAAGCAAGCAAGGGTTTCCCTATTGGGTTCCCTACAAAAATTGTGTGTTTTATTGTGTAAATTTTGTGAAATTATTTCTGTTCTACTCCATTGCTATTTGGTAGAGAAATTATGTGTCTGTGTGAAAGAATTTTTTTTTAGATTGTTCATAATAGCATATGAGAATTTTGTGGAAAATCTACAGTGAATTCCACATTAAATAAATAAATAAATATGATAAACTGCCAAGAAAATGAATCCAATGTGATCTATTGGTTAAAGAGGGTATATCTTTATCCCTGAAACAAAGTCATTCATTTGGGCAGTTCTAAAACGTACCGATACTTTACAAGAAATATCTTTGTCTGAAATAACCCAAAGTGTGAATGTTGTCAGGATGTCATGCCAAAGACTCAAGAGTGCCTATTTGATGAAAGGGCAACGAGTTCAAAATCTTATCAGTTATGTTCCGGGTTTCTTTGTAGCATACGTTTGTAGAAGTGTGACCCCATGAGTTAGTAGATGTCCATGCCATGTCATCAACATTGATTGATATGATAACAGGTAGGGATTCCTTAAAAAGGCTTGGTAGATTAACAATAAATTTTTGAAAAGTTGACTTTGGTGAAACTTCACAGGTCTATCGGTGCCATCCCAAAAATTGTCAATGGAATGTATAAGGACTGACATAGTTTTTTTTTTTTTTTTTTTCCTTTCAAAACTGAGATAATACAATTTTCAAATTTCTGTATTGATACCATGGTTACTATAGTTATATTTTGGTTATCTTAGTACTATTCAAATGCATTCGGTCAAAATAAAATATTAGAAACTTACTACTATAAAGAAGTTCGAACAAACAAGTAACAAAAAAAAAAAGTATAAAAAAGAAAAAACCCACAAATAGCATCAGATGTGAGAAATAAACCTCTACTGCATCTAGAAAGTGCCCTTCATCTTTGTACAAAACTCCACAGTGCGTGAGAGCATAAACATTCTGTGGATCAAGTGCAAGAGATTCTTCAAATGTCTTCGGAATGAGACCTTGTATTTGGAGACAAATTCCATTTCCAATGTGAGCTTCGATAGTGACAAGCTCCATTTCCAGAAAAAAAACTCATAGAGACCAGGTGCATCTACAAACTTGTTCCTCGATTACAGGATATTAACATATGACAATGCATCCTTCGCTTGAAACCTTCTTAGCTATGAGGACGACGAAGGGGAGGATACAGGAAGAAGAGCAGAAGTAGAAGTAGGGTTGGTACTAGAAGTGGGGCTGGTACTAGAAGTGTTGCTCATAGAATGACGACTCATTGAATAATGACTCATTGATCCATCGACATTCAAAGGTAATGGCTTATATGAGTGCTCACTGTTTCCTGCAACGTCCCCACTCTCTTCCATCATTCAGATACTATCTGAGACTGAGTGAATTGAGGTTCTTTCCTTGCCATAGATAGACCCATTCCACTCTTCAGAGCCTTCAACGCCCCAAGTATACTGCCACACTTCACAACCCTGCGTTACCAAAATGAAAACACATGAGCATGGTTACAAACTTATTTCCAAAATTCAATCATATAGTAACCCCATTGAACGCCATTAATGATGCCAACAATGGATTAAATCCTCTGGAACCTGGCGAAAAAATTATTAGAACACACCACATTCAAAATAAAGTCTAATCAAAATCTAGCAAATGCATCCAGCGTTTGGGATTCAACAATTGGGATGATTACCTTCCCGTCGGGCAGCACAGAGTCTGACTGACTACTTGTCCAACCATTGAACAACAATAGAACAAAATTTGAAACCATAAAATGTTAAAGTCCCACCAAATTAAAAAAATCGTAGCGGGAAATATAAAAGAAAAAAGAAAAGTCTAGATCAAAAAATATTGAAGAGGGAAACAAAGTTGGATCTGTTAACTATTTCCCACCAAATTAATAAATTAATAAATGCCCAATTTGGCAAATGCATCCAGCATTTGGGATTCAACAATTGGGATGATTACCTTCCCCTCCAGCAGCACACTCACTGCCTGTCCAACCATTGAACAACAACAGAATAGACTTTGAAACCATGAATTGTTAAAGTCCCACCAAATTAAAAAAATACATAGAGGTAAATATAAAAAAAGAAAAATAAAAGTCTAGATCCAAAAATATTGAAGAGGGAAGCAAAGATGGATTTGTTAACTATTTCCTACCAAATTAATAAATTCCTAGAGGAAGTATAAAAGAAAAAATATTTCCCACCAAATTAATAAATTAATAACTGCTGCGAGGGAAATATAAAAGCGAAAAAGCAAAGTGATAAAAAAGAATTGAAGAGGGAAAATCTTAATTGGGTGACAAATGGGTAATGAAGAGAATGTTATAGGTTATAATAAGGAAGATTTCACACATTAGATGACTTCTAAATATAATTCTTTCTTTTTTTAAGTCATTTTCTAATCTTTTGTTTCGAAAAGGGTGTCATTATTCTAAAGGGTGGTATAACTGGTTAGAAGGAAGAGATCACTCACATCAGAATTTTTTTAATAGTTTTTATACTTTTTATTCATTTTTTAAAATCTTTTTCTTTTTTTCTATATTTTTATGTTTTTTATTCACTTAAAAAAATTGATTAAAAAACAAAAGACTAATAGATGTTGATATAGAGGCATGGAAATAAATTCTTAGACCATTACAAGAGGAAAATATTACAAGTGAGAGTGTAACATGAGGAGTGGACCTTAAGATACTAGCATGCATGGTGGAAGATTTATATCCCTTGCACCTTGTAAATTTTTAATTTCATATAACTAGATGAAATTATTTGATTAGTTTAATTTAATTTTATTATGTTTTTTCAAATTGTGAAAATGGACCACTTCCCTTTGTTCAAGTCTTTATTCTGCATTAATACACATCTCTTCTCATTTTATGTATACTTATATATTCAATTGTTAAAAATTAAATTAGGGTGAAAATGTGGTGGTGGTGATAGTCGTTAAGAAGAATCGTTTGTGATATTTGATTCCTCCATCTTGGCGCTTGGTAGATCCAGAGTTAAGATGGATCTAGATCAGTTTAATTATTAATTATAGTTATAGTTATAATTTTATTTATTTATTTATTTTTACGGAGTAAAAATGTTAAAGAGGACATCACAACATCTCTACCATGGGAGAGGAATTCAATAATTATGGAGAAACCCTATAGGCCCATGGAAAAATTGCAGGCAAAGAAAGGGGTGTGGAGTTTCTGACTAGAGCGAGGTGTAGTTTTGACGAAGAGTGAATGGGCTTTGGACAATGTCAGGCTCTGATATCCTTGTTAAAATGAAAAATAAGATTAAATGATAACCATGAGATTTTTGTTCACATGATGTATATTTTTTAAGTACAGAGATCGTTGTCATGATAAACCCTTTGAAGACACACAATACTCATCAAATATATTTTCTTTCAGATGAGATGTTTGTTTCTTACCATCAGACCCATATGAAGGAGGAGGAGTGGTGGATTATGCATTGGAGGAGGGGTTTTCAACAAATTTGGGCTAGCGCAAGGATTTTATCCATTCACATTTGGAAGTTAGATAGAAAATTCACCATGCCTCAGATTTTGGGCCTACCAGATCTTTAGAAAGAAAATTTAATAATTTGATAGGGCAGCCTTCTAGCGATTCAGAGGCCCTAACCCCTGCTCCAATTGTGCATTATTCATGTCCTCTAGTTTCGGCCAGCCCAGGGCTTGAGGCCATTTGTGAGGGGATGCAAAATTGTTCTCGGGGTTGTCTAGCTTTGGTTTTGGTTTCCCTTTCATCCTAGAGATCAGAGAAAGACATGCAATGTATTATGACTTTCTTATGGTTTTCAGAAGTTTAAGTTACGACTTTATCTAGTTTGTCTTTTTGTTTGTCCTTCATCTCAAGTTTCATTGGCCTCGCCCTTCTTAGATGAACTGGTGAAGGAGAGCCTTGCCCCGATGGTGAAGGAAGGTCAAACTGATGTTGAGAATATCTAAATCCATTTACATTGTTAAAATTTAGAGACATAAGGGTATTTAGAATTTTAACACTATAAATGGATTGAAAAACCCCTGTGTCTCTAAATTTTAACATTTTAGATGGATTCACAGACCCCAGTAGTGAAATGAAACACTTTAGTGGCAAAATTACAATTTTCCATTTCCGGAGTGGCACAATTAAAAATTACCAACATAAATGACTAATTCATATACTTCTTGTACTTATTATTTGGTCATATTTCTATTATTTGACTATAGTAGTCATTTACATTAATCACTATTAATTTTGTCACTTATTATCTAGTCATATATTTTAGTCCTGGACTAAATTAGTCATTTTAGTTAGTCGCTTTTAGTTTGGTTACTTATTATCTAGTCATATATTTTATCCCTAAAATAAATTAGTCATTTAAGTTAGTCATTTTTAGTTCGGTCATTTAAAATTGCTCACATTTAGTAGTAATTCACTTGAAATAATTTTGGTGACTAACATTTTTAGTCACCTAGTCACTAATTTCATCATTTTCTACTAGTGGTTTTCTAATATCAAACATTGGTTTTCTAAAAAATAGTAGTTTTAAGTATGGCAAGGGGGGTCCCATGCTTATTATTATGGGGATTTGGTTGGTAATAAATGGTGGAATATTTTTTTCCAATTCCTTTGATTGTTGCATGGGTTCAATCACTAATTAAGGGCACAATGATAAAACCCAAAACCGGGTTTTGAGTAGTGTAAAAGCCTTATCTATGGACAATTTAAATCCATGTGCATTTTTCGATGGAATGAGTAAAGATTCTTCTATTGTAAGTGGTACTACATGCTTACTTTTTTAATAGATCCTCATCTCTTGAAGTTTAAATCTAGATTAGGTTCATGTACAAACAATAATCCAAAAATGATGGCACTAAAGTTACTTTTTTCCTTGGCTAGTGAAAAGTTTCATATCAATATTTAGATGTTTGGAGGCTCCTCACTGGTGATTAGCTAGATAGAGATATGCTAGCTTAAAAAATATTATTCAATGATCCCTTTGGGATATTAGTTGAAATTTATCACCCCCTCCTTTGTATTTATTTTCTTTGCTTGTATTTATAGATAATTAAATGAAGATTCTTCCAATATATCAAAGGAGGGGTTACAAGTTGAGGTTGGTGTTTGAGTGATTAAAGAATTCAAGGGGTATCATTTTTCCTTTTCTCAAGGTATATATTAAGGGTAGTTTCCATTGGTATCCCTTCATGATATATAGTTTCCTACTTTTATCCTAGCTTCTTTATAATATGCTCAAGGCTTTTAGTTTTGAGGTTCCCTTTCTAATATAGCATAACAAATTTCTAGTTGTAGCTTCTGATGATCCTCAGTATTGCAATGAGAATGCTGCAACTCCCAAGGTTACCAACTTTAATTATCAACTCGGGGTTTGTACAAACTTAAGAGGTATAGACACTATATGTGCAGCATACAATGTGTCATTCCTTTGCTGTCATGATGTAATGGAGTGCATGTAAGGAAATCAAATCCTAACTAGTTTCTGAAATGGAAATGCTCAAAATGGAAACCTTAAACTATTCCAAGAAAGAAAATACAAGGAAGGAAAAAATATTATAATTTCATAAAGTAAATATCATTAACTAAATATCAATCATTATATTTCAAATATTTTATATCCATTGACAAAGTTCATTGGATGTGGCAATCAAGAAAATCATTATTGTATTATCCAATTCATAAATTTGTCCATTAACCCAATTCACTGAGATGTTTTGCATGGGTAAAAAGACAAGTCCTAAGTGGCGTTTCTTACTCCTCAACCATTTATTTAGAGTCTAGGGGTCATGATTCAACCCTAAGGGGAAAAAACCAACCCTTTTGAGCAAATATGGGCAAGTATATACATGCTGGAAGAATGCTACAAGAATATGCTACAAGAAGATATAATTCACCGAATGACCAAGAAAATTAAATCCAAATTGGATAGTTTTGTTATTGAATAGAATGTCTTAGGTCTCCATTCCAAGTGGAATAACTAAAAAATACCTCTGTCAACACATGCTAAAAAATAACATAAAATTACTATTCTAAAATCTAGAAATCTGAGAACTAGTGAGCTAGGTAACCTAATAAAGTGTGAATGCAATGGAGTAATTTTTTATTAAATGGAATGCTTTTGTGATCTAATTCAAGTGGAATAAACTCAATTGAAGCTCGTTAGCATGTTCTAAAAGTTAGCAGAAATTTACTACTATTTGCCACAAGGGACTTCCAGAAATTTAGATTTGGGAATAAGAAAAATAATCCAAGTAGCTCAATGATTACTATGACCTTCCAAAGTTGTTCAAAGGATGAAATCATGCTTTTTATCATGCAAAATAACTTACTTCAACCATTCACCCCAACCCTACAACAATAAATCATCAATACTAAATGCAGAAATAAAAAAAGACAAGAACAAGAGATGGATGTGAATAAGAAGTGAAAGGAAGAAAAGTAAATGATATAAAAGTGATTTGAGGCTCCTGGGATGCCCAAGCGCAAGGAAAATCAGAGTCATATGAAGGATACCTATAATTAGAAACTGAACATGGCACCAATCTTCATTATTTCCATCAATACAATTACATCCCTATAGGAAATGAAAGTGGAGCTGCAAAAATACTAGTTCTCTCTACAAGAAGACCAATAAAAATCAACTCCTAGAGGAAAATTCGACTTGGTACTTATAAAAAATGATTAAGGAGCATTCCCCATGAAAGGAGGAAGTTTTCCCCTTCAAAATCCCTCAAATAGTGGATCTGGTTCCCAACACTAGGAATCTGCATTAAATGACAAGGATCACATTCCTAGATTTTCTCAATCATTGGAGCTCCAGAATCTGTGCAATAATTTCATAATATATTGTTGATTTATTATCCAATATGGATCCTCCTATAGTAGGGAGAAAGTTCCTAAATTATCTCCTCCTCCAAATCTTCATAATTTGCCTAATATTCTCACAATATTATGCAAAAATAAATAATATAGGCACAAATATGTATTTATCCATAAACCTTCCTAATGAACATATTAAAGCTAAAAAGCATTATTAAGTGGAGAAGGAAAGGTTTAATATAGTCTTCATGTGTCTAAGAAAGGTTAGATGGGCCTTAATTTATGTCTAATTTAGAGGCCCATCAACCCCCTGCTGAAACTGTTGCTCATCCTCTAAAAAACATATTCATCATGCTCGCCTTGTTATTCTTCATGTATGCTGACACGTTTCATGCTTTGTTTTCTAGTCTATTTGATGCTCTTTCTAATTCTCTTCTTGCTACTGCATTTTTCTATCTCAGTTTCCCAAGGAAGCCCTATTGTAGGTTGAGGCTGCTTCTTTCCCTTAGGTAGTTTGTCAACTGTAATGAACTGCACACAACTTGAATCCTGTAGAAACTAAATTTTGCATGCCAAGAGGTGGTGGGTCCACCTTTTATTTCATTTTTTTCATTGCTTTTTTTTCTTTTCTTCAAATTTTCTCTATTTTTTTATTGCATGCAAAATAAACTCAAAGCGCTATGAGTTAATTGGATTGACTCTCATGTACCCCTTCACACTCCTTGTCTTCCATCATGACTAAATTATTGCATCCCACTTTCTCAGGTCCTTTTCACTTTTGTCTTGTCCTCTCCCCCATGTGTGGATGTCTTCGTGGAAAAGTGAAGTTAATTGCTAGATAAGCCTGAGGTTGCTCTGCTACTAATCTTGGCTATAATCTTTTCCTTCATACACTTGCAATGATTTTAAAGCTAAAATAAGTTCGTAAGAAAGGTTTAAAGGATTTCATACTTGAGCCTTACCCTTGATGTGTTTTTGCAGTTGATATTGAGGTTGCTGATATGAATGTTGAAGTTTCCTTTGGTGGTCCTGAAGTTGTTGCTAATGATCTTGAAGTTGCATTTGATAATGTGATAGAGGTCCTATTGCTGATAGCCTTTAATATGGAGAACTCCTAGGTTTTTTTTGTTGTTGTTGGTGGTGGTGCTTCACATCCTTGGCGAAAATGTTGTTGCAGAGCTTCATAACATGATGATTTCATAGGTGTTGATTTCCTTTGTTTGTTGATGCATAGGTCTTCATAGCATGATGTTTTTTCTGACTGATCTAATATGTTTTGTGTGCGTGCCTCTTTCTACCGTTCAATCTACTATTGTTGGATTTAATGGATTCCAACCCACATTCTAAACCTCTGTCTTCCAGTTACTGTGAGAAAGTTGTCTTAGTCAAATTTGACCTTCTTGGAGTGTTGGGCTTGGCCATGGATGATGTTCACCTTCCCCACACTTTTCAAAACTGTCATACACCCTTCCAACACTTCATATCACCAATAGTTTCTTCCAAAACCCCTCAGCGAACTTCCTATAGCAGTTCAGGGAATCCTATAACAAACCTGTAGCATACTTGTTTTGCCCATATCTCCCAAATGGTATATTGGATTGGCCTGAAATTTTTTGAGCATGTTTCCATCATCCTTATGCACATCCCCATAAGCAAATATTGGCCAATGGATGCACGATTATCGAGAAAAATTAAAAATGGCTATAGGTGATGGGGGTCAATTTCTTGAAACCTGTGCACTGGAATTTGTTGAAATCACTTGGGAATGTTACCATCATCCATATGCATCTCTCCATGAAACATCTTGGCAAATGGATGCATGAATATCAAGAAAATTTAAAAATGGATGTAGGTGATAGAGGTCCATTTCTCAAAAAGTATGCACCGAAATTTGTTGAAGTTTCTTGTGCATGTTACTATCACTCATATGCATCTCCCTCTAAAACAACTTGGAAAATCAATGTACGATTTTCAAGATATGCCAAAAAAAATTATACTCTGTGTATTCTTACTTCCTGTAGGAAAACAAAACCTTCATGTAGCATTTTAGGACATCAAGGAAAATGAGTGGTAAAAGCTTAAGAATAATGAGTGTGTGGTGGAAATAGATGAGGGTGATGGATTAGCATGGCCTTGGTCCTTCTCTAGAATCTGAGAAAAGTAGGAGAAAGTCCAAGTTTGACTTCCTTTGACTAGGCTTTTGATCAACATTTCTTTTGGTGGCTAACTTTTTTGTTGTTGCTTGCAGAGGTTAGAGAGAGCCTACATTCATGAGAGAGATATACATGAAGAAAATATTTTTTTATTATTTTTTTCATTTTTTTCCTCTAGGCCTACTAGCTGCCTCAATGAGGTTGTCAACTAGTAGGTCTGCATAGGCACCTCAAAGGAGGTTTTCACCTAGGATATTTTCTTTTTCTCAATTTTACCGACCAATTGACTCCCTCATGGAGGTTTTCAATCAATGAGCCAATATCAGGCACCTCAAAAGAGGTTTTCACTTGAGATTTTATTTTTTTATCTTATTTTCCATTTTTTAAGTTTTTCTATCTTACTCTACTTGAAAAACAAAATCTCTTTCAAGTATAAGAATACTTCCAATGGAGCCATGTGCACATCAAGATGAAAGATAAACTAATGCGTAGGCTTGCAATATATGCTTTGACATGTACATCAATTTCAGAGACCACATGCTTTGATTGAGATGAGATCAAGAATTATTGAAGAAGAATGTGCGCCTACAAATTATTGATTGTCTGGAACCATATTTCAATATAGTTTTGATGCCCCTGGTCCACTTGTTGATTTGGATCATCTTGGATGTCTTCTTATTCCATGAAGTTTAGATTTTCTTCTTCTTTTTATTATTATTCTCTTGAACACATGGAGGATCTGATGGTTAACATGAGGGAACTTTCTCAATATCTGATTTTTATGTCTTCTCGTCATTAAGTGCATCCCATGATTCTTTGTTCTTCTCATTTGAATCTTCTTTTTTTGAATTTTATCCTTCAATGATATCAAGAGAATCTATTTTGTTCAATTCTCTTCTTGAGCTAATATGAATACCATTGAGATCAAGAGAAGATGTTTGGAAGTGTTGTGCCTCAACATTGTAAGTGGGTTGAGCTACTTCCTTGTGTGATCCAAAATGGATCTAACATAGACTTCTAAGTCTAAAAATATTCCTCATAGAGGAAAATGAAATTCAAAGGATGCTCTTGGAAATAGTCTCATTGCATATATCTCTTCATTATGAATCTAACGCAATTTGAATGGGCTAAAATGGACTTCGGATGAAGAAGTTATTGTAAAAATAAATTTTCCCAATGTCCTTAGAAAAAGAGGCAATCCCTTATAAAAATGGACTTAAGGGCTCTTAAATAAAATCACATCGGAAAAGGTTCAAAGGGAGGACTTAAGCAAAGGCGGAAGGACTCCTTGATAGTGATCTCCAATATATCACATCGGAGGAAGGCCTCCATGCGATATCGGAACCTCAAGCAGAGCGACTTGCAATTGCGATGAATCGGCATCGGCGATATATATCGGATCGACGCAGTCCATTGGAAAGTGGTATAGACCCCCGAGTCATTATGGTTGCGATATGTGATAAGACGATATCGACGATCGGTGATCGGGATTACAACCATACAAAGGGTCGTCGACATATGTGATATTGCGATGAGCGATGATGCGATCACATCTAGACCGTTGGATCGTGAGTTTTATCGAACGATGGAGGATAAATTACGCATATCGCATCGTTTTTGTGTTAAGTCCATGGACCGGGGCTCCTACCCATTGCGATTGTGATATGCGGTCAGGCACGGACCTGATGAGATTTATGAACGTGATTGAACAATATTTGAACTCTGCCTAAAGGCTCATGATGTGTTTTTCGTGAGTTTTCCTGTGTGTTTCCGTTATCCTGCCATTTTTGGAATGTAGGTAGAAGAACGGCTGACTGTGTCATTCGCATTGGAAATAGTCCATGGAACCTATGCCATGCTATAAGTGGGTGTTTCTATAATAGGAATGTGTTATGAAGCACGCAGAGCCAGAGGGATAGACACAGAACCAAAGAGACAGAGAGACAGAGGGTTGGACGCAAAGCCACAGAGGAATGATTCCTCATGATTGTACATAGAGGAACGGATGGAAGCCACAGAGTCGGAGGATTCTTCAAAGGCTAGAGAGCCAAGCGAAGAAGGGGGTCTCCCTTCGAAGAACTCACAATTGGGCAAAGAGACACCAGAGGTTGGAGACTTGATAGAGGAAGAGCCACAAGAGGTTGGAGGTAGAGCCGCAGTTCTAAGGAAATCCAGAGAAGCCACCAGAGGTTGGGGGCGATGGCAAAGGGGTGATTCCTAAGAGAGCTAGGCGTAGCAGAGTTGTAGAGCCGGAGAGCTTGAGCACAGCAGAGTTGCAAAGCCAAAGAGTTGAGGGCCAAATATCTTGAGAATGCCAACGAGCCACTAGAGGATGGAGGCTTGGTAGAGGCCGAAGCCACCAAAGGTTGGGAGGCAAGAGCCACAGTTCCTCAGAAGCTTGAGCACAATAGAGTTGTAGAGCACAGAAGGCCAGAGGGCCATAGAGATGAGGATTCGCAGAGAGCCACCTTTGGAGGATAGCGAAAGAGCCACCAGAGGTTGGAGGCTTGATAGAGGCATAGCCACCAGAGGTTGGAGGCAGAGCCGCAGAGCCAGAGAGCTCAAAACAGACTTCTAAGAGCCATGAGGCTATAATGAAGTTTTAGAGCAGTAAAGAGATCAAATGATCAAGCTCTTGTTGGTGTCCGAGGTGTGCTAAAGACAGAAGAAGGAATTCCAGAGACAGTAAAAGAATTCTGAGGGAGTTGGTGCAAGCCAGGAGCTCAAGATAGCCCAGAGCGTTGATTGAAGGAATCTAGTCTAGAGAAGCCTAGATCTATCTGTAGAGTATGGACAGCTAGTGGGATAAGATGGTATTCCTAAACCCATAGGTTCAGTTGTAAACCAATGGAGTTGAGTGTGTAACTTCTAAAAGAAGCATTACCATAATCTCAAAGAGCCTAGTCGAGTTGACAAGAGCTCCCGGAGACGTAGCCCAAGAGGTTTGGGTGAGCTCCTAATTATATTGTTGTTATGTGTGTTGGTTATTATTTGCATTATTTGCTATTATATGTTTTTATATCAGTTTAAGAAAATCAACTTAAAGCACTTAACAATTAAAGGCAAACACAAGCATACACCTATTTCAAGTTCTTTTAATTCCGCAAATTATCAATCATAAGCATAGATCTTGGAAATTGTTTAAGATTTGGAGTGGGAGAGGTTCTTGTAAGCTGACAAGAAGCCTTTAGTGCCCATTTCAGATTAGGTGGTATCAGAGCAGGTTGTATCATGAAGTAGGTTGTATCATGATGCAAGTGGTATCAGATTAGAATGCTTGATTGACAAAGCAATCTATATGCTTGTTTGACTTGAAAGGTGTTCAAACAGTAACAAGGATTTTTCTATTTGATTGTTTGTAAACTGACTATCGTTTGAGTTTGCAAAGGTGAAGGGAAATCTACTGATAGCTAAGTCCAGGAGAGGACAAGATGGAAGAATGGATGAAGGCATTCTCCTTATCCTGAAGGACCTTAAGACAATCATTGAAGCACAAGAGGTTTGTTGCAAAAGGATGCTTGTCTTTTGAATTATTGCATTTCTTTGCTAATGAGATGCAAGTTGCAGGATTTTACCAAGAAGGTGAATGGAAAAGTTGAGTAGGAGACTCACTTTATTGCTACAACATTATATTCATGTCAGCTTCGAAAGTACAATGTACTTAAGTGAAAGTTGAAAGATGAAATACATGCATAAGCTTGATATGCATGAACACAGGGATGTTGATGATTTCCTTGTATTTGAACATATATGTGTGATTAACTTGAAGCGTTGATTACTTTGTTGTAAACATGCATGTAATGTAATATTGACTTGGGAAAAGTTGATTTGGTCTCCAAGATGGAGATAATGATGAAGTGTTTCATCTTTGAAAAAGAATCCTAAAGTTTTTTTTCTACATGCTTGACTTGAAGGGTCAATTGTTTTAAAGGCATGTTTTGTTGGCTTGTTATCTAGTCAATCATTTGTATATAGATGTAAAGACATGGAGGTGTTCACAAGATGTGAAATCTGTTTCTTTTTGTTGAAGCAGGAGCTTAGGCCATCGAGTTGTTGTCTGTAACCCTGTTGTTGTTAATAGTTGTTATTGATAGTATGTCAAACAGGTACAAATGAAATTTTTGTGAAGCAAATGTAACTTCACATTGGTTTGAGCCACTGTGGATCAATGATCAACGAAGAGAAGTTCAAACTACCTACTATAACCTTCTCAGCAGGAGTTCTACATGAAGTCAATGAGGAAAACCGTTCTTCCCAGGAGGACAAGCACATCCAGGAAGGAAAGTGTTTAAAGGCTTTGGTTTAGAGGCACTATGCAAGGCAAGTGTATGGAGGTTGAAATAAGATGGTGGAGTACTCTCATTTACTGTTCAGATCAATATATCAGTCTTTTGGAGTCCAAAAGCTTTTTAGTGGGAAGGCGTGATCTAAAATGGATCTAACATAGACTTCTAAATCTAAAAATATTCCTCATAGAGGAAAATGAAAGTCAAAGGATGCTCTTGGAAATAGTCTCATTGCATAGATATCTTCATTCTAAATCTAACGCAAATTGAATGGGCTAAAATGGACTTCAGATGAAGAATTTATTGTAAAACGAAATTTTTCCAATGTCCTTAGAAAAGGAGGAAATTCCTTATAAAAATGGACTTAAGGGCTCTTAAAGAAAATAGAATTGAAAAAGGTTCAAAGGGAGGACTTAAGCAAAGGTGGAAGGACTCCCTGATATCGATCTCTGATATATCACATCAGAGGAAGGCCTCCATGCGATATCGGAACCCCGGACAGAGCGACTTGCGATTGCGATGAATTGGCATCGATGATATATATCAGATTGGTGCAGTCCATTGGAAAGTGGTATAGACCCCCGAACCATTACGATTGTGATCGATACGCTGATATCGGCAATCGACAATTGGGATCGCAACCATACAAAGGGCCATCGACATATGCGATATTGTGATGAGCGATGATGTGATCACATCTAGACCATTGGATCACGAGTTTGATCGGATGATGGAGGATCAATGGCACATATCGCATCATTGTTGTGTTAAGTCCATGGACTAGGGCTCCTGCCTGTTGCGATTGTGATATGCAGTTAAGCACAGAACTGATGAGGTTTATGAATGCGATTGATAATATTTGAACTCTGCCTAAAGGCTCATGATGTGTTTTTCATGAGTTTTCCTGTGTGTTTCCGTTATGCTACCATTTTTGGAATGTAGGCAGAATAACGGCTGACTGCGTCATTCCCATTGGAAATAGTTCATCGCACCTGTGCCACGCTATAAGCGGGCATTTCTATAAAAAGAATGCATTATGAAGCACAGAGAGCCAGAGGGCTAGATGTGGAGCCAGAGAGCAAGAGAACTAGAGGACCGAATGCAAAGCCACAGAGGAACGATTCCTCATGATTGCACACAGAGGAATGATTCCTCATGATTGCACACAGAGGAACAGATGGAAGCCGTAGAGTTGGAGGATTCTTCAATGGCCAGAGAGCCAAGCGAAGAAGGGGGTCTCCCTTCAAGAGTCTCCCTTCAAGGAGTTCACAGCTGGGCAAAGAGCCACCAGAGGTTGGAGGCTTGATAGAGGTAGAGCCACCAGAGATTGGAGGCAGAGCCGCAGTTCTAGAGAAAGCCAGAGAAGCCACCAGAGGTTGGGAGCGATGGCAAAGGGGTGATTCCTCAGAGAGTTTGGTGCAGAAAAGTTGCAGAGCCAGAGAGCTTGAGCGCATCAGAGTTTCAAAGCCAAAGATCCAAGGGTGAAAGAGCGCGAGAATTCCAGCAAGCCACTAGAGGTTGGAGGTTTGGTAGAGGCCGAAGCCACCAAAGGTTGGGAGGCCAGAGCCGCAGTTCCTCAAAAGCTTGAGCGCAACAGAGTTGCAGAGCGCAGAAGGCCAGAGAGCTGTAGAGCCGAGGATTCGCAGAGAGCCACCAGAGGTTGGGAGGACAGTGAAAGAGCCACCAAAGGTTGGAGGCTTGACAGATGCATAGCCACCAGAGGTTGGAGGCAGAGCTAGAGAGCTCAAAACAAACTTCTAAGAGCCATGAGGTTGTAATGAAGTTTCCGAGCAGCAAAGAGATCAAATGATCAAGTTGTTGCTGGTGTCTGAGGTGTGTTGAATATAAAAGAAGGAATTCCAGAGACAGTAAAAGAATTATGAGGGAGTTGGTGCAAGCCAGGAGCTGAAGATATCTCGGAGCGCTAATTGAAGGAATCTAGTCCAGAGAACCCTAGATCTATCTACAGAGTATGGACAGCCAACGTGATAATATGGTATTTCTAAACCCATAGGTTCAGTTGTAAACCAATGGAGTTGAGTGTGGAACTTGTAAAAGAAGCATTTCCATAATCCCAATGAACCTAGTCGAGTTGACAAGACATGGAGACGTAGCCCAAGAGGTTTGAGTGAACTCCTAATTATATTGTTGTTATGTGTGTTGGTTATTATTTGCATTATTTGTTGTTATATGTTTTTATATCAGTTTAAGCAAATCAACTTAAAGCACTTAACAATTAAAGGAAAACACAGGCATACACCTATTTCAAGTCCTTTTAATTCCGCAAATTATCAATCATAAGCATAGATCTTGGAAATTGTTTAAACTTTGGAGTGGGACAGGTTCTTGTAAGCTGACAAGAAGCCTTTAGTTCCCCATTTCAGATTGTTGTGTGGGTTTGGAAATGGTGGTACATGTAGTTGAGTAGGAATGGATCTTTGAGATGGATTTGGTTGTGGTGGAGGTGAATGGTAGGGATAGAATGGATTTGGGTATGAAGGATATTGAGGAAAATATTCAGGATATTGTGGATGAATCCCATAAGTTCCTTGCCAACCTTGTTGCCAAGATTGATTTTGGGGTTGAGATGGCCAAGGTTGCCAAGAAAAGGGTGTGTTCCAATTACTCAAAGATGGATGTGCATAAGCTTGAAATTTTTAATTAGAATCTTGCATGAAATCAGGTTGAATAGGCTACTATGGTCCTCTTAGAGCTACATAGCATAAATGCATTGGCAATTAAATTGCTCCATTTTCCTCTTGGTAAACTTCCTTCAACCTTGGTAATGAGGGGCAATATTTAACATCATGTGATTTTGCATGGACAACACAAATATCATCATCTCTTCCTATTCATTTTGTATTCTTAACATTTCTACTTGTTCACTTAGATTGCTAAGAATTTATGTTTTAAAGTTATCAAGAAAATTTCCAAGTTTATCTTGACTTATCGATCTTGATGATGATTGACTTACTCTTTCCCTTCCTCTTGATATATGTTTGCATGTTTCACAAATTTATTCAAATGATAATTGGTATACATCACCTCTACTCATTAGATCAAGGAGATCAAACCATTCATCCCTAATTGTTCTAAGTAAGAGGGTTTTTAGTGTGTCGGATCCTAAATGATGTAGTTTTTCCATCTTAACATTTTACATGAACCTCTATATTAGATCCTCAAGGCCCTCATCTTCTTTTTAATTTATTCTAAAGGTTTATTCTTTAAGATCATGATCTTTATATTTTTCTAGAAATATCTTTTGCATATCATTCCATGATCTTATTGAATGAGTCCCTAAACTCATGAACCATTTAAGGGATTTATCCTTCAATGTTGCCAAGAAAAATCTCAATTTTTGAGTGTTTAATAAGTAATTGTAAGATCTACAATTAATTTCAAATTCAAAGAGAAAGGTTTCCAAATCCTCTGACCTTAGACCATGAAAGTTTGGAAGAAAATATGGAGGGATGTTCTTCATGTGCACACTAACATCAATATCTTGAATGGGAAATCCAAGAGGATCTTCTTCATTTTCATCAGCTCCACCCATTTATTCTACCTTCTCTGTCACCTCCTTTTCTTCTACTTGCAAAACTGGATGGTGATGTGGTTATTACTGCACCACGTGATCAAATGGGGGGTACTGGGTGTTGGAGAAGTAATTTTTTTTTTTTTTGAATAAGAATGCTAATGCAATGCAATTTTCTGTTCTTGAAACGAAAGATACCTAATGCATTTTTTTATTTTTATTTTTATTTTTAATTTATTTTTTATTATTTATTTATTTATTTTATTTTATTTTATTTTATTTTTTATTTATTTATTTATTTATTTTCTTTTTCAGGAAGTAAAAAGAAATGAATCAACTAGTGAAGAAAACAATGCATACTTTGACATCTTCCTGACAACGATGCCAAAAAGTGATAAGCCTCAGTATTGCAACAAGAATGCTACAACTCCCAAGGCTACCAACTTTAGTTATCAACCCGGGGTTCGTACAAACTTAAGAGGTATCGACACAATATTTGCAGCATCCAATGTGTCCTTCCTTTACTGTCATGATGTAATGAAGTGCATGTAATGAAATCAAATCTTAACTAGTTACCGAAATGGAAATGCTCAGAATGGAAACCTTAACCTATTGCAAGAAAGAAAATAGAAGGAAGGAAAAACTATTCCAATTTCATAAATTAAAGATAATTATATAAATATCAATCATTACATTTCAAAGAGTTAGATCCATTGACAAAGTTCATTGAATGTGGCAATCAAGAAAATCATTATTGTATTATCCAATTCATAAATTTGTTCGTTAACCCAATTTGTTGAGATGTTTTGCATGGGTAAAAAGCAAAGTCCTAAGTGGTTTTTATTCCTCCTAAAACATTTATTTAGATCCTAGGGGTCATGATTCAGCCCTAAGGGAGAAAAACCAACCTTTTTGAGCAAATATGGGCAAGTATATACATGCTAGAAGAGTGCTACATGAATATGCTACAGGAAACAAGTTTTCTTCAGGAAGATATAATTCACCGAATGACCAAGAAAATCAAATCAAAATTGGATGGGAATTTTTTATTTATTGAGTAGGATGTCTTAGGTCTCCATTCCAAGTGGAAACACTAAAAAATACCCCTACCAACACATGCTAAAAAATAGCAGAAAATTACTAGTCTAAAACCTAGAAATTCGAGAACTAGTGCCCAAGTTAATCTATAAAATACTTAACCTAATAAAGTTCAAATGCAATGGGATAATTTTTTTTATTAACTGGAATGTTTTTCTGATATAATTCAAGTGGATTCAACTCAATTGAAGCTCATTAGCATGTTCTAAAAAATAGTAGAAATTTACTACTATTTGCCATAAGGGACTTCTAGAAATTTATATTTGGGAATAAGCAAACTAATCCAAGTAGCTTAATGATTACTACGACCTTCCAAAGTTGTTCAAATTATGAAATCGTGATTTTGATCCTGCAAAAGAACTTACTTCAACCATTTAACCCAATCCTACAACAAGAAATCATCAATACTAAATGCAGAAATAGAAAAAGACAAGAACATGAGATGCGTGTGAATAAGAATTGAAAGAAAGAAAAGTAAATGATGCAAAAGGGCTTTGAGGCTCCTGGGATGTCCAATCCCAAGGAAAATCAAAGTCCTATGAAGTAGACTAAGATTTAGAAGCTGAACATGGCACTAATCTTCATTATTTCCATCAATACAATTACATCCCTGCAAGAAATGAAAGTGGAGTTGCAAAAATATGAGTTCTCTTTGCAAGAAAACTAATAAAAATCAACTCCTAGAGGAAATCGTCTTGGTACTTATAAAAAATGATTAGGAAGCATTCCCCATGAAATGAGGAAGTTTTCTGCTCCAAAATCCCTCAAATGGTGGATTTGGTTCCCAACACTAGGAATCTGCATTAAATGATAGGGAACACATTCCTAGATTTTCTCAATCATTGGAGCTCAAGAATATGTGCAATAATTTCATAATATCTTGTTGATTTATTATCAAATATTGATCTTCCTTTAGTAGGGAGAAAGTCCCTAAATTATCTCCTCCTCCAAGTCTCCATAATCTATCCAAAATATTCTCACAATATTCGACAAAAATAAATAATGTTAGGCACAAATATGCAATTATCCATAAACCTTTCTAATGAACATATTAAAGCTAAAAAAAATTATTAAGTGTAGAAGGAGAAATTTAATATAGCCTTCATGTGCCTAAGAAAGGTCAGATTGGCATTAATTTATGTCCAATTTGGAGGCCCATCAACTTCCACTTAGTTTGCAATTTTTGGAGTTTCTCTGGTTATATCTTAAAGAAGCTGGTAGATATATTTATATTTTGAAGCCAACATAGTTCAATTTATGTGTTTTTCTAAACATTTGTGTTTTACAGAAACCACCAACCTAAGCTTGTGCAGTGCCCATACCCAAGACACTTCTTGCACTCAGGTTCGTGGTCAACTCTTCAAGTGGATGAAATAACAGCTATACTTTTCTATGAGATGATTGGAGAGTTCGTCTGTTACCCTCTCTCTATATCTACTAGCTTAAAGTGTGACTGTCGTCTACCAATAGAGAAGAGACATCAGATCAACCCTCTTGCTGATCATGCAAGAAAGTGATCCTTAAGCTGACTTTATGGCCCAACCAAACCACTCTAAAGACTGCCCTTGTATGAGGGGACTTCTAGGATACAAAAAGTAGAATTTAATGCAAAGTATAATCTAAGATGTATATAACCCTAGACCTATCTTGATTGAATGAAGGATTGGTCCTTCTCTCAATCAAGAGAAAGCTAAAAGGACATGAAAAGAAACATAAGTATGTTGAAATTGGAATAATATAAAGGAAATAGATGGGGGCAATAGTTCCAAGATTTAATCCTTGTTAGAACAAATGTATACAATTAAATTCCCATTAAATAGTTAACAAACATCCAACTGCAAACATCTCCAATTCCTAATAAAACATATGCATAAGGACAAAAAGATTCATGCCACACTAATGAAATATTTAAAATATATGACATGTAGAAAGCATGACATCTATAAGATTAAAATGTTAGATAGCTAGCATCTCAAGGAGATAGAGGTCTGTCCTTATACAAGTTCTAGTTTCGAAACTCATTTCTAATTAACCCTACAAGATAACCAATGACGAGATTCTAAATAAGAATTTCAGAAAACAATCAACAGTAGTGCTGAAAAGCCACATACATACTCATACACCAGAAATGATATCTGAAAGCTGAAGCATTTATTTCCAATAATAGAGTAAGTAGTAATGCTATGCAACCAATTATAAAAATATATATTATTATAAATATGAATCAAGTTACAAAAAAAATAGAGAGATACAGTAGTGCAAGTCCTCTGCTGCCTCTAAACTCGATTCGTGTGATTCGAATCCCCTTTCTCACAATTAGTGTTGGGTATTTATACATAGTGAAAATATCAACAATTTATCCCAATGTCTCAAATAAAAATTACATAAAAAGAAAGCCAAACAATACATTAATATCCAATGGATAATCCTGGACTAATCTTAGCAAATCTCAGAAACTAGCTTTTAATCCGATTCTAATAGACTTTGAAGAAGCCGAAGGGTTATTTCCATCAGAATCTCTAAATAGCCTTATCAACAATCTTTGTTCTTTTTTAAGAGTTGAAGCAGTTCAATTGTACGATTAAAATCGGAAGTCCAAGTCCCTACAAAATCGAACCCCTAGATTATCACTGTAATCTAAATAAAACAGAGCAATGAGCATTTTAATATAAATCACACGAATCTTAACAAATCACAAAAACACCATAATAACAGCTTGAAACCTTAAAACAATGATCATTCAGAATTTATAGCAGTGATCAAACCAAAGCATGACAAGTGATGGACATGGATGTGTATCGGAGGTTTTGATATCAGGGTTTTGAAAAGGTCGCAACATGACACTTTATACAAAACTTGTGACATAGGAAAGTTCTGATGTAGTGGAAACGATATTATATTTAAAACGTTATGATAAAACACATCGGATCCGTATATCATATTGACAATCAGAGATTAGGTCTTATCAGAGGTGCCATTTAAAAGTTCCGATAAAGTGGTGGATGCGATATGAAAATTAAATCTTAACGTTAAATCATTTTAGGTTTATTGGAGATTAGAGAAAAATCAAGGGTTATATGATATTGTGTATCAACGGTCAAAGGTTTTGAATGGTGACACTTAATAAAAATGCGATATGGTATTTCTCTAATAGGGTTTTTTATATGCATTGTGTGTTATTTACAAAAGGTTTCCAAAGTATATTACAATAGTATATTACTCCAACAATGGCTTATTATTCAAAGGCCCTACTTAACTTTGGTTTAATATAAAAAAGATTAAACTCACACGATAACACAAGTCTTGGAATCGGGGGCTATTTGCTTCATTTATTCTAATTGATGAATTTTAAAACAAAGTTTAATTAATCAAATAAACTTTGAATAAGATTAAGCAACACTTAGAATAAAACAAAGGTAATTAGGCAAAAATGAACTAACCAATGATTCAAAAGCCAAATGCAAATACAAAATGGGTCCCTATAGTTATTATGATAATAATAAAGTCAAAATGGGGGTGTTGCGTTTTTTACCACAACAATGATGACACACAGGAAGAACCAATAATATCTGAAAATAATGATGAAACTCCAAAGAAAAATGAATGAAGTTAAATGAATAAAAAATCCTAAAATTCAGATTTTTCAATGAAATCTCAGTAAAGGACAATGAAATTTAATCATTTTGTACATCTCCAGTATTGATAATAAAAGAAAAACCATGTTTGCAATAGTCATTAATTGATAGAAATTTTAACTAAATAACAAAAGCTTTTAATTGAGTTTAGTAAAAAGTTGAACTCTTATTATCACAGGTAGAGCCACTGCTGCCAGCAGGTGTCCATAGCCTCAGCAAGGTTACCTTTTAACACAAAGAAAAGTCAGTATTCCATCTATTGCTTGCTATTTCAGAGGAAATACAGTTTTCATTAAATTTCTATGAAAGCCATTGTCCTGTCTTGGTGACTAGATTTCGACAATGCCATTCGCAAGTATTGAAAATAATGAACAAGCCAGCGCGTGATGAGACCTCTTGTCTTACAACAAGTTGTTGTAATCCATTATCTTGGCATGGTAACTAGATCGATAATGTCACTACGATCAAAGACCATGGTCATGGTAGGTTGGATCTATAAGGAGACCCCCTAGCTTCCAGGTATATAATAGTTTATTTTACACTGATGATTTTAACATACATGGGGAGAAAAATCCTCTGCTTAAGAGATTAGGATGATATAGAAGAGTGATAAAACACTAAACCTTTTCTTTGCCTTTGCTAGTTTAGGAGCTATTTATGATAAAGGTTGTTGTAAAACGAGATTATCTCTTATGTTACGAATTAGAGATCATCAAAAATGAAAAAGGAAAAACTCATGGAATAAGATCTTCAAATCTGAATTTGAAAAATAACAATTTTGATCTTCCTTTTATTCTTTCTTTTACTAATGGATTCCATTATATAAGAATAAAAAGTTCCCAAATATTAACCAAAATTGGGTTAAAATTAAATCTTTAAAAAGGCTTGGTAATAGTACCTAAATCAATCAAAGATCAAATGGGCACTCAAGAGATTGCAGAGGGTAGAAGTGATATGTTATCAATTCAAACCCAAACAAGAGCCAAGAGAAACTAGCAAAACCCAAAAACAATCTACCACAAAAATAAAGTCAAAACTCAAGTGAAACAAAATAAATTTCTTGATATAAGCAATAAATATATTATTATGTTCTTTTGCATTATATCAAGCACATGAAATGTTGTCTCACTTGGTGAGTTTGTTATTTAAGACTTTTATTTAAATAAATTCTCTAACTAAAAGGAGGGTTGTGATTAAAATTTGCATATGAGAATTTAATAGGGATGTTATTCACTTTATAAAGTCTTGCTTTAAAACATGTAACTTCGAATAAACATATCTTACAAAGGAATAAGAAAGATGAGAAGGAAAACTCAAAATTAAAGGAAATCTCCATGAATGAGTTTTAAAAATTGCTCCTTTTCGCATTAAGATTTGTTACAACTACTTTATTGGTAAAATTTCATCTTCTAAGTGATCCGAATTTAAACAGGAACTCAACAAATTACAGAGATAACCAGAAAGACAGAGATGCAGTGGAAATAATACTTCATTTCATTACTGTAAAATACTGAAATATGCTTACAAACAGAAATGGAAATAAAGCAGCTAGGGCGATGGTAGCTTATCTCTGAGAAGAGATGTTGCAGCGACATGCCTCTGAACTCTGTTATAGTGAGGCTCGAAGGCCTATTCATTGTTGAGAAACAATGGAGAACCCTAAACATAAAAAAACCTAACCCTAGAAGATGAAATGCCAAACTGTGGGCCCCGTTTGGGTAAATTGGCACATCAACTTCCCGGGGTCGTAACTTTGGCATACGATCTCCGTTTGACGTGCACAATATCTCGTTAGAAAGATCTATCCGAGAAATACAACTATGGGAAGAGGAACATTGGTCCAAGGACCCATGTTGCTCCCAGTTTTCCCAAAAAAAATTCATTTCGGGCCTCAAAACGACTCCAGAAGTTCAGGACCCGAAAAACTACTAAAAATAGTAAACTGTGCTACAATTAAGGAAACTGAAAAGCTAAAAGAAACATTGGTGGGGGTCCAAGTGGACTTGGCGAGTGGCCACCAATATCCACATGGATCATTCCTCCTCACTTTGGAAGCAATGGTCCCCATTGCGTTGAGTTCCTCCATGAGATGAGGAAACTTCTGCAAAACTTGGTCCCTGGTGAACCACCTTCCCTAGTGAAGGAGTTGGGCTGCTTCGACAATTCGATACAGTTGGATATTTTGCTGGCGAGTGTGCTTGATCTGTGTGTCCATGATCTGATCAATTACAGCTTTTTCCATGCAATCTAGATTTAACTCTGTGGGTGTGAGTTGTTTTTCAATGTAGGATGTGTCTAGTAATGGTGGAAAGTATGGCCGAAGGCGGTCGACATTGAACACTAGGTGCAGGCCAAGGAATGTGGGAATACTGAGCTCAAATGCATTGTCTTCCACAGCCTTGGTAATGGTGTAAGGACCATATTGGAGTGGTCTGAGTTTCTAATAGGCTCCGGTAAGGCATTCCTTTTGCAAATGCAACCAGACTTTATCGCCCACCTGAAACTTGTGTGGCACCCGATGTTGATCATGTTGCTTCTTGTAATTGAAATTTGATTTCTCCAGAATGTCGTGGACCTACTAGCAAATTTTTTGGATGTGCTCAATGAATCTATTTTCCTTATCTATTTTGGACTGGACATGAGCCGAATCTGCATGAGTAGATGCAATTGGCATGGCCACATTAATGGGACATAGTGGCTAGAATCCCAAGCCCACCTGAAAAGGGTTGTGGCCAGGCGAGTTGTGGAGAGAATGGTTGTAGCTATGTTGAACATAGGGGAGGCTCTCGTCCCATGTGCATGGATGCTTTGAGTTGTACATGTGCAGAATGTGTGCGATCATCCTGTTCACAACCTCTGTCTAGCCATCAGTTTGAGGATGGAAGGCTGTGGATTTAGTGAGTTTGGTGTCTAGCATCGACCAGAGACTGGACCAAAATGTATTGAGGAACTTGCTGTCCCGATCTGAGATGATAGACTGTGGGATCCCAAAGTGTACCCACACTCGTTCAAAGAAGAGTTTAGCAGTGGCTTCTGCTATGATATTCTTCTTGCATGTTGCCATAATGGCCATCTTCGAGAACCTATAGAAGTAAGGCCCGACATGTAATCCATGGAGATGGATTCCCAAGGTAGACTAGGGGTAGGTAGCAGGGTATAGAGGCCTTGCCTCTTGATAGTCGGTTTGGCAATGGCATAGATAGTGCATGATCTGATGTACTTCCCGACATCATGTCAAAGATTCAGCCAATAGAAATAATTATGCAGTACTGCCAGCATTTTCTCAACCCCGAAATGCCTAGCAGCTTAACTGAAGTGTGCTTCCCAAATCATCTTGGCACGCTCGCTTGAAGGAACACAAAGGTGACCCAGGTGGCATAACAGGGCATCCTGGAGGTGAAAATCTGGAACATGCTGACCCTCCAAGGGTGTCTAGTATGTGTGGTTGAATTTTGGGTTGCATTTGTAGAGAAGTGGCCAATCGGAAGTCTCGTGCCCACAAGAGTTGAGAACGTTGGTTAACGCTATGATCGGTGGTCAACTGAGGCAATCTGCAACATTATTGGTGTTGCCCTTCTTATACTTGATATTCAAATGGAACTGTTGTAGGTATGTGGACCACTTCTAATGGCGATCATTCTGCAATTTCCCTTGGGTCTATATGAACTACAGGGGTCGGTGGTCTACGTGGATCACCATTTCCTTCCCCAAAATGTAATGCTTCCATTGTCAGCAGGCCTACACAATGGAATACATCTCTTTGTCATAAGTGGGATACTTTCGGATTGTGTCTGAAAGTGTCTCACTGTGATATTCCACTGGATGCCCGTGTTGAGTAAGGACTGCCCCAATAGCATAGTTAGAGGCATCTATCTTGACCTCAAATGGTTGTTGCAAGTCTAGTAATGCGAGAATTGGTGCCGAGCAGAGGCGATCTTTCAACTCTGTGAATGCCTTCTATTGATATTCAGACCAAAAGAATCTTTCTTTCACTCCTCCCTTGGTGACTTGACTCAAGGGCCAAGTGATATGAGAAAATCCTAACACGAACCTATGGTAGAAGTTGGCAAGACCTAGAAAGCTGCAGAGCTCTGTTAGAGTGGTTGGAGATGGCAAATCCCGAATGACTTGGACTTTGGATGGATCCACATGCACCCCCCCGTTCATCAATAATGTATCCCAGATACTGAACTTGGGTCATGCCAAAAGTGCATTTCTCCAAATTGGCACATAACTTGTGTTGCCGCAGTGTTTGGAGAACCTGTCGGATGTGGTGGATGTGCTCTTCCCAACTCTGGTTGAAGATTAGGATGTCATCCAAGTATACCACTACAAATGAGTTGGTGAATGGCCACAAGATGTCATCCATTAGCCTCATGAAGGTTGTAGGAGCATTCATCAATCCGAAAGGCATAACCAACCATTCGAAAAGGACCTCCTTGGCTTTGAAGGCAATCTTCACACATTGGAGGGTTCGATTGTTACCTGGTGATATCCTGACTTCAAATCAATCTTGCTGAAATATTTTCCCCCCCTTTAGTTGGTCCAGGAGGTCATCAATCCGTGGGATCGGGTACCTATTACGGACAGTGACCTTGTTCAGCGCCCGATAGTCAATACAGAGTCTCCAAGTCCCATCCTTCTCTGTACCAACATGATCTGGCTCTGACAGGGTGATGAACTTGGACGGATGTGACCTTTCTGCAACAGCTCTTCAATCTGCCTCTTTATTTCATCATTCTCCAACATGGAGCGCTGATAGATTGGTCCGCTGGGCAGCGATGCACCTAAGGCCAGATCGATGTAGTGCTTGACTTGACAGTGCAGAGGAACCCCTGCAGGGGAGGTGAAGATGTCCTCATACTCCTCCATGACCTTGTCCATCTGTAGTTGTCGTGCAGAGGGGCCCTGTCTGGAGGTCATGGCCATCGTCTTCTTCTTTCATTGAGGGTGTATCATCAAGAAAACAAATTTCCTGATTTTGGAAACGAGCTTACTGCATTGCTTTCCAATAACCAAAGAGATGGTAGTAGGCGGTGCTACCTCCGGTATCCTGTACAACTTATTTCCCAAAGTAACAATAATAACATGGGGCCTTGATTCATACACAACATGTTGCTTCCACAAGTATGGTTTTCCTAATAATACATCACAAACATCAAGGGGAGCAACGTCACACAATACCTCATCCATGAAGGGTTTGATGTTGTATGGAAGGTGACATTGTTGGCTTACACGAAGATCCCATCCTTAGTGAAGCTACTCGATGGTGTACGGTTGTGGATGTGCTATGGTCGATAAGCCTAGCCACTTTGTTATGCTCTTAACCTGCAAAGTAATACCCAAACACAGAATATGCGAAGAAAAGATACCCAGAACACAGAATATGCGAAGAAAAGATACCCAGAACACAGAATAGCAATGATTTTATTATTCAAAGAGCAATGTTCACATGCCTCTTCGAGGGGGCAACCTCCAATAGAGCAGAGCTCGATTACAAAGTAAGACATGATACTCCTCGCAGGGAGTCTCTATCCTTTATATATGACTCATACATGCAATACAACGGGCCAATACCGTGGGTTTTATTAATACCATTTATCTAATACTACTGCCCATTTGCAACTAACTGTGGTCCCGTCATTAGTTGCGGGTTAACCACTTACAAATATTAATATGGGCTTTATTGACTCTTGACTATGACGTGATCCCATGACATAAATAAGGGGGTTAGGGTGGGACCCTAACATGGCCTCCCCCTTAAGACTAGCCTTGTCCTCAAGGCTGAAGCTGCGGAAACTACTGAAGAATAGTGGCAGGTTCCCAAGTTGCATCTTCCGGAGAGGTGTCTTTCCATTTGACGAGGACTTCCTTAATCATGCGACCACGCAAGTGCTTGTCCCTTGTGTCTAGAACCTGTTCGGGTTGAAGCCAGATTGACCCTTCTTCGTCCAATTCAGGTAGACTGGTTTGAACTCGGCAATTGTTCCCAATCACTTTCTTGAGGCACGATACATGGAAAACTGGGTGGATTTTTGCTGTAGGTGGCAAAGCCAACTTGTAAGCCACTTCTCCAATGCGCTGAAGTACTTGGTATGGTCCGTAGAATTTTGGAGAGAGCTTTTGACAACCATTGTCTTTGAGTGATGTTTGCTTATATGGTTACAGCCTCAAAAAGACCTGATCCCCTTCTTGAAATTGGCGCTCTGAGCGATGTTGGTCAGCCTGTTGCTTCATGCGGTTTTGAGCTTGATGAAGATTCTTGTGAAGATGGGCGAGCATTGTTGCGCGGTGTTGTAGGAGTTGATCCACGGCTTGTACTTTGGAGCACCCCGTGATATAAGAAGTAGGGGAAGGCGAAAGTTGACCATAGAATGCTTCATAGGGAGTCATTTTGGTGGTGGCATGATAGTTGGTGTTATAGCACCATTCAGCCAGAGGTAACCACTGTACCCAAAGGTGTTGCTTTTCTGAAGTGAAACACCTAAGGTAGGTTTCTAGACATTTGTTGACGGCTTCGGTTTGACCATCTGTTTGCGGATGATATGAAGTACTGAGTTTGAGTTGAGTGCCTTGTATTCTGAAGAGTTCCTGCCAAAAATTACTGGTGAAGATCGGGTCGCGGTCGGACACAATAGAAGTGGGCATGCCATGCAATTTGAAGATCTGATCCATGAAAGATTGAGCAACCAAAGTTGGTGTAAATGGTTGGGGTAGGGCGCAGAAATGAGCATACTTCGACAGTCGGTCCACAACCACCATGATGACTGACTTGTTCCCAGACTTTGGAAGACCTGTAATGAAATCCATGGAAACCTCCGTCCAAATTGATGCCGGAATGGGCAATGGTTGTAATGTGCCTGGTGTGTTGACGGTTTCCCCTTTGTGGCATTGACAGACATCACATTCTGCTACGAAAGTAAGGATGTCCTTTTTCATGCCGGTCCAAAAAAATGATCTTCTGGTGCGAGCATACGTCTTCTGAAAGCCCGAATGTCCTGCAATGGGAGATGAGTGCAATTATGCCAAAATGCGACTTTTGAGGGTGGATGTTGGTGATATTACAACTCTGTCCCTGTAGCGAAGAATATCATTCTGCCATGAGTAGCCCTTGCTGGAATTAGGATCTACCTACAATTGAGAAATGAGTTGGGAGAGCCCGGGGTGTGAAAACCATTCCTTGCGAGCCTCTTCAATCCAGTCTGGAATGGGGAGGGAAATTGCGAGCAGAGTACTTTCCTCCTCAAATTGGCGCGAAAATGCATCTGCTACACTGTTGTCTTTCCCTTTCTTGTAAATGATCTCATAATCATATCCCAACATTTTGGCTAACCATTTATTTTGTTGTGGGGAGGATACGCGTTGCTCCAAAAAATATTTAAGACTGTGATGATCTGTGCAGATTTGGAAATGTCGCCCCAATAAGTAAGGTCGCCAGGTCTCGACTGCATGTAAGATGGCCATCATTTCCTTCTCGTAGGTAGATTGGCCCAGATTCCTCCCACTGATTTGTTGGCTGGTGAAGGCCAATGGTCACCCTTCCTGCATTAAGACCGCTCCAATACCTGTACCCGAAGCATCACATTCAATGACAAAGGATTTGGTGAAGTCAGGTAGTGCTAAGACGGGAGTGGAACACATGGCGTTTTTTAGAGCGGTAAATGCCTGTTGTGCTTCCTCATTCCAGAAGAAGGAATTTTTCTTTAGGAGTTGAGTGAGTGGCTTCGCTATGCGGCCATAGTTGCGGACAAATTTACGATAATAGCCTGTGAGACCCAAAAATCCTCTCAAGCTTTTCAAGGTCTTAGGTTGAGGCCATTCTTGCATTGCCTGGATCTTTTTTGGGTCCACCTTGATACCTTCCCGCCCCACAATGTGGCCCAAATACTCAACTTCTTCCATGCCAAACGAACACTTAGACATCTTGACAAATAATTTATGCTTGCGGAGCAGTTGCAAGAGTAGATCTACATGCTGAAGATGTGCCGCCCAAGTGCCACTATAGATGAGGATGTCGTCGAAGAAGACAAGGACAAATTTTCTGAGATATGGTTTGAGGAGGTGATTCATAAGGCTCTGAAAAGTAGAGGGGGCATTACAGAGACCAAATGGCATGACCAGGAACTCATAATGGCCTTCATGAGTTCTGAAAGCCGTCTTGGGAATGTCGACTTCCTTCATGCGAATTTGGTGGTAGCCTGAGCGAAGATCCAACTTGGTGAAGAATTGAGCCCCATTGAGTTCGTCCAGCAAATTGTCAACCACCGGGATGGGAAATTTATCTTTGACTGTCAACTTATTGAGGGCCCTAAAGTCGGGACACATCCGCCACTCCCCATCTTTCTTGAGGACCATGACCACTGGGGATGCATAAGGACTAATGCTGGGACGAATGACACCTGCTTCCAACAATTCCTTGATGATTTTTTCTATTTCATTCTTTTGGGTGAACGGATATCTGTATGGCCGCACATTTGGGGGTTGGACCCCTGGAACCAATGTGATGCTATGATCATGTTCCCCTCGTGAGGGTGGAAGCTCATGAGGCTTGTCAAAGACCGTCCGATGTTTATTTAAAATTTGTTGCATCTCAGGATGAATTGGCAGAGACATGGTTTCTACTACCTGGATGGCATTAAATTGAGCTACCACTCCATGATGGCCCTTTTTTAACAATTTTTCCATTCTATGCGAGCTGATGATAGAGGGGGCTCCCGCCTGTAGTCCACGAAGGGTATGTGTGGAGTTGGTCTGCTTAAAACTCATATATAACTCCTGAAAATCCATTGTGATTGACCCAAGAGTGCGGAGCCATTCCGCGCCTAGGACAATGTCGCAACCCCCCATGTGTATTGCAAACATGTGGGTTTTCAACTGATAATCCCCCATTTGAAGTTTGACATTTTCACAGCGGCCTTCACATTTCATTGTGCCCCCATCTGCAATTTGGACTTGGAAGTTAGAAACTGCCCGGACAAAACAATGCGCTGCTTCAGCGATCTTTTGATGGATGAAATTATGGGTACTTCCACTATCAATCAAGACTACTGCTGGGCGATGTTTAAGAAAACCCCTGATTTTGAGAGTTTGAGGGGAAGAAATTCCTGCCAATGCATTTAGCGAAATAATTGGTTCGTCAGATACAATCTCCTTTTGGTTATCTTCTTCGATCGCCTCCGGTTCCTCAAGTGGTGGATCTTCCTTGGTGGAGCTGTAGTCAGTGGCATCTATTTGAAAAAACTTGGGCTCCTTGCATTTATGACCTGGGGAATATTTTTCATCACAGTAGTAACATAGTCCTTGCTTCCTTCTTTCGGCCATTTCCGCAGGTGACACCTTTTGAATCTTAAGTGTCTGAGTCATGTTGGGAGCTTGTGGGGGACGACCTTTAGCGAGGAAGTTGGGGCGGCTGGATTGGGCTGTTAATGCACATTCCACCTTACGAGCTACCTGGCAAGCCTCTGTCCACGTGGGAGGGTGGTGGAGTAGAACCTGAGCTTTGATGGCTTCTTTAAGACCGCTGATAAAGCATTCCATGTAGAACTCATCTGTGAGACCCTTAGTGCGGAAGGCTAAGGCTTCAAAAGCGGTAATATATTCATCCATTGTACCCGTATGTCAGAGCTTAGTGAGATGCCCCAAAAAAGAGTCTTCCTGTTCAAAGTGATTTCGAAGAGCTTTGGCAAATTGGGCCCAATTCTGAAAATGTCCATTGCAACGCTGATGCCATTCCCCCCATTGCCATCTTTCATTGTCCAAGTACATGGTGCCCACCATAAGCTTAGTCCCCTCATCTAGGATATGATTCAATTTGAAATACTGCTCCATTTGTGCTAGCCATGCGGACGTGTGAGACCCGTCAAATTTATGCATATCCAACTTGGGAGGTCGCTGACTGGGTGGTGGATGGGTGTGCCAGACGTGAGGAGAGTGGCTAGACTCACCCTCATGGTATTCATGGCCATTATACGCCTCCTCGTGGGCTGGCTCCTTGCCCTTCGAGAGTGCATTCTGTATCTGAAGACTTATTCCTTTAATCTCATGTTGGATTTCGTTCACCGCAGTTTGGATGGAGTTCACATGGTCTTCAATTTTGTCCATCCTTTCATTGGCCATCGCTTGAGTGCGAGTTTCTACCATACACCAACCTGATGAAAAATTTGGGACCGCCTAAAAATTTTTACTAAGAAATTGAATGGTTCCACCTTGCTCAGCTCGTCGTCCTGATTCTGATGGGCTAGATCACCAATAAGCGCCCCGGAAGATCTCACTGATCAATACTGCAGTCACCAAATCCGCAAAATGTCAATGCCGCCAAAATTCCTGCGAAAAGTATATCCAGGTACAGGAACCCTTCACAACTACTCCGATCTGGTGGATCTGAGAGATCTGAATGGTGGAACAATTGCTGCTGCTGATCTGATGGAGCTGCCGGACTAATGTTTGCTGTTGCTGCACTTCTTTGCACCCGCTGATCTGGAATAGATGATGTGTGATCCCCTGATAGAAAGGGAACTATGGTCTTGAGGAGTGTCAGGTGCTACAGATCGCAATATACATAAGGGTCTGACAGTAGTACTCGGCCCAATGTTTCAAGGCTCTAAGTAAGGAGGATCGACCGTACCCTTAGCCATACAACCCGACTACCCTATCGTACGGGCAAGTAATCTCTCCGAGTGCTGTTCTCGGTGTACTGTAGCAACAAGACAGCTGAAGGTTTATCTATGGTGAGGTTTCAAGGGAGCCTATGGGGCTTCCTATATACCCAGAGGGTACGTGGAAGACAGTCTGTGCGCGGTTCTGTCTAATGCGCTACTACTCAAAGGGGTACCCACAGGGGTTACAAGGGAGTCCAACAGACGTGACCACCTCTTGTATTTCCCGCATGCATGCCTCCCCAAATCCGCAGGTTTATGCGCTTAACGACAGATCCCGTGGTTTAAAGACGCCGGAACATGTCTCTAGCCAAAAAAATTTTTGCTAAAAATTGGAGATCCCACCGAGCCCTGGAAAGTGCTCTGATACCACTTGTTATGCTCTTAACCTGCAAAGTAATACCCAAACACAGAATATGCGAAGAAAAGATACCTAGAACACAGAATATGCGAAGAAAAGATACCTAGAACACAGAATAACAATGATTTTATTATTCAAAGAGCAATGTTCACATGCCTCTTCGAGGGGGCAACCTCCAATAGAGCAGAGCTCGATTACAAAGTAAGACACGATACTCCTCACAAGGAGTCTCTATCCTTTATATATGACTCATACATGCAATACCACGGGCCAATACCGTGGGTTTTATTAATACCATCTATCTAATACTACTGCCCATTTGCAACTAACTATGGTCCCGTCATTAATTGCGGGTTAACCACTTACAAATATTAATATGGGCTTTATTGACTCTTGACTATGACGTGATCCCATGACATAAAAAAGGGGGTTAGGGTGGGACCCTAACACACTTCATTACCTCTACCGAAATGAGGTTCTTTTGGCTCTCACTGTTGACAATGAACTGTAGCGAAGAGCCCTTTACCCACATCTGGGAGTGGAAGAGATGCTCCTCCTCCTTTGGATCTTCGGGTTCCTCCTTCTGGATCTTCATGGTGGCAACGGTGGCATTAGGCTCTGCATCAATAATTT
This sequence comes from Pinus tabuliformis, assembly GCA_031772625.1. Classification (NCBI taxonomy): domain Eukaryota; kingdom Viridiplantae; phylum Streptophyta; class Pinopsida; order Pinales; family Pinaceae; genus Pinus; species Pinus tabuliformis. The sequence goes on along the minus strand of CM062807.1, from coordinate 181,207,439 downwards.
GCTTCCCATTGTCATTCCCCCTATTAGGTTTTGAATCAGAGTCAGAACATGCATCTGATTCTGAAATCCTTAGCTTGGCCACTAGTGACTGCTTGGCCTGACACTCACTTGTGTTGTGAATGGAGCTCTTATGGAACTCATACCACTTTCCCGTGTCCTTTTTTAGCTTCACGACATTGTTATTTTCTTGCAGGTTTGGTGGGTTGTTCTGGGCCACCCCGCCTTGGCTGTCCTTTGTTTTGTGGTTTGGGGGCACCTTTCCCTTGCTTCGGATTCGCAGATCCAAAGTCTCACTTCTTCTGTTTAAACTTTTGCTCGATATTGACGACATATCGGTATGTCGTGCCGAGCGAGGAGATGTTCAGGGATTCTATTTCTTCTTGGATGTACTTGTGTAGGTAGACGTAGTATTTGAGTACCAAATGTTGCTCCAATTCCTTGATACCTAACTTTTTGCGAAGGGTATGGAAAATATTGGTAAACTCTGGCACATCTTGGTCCCTTCCCTACCGCAGCGTGGTCCACTTTATGTATTGATCCTCATAGCTTCCGACAAGGTAGTACTACTCCTTGATGGCAGTTTGGAATGAATCACAAGTGGGTGTGGCTAAAAATAGTGAGGTCCTACTTTCATCCTTCTACTCGCAGTAGGTTTCCCACTAGTCCTTGACGTGGGGGGCGACTTTGAGAAGAGCGAAAGTAATCTTTTCTTGGCCAAAAAAATTATGAACAGAAAAATACCCTTCTAGCATATTTAACCATTTATCTATGGAGTCTGCATCTATCCAACCCTCAAATATGGGAATGTCAAAGTTAACTTGTACCTTATGTAGAAATTCTCACTGTAGATTAATCTGATTATGCAATGTACTAAATAAAAATACTTAATCTACTTCTACTATCAAACTTGCGAAGCTTAATCGAATTGAGCAAGATCAAACAGACACATATAATAGAGAAGAAGAATCAATACACATGAAACATAGAAGAATACTCTGGGGAAAGCCTCAGTTAAAAGCCCCACTATCTGTATTATCATACAAGTGGAAATATTTCAGGATTACACAAAGCTTTAGCTCTCACAGCTATCTAGCTCTCAGTACAATCCCTCACTGCTGCTCATAGACAGAATAGACAACACATATGCCTTCTCCTCTATCCTCCAAGCCTCCTATTTCCTTGCGCTATTCCTCTAGGATGATTCTTCCTTCAACCAAGTGGAACACTGCTCTTACACACTGTAAAACTGTGCAATCCTCAAGGAATGAATTCCTTTTTCATGCAAGAGATTTTCTCATAGGAAAATTCTTGCAACTGATAGTACACTATCCTTGCCTTTAATCTCAACTGGGTCTTTGTCTGAACTGACATGCGTGAGTTATTTATGAGAGAATATTCAATTATCCGGAGTACACTAGTTTCATGCATGCATGCATTAACTAACTGAACTCAAAATTAGTTCCACAAACTGTTTGGAACTAATCTAACTGGACTTAACTAAGTTAACTGAGCTAACTAATTACAACTCAAATACAACTCATCCTTATCTCATTAATTAAGGGATAACTTCCTCAATCAAAGGGATAACTGTTGCATGACTTCACAAAGACTTCATGTTTGAATTTCTCCAACTAATTAACTCAAGATGAATTAATTAATTATTTTTCAAATAGCTAGTGAGACTAAATTTGAATTTTAATTCTCAATTTTAATTCAAGGACAAATTAAAATTGGAATATTCTGAAATGCTATCTATAGCAATGCTATTTTTAGCATTTCTTGTTGCTATTTTCAACACTCCCTCTCAATAAGAAAGGGATTATCTGCCACCTCGATCCTGTCTCTATGGAACTCGAATTTACACTTTGACAATGCCTTAGTCAAAATGTCAGCATCTTGCTCTTCGGTCGAAATATACTGCAACAACATGATCCTCCTCGCCACACAGTCTCTGAGATGATGATACTGAATGTCGATATGCTTGGACCTATCATGAAATACTAGATTGTCAAAGAGTTTGATACAACTCTGATTATCACAATAGATCACAGTTGGATCCATCCTCTGATCAAACAAACCAACTAGAATTTTCCACATCGAAATGGCCTCACATGCTACCTGAATTGCAGCCATGTACTCAACCTCTACTGAGCTAAGTGCAACTAATCTCCCCTTCCTGTTGTACCGAGAAACTACAGCTGAACCAAGGTTGAAAATTCCTCCTGATGTGCTCTTCCGATCTGATGGACTCCTTGCACAATCTGCATCTGTGAAGCCCTGTAGCTTCACTCCCTCTGTCCATTTGTACCATAATCCATAATGAGATGTGCCTCTGAGGTATCCCAAAACATGCTTCGATGCCTTCCAAAATAGCTTGGTAGGCTGAACCATAGCTTGACTCAACTAGTTCACCGCATAGCACAAATTTGGTCATGTGTTCACTAAGTACATCAGTGAACCCACAAGCTACCGATACACAGTAGCTTCTACTACTTCTCCTGAAGTAGCATCCTCCTTCCTCCAGTTACCTGCTAGAGGAGTTTGCATGGGATTGCACTTCTCCATGTGGAATCTCCTGAGTATCTCATTGGCATACTTGCCTTGAGACACAAACACTTCATCCTTCTGCCACACTTCCATGCCTGGAAAGTAGTGCATGAGACCAATTTCTTTCATCTCGAACTCTCTTGCAAGGTCCTCCTTGCAAGACATGATCAACTGATCATCACCTGTCAATATCTAATCATCAACATAAAGAACAATGATCAACTTCTTACCTTCCACCATGATGTGGTACAAGTTCACATCCGCTTCACTATTTGTGAAGCCCAACCTAGTGAAGTAGTTGTCGATCCTGGTGTACCAAGAACGAGGTGCTTGCTTCAGCTTGTACAAAGATCTCTTGAGTTGGCACACATGCGACTCATGATCGAAGGTCTTAAAACCTTCCGGCTGCTCTATGTACACCTCTTCCTCAATCTTTCCATTGAGGAATATAGTCTTCACATCCATCTGATGGATCTTCCAACCCATCTGTGCTGATAGTGCCAACATCGAGCTAATAGACGAGTACCTTGCTACAGGAGAAAAAGTCTCATCATAGTTGATCCCCTTGACCTGTGAGAAACCACGAGCAACAAATCTTTCCTTATGTTTCTCCACACTACCATCATCAGCTTGCTTTACCTTATAAAGCCAACGGGAACTCACAACTGACTTGTTCTCCAGTCTTGAAACCACATCCCAAACACTCTTTCGAACTATGGAGTCATACTCCTCCACCATAACATCAACCCAAATCGGCTACTGCACTGCTTCCTCAAAGGTAGATGGCTCGGTCTCAACACATTCCCCAACAAGGGCCATGTATCCAGTGTACCTATCAAGTGACCTCCTCTGTCTGCGCTGAGAAGATGGTTCTCCCACATTCTCTCTCGCATCTGACAACAATCTGTCAGCTTCTCTCATGTGCTTCCACCCATCTCTGGAAGAGTCTGCTTGAGTGGATGTTTCTACTCCTGGAACCTCTATATGCAGATGCTCTGCATTAGTTTGAGGCTTCTCCTCCCTAAGAACCAAAAGTTCCTCCATAGCTTGTAGTTGGAGCTCCTTCTCAAGGGAAACTCGCGTGGCCTTTTTCTCATCAAACTTAAGATCTCTGTGAACCACTGTCTTTCAACTGGTAGGCAAATACACCCGATAGTTGTGGGGTGTATCAGTGTACCCCACAAGTATCCCCAACTCAGTTGTCAGCTCAAGTTTCTTCTGGGCATCCTTGGTCACATGGCAATATACTGATGAGCCAAAGATCCTGAAGTGACCAACATCTGGTCTCTTCTCAGAGAAAGATTGCTTTGGTGTCTTCATCCCAATATGCGATGCAGGCTTCTATTCTACAAATAGACTATTGTGTTGCATGCCTTAGCCCATAAATGAAGTGGTAGGCCTTGGTCATGCAACATCACCCGAGCTGCCCCCACAATTGTTCTATTCTTCCTCTCAGCCACCCCATTTTGCTGTGGGTTATGAGGTGTCATCAATTCTCATTTAATTCCTTCCGCTGAACAGAAGTCCTTAAAATCTTGAGAGACATAATCTCCACCATTGTCACTTCTCAAGGCCTTGATCTTCTTCCCTAATTCTCTAACAACCAAAGCTTTGAACTCACAAAACTTTGAGAAGGTTTGGTCCTTCTTCTACATGAAATAGATCCAACATTTACGAGAAAAATCATCAATGAAAATCACATAATACCTTTGTTTCATGGTGGAGGTTGTCAAGAATGGTCCACACACATCTGTATGAACTCGCTCCAAGATTGCTTCAGCTCGACTGTCTTGATCATGAGAGGAAGACTTGGCGTAGTTTCCCAAGGTAGAACCTTTGCATGTGTCCACTTGCTCAAGTTTACCTTTGAGAAGTCTGGTAGAAATCTACTACATTATCTTGAATCAAGGCCCCATGATGCAAGTGGCCCAACCGTCTATGCCATAACTCGCCAATATCTTGGCTTTGCACCAATTCTACTTTGGAACTCAAAGCAGCACAGTCATCTACCTCTAGCTTGTAGAGATTCTTCACTCAATGTTGAAAATGCAACAAGATGATGGAGCTTAGTGAAAATAAGTCGCCTTCACAAAGTGGGCCCGCAGGCTATTTTTGGCGCAAAGTCCATTTTTAGACTATGTCTATTTTTAGACATATGGATCATGGTCTATGAGTTGTAGGATGCTATTTATGGATGATTGGTCATGTTGGTAAAAATAGATGGACTTCTATTTTTAGACATATGGGCGGAGTCTATTTTTAGACTGCCAGTGTAAAAATAGAACAGTCGAATATTATTAGCTCTTAATAATATTTGGACTATAAAACATTATCTTATCCTCTTGCAGCACTTCAGTTCAAGCTACGTATGTGGCACATGCAACTGCCAGAAGGAAATAAACTTTTCCTATGGGTTAGTTGAGCTATTGCATGATGGACTTCAGTTAGAACTCAAGTGATTGAGTTTGGTGGAGTTGATTGAGGAGTTGATGGAGTTGTGTTCTGTTTGACTTAGTTGAACTAGTTGTATTTAGTCTAACTGCCAAATACACTAGTGATGAGTGGTGTGAATTAATTATTAATTAATTCACTAATTATTAACTCATAAATCAACTAAAGAATACATCAGTTAACTCAGTGCATGGACAGTTTAGTGGGGATAAGTGTTAGAGGTGGGTGAAAGGGTGAGACTACTATCAGTTGTGACTATAGCTGTGCATGAGATTTGCACAATCATTGATGGAGATTGCCAATGAGGATTGCGCAGTACAACCAAAGGGAAAATGAGCTTGGATCAGATCATTCTCAACTTGGATTGCACGGTAGAGGCAGGCAAACAGTGGAAGAGATTTGAACCTATGACTTGATTCAGATCTGAGCTAGTTTGTGTGTAGCAGGTGGAGATAATACTGAGTACTTGTGAGGAGTATTGTACTATGTATTGTTACATGTTCTCTATCATCATAATATACAGATAGTCGGGGTTTTCAGCTGCATGCTTTCCCCATTACATACTGTGTTGATATGTGTGATTTATGTTTCAATGTGCGCATGTGATTGTTTCTTTAATTCTGCAAATTGATGATCAACATAGAGGAGGTTATGTATTATGCATGCATTCCACAAATAGTGTATAATCAGGATAATCTCTGTGAATAAGTGTTATATTATTCAAAAACTATACATGGTATCGGAGCGAAGTTGATCATCAGAGCTATTATTCAGAAAGTGATTACATTTTATTTCTTCAGGCAGAGTCTATAATCGGGCCAGGTAGCCTCTGGATTCATCCTTCTTTTGGAAGGTGAGATATCCGGTAAATGCCCATACAGTCAATCTCTGTACGAGAAATACTTTGTTCTCACGAATTTTAGATCAGAAGCGGTTGAGTTTTGAGCTGGTGGAATTCGAATTTGCAGCAGTGTTTTCTTGGTGTCGAAGTTGAAATGTCTTTCAACGGATTGCGATTGGAGTATGCCCTTGAAGGCAGCTCAAATTATATTGCATGGAAAGATAGGATGGAGGCGGTGTTAGATGACAATGGGTTGAAGGAGTTCATAGAGGCTGAGGTCCCAAAGCCTACTGATGCTACTCACGTTGAGGCTTGGCAAAAGAAGACAACAAAGTGTCGAAGGATTTTGTTGGAGGGCGTGAAGGATCACATTGTATCCAGCCTGCATGGAAAGGCTTCTCCATACTTGATGTGGAAAGCATTGACAGATTTATTCCAAAGCAAGAGCGACCAGAGGAAGTTGGCGCTCAAGGATAAACTTGGAAACATTAAGTGTGAGAAAGGAGACAATATGCCCAAGTATCTCACGAAGTTCACCCAATGCCGGGATGAGCTGGGAAGTGTGGGGGTGACTGTCGATGATGAGGACTTGGTGAGCTTGGCTCTCCTTGGTCTTCCAAAGAGTTCGCATTCCTATCAGGACTCTGTCAATGGTCGGGAGAAATTGCCAGGATGGGAGAGACTTTGGTCGGATCTTGTGCGAAGAGGAGATCAGGCGGAATTCCAGGGATGGATCTTCATCAAAGGCATTTTATGAAGAAAATTGCGCTTTGGCTGCCAAAGAAAAGAAGGGGAAGAACAAGAAAGCTTCTCATTCCGGCGCGAAAGGCAAGAAGCAGGACATGTCCAAGGTGAAGTGTTTTCACTATCACCAACACGGACATTATGCCACAAATTGTCTGCAGAAGAAGAAAAATAAGCAAGTTGTTGGGTTTGTAGCAAGAGAGGCCTTAGCCTTGCAGTTTGAGTTGGATTTTTCATTGATCGCATGCTTGGTATCAAGTGTGATGGGATCGGTATGGTTCTTTGACAATGGTGCATCTTTTCACATGACAGAAGATCGAGATTTGTTTTCTGATCTGGATGAGAAAGATCTTGGAGTGCACATCGAGATGGGCGATGATGGTAGATACAGTGCGACCGGTATCGGTACCATTTCCTTTAAGAGGGAGTCTGGTAAACCCTTCGTATTGAAATAAGTGATGCATGTTCCGAGATTGAAGAAGAATATTATCTCTGTGGCGATGTTAGAAGACAAGGGATATGATGTTGTTTTCAGCGAGGGAAAGGCTTTCCTGCACAGTAAGACAACTGGAGAAACCCAGAAGATAGGGGTTCGAGTCAAGAACCTTTATCAATTGCATGTAGATGGCTACGGAGCAATGGCATGCAAGGTAGCAGGATTGGTGATCTAGGATGATGGCGAGCTGTGGCACCGGAGATTGGGCCACCTTCACCATGGAGCCTTGAAGATACTGCAGCAGATTTCTACTGGGCTTCCTAAAGGCACTCTTGCGCAGTTAGATCAGTGCAAGGGGTGTACTTTGGGAAAATTTGTGAAAGCCACCTTTCACGAGAAGGATAGTCACGCCACGACGATCCTTGAGAGAATTCACACAAACGTGTGTGGACCTTTCTCAGTATCTTCGACAGCAAAGCACAAGTACTATGTGATCTTTGTTGATGATTTCTCTCGAAAGTGCTGGATCTTCTTCATGCAGAAGAAGAGCGAGACATACTCAAAGTTGTGTGAGTTCAAAGCACTGGTCGAGAAGGAATTGGGGAAGAAGGTGAAGGCTCTTAGGAGCATCAATGGTGGTGAATTCATCTCTGGCGAGTTCAAGGACTTCTGCAGCATAGAAGGGATTCGAAGAGAGCTCATAGCTCCCCATAACCCACAACAGAACGGGGTTGTTTAGCAGAAGAACATAACAATCATGGGTGTTACACGGGTGATGTTGCATGATCAGGGCCTACCCCTTCACTTGTGGGCGGAGGCATGCAATACTGCAGTATATGTGCAGAACCGTTGTCCTCACAAGATACTTGGCATGAGTACACCTGAGGAGGCTTATTCTGGTAAGAGGCCTGATATTTCCCATTTGAGGATTTTTGGTTCTCCTGTTTACATGCATGTGACGAAGGATGCCAGGAAGAAGCTGGAGCCAACCGTAGAGGTTGGGATATTTGTGGGGTACACTGATATGCCCCACAACTATCATGTGTATTTGCCAGACAGTCGCAAGACTGTTGTGCGACGAGATATCAAATTTCAGGAGGAGAAAGCCATGAAGTGTTCGCTTGAGAGGGAGCCACACTTGCATGCAGATGAGGAGCTATTAGTTCCTAAGGATGAGCTTCAGGACGTGGATCAGCCACAAGATGAAGTTCATGGAGTGTGTTAGAGCCTAGATTTGCCTCAGGCTAAAAAGACAAGGTTCTAGGTCCACATCAAACCACACTCAGCCTCGTAGCTAGCCCTACGAGGACAGGAGAGGGCTCTCTCCGGGTCAATCTCAGTGAAATATAATCAATGGGGCTTGAGATGACTGATTTAACAACTAATCCTAGGCTAGGTATGAAAGTGCAAAGTTTTGATTTGAGTTTTTTGGGGTTTTGTTGGAAAAAGGGACAGGCAAATTTTGGGTTCGGGGATGAAGGCCAGTTCTTGCAGAGTTCAAGTTGGGGTAAGGAAAGCACTGGTTAGGATACCTTAAATTGAATGCATGGATAGAAATGATTGCTGAGAAGCTGAAGAGGGAAATATTATATCAAGGATCCTTTACAAATTGAAGAAAACATAAAAAACTAAACAAAATTCAAAGGCAGAGCATAGCAGTTTATGAATTCCACCTTAAGTATTCATTTGTTTAATTTCTGAAGCAAAGAGAAGGGAAATGGCATACATAAACATTCATGAACTTACAAATACATGGAGAAAAATACCATCCAAACACAGAGCCACAAGGATCCCAACAAGTGCTGCAAAACCCAGGTCTTTCCTTTGCCAAAATTGTAGAAATGAAATGTACAATGAAGTGCTAAGAAATCCCAAGTGTCCAACCTTCTACCAAAATCCAACCCCTACACTATAAAGATCATAAAATATATACATTTTCTCATCCTTGTACAAAGGGATTGAGCTCAACCATTTTCTTCAAAATAGAATTATTACATTAAACTTGGGTCGAATTTCTGAAAATAGGTGTTGAAGATGAACTCGTATCTCCCAAACCATAGCACCTGTTAAAAATCTGAAATATTTTTTGTAGATAAGGTCATGTTGGAGAAAAACCTCTCTCAAATTTTGGAAATTCGTTTCCAATAGCTCGAAATCTGTTCCACAAAATCATCTCTAAAACAGAAAATCATTAAAAATTTAAATCTGTGAAAATGAGCTATAAATATCTAGTCACATATCCCAATCCATGACACCTGTGAAAAAAATGAAAGAGGTTCTTTTTATATGGCTACAAAAAACTCCTTTGTTTTTGTAAAATTACTTTCCATCTGTTGTAAAATGGCCCCGCACTAAAATGACTAAAACAGTAAAAAATATGAAAAAGTTTCTTTGTTTTCCTGTAGGCTCCAAATATCACTGTATATCTCCTGCATAGTAGCACCTGTGCATAAACTGAAGGAGGTTTTTTTTATTTGGTATGTGATGAAAAAAAACCTCTTTCACTTTTGAAAAATTCCTTACCATTATTTCAGAAACTAATTTTGTACTAAATTTGTCATTGTGTGAAGCAACTGACTTCAAAACATGCATAACCAAGAATCACTCATTCATTTCTTCTAATCCAGGAACCGGTTACGGGACTGTGATATACCGTTGGAAATATTTTTCCAAGATTCTTCTGATGGAAACACTTGTGACATGTTTTATGCTGAACATCATGTGCAAAACATCTAACGAAACCAAACATAGTAAGAGCTCATGTTGATCCCTGGTGACAGGCTGCGAAGACTGGAACTAACAGAGTGGAAGAGACCACTCATGCAGTGCCAACCATCAGAGGGTGAAAGCACACTATAGAAGCTGAGAGACTGGCTCAAGATGTAGAGAAGGTTGTAGGACCACCTACAGTGCAGCGCAGACAGAGACAGTCACCTAATCGGTACACTGGATACATGGCTCTTGTGAGCAAATGTGTCGTGACTGAGTCATCCTCTTTCGAGGAAGCTGTAGAGGATTCCGCATGGGTAGATGCCATGATGGAAGAGTATGATTCAATTGTCAGAAACAATGCATGGGAGATTTTCCCAAGACTGGAGGGGAAATCAGTGGTGGGTTCGAGATGGATCTACAAAGTGAAGCAGGCAGCTGACGAGAGTGTGGAGAAGTACAAGGCAAGATTTGTTACTCGAGGCTTCTCACAGATAGAGGGGATTGATTATGAGGAGATATTTGCACCTGTCGCAAGGTATTCTTCCATACGAACGATTCTTTCTCTCTTAGCGTAGATGGGGTGGCACATTCATCAGATGGATGTGAAGATTGTGTTCCTCAACAAAGTCATTGAGGAGGAGGTGTACATAGAGCAGCCCAAAGGTTTTGAGATCTTCAGCAGCGAGTCGCATGTGTGCAGGCTCAAGAGAGTGCTGTATGGGTTGAAACAAGCACCTCGTGATTGGTACAAATGGATAGACAGTTATTTCACCGGACTTGGATTCTCCAGGAGTGAGGCGAATCCTAACCTATACCAGATTGTGGTGGAGGGTAAGTTGTTGATCATTGTACTTTATGTAGATGATTTGATTTTGACGGGAGATGAGCTGTTGATAGTTTCATGCAAGGAGGATCTTGCTAGAGAGTTTGAGATGAAGGACTTCGGCCTCCTTCATTATTTCCTAGGATTGGAAATTTGGCAGCGCAGTGATGGACTATTTGTTTCTCAGGGTAAGTATGCCCGGGAGATACTGGAGAAGTTCAACATGCATGGCTGCAAGCCTGTTGATACTCCTCTTCCTGGAGGTTGGAGGAAGGAGGATGCTACATCAGCGGAGGTAGTGGATGCCACTGTTTACCGACAGTTGGTGGGGTCGCTTATGTATCTGGTCAATATACGAACCGATATATGCTATGCTGTTCACCAGCTTTCACAAGCTATGGTTAAGCCAACCAAGCTCTTCTGGAAGGCAGGCAAGCATGTATTGCGTTATCTCAGAGGCACATCGAGATATGGATTACGGTACAGACAGGAGGATGAGGTGAAGCTATGTGGCTTCACTGATGCAGATTGGGTAGGGAGCCCAACGAACAGAAAGGGCACATCTGGAGGGATCTTCAGTATCGGGTCGACAACAGTTTCTTGGTACAGCCGGAAGCAAAGATCCGTGGCACTCAGTTCAGCAGAGGCCGAGTATATGGCAGCAAGTTTGGCTGCATGTGAGGCTATATGGATGAGGAAGATCTCGGTCGGGTTGTTCGGGTCACACTTGGAGCCTACTGTGATTTATTGTAATAACCAGAGTTGCATTAAACTCTCGTCTAATCCAGTATTTCATGATAGATCTAAGCACATCAACATCAGGTACCATCATATCAGAGATTGTGTGCAGCAGAGAATCATGTTACTTTCATACATTCCCATGGAGGATTAGGATGTTGATATCTTGATGAAGGCGCTCACCAGGAGCAAATTCGAATACGACAGAGGCAGGATAGGGGTTGCAGATAATCCATATCTTGTTGATAGGGAGTGTTGAAAATGCAACAAGATGATGGAGCTTAGTGAAAAGAAGTCGCCTTCACTAAGTGGGCCCGCAGGCTATTTTTGGCGCAAAATCTATTTTTAGACATATGGATCATGGTCTATGAGTTGCAGGATGCTATTTATGGATGATTGGTCATGTTCGTAAAAATAGATGGACTTCTATTTTTAGACATATGGGCGGAGTCTATTTTAGACTGCCAGTCTAAAAATAGAACAGTCGAATATTATTAGCTCTTAATAATATTTGGACTATAAACATTACCTTATCCTCTTGCATCACTTCAATTCGAGCTAAGGATGTGGCACATGCAACTGCCAGAAGGAAATACGCTTTTCCTATGGGTTAGTTGAGTTATTGCATGATGGACTTCAGTTAGAACTCAAGTGATTGAGTTTGGTGGAGTTGATTGAGGAGTTGATGGAGTTGTGTTCAGTTTGACTTGGTTGAACTAGTTGTATTTATTCTAATTGCCAAATACACTAGTGATGAGTGGTGTGAATTAATTATTAATTAATTCACTAATTATTAACTCATAAATCAACTAAAGAATACATCAGTTAACTCAGTGCATGGATAGTTCAGTGGAGACAAGTGTTAGAGGTGGGTGAAAGGGTGAGACTACTATCAGTTGTGACTATAGCTATGCATGAGATTTGCACAATCATTGATGGAGATTGCCAATGAGGACTGCGCAGTACAACCAAAGGGAAAACGAGCTTGGATCAGATCTATTCTCAACTTGGATTTTGTAGTAGAGGCAGGCAAACAGTGGAGGAGATTTGAACCTGTGACTTGATTTAGATCTGAGCTTGTTTGTGTGTAGCAGGTGGAGATAGTACTGAGTACTTGTGAGGAGTATTGTACTATGTGTTGTTACATGTTCTCTATCATAATAATATATAGATAGTCGGGGTTTTCAGCTGCATGCTTTCCCCATTACATACTGTGTTGATATGTGTGATTGATGTTTCAATGTGCTCATGCGATTGTTTCTTTAATTCTGCAAATTGATGATCAACGTAGAGGAGGTTATGTATTATGCATGCATTCCGTAAATAGTGTATAATCAGGATAATCTATGTGAATAAGTGTTATATTATTCAAAAATTCTACACTCGAATCCCAATCCTCTTGGTTTGACCCGTGGCTATGTGTCTTAGGAACACCTTTCCTTTACTAAAGACTACATCATAGCCTTTGTCTCCTAATATTGAGATCGATACCAAGTTCTTCTTCAGTCCAGGCACATACTTTACATCAGGCAGGGTGAGAGGAGCTCCATGCTCCCTTTGAAAAACAACCGTACCTTCACCTGAAACATGGTACTTTCCATCATCGCCCATCTCTATGCGCATCTTGAGGTCTTTCTCCTCCAAGGTACTAAATAAACTCTTATTTTTGGTCATGTGTAATGAGGCTCCACTGTCCAGGTACCAAACACGACCCACCATCGATGAAACCATGCATGTGATGAGGGTAAAATCCAATTCGAACTGAGAGGCTAGTGCTGCACCTTTTGATCCTTTCGAGGATCCCTTCTTGGATTTCTTCAATGGACAATTAGTTGCATAATGGCCCACCTCATGACAATTAAAGAATCCCACTTTAGATTTGTCAATCTTCTTCCCTCCATGGGAAGAAATCGATTTGGAATGGGAAGATTTCCCTTTCCCTTTCCTTGCCTTACTTGCTAAGGCTAGATTTTCTTCATCATCATGCTTAGATGAAGAACCATCTCTCATTCTCCTATTGATCTCCTCCTACATCAGATCCAACCACAGTCGTTCCCAATCCGACAGTTTCTCTCTTCCATTCACTGAGTCCTAGTAGCTATTTCAGCTCTTTGGAAGACCGAAGAGAACAAATCTCACCATATCATCATCGACTGTCATTATTCGTACACTACCAAGCTCATCTCCGCAGGTGGTGAGCTTGTTCAGATATGTAGAAATTGTGTCACCCTTTTCACACTTGATTTTCCAAAGCTTGTCCTTGAGTGCCATTTTCCTCTAGTTGTTTTTGTTATGATATAGGTCCTTCAATGTCTTCCACATTGAAAACAAAGTCTCCTTCCCATGGAGACTTGAGACAATATAGTCTCAAACTCCCTCGAGAAGAATCCTCCTCGCTTTCGCCACACACTTCTTCCATTTCACCAATTCTTGGGCATTAGCTACTGCTGGCTTGGGGATTTCTTGATCAATGAAATCCTTCAAACCATTGTCTTTAAATACCACTTCCATGCGATCCTTCCATGCTATGTAATTCGAGCTGCCATCCAAGGCATAATCGAGTCTCAAGACATTGAACGCCATTGGTGAACTTTGAGATGTGATAAGAAATTGATTTTGTACCTGCAATCAAGAACTTAAAACTTCAAACTTTTCTCTTCTTTGTATATTATTCTCTACTTTGATCACCTTTGATCTGATACCATGTAGAAATTCTCACTGTAAATTAATCTGATTATGCAATGTACTAAAGAAAAATACTTAATCTACTTCTACTATCAAACTTGCGGAAGCTTAATCGATTTGAGCAAGATCAAGAAGAACACATATAACACAAAAGAAGAATCAATACACATGAAACAAAGAAGAATACTTTGGGGAAAGCCTCAGCTAAAAAACCCGCTATTTGTATTATCATACAAGTGGAAATATCTCAGGATTACACAAATCTTTCGCTCTCACAACTATCCAGCTCTCAGTACAATCCCTCACTACTGCTCATAGACAGAATAGACAACACATATTCCTTCTCCTCTATCCTCCAAGCCTTCTATTTCCTTGTGCTATTCCTCTAGGATGATTCTTCCTTCAACCAAGTGGAACACTTCTCTTACACATTGTAAAACTGTGCAATCCTCAAGGAATGAATTCCTTCTGCATGCAAGACATTTTCTCATAGGAAAATTCTTGCAACTGATATTACATTGTCCCTGCCTTTAATCTCAACTAGGTCTTTGTTTGAACTTGCATGCATGAGTTATTTATGAGAGAATATTCAGTTATCTGGAGTACACTAGTTTCATGCATGCGTGCATTAACTAACTGAACTCACAACCAGTTCCACAAATTGTTTGGAACTAATCTAACTAGACTTAACTCAGTTAACTAAGCTAACTAATTACAACTCAAATACAACTCATCCTTATCTCCTTAATTAAGGGATAACTTCCTCAATCAAAGGGATAACTGTTGCATGGCTTCACAAAGACTTCATGTTTGAATTTCTCCAACTAATTAACTCAAGATGAATTAATTAATTATTTTTCAAACAGTTGGTGAGACTAAATTCGAATTTTAATTCTCAATTTTAATTCAAGGACAAATTAAAATTGGAATATCCTGAAATGATATCTATAGAAATTCTATTTTTAGCATTTCTTTTAGCTATTTTCAACACCTTAAAGGGTGTGGCACTTCTAGAGTAGCTGCTGGAAGTAGATGTGTCACCCTTGGGTAGCCGCTAAAGGATCTGGGCAAAGTTGTCCATCATCGCGTTCCTTTGTCACTCGAGGGCCTCTTCGAGCAAGATTTTGATAGGATCTCCTGCCCCCTCATCTTTATTTTCATCTGCCATGGGAGGTCGTCGGGATTTGCAAGGCTGGTCTTGCAAAGGTTCGACCAGTTCAAGCCCTAACTCCTTATATCTTGACCTCAATGGGGACATGCAAGGAAAGTCAGAGAAAGAGAATATCACTCTGATACCACTAATCTGAATTTAAACAGGAATGCAACATATTACAGAGATAACTAGAAAGATAGAGATGCAATGGAAATAATACTTCATTCCATTACTGTAAAATACTAAAATATGCTTACAAACAGAAATGGAAATAAACCAGCTAGGGTGATGGTAGCTTATCTCTGAGAAGAGATGTTGCAACCACATGCCTCTAAAATTTGTTACAATGAGGCTTGAAGGCCTATATATTGTTGAGAAATATTGGAGAACCCTAAACATCCAAAAACCTAACCCTAGAAGATGAAATGCCAAACTGTGGGCCCTGTTTGGGTAAATTGGCACATCAACTTCTCGGGGTCGTAACTTTGGCATACGATCTTCGTTTGACGCGCACAATATCTCGTTAGAAAGATCTATCTGAGAACCACAACTTTGGCTATAGCAACATTAGTCCATTGACCCTGTTGCTCCTAGTTTTCCCAAAAAATGTCGTTTAGGGCCTCAAAACGGCTCCAGAAGTTCAGGACTCGAAAAACTGCTAAAAATAGTAAACTGTGCTACAATTAAGGAAACTGAAAATCTGAAAGAAACAATGGTGCATGTCCAAGTGGACTTGGCAGGTGGCCACCAATATCCACCTGGATCACTAAGTCAGGCCAATACCTACCAAAAGAACAACACAATATAAGACAAAAAGAGTCATGCCACAGTACTGAAATGGTTCAAATATATGACATGTAGAAAGCAGGACATATATAAGATTAAATTGTTAGATAGCTAGCAACTCAAGGAGATAAATGTTTGTCCTTATATAAGTTCAAGTTTTGAAACTCATTTCTGATTAACCCTGTAAGATATCTTGAGCAGATTCCAAATGAGCATTTCAGAAAATAGTCAATAGTAGTGCTGAAAAGCCACAGACATACTCATACACCAAAAATGATATCTGAAAGTTGAAGCATTTATTTCCAATAACATAGTAAGCAGTAGCGCTATACAATAAATTACAAAAATAAATATTATTATAAAGATTAATCAAGTTATAGAAAACAATAGAGAGATACAGTAGTGCAAGTCCTTTGCTGCCTCTAAAATCGATTCCCTGCCTCCAAAGATGGATTGGCTCTCACTACAATATTATAAATGAATCACATGCACCATCCTTACGAACATGTTGTAAGCCCAAGTATACTCTGCCACTTTTCTCTTGGATTCAAATTCCCTTTCTCTCAATTAGAGATGGGTATTTATACATAGTGAAAATATTAAAAATTTATGCCAATCTCTCAAAGAAAAATTACATAAAAAGAAAGCCAAACAATACATTAATATCCAATGGATAATCCTGGCCTAATCTTATCAAATCTTAGTAACTAACTTTGAATCTGATTCTAATAGACTTTGAATAAGCCGAAGGGTTGTTTCCAACAAAATCCTTGAATAGCCTTATCAACACTCTCTGTTCTTTTTTAAGCGTTGAAGTAGTTCAACTGTCCGATTAAAATCGTAAGTCCAATTTCCTACAAAATCAACCCCTTGGATTATCACTGCAATCAAAATAAAACAAAGTAGTGAATGTTTTATTATAAACGACATGAATCTTAACAAATCACAAAGAAAACCATAATAACAGCCTGAAACCTTAAAACAATAACCGTTTAGACTTTATAGCAATGATCAAACTAAAGTGTGACAATGACAGACATGGAAGGGTATCGAAGGCTTGGATATCGGAGTTTTGAAACGATCACAACATGACACTTTATACAAAACTTGCGACATAGGAAAGTTCTGATGCAGCAAACACAATGTTATTTTTTTTTTTTTTTGATAAAACACATGGATCTGCATATCATATCGGCAATCAGAGATTAGGTCTTATTGGAGGTGCCATTTAAAATTTATGATAAAGTGGTAGATGTGATTTGATAATTAAATCGTAATGTTAAATCAAGTTGGGTAAACATATAAGAGATTAGAGAAAATAAGAGGTTATATGATATCGCATATCGACGGTCAGAGATTTTGAGTGGTGACACTTAATAAAAATGCCGATATGGTATTTTCCAATAGGGTTTTGTTATATGCATTGTGTGTTATTTACAAAAGGTTTCCAAAGTATATTACAATAGTATATTACTCTGACAATGGATTATTATTCAAAGACCTGATTTAACTTTGGTTTAATATAAAAAAGATTAAAGTCACACGATAACATAAGTCTTGGACTTAGGGGCTATTTGATTCATTTATTCTAATTAATGAATTTTAAAACAAATTTTAATTAATCAAAGAAACTTTGAATAAGATTAAGGCAGTTAAAATAAAACAAAGCTAATTAGGAAAAAATGAACTAACCAATGATTCAAAAGCCAAATGAAAATACAAAAAGGGTCCCCATAGTTATTATGATAATAATAAAGTCAAAATGGGGGTGTTGTGTTTTTTACCACAACACTAGATGAATAGAATTTCTTTATATGAAAAATAAGTATAAAATGACTATTTCAGCCTTGGGCCAATTTAGCAAATCTAGGGAGATGTTGTTGAAAGTTTCACCCTTTGGTTGGACATATTTGTGATGTAACAACTGCTTTATTGATACATTCAACCTCCATGCCAAGTTTTACTTCTCTATGAGTTATATGCATGTTTGATCTATATTTGTTGTAAGTTAAATTCTTAACTAGGGTGTGTGAGCTAGTCTGGTCAGTCCCACCAACCCAACTCCACAACCCTTTTGTTAAATACCTATAGATTTATGTGTGGTGTGCATCCTTGAATATATTACTGTGTGCTGAGTTTATCTATTGGTGTGAATGTTGTTGCATTTTTTTAATAGCATGAATCTATCATTTATGCTCATAATATTTCTCTAAATATACTTTTCAAACCTAGAGTGTAAGAGAAAGGTTGAATCATTGATGAAACACATGATTTCCATGTCTTAAAGCACTTATATATTGGGTTATTGAATAAGGATATTTTTTCATACTCAAATTTGCTTGATTCGATCTTGTTTCATTAATTTCTCATTTATTTGATTGTTGTTCATTGCATGGCCTGTCATATCTATCTTGTTAAGTGTTTAATGTGAATATTGGGGTATTGTTCTTTCCGAACTGCTCATTAGATTCAGATGTAGGTTTTGGGTGATAGTATCGTGTTAGCTTTCTTAATTTATGGAAACACTGAGCTTGAAATCTTTGTGGTGAATGGTTTGATATTTGTGGTTATTATAGTTGTTTTTTAATCAGAACCGTAGCACCAATATCTACACCTAAGTACCTTGACTATATTGGTTGTAACTTGGTCATGCACCCCTTTTGAGCCTTGTTGGTTGAATACCATTTCATATTTGTGTTGTTCAAGAAGACATTGATTCTACGTGAGGGTTCAATCTAAATATTGTTCATTTCCTTTTTGGATATTCAAAGGTGTCTTCGACTAATATTTCCATTTTGGGTTTGGGGCCCTGATTTAGTTTTTGAAGTTTATTTGGTTAAATTTTGGGTTAGGGATATTTTCTAGTACATGCAAGCGAGTGCAGGCAACTGTGTGAAACATAGTATTTTAGAAAATTTTCTTATACACTAAGAAAAAGATTGTGTTTCTTTATATAAGGAATATGCATTTGATGTTTTGAATTAGTAATAATGCTTTAGAATGTTGTTGTGAGTAATGGTTGTTGAAAATAGCAACAAGAAATGCTAAAAATAGAAGTGCTAAAAATAGCATTGCTATAAATCGTAGTTTGGGTACCAGTGCTGGATTGAGCAACAGGGAGTGAAAAATCGAAGTGCTAAAAACGACATCACTATTTTTCGTAATGTAGGATGGATTCCTTTTTTAGTCAATCCATGGACTAAAAATAGGAAGTAAAATTCGAATTTGAACTTAACAGCTGTTTGAAAATAAATTAATTAATTCACCATGAGTTAATTAGTTGTGAAAAATCAAACATGAAGTCTATGTGAGGACATGCAATAGTTTGTCCATTAATTGAGGAATTTATCCATCAGTTAAAGAGATAAGGATGAGTTCTAATTTGAGTTGTAATTAGTTGGCTCAGTTAACTAAGTTAAGTCTAGTTAGATTGATTTAAATAGTTTGTTTAAATTAATGTGAGTTCAGTTAGTTAATGCATGCTTGCATATAACTGTTGCACTTCAGATCACTGAATATTATCTCATGAATAACTCATGCATGTCAGTTTAGACAAAGACTGAGTTGAGATCAAAGGAGGGACAGTGTACTATCAGTTGGATGGATTTTTCCTATAAAGGAAATTCATCCATGGAGAAGGATTCATCTCCTTCAGGATTGCGTAGTTGGATCAGAGGTTAGTGAGTATGTGAAGAGGCCAATTCACACAAGTGGTTGCACTGGACCCCAAGGAAAATTGCGCAAAGAAATAGGAGGCTTGGAGGGCAGAGGAGAAGGTTTGAGAGAGGCCTTTGACTGTCTATGAACAGCAGAGGGATTGCAGAGAGAGCATGATAGCTTGTGAGTTGATTCTTTTTGTAATCCGGACTATATTTCCACTTGTATGATAATACAGAGTTGGGGTTTTAGGCTGAGGCTTTCCCCGGGTTATTTCTTCTGTGTTATGTGTGATTGCTTCTCATTCTCATTTATATGTGTTCTCATTGATCATGCTCAAATTGATTAAGCTTCCGCAAAGTGTTGTAGAAGTAGATCTTGTATTGTGTTTTAGTATATTGCATAATCTGTTGATCTACAGTGGGAATTTCTACATGGTATCAGAGCAAAGGTGATCAAGGAAGAACAATATACAAGAAGGGATAAGTTTGAAGTTTGTGATTCCTGAATATAGAAATCAAGTTCTTATCACATCTCTATTTAACCTATGGCGTTCAATGGTTTAAGACTCGAATATGGCTTTGATGGCAGTTCAAATTATATAGCCTGGAAGGATCACATGGAAGCAGTACTAGAGGATAATGGTTTAAAGGAATTCATTGATCAAGAAGTCCCCAAGCCAACTGGTGCTGTTGAATTGGCTGAATGGAAGAAATGGGTGGCTAGGGCAAGGAGAATCCTTCTAGAGGGCGTTCGAGATCACATAGTCTCGAGTCCCCATGGGAAGGAGACACCATTTTCAATGTGGAAAACATTGAAAGATCTATATCAGAATAACAATGATCAGAGGAAGATGGCGCTAAAGGATAAGCTTCGAAATATCAAGTGTGAAAAGGGCGACACAATCTCTACGTATCTGAACAAGCTCACCACATGCAGGGATGAGCTTGGAAGTGTAGGGATCATGACATTTGATGATGACATGGTGTGTCTTGGATCCTTAGTCTTCGTAAGAGTTGGCATAGCTACCAGGACTCGGTTAATGGAAGAGAGAAATTGCCAGATTGGGAACAACTTTGGTCGGATCTGATGCAGGAGGAGATAAGAAGAAGAACCAAAGATGGTTCTTCATCCATGGAGGATGAATAAAATTGTGCCTTAGTGAGTAAGGCGAAGAAGGGGAAGTAGAAGGATTCTCTTTCCCAATCCAGTTCTTCCCATGGTGGGAAGAAGTTTGACAAATTGAAAGTGTGATGCTTTCGTTGTCATGAAGTGGGCCATTTTGCTACAAATTTTCCACTGAGGAAATCCAAGAAGGGATCCGTGGAAGGATAAGAAGGTGAGGCACTGGCCTCATAGTTCGAGTTGGATTTCACACTATTCACATGCATGGTTTCATCCATGGTGGGAAGTGCTAGGTTTCTTGACATTGCAGCTTCTTTTTACATGATTGGTGATAAGAGTTTGTTCAGTACTTTGGAGGAGAAATATCTCCAGATACTCATAGCAATGGGTAATGACGAAAAGTATAGTGTCTCAGGTATAGGCATGGTTGTTTTTCAAAGGGAGCATGGAGCTCGCATTACCTTGACTGATGCCAAGTATGTACTAGGACTAAAGAGAAATTTGGTGTCGATCGCGATGCTGGAAGATAGAGGCCATGATGTAGTCTTTAGTAAGGGAAAGGTTTTCCTTCGACATATCACCACTAGACAGGTGAAGCAGATCAGTTCACAGGTCAAGAACCTGTATGCTCTTGAGGTTCAAGATGCATGCAAAGCCTTGAGGAGCAAGGAAACTGATGGAATCTTGGTGGTTGAGAGGGAGAGTACATTACCTCTCAACATGTAACGCCAGAAGAAGTCTCAGATGATTGTGGAGGAGCCACAATTGGTGAAGCAGCTTCAGGAGGTTGTGGAGCAGCCACAACTAGAGAAGCTGAGAGGCGATCGAGTAGAGACATCTACTCATGCAAAGACCTCCAGTAGGGGGGAATTTTGAGCTAGGTGGGCAGAGGTATCACATGCATCCATACCTCCAGATAGGAGGTGGGGCGATGTGGAGTGATCATCCCAAGAAGGTTGGAATAGGGGCAGGATCCTTGAGGTACCCAACCTCTTTGATTCGACTTTGCTACAGGAGCCTCGACGAGGAGTAGCAGGACTGGCTGAGTGGGTAGAGATAGATGTGGATGGAGCGGCGGAGACAGCTATAGTGCAGGAGTCCCAGGACTGTGTAGAGCTAGTAGGCTGCAACAATGCGAGAAGCACAGGAGTGTTGCGCCAGTGCAGGATGGCACAGAGAGGTGTGCAACAGTGCAAGATGCATGGAGTGTTGCAGCAGCTCAGAGGTCAGAGATGGAGCGCTTGTTAGCAACAAGTAGAGCTTCAGCATCAGAGTATGTTTCTAGCCCAACAGAGAGGTCAGTTGGGAGTTTTTTTTGTTTCTAGAGTTGTTGGAGCAACCACACTTGGGAGAAGTGTTGCATGTAGAACATTCCAAAGGTATAGGATCGGGTTCAAGTTGAATGCCTTTATTGTTGAGAGGGAGTGTTGAAAATAGCAACAAGAAATGCTAAAAATAGTAGTTTGGGTACCAGTGCTGGATTGAGCAACAGGGAATGAAAAATGGAAGTGCTAAAAATAGCAACAGGGAATGAAAAATGGAAGTGCTAAAAATAGCATTGCTATTTTTAGCAGTTCGAGATGGATTCCTATTTTAGTCAGCCCCTGGACTAAAAATAGGAAGTAAAATTCGAATTTGAACTTAACAGCTGTTTGAAAATAAATTAATTAATTCACCATGAGTTAATTAGCTATGAAAAATCAAACATGAAGTCGATGTGAGGACATGCAACAATTTCTCCATTAATTGAGGAATTTATCCATTAGTTAAAGAGATAAGGATGAGTTCTAATTTGAGTTGTAATTAGTTGGCTTAGTTAACTGAGTCAAGTCCAGTTAGAATGATTTAAACAGTTTGTTTAAATTAATGTGAGTTCAGTTAGTTAATGCATGCTTGCATATAACTGCTGCACTTCAAATAACTGAATATTTTCTCATGAATAACTCATGCATGTCAGTTCAGACGGAGACCTAGTTGAGATCAGAGGAGGGACAATGTACTATCAGTTGGATGGATTTTTCCTATTAAAAGGAAACTCATCCATGGAGAAGGATTCATCTCCTTCAGGATTGCATAGTTGGATCAGAGGTTAGTGAGTGTGTGAAGAGGCCAATTCACACAAGTGGCTGCACTGGACCCTAAGGAAAATTGCGCAAAGAAATAGGAGGCTTGGAGGGCAGAGGAGAAGGTTTGAGAGAGGCATTTTATTGTCTATGAGAAGCAGAGGGATTGCAGAGAGAGCAGGATAGCTTGTGAGTTGATTCTTTTTGTAATCCGGACTATATTTCCACTTGTATGATAATACAGAGTTGGAGTTGTAAGCTGGGGCTTTCCCCAGGTTATTTCTTCTGTGTTATGTGTGATTTCTTCTCATTGTCAGTTATATGTGTTCTCATTGATCATGCTCAAATTGATTAAGCTTCTGCAAAGTGTTGTAGAAGTAGATCTTGTATTGTCTTTTAGTATATTGCATAATCTGTTGATCTAAAGGGAATTTCTACAATTTTGTGAGTTTTTATGAGCAACATGATTGGTTAATTTTTGGATTGCACACAGTAGCATTTATCTATTTTCGAATGGGATTTTGATTACATTGGCATCTACAGGTACTTAAGAAAATTTTGAGAACTGCTTTGAATGTGTGTGATTTATTTGTGAAAAAGTTTTTTATCAAAGCATTTGATGAATTGGATCATAGAGTTGGATGAGAAATAGATGCAAGGGTGAATTTTATTTGAAATACTTTATTTGCTTAGTGTGGTTGTAACTTCAAGAATATTTCCCAAACTGAAAATTTAACTGTAGTTTATTTTTTTTCATGGAATAAGTTTCTATCCTTTTTTTGAAATAATGTGATTAAAGAGTGAAATTTCAGGAGGAAGCCTTGTTTGAAGATTACAGGGTGTGAAAATTTGCTTGCATTTTTGTTTGAAATAGTAGGGTAAATAAGACAATCAAAGTCTTTTTGGCACAAATAGTGTTGCACCTCGAAGTTTACTAATCCATATTGACAAGTGAATGTTGAGATAAATACAAGAATAATACTACAACACAGTATTTTGCCACCATTGGTGGGGAGGCATCTAGGGGAGATTTTGGTAATCTTTTCAAGTATTTGTTTTCAACATTCAAGGTAAATTTATGATATGTTTTTTTACAGGTGTGGATCTTTTTTCTATTTAATAAGAGGGGTAATTTTCAGAGTGTTGTTAGTGTGTTTGTTTAGCTACATCCTTAAATTTTGATTGAATTGATTTGTTTCAAGCAAGTGTTTTCACAGTGTTTGATTTTTCCGATTCATTTTTTGTTTTTTTTTAAATGAATGAGTAGGAGGGGCAAGGGTATGAAGCTCAAGAAGGGCATAGTAAAAATCGATAAATCAAAAATATTTTCTCATGGTGGGCCTTCTGTTGTAGGAAAAAACTTGAAGTAGACACAAACCAACCAGGCTGGTACTTTACATCTAGATTTTGGAGACAACAACTCAGGGTTATCACAACCATTGGTAGGGAAGAAGGAGACTATCGAGACTAAAATTGAAATCTGAGACACCGTCAACCTTTACAGTCCACAGGGGGTAGCTTGCTTGGAGGAAAAAATATGGTAGATCATGAGGATGTTAATGGTGAAGGGGTTGGTGAAAATCAACCATTGGAAGAACAATCCACCTTTGGATTTCCAATTGTAGACCCTGATACAATTGTTCAAATGAAAAATATGTTTCCTTCAGTCCTTCCACATTTCCATGGTAAGGTACATGAGTATCCTAATTATTTTCTTTTCAAATTCAACATCCTTAGAGGATCTATGACTATTCATTAGATGCCCAAAAGTTAAAACTTTTCCCTGCAACCATTAAAGTATCAAGTTTACGCTGGTTTATGGGGTTTGAGTGAAAACATTATCACTTCTTCGGATCAAATGAAGAGGAATTTTTTGAACAAATATCAAGAATATTGTAAGACACAAGAAATGCAGGATGAAATATTTACTATCACATAGAATGACAAT
The DNA here is from genome assembly GCA_031772625.1 of Pinus tabuliformis. Classification (NCBI taxonomy): domain Eukaryota; kingdom Viridiplantae; phylum Streptophyta; class Pinopsida; order Pinales; family Pinaceae; genus Pinus; species Pinus tabuliformis. Next base: position 181,182,730 of record CM062807.1, on the reverse strand, counting down.
GAAAATTTGGAGGACTATCTTGAAAGATTTTTGTATATCCTTCAATGGTCTAAGCACAAATTCAATGTGAACATTGTCAGAACCTTATTTTTATGAGGAATTTTGGACGATTCCAGGAATAAATTGAATTTGTTAGGACAAGGAGACATTGCTCAACTTTATTTTGACCAAATTTGTGACTTGTGTAGGAAGTTTTCACATAATCAATCCAGATCTGGTAAGGGAATTAGAAGCAATTATAGAAACAACTAATTTGGATCGATAGATGCCATGATTATTTGTTTGGAAAATAAAATGGATAATATGAAAACTATAATTATGAAGGTTGTTTGTAAGAAAATAGATTCTTTAAAATTTAAGCAAAAACTATAAGAACAAGAGTCATTATCCATTTATTGTCCAAAATGTAAAAAGAAGCATATTTTATGTGAATGTCCTGCAAATGTTAAGGTTGTTAATAACTGTGTGATATGTGCAGGTAAACATCCTACCATGGAATGCCCATCTATACCTAGGTTGAAAGAAACATTTGAATAGGAGCATTCAATACTTGAGCCATTGCATGCTATAGGAGCTCAAAAATCATTGCCACGGGTAAGTACATGTATGGTAGCTAAACTTGCACCATACTATCCTAATTTTCATAATTTATCAAAACATTCTTATCAAAATCTGAATTATCCTCAACCTTGGCAACATGGGTATCGTCCACTGTTTCGATAGTCTCCTCCTCCTTGGAAACAAGGATGGAGAGGACCACCATACTCTCATTTCTCTTATCCCATGCCTACCCATCCATATCCTACATAGTATGCACCTTATCCTACAGAACAATCTACACTACCAGTTGCTCTGCCTCAGCACACACAACCTATGCCACCACCATTCTGACCACCTTAGTTGCCAACATAACCTGTGCCCAACCCAAATAATAAAGTAGTACAAATGATTCATTCTCTTGGACACTCCCTTCCCCACTTACCAGACCTTGCCAGTTGGGGTCAATGACCTACAGATGAGATCGAAAAAGGTGATACATTAAAGAAAAACATAAACATAAACAACCTGCAGTAATAATTGAGGAGGAAACTTCCAATATTTCAAACAAAGATGTTGATTCGCAGGTTGTTCCCATACACTTATAGTCCTTACCTTCTTCTTCAAACTAGGCTCCCTTTTCAGAAAGGTTGGTCTTGGAGAAAGTTGACCCTGCACCTAAGTTTGACTTGGATTCCAAGTTGAGAAACATTTGTATAAAGGTTCCTCTACTGCATACTGTAAAAGAGATTCCTATATGTACTAAAATCATCTGGGAACTCTATCTTAAAAATACAGGAAGGAAGAGAGTTGAACCCCACACTATCCAGTTTATTGGAAGAGCAACTAAGTTGATGACAAAATGTGCTCAAGTTGAAAAATATACTGATCCTGGAAACCCATTTGTCTTTGTTCAAATAGGTGACATTATTGTTCCCAATGTGTTCATATACGTTGGAGCAACTATTAATGTTATGATTAGGAAAAATATGGAGCAGATCTGGATGAATTACAGTTATCCTACCCCCACTGTGCTTGAAATTGCTGATATATCTAAAATCAAGTTGGAGGGTGTGTTAGATGATGTGATTATCTCAATTCACTCATGGGAGTACCCCACAGATTTTATTGTTTTACAACCAAAGAATCCTATTGGGGGAAACCCTTTGATTTTGGGATGGCCATGGATTGCTAAAACCTTGGTTATATAGGTTGTCACTCTGGTGACATGTATATTTCCCACAGGGATGCTAGGAATAAGGTCACCTTATACATAGCTGCCAGATCTATCTAGGAGCTCCGTGATACCTTAGGGTTGGATTATGATAGTAGTGATGAGGAGACTTAGTCTCTTTCCATGATAGATTACATTCATCAGTATACTGAGTATACTGAGGAGAGTGTGATCTGAGACTTCCCCGGTAATTTGGACACTATGCAAGACTTTGGACTGCTTCATCAAAGTTTTAGCCCAAGTTTCTATGAAAGTTGTGATCTATAATCCTCATAATAACTACAGAGTTTGGTAGCCACCATAGATATTCATGAGCTAAACACGACTCTTGTTAAGGTAATTCCAAGAAAATCCTTATACATTAGCACAAACCTCGACTCACCCCAACAAGAGAAACTTGTGTGATTGCTTCAAGAACATTTTGATGCCTTTGCATGGAGCTATTAGGACATGAAATGCATCCATATTGAAACCTATACTCATCATATTTATATTCAAGAGTGCACCCGACCTCTTCAACAACCCTAAGGGAAAATGAACCCCACACTTCAAGATATTATTAAATAAGAACTTCAAAAATTCTTGGATGCTGGCTTCATCTATCCTATATTTGATAGCCAGTGGGTCTCTCCATTGGTAGTAGTCCCAAAAAAACATGGGAGGTGGTGAATTTTCATTGATTATCGAGGATTAAATAAATCCACACTCAAGGATTACTTTCCCCTTCCCTTCGTTGATTAGGTACTAGATACCCTTGCGGATAAAAAATACTTCTCATTTTTGGATGGTTTTAGTGGTTACAACCAAATAAAAATTGCAGCCAAGGATTGAGACAAGACTACCTTTACTTGTCCTTGGGGAACATTCGCTTACTAAGTGCTTCACTTTGGACTTTGTAATGCTCCTGCTACTTTTCAAAGGGAATCCTTGGCTATCTTTGCTGACCTCGAGTGTGTAGAGGGTTATATGGATGATTTTTAGTACTTGGCAATTATTTTTAGGAATCCCTCCAAAATTTAGAGAAAGTTCTAGTTAGATGCTAAGAGGTCTGCCTTTTTTTGAGTAACAAAAAATGTAGATTGATTTGCAAATTAGGGGTGGTCCTTGGCCATCTTATTTATGATAAGGGTATCCAAGTAGATCCAGCTAAAATAGATGTTATTATACACCTACCAGTACCAAAAACACAAAGGGAAGTGAGAGGATTCCTGGGTCATGTGGGTTACTACCAAAGATTCATTGAGAATTTTTCTAGGATATCCTCTTCTCTTTTCTGGTTATTGGCTAAGGATAGTGATTTATCTTGGACCAAAGCTTGCCAATGAGACTTTGGGGACTTGAAGGAGAGATTAGTAAAGGCAACGGTCCTGAGAGGACTTAATTGGTCCCTTCCATTTCACATCTCCTCCAATGCCTGGAAAAATGTTGTTGGTGCAACTTTGGGTCAGGAAGAAAAACATGCATCCTATGCCATCTATCTTTCCAGTAAGAATTTTCTCCTGCTAAATTGAATTATATGGTAACAGAAAAATAATTTTTAGCTGTAGTTTTTGCCATAAATAAATTCAGACACTATACTACTAGATATTAAGTTTTTGTTCATACTGATCATTCTTCAATTAGATATTTGATTAATAAACCATTAACTAGAGGTAGGGTTACTAGGTGATTATTATTACTACAGGAATTTAATGTCACAATCATTAATAGGCTAGGGAAATATAATATTGTTTTTTATTTTTTAATCTAGATTAGATAATCTTGGTCAAAATATTCTTATAGATTATTCATTTCCTGATGACCATTTTTTTATCATGTCAACTAACTCGCCATGGTTTGCAGACATAGAAAATTACCTTGTAATAAGAAAGACACCACCTCTCCTTTCTTCTAGAGAGAAGTAGAAGATTATAAAAAATAACGCTTCATATTTGTGGATCCATGGTGAAATATTTTACATAGGTTCTGATTTGATTATTCATAGGTGTGAGAGAGAGGAAGATGTGTTTGAGATTCTTAGAGAAGCCCATGATGAACCTCGTGGTGGTCACTTTGTTGAAAAAAGAACAAATTATCTTTGGCTAATCATTTTTAATAATGCCAAAAGATATGTCAACCAATGTGAAAGTTGCTAGTGAATTTGTTTACCAGTGCAAGAAAATGAGATACCTTTATGTCCTCAATTTATGATTGAGCTCTTTGAAAAATGGGAAATTGACTTTGTAGGGCATATTTCATCTCCATCTCTAAATAAAAGGTATATTCTAGTTTCTAATTATTTTGTTACTAAATGGGTAGTGGAAAAATCTATTTTATATGCTACCGAAAAGTATGTGATTGATTTTCTATTTGAAAATTTTTTTGTGAGATTTGGTGTTCCTAGGAAAATAGTTTCTAAAAATGGAGTGCAGTTCACTTCCAGTATTATGAGAGGAATAATGTAGCAGTATAAGATTCATCATAGGAAGTCGTCCCCTTACCACCCACAAACTAACGATCAAGTGGAATCCATAAACAAGGTAACTGATATAATCCTTACTAAAACAATCAACATGAACAAAAAGGATTGGGAAAATAAGTTATCAAAGGATTTGTGGGCATATAGGACTACCTAGAGGAATAATACCGACCACACCCCATATGAAATAGTTTATGGAAAACAGGTTTTGCAAGCCATTGAGTTTCATATCAAGACCTATAGAACTATAGTTCAACTGGGTTTGGATCTCTCCGAGGCACAAAGCCAACATCTCATGCAATTGAATGAGCTAGATGAAATGAGAAGAGATGTTATCCAATAGACTACTCTACTTCAACAACAACATAGTAAGGCATGATAGGCTGATTAAGAGAAATAGGTTCCATCTAAAGGACTGGGTACTTCTCTTTGACTCAAAATTCAAGAATTTTAAAGGGAAGTTTCACACTTGCTGGTTGGGGCCTTATGAAGTGGTTTGAGAATTTGAAAATGGAGCCATAGAGATTAAAAAAACTGATGAGCACACGACTATCTTCTTGGTGAATGGGCATAGACTTAGGATATATCATAAACCCATTACCAAGGAGGAGTTTATCAAGAAGGTTGAATAGAAGGAATATTTTAGGATGGTAGGGAAATCAGATTGCTAAGCTACTGAGAGTATTTCTTGAAGTTTCTCTTTTCCTAAAATAAAAATAGTAATAAAATAAAATGAAAAATAAAATCATAAAAAAAATACAATAACACATGACTGTGAAAACTAACTTGCTGGCATAGTTGTGTAAGAGGTTACATGAAAACCAAGTTACTAGCAGATAGGATCTCTCTTTCTTTAATAAAATGGGAATGTTGATCAAATAAATATACATGTTTTGTCTATCCTTGAGAATAAGCATGTCTCTGCAAGTGTTTCTGGTGGCAGCAAGAGCAACTAGCACGAGCTTCCCCTTACCAAAGTTTAGGGTAGGCAGCTTGTCAAATTTATATACGGTCAACATGAATAGTTCCCACTACAGTTAATTTAATTTCCATAGGCCACAACATCAAAAAAAGTAGAGGAATGATAATTTTGAAAAATGGGAACTCTTCTTGACTATGTTTCCCACTTTGTTCTTTCCCATTATTCCCTGAAAAATTAACCCTTGTCCCTATTTCTGTCTTCCCCTCTATATTCCTTATTTATACACCTCCCATTCTTTGTTCTCCTTGTCCCCATTAAAATTTCCCCCCTTTTGGGAAGATTTATACTATTTATGTCGTTCCTTCTATTCCTTAAATTGATACCCACCCATTCTAATTTTTTTTCCTATTCCCTCTTATTTATTTCCCCTTGATCTAGAAATTAAAAGGTTCTATGTTTTTTAGCACTCTACATATATATGCAACATCATCTTGGTAGCACTTGACAGTAAGTAGTTCTTACCATAGTTAAATTGAATAGGTCCAACTAGAGACAACAACTTTGAATGGTGTAATTGGCTTTAGTATCATCATTTATGGGTTTTCTAGGTAGTGTAGGTAGACTATGCAGTGCGAGCATGCAATGATCCTCGACCTGCACCTCGTTGATCAACATTACTCTTCTAATACTATGCTTATTTGTGAGACTTATGAATGTGGGACGAGTCACTTAATGTATATTTGGGTATTTATAGTGGTTTATCTCTAATCACAATGTTTGATGGCACATTAGATTGTAAACTAATTCTGGCATATTTTTAACATACTTTAGACTTCATATTTTAAATGAATGTAATCACTATCCATTAAACCATAACCATTGTGAGGGAAACTCATATTTGATATCCTTGTCATCACCTCCACAGATAGTAATCATGGCGACCATATATTCCTTGTTATTCACTACCTCCTATTCATGTGTCAACGATATCATTCCATTTTATTGGTCATGTCATTAGCTCCACTGCTATGATCACATTAATCAGAATCAATTATCTTTGGCCTGAATCTATTTTTCATGGTTCCCACTTCATTATTGATTGGCACCCACGCACTTATTTTTTTTTAATTGTTAATTAGTGAAGATGTTGGGTGTGTTGTAGTTCTACAAATACAAATTTGAGACATTTGATAACAAGTCTGTTTAAAAATTTAGCAGAGGAAAGTTTGCATACATCTTTGGTGCAAGCTTGCAGAGGTCGATGGGAGTATTAGTAAGGAAGGGATCAAATTCCAAGGTCAGGGTAAGATTAATGTAGCATATTTTGCAAACAGAAGATTGTAAGAAAGGGGATGGCACTAGTAAGGTTTGAACCAGGGTCAATTAGTGAAGTTAAGGGTTTGCTGAGTATAAATCTGCTTTCCAAATGTTGAAGGCAGTAGGGTGGCTACCGTTCCTAAAGAAATTCAATTTGCATGATTTGAAAATTGCTATGGAATTTGCTAAGAATTAAAATGGTAAAATGGTGACGGTAGGGTTTTTAATGTTCAATGTTTCTGAACAATTCATGGTTGAAGCAATGGGTCTTCCCCGCAAGGGGGAGAATTGGCTCAAGAAGGGATAATTTGATATGGAAGCATGGTGTAGGTTCATGGTCGAACTCGATCTTAGGGTTCACTGGAAACATGAGATTCATGTGAAACATCTAATAGAGAAATGGAGAATTTTATTGCTTATGTTACATAAGTCTGTGACTTGTGAAGGTCAGTTTTCAACTGTGCTCCTTTACCACATTTGGATGCTACACCTTTTGAATCAAGTCAGACCTTGAATTTTCCTTACTTTCTTCTTAAAATTTTAATAAGGATTTTGTGTGGGGTCAAAGGGAACTTTGCTGATAAGAAAGGAAATTATACCATGTCAACTTGATAAAAATATTTGTTTCTGAAGAATTAGACCATCGGGGGTCTGATTGGGATCAATTTGTTACAGAATTTAAAATTGGTTGTCTTAAACAACATATTAAAGAGTCGAAGAAACCCAATGGAGGGTTTGTAGTGTAGGTTTGGAAGCGTGTAACTAAGAGGGGGCAGAAATAACCCTTGGGAAATCCTAGAAATGATAAGGAGGGGTTTGAGTCACCCCCCAATATCTGAATCCATGACTAGGATGAGAAGGATGACACTGAAAATGGTGTGAGCCAGGCTTGCTTCCCCGCCCATGGAAAATGAGAATCCTCAGTTATCAAAGTTTGGACATGATGGTTATTTTCTGCATGAGATAGAGAAGGAAGTATCGAACTACTGCCCTCGAATTTCAAGCTAGGGTGGTAAGGATCAAGTGAGCTCAAATTTGGTGGTCGATGCTTGCACCAAGACACAAGCGAGTATTCGTAAGAAAAGTAAGAAAAGGAAAAGAAGAAGCAAAGAACTACAATCAAAGAATGAGCTTAAAAGAGACGATGCAGTAGCTATTACAGAGTTATGACATGATCGTGAGCATGTATGAACTGAGGAGAAAGATGATTTTGTTCCTCTTAAAACCTTGCTTAGACATAAGAAGAATGAGAAGAATATTGTTGCTTTACAGAATTAGGTAAAGGAAATTGAGGTTTTGAATCAATATATTCAAAGTCAAAACTTGACCCTAAAAAATATTGTGGAAATGATAAACACTGAGATAACAGAATTAAAAGAAAATAATAAGAAAATGGAGGATGAGTTGGACACATGGAAGGGTAAAAGCAAGATATTGAGGAAGACACCAAAAGAAATACCAGGGCCAGACATGGAGATTAATATCAAAGTTAAGAAGTCATGAAGGGATTCCAAAATTTTGTTTTATGCAGAAGGTTGATAATTTTGTGTGAGGACACACAAGAGGTTGGGGGAATGTTGGGTTCCATAAATGTTCTATTTTTTTCCCTTACCTAGCCCTGTTTCACCAAATGTTGGCCTACAAACTGTAGTTTTTACCTCACATTTTGATGTGGCTTTGAGGACATGTGTTCAAACATTATATATTAATTAAGTTGGTAGGTACATTTATATTTTGAAGCCAACATATATCAATTTATGTGTTTTTCTAAACATTTGTGTTTCTATACAACCCACTAACCCAAGCTTGTGCAGTGCCCATACCCAAGAGTTTTCTTGCACTCGAGTTCGTGGTCAAACCTTCAAGTGGATGAGCTGGTAGCTAGAATTTTCAATGATATGTTTGGAGACTTCATTCATTTCTCTCCCTTTTTTCATAACAATAGTCCATGGAAGTATGGTCGGTCTCCTAAAATAATGATCCTTACAACCAGATTCAACCCTCCATTTTCGAAGTCCAGGGTTATTAGTGTTTATTTTGCCAAAAGTCAAGATATTAGATCTAATTATTACTATTGTAAGCTAGGCCAATAACGTTTCTTTATATGAAAAATATGTATAAAATGACTATTTCTGCCACGGGCCAAGTTAGCGAAGCTAGGGAGATGTTGCTGAAAGTTTCGCTCTTCAGCTAGATATATATATGACGTAACAATTGCTTTATTAATACATTCAACCTCCATGCAAAGTTTTATTTCTCTATGATTTATATGCATGCTTGATCTTTATTTTTTGTAAGTTGAATTCTTAACTAGGGTGTGTGAGCTGGTTTAGTTAGGTCCACCAATCTAACTCCACAACCGTCCACTTTAATACCCATAGATTTATGCATGGTGTGCATCCTTGGATATATTACTGTGTGCTAAGTTTATCTATTGGTGTGAATGTTGTTACATTGTTTTAATAGTGTGAATCTATCATTTATGCTCATAATATTTCTCTGAATATACTTGTCAAACTTGGAGCGTAAGCGAAAGGTTGACTCATTGATGAAACACATGATTGTCCTGTCTTAAATCAGTTATGTATTGATTTATTTAATAAGGCTCTTTGGTCATACTTAAATCTACTTTATTCAGTCCTATTTCATTAGTTTCTCATCGATTTTATTGTTATTCATTGAATGGCCCATCGGATTTGACTTGGTAAGTGTTTAAGGTGAATATTGGGTTATTGTTCTTGCCTGATTGCTCATTTGGTTCAGATATGGGTTTTGGGTGACAATGTGATGTTAGATTTCTTAAGTTTTGGTAACACGAAGCTTGGAATATTTGTGGTGAATGGTTTGATATTTGTGGTTATTATACTTGTTATTTAATAAGAATCATAGCACCAGTCTCTACACCTAAGTACCTTGAATATATTGGTTGTAAATTGGTCATGCACCTGTTTTGATCCTTGTTGGTTGAATACCATCTCATAATCGTGTTGTTCAAGAAGACATTGATTATATGTGAGGGTTCAAACTACATATTGTTCATTTCATTTTTGGCTATTCAAAGGTTTCTTTGACTGAGATTTCCATTTTGGGTTTGGGGGCTTGTTTCTGTTGTTGAATTTGATTTGGTTAAATTTGGGGTTAGGGATATTTTCTAGTAAAGGCAAGAAACCGAGTGCAAACACCTATGTGAAACAAGGTATTTTACAAAATTTACTTATAGCATAAGAAATTTTTTTTGTTTCTTTAGATGAGGAATATGCATTCGATGTTTTGAATTAGTAATAATTTCTTAGAACATTGTTGTGAGCATTGTTATTTTGTGATTTTTTTCCAGCAACATGATTGGTTAATTTTTGGATTTCACATAGTAGAATTGATTTATTTTTGAATGGAATTTTGAGTACACGATCATCTACACGTACTTAGTTAAGAAAAGTTCAAGAACTGCTTTGAATGAGTGTGATTTATTTGTGGAAAAGTTTCTGATCGAAGAATTTGATGAAGTGGATCACAAAGTTGGATGAGAAATAGATGCAAGCATGAATTTTATTTGAAATACTTTATTTGCTTGACGTGGTTGTCACACTTCAATAATATTTCCCATACTGAATAATTAATGGTAGTTTATTTGTTTTTGTGGATTAAGCTACCATCCTTTTCTTGAAATAGTGTGATTAAAGAGTGAAACTTTAGGAGGAGATCTTGTTTTAAGATTGTAGGGTGTGAAAATTTTCTTGCATTTTGATTTGAAACAGTAAGGTAAATAGGACAATCAAATTCTCTCTCGCACAAATAGTGTTGCACCTCAAAGTTTGGTCCAAGGTAGGTTGTTATACCTTAGTGGCTTATTGTTTTGAAGTGATGGTGAATATACCTACTAGCTAATATACTAGAGGTTTGTTTTTTTGTTGAAAACGATGTTACAACACTTTGAGAAGATAATTTCAATTATACATTGAATAGTTATTATTAAATTTTTTTCATGGAATATATAGCTTACAATGGAACAAATACTTCCTTTCTCACTTTCATCCTCAAGGAGAGTTATCCAAGAGTAAATGAGGGTATGATTGAAAAAATGCACACTAGGTCATTGGAAAATAAATAATATATAAAGGGAAGATGGAATATTGGTGCAAGGAGAAGGTTAGAAATCCTAATGCACAAAAGGAAATGTGTGTGGGATAAATATTGAAATTCATTAAGGTCAAAGAATAAAATGTGAAGATTTGGATGAAGATGACCATTACATATTGTTAGTTGAGGTAAATTGGAATGGATGTGGAAGGTAAAGAATCAAAGGATGAAGATGGATTGGTTTAGTCAAAAGGAATAAAGTGAAGGATATCCAAGAAAATGATATTGGTGCTTGAGAGGTTGTAACTTTGCATAATATCTCATAAGTCAAAATCTAGACCAAGGAGAAGTAAATTGTTGACTCAAGAGAGATAGAGTTAACTGAGATAGAGAGAGAGGTTGGCATGTTGAATACTAGTTGGTAAAATAGTTGAGCAAGTTGGTGAGATAAATAAACCCTATGAATGTGAGAGTGTGGTTGAGACTTCAACTACAAAGTCAAAGATGGAATATAAGTGGCTAAAATAGTGTTGTAATATTTTGAATAATGTTTAGTAATGATAAAGAGTAGACCCTTTTTAATGTGAACATATTGTACTATTTTTTTGTGTGTTTGATATCATGTTACGAGATATTCAATGATTTTACTTTCATGTTTTCACGTGTTTATACTATTTTAGGAGAATCATTGAATTGAGATTCAGAATGTTACATGGGAAACTAAACCAAATAAAAGTTCAATTAGTTTTGGTCTTTTCCAAAAAAACAACCTTTGTAATATATAATATAAGATTGCATTTTGAAGATAATCTCCTACATGGGTAACTAAACCAAAGAGAAATTCAAGTAGTTTTTCTCTCTTTTAACTAAACAAACTTTGTAATGTATAATATAGGATTGCATTTGAGATCATTTCCTCTATATTCAAACATTTTATGTGGAACTTAATATCAAAATAAGAAGTGAATTTTCTTGACATAAAATCATTGGAGAAAATGATATGGTGGTCCATGAAACAATACTGAAAGGCCATAGACTCAATAGAGACAATAAGATTTAATGTGGGGAAAAACTTGGTGCTTTGTATTAATGAAAATGGGAATTTTTTTTACAAATAGGAACAACTTGTCGAAGGGTTCTATCCTCTTTGAAGATCTGTTTGACCTTGGTTCTATCCTCTTTGAAGATCTGTTTGACGTTTCATAAATTTTCAGATTAGATACTCCTGAAGCACAACACCATAATCTGAAGGCCACGTTTCATCCAATTTTCATACTGGACCCATCAATATCATTGAATCACACAATCAATCAACACTAGCATCATCAATCTCAATACTGAATCACTGAAACCCTGTCAACAAACTGTAATCACCAGAACATAGAGCAGAACACAGAACTCTGCAACAATGTTCAGATCTAACTATATCATCAAAAATCATGCATCGGAGTGCATATTCTACTTGGAAGAGCCGAACCAGCGTGTATACGCAACCTCACCAAAGCGAACCAGCGTATATGTCATTAATTACTTACTTATGTCTTTGCTGCACTTCCTGACTTCAGACATAACTAAATCATTACATATACATGGATAATATGTGTGTTAACAACTAGATATAGTCCATTAAATCACATAAATATAAGTCATTATGATCCAGATCCATTATTAGATCTCATCCATCAACACTAAAGCTAAACACAATCAATCAATCTGAATATGCAGAATACTGACACCAGAACTCAGAACTTTGCATCAACAACTAGAACCACTTGTAACTTCAAACATCATAGTTCATATGGTATATGCTACTTAGATGTATCCAACCTGCATATGTACGTGCTTTTATCATAGTCAACCAGCGTATACATTTGTAAATATTCATTCATGATTTGCAGCTATTCCAAAACTTGAGTTATACCCAGATCAGAATATTTACAAAAAATTACATGCGTCAATATACAGATCTAGAATAAGCGTGATCAAACTGTATAGAGATGATTCATTCCAAGCCATTAGATCTCTATCTATCCTTAGATCTTGTTCTCCATCAACCACTGAGATTCCTCCTTAACTCAGATCAAGCAAAGCATTATGAGCCCATAACCTGCATACTAGATCTCATATTTCATTAGATATTCAAGACTTTCTCTGTACCTTTGCCTAATGATCTTCTCCTCTTTTTATAGTCTTAGGGCTTACTCAATACCATGGTCCAAAACCATAGAGAATCAATACCATGGACCCCATACCTAGGTTCAACACATCGGACGAGATACCATGGTCCAAAACCATAGGTCCAAATACTAAGGACTAAATACCATGGACCAAAACCCAATGTACATGCCTTCCCTTGCATGAAAGTGCGTGTATATGTATACACACCTTTTGGTCAGATAACCCACGTGTATAAGCAGCTTTATCAAGGGTAACCTATGTATATCTCTTTTTCTTCATTCTAAGAGCCTGAACTGTGATCTGTCATCTTAGTAAGTTGCCATCAAGGACAACACCTGTATCATAATGCCAACAATATCCCCCTTTGGACTTGATGGCAAAGCTAACTTGCCATACTAAGAACTGTCATTTTAATGATTTGCCATTGTACATTACATCTGAACTTGATTCCTTTGAGCTACCCTGCATCTCATGTATTCTGTCACATCTGATATATCTTCTGTAGATTCATCTAGTTATATATAAGTGAGATGTTCTGCTACAAGTGGATTGCCATCAAGTACAACACATGCATCATAATGCCAACAATATCCCCCTTTGGACTTGATGGCAACACAACCATACCAAGTCACTCTCCCCCTTTGACATCAAGGGCAAAGGGCGGACCAAGATATTCTCTTCCTTGATATAAATTTCGCTGTCCATACTCCCCCTGAGTACGTGTTGAAATCTCTGATTGAGCTCCCCCTTTGTTTATGCCAAGATGTACCAATCCATCCATGCTCTCTCTGAGTACATGCTAAAATCTCTACTCTGCTGAAGTGTGCTATTCATGCTCCCCCTGACTATAAGCAAGGTCTGCAAAAAGATGTTCTATAAGAAGAACATGACTCTATACATCATAAATGACCTTCCTATCACCAAAGACTCATACATACATCCATCTCCCAACCAAGTGGGGATATACCAATATTGACTCATCCACCCAACCAAGTGGGGATACACCAAATACCAATTGTTTATACATGACTGAAATATTACATCATCCTTCCCATGCATAGTGGGGGTAAAATTTACATCATATGACCAAAAGGGATTCATCAAATGACTACAATAGATAGAGACAAACTATTACATCATGAGTCTTGATATGACCTTTACATTGAATGATATACATGACATTTATAACAGAGACCAAACATCTAAATAAGACCATGATAGTCATCAGCAACTATCATACACAATGTATGATCTGCTCCATAAGCATCTGTTAACAACATCTAGACCAGCAACCTATATATGTCCATTAGTGTAGATAGCATCAACCTGTGACAAGATATGTCTGCATATAGATATCAATTCATCCTCTTGATCTTGAGCATTATCATAGCCTTCCATGAATGAATTCTGCATATGACATACAAAATCATTCACATTATATCATATGTGAAAGACACCATAGCCATCTCATCAACATCAAGATCTGCATGATCTTATATATCATCCATGTATCATCACTCGGGGACATCCCTCATCTGTATCAATCAACATATGTAAGTATTAACTTGTCATCGTATGGGTAAGTACTCATCATCATCATGTCTCCAACAATGCAACTTTGAGTAATCATCCATGTATCCAGCATACTGTATATAGCACTATGTATCTTGAGCTCAAGATCTTTTGTCAAGACTTCTTGATATCATCAACAACAACAATCCTCATCCACATGAGCGCCAAGAACTATAGGAATCCTGCATCATAACTATATTATATGATCTTTATGCATATGACGACAACATCATATGAGTGACTCATCATCAAGTAATGAAGTTGTGTATTCAAGATTTGTACTTCTCCTTATCCTTAGAAGATCACCATGTAAGCACCATATATGCATCATCAGAGAATCAACCACAAATCTAATCTGAACACCAACCCAAGAATCATATGAGATTTTTTCATGGACAACTCATAACCATATCATAGCAAGATGTGTCATTTAGCCATATAAGCATCATCACCAAGGACTACTAACCAAAATGCCAACAATGCATTATTAAAATTATATGCTCCCCTTGAACCTGTGCCATCTGTCAGATCTGATCATGCATATATCAGCAAGAGGTATCAAGGCATCATCATCATCAGGTTAGGATCAAAACACTTCTAAACATCTTACAAGTATCAAGACATTTCCACACATCATCAGCATATTATAACCATTATTAACCAGAGCAAATAATGGACTGAATCATATCAGACCATTTTCCTGAGCCTGTTCCACTGCTTTTCTCAAACTAACATATACGCGACTGTGCATTGTCTAACTCGTGTATATACACGACTACTCTTTCTGAAACTTGCGTATGAGATTGAGAACATTAAAGTTTTACACTTTTAGCTTCCTCTGAGTCTGTTATGTCTATACATTGTGCTGTGCCATATCTTTCTGACTGTACTTCCTTCTTCTTCCATATCTTCAAGTGTGATGATGTTTTCTCTTTTTTGGTATGGTGCACGTAATTTGTTCCTGCATTCCTTTGCTATATGTCCCAGCTTGTTACATGCATAACATCTTATATGTTTCATATTCCTTCTGTAGTAATCAACAACTTTGTGAGAAAACATATTGCAAGAAAAACAATATCCCTTAAAGTACCTGGAACATGATGATCTTTCTATGTGATGGTCTTGAACCATTCTACTTCTGCATCTGGCTGCAACATGTCCAAGATTATGACATACATAACATTCAACATTATTCATCGGAGGAGTAAAAGATTTTCTTTGAATAATTTCTTTCCTTGGTTGTTGATGGGATTGAGCTCTCATCTCCTTGTTGAGTATTTCAGATTGTGCATTATAGTTCCTTGTATTATTTTGTGAACTAGATTCACCTTCAACAGATTCATGAAAGCCAAGACCAGTTTTGATAGCAGGAGACCTTTGACTACTAAGAATATCATTTAAGATCTTAGTACTATCTTGAAATCATAAGAGCTTATCCTTTTCTTCTAAGTTATCTTTTAGAATATTTACCTCAACCTGAAGTTGCTCTTCCTTTTCACGATACTGCTTCTTCATGTTTTCTTCAGCTTTTCTTCCTTCTTCCACCTGATATCTTAATTCAAGAACTTTGTTTTCTTGTTTTTCAAGAGCTTGGAGTAGTTCTTTATTATGCTTATTTGATTCTTCAAGATCTTCTTTTAGCGAGAGGATCGTAGCTTCAAGACTTTCATAGTAACTGGATCTTTCTCTGAGTTTCTTGATTGTTGTGCTCCTTTCATTTACTTCATTTCTTAATGATGTCACTTTATCCTGCAACTTTTGACATTGATCTTCCTTTTCCTTGAATAGCTTCCTTACCTTGTTTCCTTCCTCTAGTTGAGCTTTTAGTTTGGTAACTTCTTCTTTGGAAATACATTCCCTTTTGTGCAATAGATCTTGTTGATCTCTAATTTTTTCTGTAAGCCTTTTAAATTCTACCTCTATTTGATATCTTTCTTTCTCACCCATAAGAGAAAATTCAGTTGTTTCACTATCACTTTCATCATCTTCAAATGGAGGAGAAATGTATCACCAGAGGATAAAAATTCATAACTGATAGTTATTTTGCTTGTTCATCTTCATTCTAAAGTGATTCTAAATCTAAAGTGCTTCTTCCACATATTCCCCAATCGATTCTCCCACTGTCATAGTTCTTCTGAGATGTCTTCTTCTTCTTAGGCGCTTTCTTCTTAAGCTTCTTTCCCATTGTTCTACGGATCTCCTGCAAGCGATCAAGCTTCTACCAAAGGACCTGCTGTGATACCAATTGTTGGAAATAATACTAAGAGAGGGGGGGGGTGAATCAGTATGATTAAATCAAACATTTTTTCATTTCCATACTCAGATTCATATACGCTACTTCAGTTAAGGAAACCTGTGTGTACATGCAACTGTGTCTAATGCAACTATCGTATATCTAGTAAACTTATAATTCAGTTAATCCATTAAATGTTGATCTTTAGTTAGTGCATCAAAAATTTTATTAACCATATGAACAATAAATAGGTGTAGTAAAACAGAATATATCATCACACATAAGAAGCACACATGAACACCATGATGTAAGGTGGAAACCCAATGTGGGTGAAAACCACCTGCTGCAAGTCGTCTCTATCTTCTTTTAATAAGAAACTTATTTTTACAATATTTCTGTACTAGTGCAGTCTTATACCAGTACACAGGCTTCTACCTACAGAAGGCTACAACCTTCTCTCGTTCTCCAGCTTCTCCTGGAAGGGAGCTACAACCCCCTTAGCTCTTGTACTAGTCGATCCTTTTACTAGTACGTAGGTGTTGACCTACCGAATGCTCCAACCTTCACTTGTTTTCCAGCTACTACTGGAAGGTAGCTACCACACCCTTAACTCTTGTACTAGTTGATGTAATAGTACATAGGTTTCGACCTACAAAAGGCTACAACATTCTCTTTCTTCCTCTAGGTACCACGTTTCATAAATTTTCAAACTAGATACTCCTGAAGCACAACACCATAATTTGAAGGCCACGTTTCATCCAATTTTCATACTGGACCCATCAATATCATTGAAGCACACAATCAATCAACACTAGCATCATCAATCTCAATACTGAATCACTGTGAAACCCTGTCAACAAACTGCAATCACCAGAACACAGAGCAGAACACAGAAATCTGCAACAATGTTCAAATCTAACTGTATCATCAAAAATCATGCATCAGAGTGAATACGATACTTGGAAGAGTTGAACCAAAGTGTATATGCAACTTCACCAAAGCGAATCAGCGTATATGTCATTAGTTACTTACTTATGTCTTTGCTGCACTTCCTGACTTCAAACATAACCAGATCATTACATATACAAGGATAATATGTGTGTTAACAACTAGATCTAGTCCATCAAATCACATAAAGATAAGTCATTATGATCCAGATCCATTATTAGATCTCATCCATCAACATTGAAGATAAACACAATCAATCAATCTGAATATGCAGAATACTGACACCAGAACTCAGAACTTTGCATCAACAACTAGAACCACCTGTAACTTCAAACATCATAGTTCATATGGTATATGCTACTTAGATGTATCCAACCTACGTATGTACGTGCTTTTATCATAGTCAACTAGCGTATACATCTGTAAATATTCATTCATGATTTGCAGCTATTCCAAAACTTGAGTTATACCCAGATCAGAATATTTACAGAACATTACATGCGTCAATATACAGATCTAGAATAAGCGTGATCAAACTGTATAGAGATGATTCATTCCAAGCCATTAGATCCCGATCTATCCTTAGATCTTGTTCTCCATCAACCGCTAAGATTCCTCCTTAGCTCAGATCAAGAAAAGCATTATGAGCCCATAACCTGCATACTATATCTCATACTTCATCAGATATTGAAAACTTTCTCCGTACCTTTGCCTAATGATCTTCTCCTCCTTTTATAGTCTTAGGGCTTACTCAATACCATGGTCCAAAACCATAGAGAATCAATACCATGGACCCAATACCTGGGTTCAACACATCGGACAAGATACCATGGTCCAAAACCATAAGTCCAAATACCAAGGACTAAATACCATGGACCAAAACCCAATGTACGCGCCTTCCCTTGCATGAAAGTGCGTGTATACATATATGCACCTTTTGGTCAGATAACCAGCGTGTATACGCAGATTTATCAAGGGTAGCCTACGTATATCTCTTTTTCTTCATTCTGAGAGCCTGAACTGTGATCTGTCATCTTAGTAAGTTGCCATCAAGGACAACACCTGTATCATAATGCCAACAATCTCCCCCTTTGGACTTGATGGCAAAGCTAACTTGCCATACTAAGAACTATCACTTTAATGAGTTGCCATTATACATTACATCTGAACTTGATTCCTTTGAGCTGCCCTACATCTCATGTATTTTGTCACATCTAATATCTCTTTTGTATATTCATCTAGTTATATATAAGTGAGATGTTTTGCTACAAGTGGGTTGCCATAAAGTACAACACATGCATCATAATTCCAACACACCCAATCATCACATCACTTCCCAACCATTTTTCTCAGCCAATACCTTCCAAGTGTATCCACAATGTGTCATTGGGATATGTGCCAAATAAAAATGGAGGAAATTTTTAGGATATGAGAATGCATGAAAATAGTGTGGAGAAATACGAAAAACTATAGTTTTTAACCTCGTACAGAAATTACATGCATACAAATTCTAGAACACAGAAAATAAACAATGTGAGAGCATAACACATGAAACACATATACACAGATATTTTCCCCTAGATCCCAAAACTGGGACTACCAACTTGATTTTTCATTATGGTCCTTTCAATATTATAATACATATTTATACATGCCAAAGCATCGAATACCATGGACTGAAAACCATCGCGTTCAAAACTATGGACCGAAAATCATGCACAAAAGCATAGGTAGGTCCGCCCAACCTAACATACGGTCCAAAACCCCTCAAACCCCATAGAGTGGGGTTACCTACACCCCTGAAACCCCTATGAGTCCCCCCGCTATGCAATTGGTGTAACGAAGGGGGGGCTCCACCCCCCTTCTAACACCCCGGTTAACTACGTGGGCTAGTCGTGGAAAGAATATAACACAACACAACATTATCCCACTTGTTGTTTTATTTCCACAGGGGGCCATAAGAGAGCTTAGTCATTTATCCAGCCCTGCAACGCCCATTGTTTCTCTACACCAAGAGAACTTCTCAGAGCTCACATATTTTGTCAATGCATCTGCAGTATTCTTCAAAGTGTCCACCTTTACTAGCAACACCTTTTTTCTTCTATCGTATCCCTCACAAAGTGATGTTGAACATCAATGTGCTTTGTCTTTGAATGGTATGCAGGGTTCTTCGCCAAGAAAATTTCACATTGGCTATCACAGTCTGTCCTTATAGCTCCTTGTACAAACCCCATATTTGAACACAATCTCTGCAACCAAACTACTTCCTTGCTTGCATGAGTGGCTGCCATATATTCTGCCTCTGTAGTTGATAGTGCCACTACAGATTTTTTCTTACTCATCCAACTGACTGCACCTCCAAATAGGTTAAACACATACCCACTTGTAGATCTTCTCTAATCCAAATCTCCACCCCAGTCTGCATCAACAAAGCCATGAATATCCAACACTCTATCGAATCTTGGTCTTCCTTGGTAGGACAAATCATAATCACTAGTGCCACACAAATACCTAAAAACCCACTTCACTGTTGTCTAGTGCTCCTTCCCTAGTTTGACATAAACTTGTTCAATACTCCCACTGCATGTGCAATGTTTGGTCTAGTACAAACCATCACATACATCAGGTTACCAACTACACATGCATATGGAACATGGGACATGTCCTCTTCCTCTTCTTGTGTCTTGGGACATTGTTCAACAAATAACTTTACACCTACATGAAAATGAACCTTCACCAGTTTACTATCCTGCATATTAAACCTCTACAATATTGTCTTGACATACTTCTTCTAGTTTAACCAGAGCTTCCTCTTTGCCCGATCTCTTTTAATTTCCATGCCCAAAATATAGTTTGCAACACCAAGATCTTTCATGTCAAATTTGGAGGACAATTAGGTCTTCAAATCCTCGATAATTTCTTTGTCATTTCCAACCAGTAACATATCATCCACATATAAGACCAGATAATAACACGGTCACCAATTAATTTAAAATACACACAGTGATCTGCTTTGCTTCTGGTGAAGCCAAGTACCTGTATAAATGTATCAAATTTCTAATACCACATCCTTGGTGACTGTTTTAACCCATATAGAGACTTCTTTAACTTGCATACCAGTTCTTTCTTACCCTTCACTGCAAAGCCTTCAGGTTGCTTCATGTAGATTTCCTCTTCCAGATCCCCATGAAGAAATTATGTCTTCACATCCATCTGTTCTACCTCAAAATCAAAAGTAGTAGAAACAGATAAAAGTAATCTAATAGAAGTTTCCTTGGCAATAGGAGAAAAAATATCACCAAAATCAATTCCCAGCACCTGGGAATAACCTTTTACTACCAACCAGGCTTTGTATTTCTCCACCTTTCCTTCTGCATTTGTCTTCTTCTTGAACACCCATTTGCTGCCAATGGGTTTCCTTCTAGCTGGAAACTCCACCAAATCCCAAGCCTCGTTTTTGTGCAAAGATGCCATTTCATCAACCATGGCCTCTTTCTAGATTTTTCCATCCTTTCATCTACTGCTTCCTTCACAGTTCTAGGATCATCATCAGTAATAGATAAAGAAAAATTTGAATAGAAAGCAGATGAACTATACCTTTCTGGATGGCTTCTTTCTCGAACTGATCTTCTCACACCCGGATTTTGTGGCTCTTCATCTTCTGATTCCTCCTCTGCTGTAGAGTCTGATTCTTCCTCCTTTAGCTCAAACTCTATCTTCTCAGGTTCCTTTGGTTGGACTTCATGTTTAATAACATCTTTCACCTCTCTGAACACCACATCTCAGCTATACAAAACCTTCCTTGTTATTGGGTTCCAAAGCTTGTAACCCTTTAAACCATCCTTATACCCAATAAATATGCACTTTTCATATTTACTATCCAACTTGGTTCGTTTCTCCTTTGGAACTTGTACATATGCATCACATCCAAATACCCTCAGATGTGAAAGAGAGGGTTTCTTACTAGTCCATACCTCTTGTGGAGTCTTATCCTCCAACGTTGACGAAGGTGATCTATTGACCAGGTAACATGATGTCTCCACCACCTCTGCCCAGAATTCCTATCCTAACCTGGCACCACTGAGCATGCTTCTTGCCCTTTCCATCAATGTCTTGTTCATTCTTTCTGCAACTCCATTTTGCTGAGGTGTATATGGAGTAGTCTTCTGTTGTGTTATACCACACTTCTTACAAAATTCTTCAAATTCCTTACTACAAAACTCTCCATCGTTATCTGTCCTCGGCACCTTTATCTTCTTCTCTGTCTAGTTTTCCACCAGAGCCTTAAATTCTTTAAACCTGTCAAAGACTTTAGATTTCTTCTTAAGGAAATATATCTATGTATTCCTTGAGAAGTCATCTATAAATGATACATAGTACACAGACTTACCTAGTGATGGAACCTTCACAGGTCCAAACACATCACTGTGGACAAGCTCTAATATATGTTTCGCCATCTTACCACCAAAGGGGAAACTCACTCGATTCTGCTTCCCATATATACAATTTTCACAGAAATCAAAATCCAGAGAACTATTAGTCATACCTTCTACCATACCTTTACCATGAAGTATTAGAAGGCCCTTCTCTCCAATATGTCCAAGCCTTTGATGCCACAACATGGTCTTCTCTCCAGAGACCACTAGATTTTCTCCTCCACTTTCAGGAACCACAGAACTGTTGCACCCATCAACAACAGCGCTACTTTACATCTTGTACAAAGTTCCAATATGAACTCCTCGCATCAATACCAGTGCTCCCCGAACCATCTTGCAAGTATCCTTCTCAAACACTATTTTTACACTTGCATCATCCAGCTTGCTTACAGAAATCAGATTTTTGGCCAATGCAGGAATATGTAGAACACTCGTAAGTGTTCTAACCCTTCCACCTTGCAACTTCAACTTTACTTTTTTGCAACCAACAATTCTAGCCTTCCTATCATCCCCTAAGAAGACATCACCACCATCGTATTTCTCATACTCGCAGAACCACTCTCTATGGGGAGTGAAGTGAAAGGATGCAACTGAGTCAATCAACCATGCCTCATGATCTACATGTGTACTTGAAGAAGCCAAGTACACATCCCCACCTTCAGCTGAGGTGGTTTTCGCCCTCAGGCTGAAGGAAGGTAATGCCAGGGTAACCACAAACCATGCTTAGCCAAGTAGCTAGCCTTACTAGGCTGGGAGAGGGCTCTCTCCATAAGGATATCAGCCAATATGACTGGATCAAGTAAAGGATATTAGGCTAGGTATAGTAGCATGAAATTTTGAGTGGATTTTGAAAGGGTTTTTCCGGATCAGGAGGAGCTGGACAGTTCAGGTCTAAGGAATTAGGTCAGAATTATAGGGTGTTCAATGGGGAAAGGCAGGCATAAGTTTTAACACTCTAGGGCTTGATGGGGTGAGATGTTTAAGAATGGTGAGAAGCTAAGAAGAGCATGTGAAAACCATGGATCCTTCCTAGACTGCAGAAAACATGAAGTGGTGAATGTTTTCCCAAGCAGAGCACTGATATAATGAATTCTGCCTATCAACTTGAAAGCATTCACTTAGAAAGCAATGAAATGATTAACCAAGTATACAAAACACATTAACATATGATAAAAAAAGAAAAAACTTTACTAAAACTCCATACCACATGGATCCCATAAAAATAGCTGCAATTCTTATTAATCTCCTACTAAACTACTACAAAATGATGTACAATCAAGGTCTGAGCATCCAGCTGAGCCCAAACCTTTATAATGAGAAAGGAGAAGAAGATATAGACATTTTTTCAACCTCCTCCCATCCTTAGGGATCGAATCCCTAAGATGAGGAGCTAATCTAACCAACACTGAACAAGAAACAAGAATATAAGCGTCTCAACAACTAATGCCTCTAAAAGTGAAAAACTAATTCATTTGAGCTCAAATTGACTTTTAATGTAATGAATCTACCCTATACTAATATTTATCCATCATATTTACATGCCAAGTCATCATTTACAATGTTAAAAAATCCTCCATGAAATAAAATCCATGAACACAATAAAAAAATGGAAAACTAGCAATCCTGTGCAAAAACTGCCCTAGCGCAGTGCCAATTTCAGGTCCCTTTTGGAGGCCTTCCCGACATCAAAATTGAGCTCATGACAGCTAATTGGAAATTCCTTCAAGTCTACTTTCCAAAAAACCTATAATTTCTACATTTGAAGCTCATTTGACCCCACAAAACTTGATTCTCCCAAGAGTGCTTCTGTGTGTCTAGAAAGTGGTAGAAAGGTCATTTTTAAGGTGTTTTTTAACCTTTTGGTGGACCCGTTATGCCCCAAAAACTTAGAAAATCCATAGGGTTCATGTCCTCATCACTCTGAATCCAAAAATGCAAACCATTTCTCCATTGGGTGCCCCTAGGAAAAGCGTAGCGCCACCGTTTAGGCAGTTTTCCTGTGTGTAACATTTCAAAATTTGCAAGTGACAAAAATTCTTCCAAACTTGCCCAAAATTAGTGAGAAGCACCATCATCAAGTGTCTTGATGAGCCAAGGAAGCTTCAGCAATAAACTTAAGCCTCTCCTCCTCCTTTTTTCCTTTCACAGCCCGCCTTGCCTAACTTTCATCTTCTTGACCCTCATATTGCAAATTTTGTTTCGGGTCCTGTAATGGTAGGTCATGTGCCTGATCATCTTATTGTCTCTTCTGCAACAGCGTCTCAAGGTGAAAATTTACTCTCTTAAGCCAAGTTTGTCTATCATCTTCAATCTCCTTCTCGATGGGAGTCAAAGTGACTTGTGCCTCTTTGTCACTTTGTCATTTTACCTTGAGTAGTTCTAGCTCCATAAGGACCTGCTTGTCACTCAACTGCTTGTTTTCTTGTTCCAAATATGTGATGACATACTTATCCCTCTCCAAATTGTCGACCAGTGCTTGGACTTGAGCCTCCTTTTCTTGTATGATGATGTCCTTTATTGTTTCTTCGTCCTGAGCCTCTAAGTCAATTATTTCCACGCCATGATGAGTATAATGCTGCTCCGACTCATCATGCTCTGTCAAGTCAATGTCTCTTTCCGCCTCATCATCAAAACTCTCCTCCAGCATATTTTCCTTCCCTTTGTGCAACTACTGCACCTATACTTGTTGTGCTGATGAAGAAGGCAAAGCCCCTTCCACATCTTGTGGAGCTAGTATTTTCCTATGGGCTGATGAAGAAGGCAAGGTCCCTTCCACATCCCATGGAGCAAACACTTTCCTATTGGCTAAAAACAATCTCCTTGTGCCCCTCTGATATGTCATGAAGGTCTCGGGCACCTCAGTAGCTCTAGTCTCTTTAGCCTCCTCATTTGTTTTCACCTGAGCACTGCTAGAAGGTCCCCTTGCTTCTTGAGACATTGTTGGAGGAATTTGAGGACCCCTGAAGATGTCATGAGAAATAAATGTCTCCCAAGAGATGTTGAGGAGACTTAGATGATGAATCACAATCATCTTGATCAAGGAGTAATGATAGAGACTGCTCATCTACTGAGGGTATGGCTTATTCTAGAAAAAATGAGCACAACACCGGGCCTCAACGCACAGTGCCAAGCTCTCAATACGCAACACCACTCCTCTTGGCTGAAACATGCAACACCAGTCTACCTACTTGTAGCGCCACTCCACCACTGCTCCGGACGCGCAGTGCCACCCTCCAGAAGCATAGCGCCAACTCTCCTTTGCCCAAAACTTGCTCAACCTTTCCTCTTCTCCTCACTTTTTGACTTCTTGCTTGCCAAATGAGAATGATGAACTTGAAAATGAAATGTGAGGCCTTATATAGGAGTAAATTTTGATTTTTCACTTGAAAAACCCACTTTCTAATGTTTCTTGACCTTCTCCAAAACTCTATTTTTAATGCCCTTTCTTCTTTATTTCTTTCCAGGTGGATAATGCTCAACTTGAACTGATTTTTGTAGTGTTTCTTTGTCTTGCAGCAAGGAGATATGCTTTGGTATAGCTGGGATCATTTATTACATAAAGTGACTTAAAATTACATAAGAAATACAAATTAACTCAAGATACTCTGTTTTCACCTCAAAAACATGTTTTTGAGGTGAAAATTACATTAGGTTAAAAGATAATGATATAGTGACTATGACCTACAAGCCATCATGCTTGACTTATTTATCATCCTCATACCCTTGTTGCCCTTTATTTACACTTTTAAATCAGGTTCTTGACCTTGGTAATGAAACCCTAAGACCTAATGAAACATGCCCTATGACCTAATGAAAACATGCCAAATGACCTAATGAAGGCATGATTGCAAATTTACCATGAAACCATGACTGACGACAACCTGAAGAAGGGTCAACAAGCATACTCTATGAGGGAGAAATTAGATTTTCTTAAGAGAAGACAACCATAAGTGGACCAGTTTTACATGACCTAATGAAACGATGTAAAAATTTCATTATGGGACCCCTAAAATGAAAATGCAAAGAGAAAATTTTGATCCTTGATGGAAGTATGCAGATACTGACACTATCATTGGCCTTATTGGGGATGGAAACTCCTTGGAGGTGTCAAGAACACCATAGAACAAGTGCCTCATCCATTGGGCAATACAATAAAAAAAAAGAGTGAAAAATGACTCAATACAAACTGAAAACTAACTCATAACCGACTCTAATCTTGACTATAAACTAAATCAACCAAACTTGACACAAATCATTCAAACTTTATAGCCTTCACTTCAGGCCCCAAGCTCAGATGACAGTGTACCTGAAACCTTGCAAGGAAAATCAAACTAGTATATACAATGAAGGTGAAGTAACTTCAGGGAACAACCTCAAAAGTAGTAGTGCTTCAGGAGCCTACCATTCACTGGCCCTCCTGAACATTCCTGACCATCCATTTCCTTCAACAAAAATGCATTCTTTCCTCGATAAGCTGAGATTTTATACTGTCCTTTCCATAAATTGTCAAACTTACTATGCTTTCCCTTTTCCTCATTCTGTGCATCCCACCGCAGCACTACATCTTCCAACTGAAACTTTTCTGCTTTGGTTTTGCAGTCATAAATTTTCTTTATCTTCTCTTGCAACCAGAAAGTGTTTTGGGAAACCTCTTCCCTTATTTGCTGAAGGTGAATCATTTTATTAATTTTTCACTAAATATCATCCTCTTCGCTACCAGCTTCCTGTAACAATATCATGATCGGGACTACAAGTGATGTAGGAAATACTGTATTAGTGCCATAAACCAACTCAAAAGGTGACATACCTATTGATTTCTTGTTGCTCACTCTGTCAGCCCACAAGGAATTATAAGCTTACGATGCCAATTCTTCTTGTTTGCCTCCAACATTTTCTTGATAATATTCACCAAGGATTTATTTGATGACTCAGCCAACCCATTGCCCAACAGGTAGTGTGATGTGGAATGACCCAATGTAATATTGTACTTGTTGCAAAACTTGACCATTTTCTTGGACTTTAATGCTGCTACATTATCTGTTATAATCTTGTGAGGGCAACCAAAACGAGACAAGATATTAGATTCTAAAAATTGGATAATTACCATGTCGATGGCTTGCCTTGTCGGAATGGCCTCAATCCACTTGGTGAAGTAATCAGTAGTTGTCAAAATTCATCTTTGTTGTGATGATGATATGGGATGGATTTCCCCTATGAAATCAAGTCCCCACTGCTGGAAAGGTGCTTTATTTCAATAGGCTTCAAAGGAAGAGGAAGAAAATTCCTTTTTCCTTGAAAAACTTGGCATTCGTGGTAGCCCATCACTGTCTTATATAAATCTGAAAGCAAAGTTGGCCAATAATATCCTACTCTCAACACTTTGCTAGATTTTGTTTTCTAAAACAAATGACCGCCACAATCACCTCTACGAAAATCATTCATTACCTAATGAGCTTCATCTTCAACCAAACACTTAAGAAGAACTCCTCCCAGATCTTTCCAATAGAGAGCACTATTTAAAATGCAGAATTTTGCAGACTTTAGTTTTAGTGACCTACCTTTACTTCTTGACATTCTAGGAGGTGGCAAAAGATGCTGAAGAACATAAACTATATCAGAATACCAAGGTGATTTGAGAAAAATTTATGATATTTGAATGAGTGAGCCACCATCTTCATCCTCTAACATTGTGGCAATAAGATTTATGTCTAGAGCATGCAGATTTGATTCAGCCATCAGTTTTTGCCAACCCTTGTCCTTTGATCAGTTTGGTAGGTTTAATCTCAAGATCATACTCCAACATTGCTACTATCCACTTACCTCTTCTTCCCTCCAAATCAGTCTGCATGAGAACATCCTTGACCGCTGTATTAGGAACATAGACTATAGTATGTGAATGCAGAATGTATACTCTGAAATCCTTCAATGCTTTTATAAGAGCCAGTGCTTGTTTTTCAATGATATTGTAACATAAGGCAGCATCTCAAATAGTCCTACTCAAAAAAGTAATGATTTGCTCCACCTGATCCCTCTTTTGCATTAATACTACAACCATGGTGTGCTCGAATGCAAATGAAAATATAATAAAATCACGAGTATAATCAAGACTAATCAAGACAAGGAATGTGGTCAAAGCAAACTTTACCAAATTGAATTATTTCATAGCATCCTTGGTCCATTTCACAGTGTTGTCCTTTTTCAACATATTAGTTATTTCACGTAAATGCTCAGCCAAATTTGGTATAAATCTATGTAAGAAATTCATCTTACCATTGAAAGCCTAAATCTCCTTTTTGTTGTGCGAAAGTATATATTCTGGATTGCCTCCACCCTTGAAGGATTAATGTGAATACCATCTTTAGAAATTATATGACCAAGAATCCTACCCTCGTCCATGGAAAAATGACTCTTTTTCGGGTTTAGAGAAATCCCGAACTTCCTACATTTCTGAAAGACAATCCTTAAGTGGTGCAAATGTTCATCATCAGAACCAGAAAATACTGTCAAATCATCTAAATAAACTACCAAGAAAACATCTTTCTCATTAGCAAAAGCGATGTCCATCGCTCGCTGAAAAGTGGCTCCGAAATTCTTCAACCCAAATGGCATTTTGGCATACTGAAAAGTTACCCAAGGTGTTGTGAAGGCAGTTTTGTCTTGGTCTTTTTCATGCACCAAGATATAATTATAGCCTGAGTAACCATCTAGTAGTGACATCCGTGATGCTCCAACTACTCTTTGTAGAATATGGTCCATCTTAGGAAGAGGGTAATTATCCTTTAAGGACACTTTATTAAGGTTCCAAAAATCTATGCACAACCTTATCTCTCTGGTCTTCTTTCATATCGAGACCAAATTTGAAATCCAATCAGAAAATCTAATTGGAACAATGATGCCAGCTTTAAACAATCTATTTACCTCTTTCTCAATGGATGGCAGCAGCTTTGGATTGATTCTTCTCAACTTCTATCTTCTCCTCTGCTTTCAAAGCTGCTTGATAGGCATCTTCAATTGTCTTTAGACTCATCAAGCTGATTTCATTCTGTATGTCATATCTCAAGCCATTGATGTATCTGGCTACCTTTTCTACATCGTTGTTTGCATGTCCTTCTCTAATGCTCAACACATAAAATTCTTAAATTCTTTGACAATCATACCTTTTTGTCTCAAATTTTGCAATTGTCTGAAAATATTTAACTGATAATCTTTTGGCATAAATTTAGCTTTCAATCTACTCACCATTTTATCCCATTGTTTGATCTTGCACTTCCCCTTTCTTGCTCTGGATGTTTGAGTTCATCCCACCAAATAGCTGCATGATCTTCAATATGGTAACTGCAAATTTCATGTTCTTTTTTTCATCAAACTCCTCATAGTCGAAATACTTATCCAATGGATTGATCCAGTCCATAAACTCTTGTACACTGAGATTCCCATCATACAAAGGTATTTCCACCTTTGGTTTTCCACTTGCTTTGGCCAATATCTTGAAAAATTTGGTAGCCTCGCTTTCATCCTCTTCTTCTTCCTCAGAATATTCCTCTGTAGCACTGGGATCTCCTTCATTAGGCGCTCTCCTTTGAGTAGTTTCCATTGTCTCCATCCTTGTGCGCAAGTTTCGAATCTCTTCCAGAAGAACTGCATTCGCTACAGGTCTCCCCTGACCTATGCCAGCTCCTCTCCTAGTTGGCAGGTTTACTATAGAAAACTTAATCATTTAGCTCTGATACCAAATGCAATGGATGGTTACCAAAAATTGATGTGGTAGTCTAGAATTAGACTAATGGTTCACTTAAAAACCAATCAACTGCACGTTAAACATATTTTATACGTGCATTCCCTTCTGACGGTCCCGCTTTTCTAACCAATCACTGTTGATCTTACTTTGACTTCTTACTCCCCGAGCGCTTCAATCTCCACCATTGATCTCACTTCTTCAGATCTGACAAATATCGTGTCATAGCACCTGCTAACTAGCCAAATGATCTCCACCATTGATCTGTCCCGTTCGATCCAACGGTTATCGCACCATCTTGCGTGAATTCTTGCACGATCGATATCAGGTTGAGAGCGCATGAGAAAAGTGGTTTTCTTGTGCAACATGTCACCAGCTTAAGTTAATCGTGAAATTTGGAGAAATACAATTTCCCATTTATTTTCCACACGACATACCACTTATTGCTTTCCAATACTACCCACATGTTTTATATAGAACCTTTAATAAATGTGCTTAATAAGATTTATCACCTAATCTTGGTATTAACCCTTAACGCTAATTGACTGTAATTAACAATAAACACATATATGGAAATAATACCCAATTGGGGTACAAAATGCCGATACACAGATTCAAGAGAAACACTACACCATGAATAACATGCAACACCACACTTAACCAATTATTCAATAATATAGAAATTATAGAGTCTTGGCCCTCTCGGCTTATTACAACAATTTGTCTGACCTTTGTTTCCTTGCAAACCCTATCTCTCTCTCAATCTTTCGCTTACTCGCTCTTCTATTCCATCCCATCTCTATCATTACATTTTGTTTTCTCTTTTATGGATCAAATCCTATCCTAACTGCATTGACAACTCAATCTCTATTTTTATCATCTCAAATATTAAATCCCTATTCTCAAGCTCTCATACACATCTATTCTAACAACTTGTCTCCTATTCTAAAAATAATACAATGATTTAATTATTACCATAATTGAAGTAATAAATAAATTCGAGAGATCCAACTCTCTATATTAAAACTGATTTTGACCACTCAAGTCAATTAAATTCATCTCATGTTAGCCACAACATGTGAACATACAATCACATTGCTGGCTAAGTCTGGATGCTTCTGCATCACTATTTCTCATCCAACTCTGTGATCCAATTCATCAAATGCTTTGATCAAAAACTTTTCAACAAATAAATCACACTCATTCAAAGCAGTTCTCAAATTTTTCTTAACTAAGTACCTGTAGATGCCAATGTAATCAAAATGCCATTCAAAAATAAATAAATGCTACTGTGTGCAATCCAAAAATTAACAAATCATGTTGCTGACAAAAACACACAAAATACCATTACTCACAACAGTGTTCTAAAACATTATTACTAATTCAAAACATCAAATGCATATTCCTCATCTAAAGAAACACAATCTTTTTCTTATTCTATAAGAAAATTTTGTAAAATACTATGTTTCACACAGTTGCCCGCACTCACTTGCTTGCATGTACTAGAAAATATCCCTAACCCAAAATTTAACCAAATAAACTTCAAAAACTAAATCAGGGCCCCAAACCCAAAATGGAAATATTAGTCGAAGACACCTTTGAATATCCAAAAAGGAAATGAAAAATATGTAGATTGAACCCTCATCTAGAATCAATGTCTTCCTAAACAACACAAATATGAAATGGTATTCAACCAACAAGGCTCAAAAGGGATGCATGACCAAGTTACAACCAAGATAGTCAAGGTACTTAGGTGTAGATATTGGTGTTATGGTTTTGATTAAAAAAACAAGTATAATAACCACAAATATCAAACCATTCACCACAAATATTTTAGGCTCAGTGTTGCCATAAATTAAGAAAGCTAACACCACATTGTCACCCAAAACCCAAATTTGAATCAAATGAGTAGTTGGGCAAGAAAAAAACCCCAATATTCACATTAAACAGTTAACAAGATAGATATGACAGACCATGCAATGAACAACAATCAAATCAATGAGAAACTAATGGAACAAGACCGAATCAAGCACATTTGAGTATGAAAAAATATCCTTATTCAATAACCCAATATATAAGTGCTTTAAGACAGGGAAATGATGTGTTCCATCAATGATTCAACCTTTCTCTTACGCTCTAGGTTTGAAAAGTATATTTAGAGAAATATTATGAGCATAAATGATAGATTCACGCTATTAAAAAAACGCAACAACATTCACACCAATAGATAAACTCAACACACAGTAATATATTCAAGGATGCACACCACACATAAATCTCTAAGTATTTAACACAAGGGTTGTGGAGTTGGTTTGGTGGGACTGACCAAACTAGCTCACACACCCTAGTTAAGAATTTAACTTACAGAAAATAAAGATGAATCATGCATATAACTCATAGAGAAGTAAAACCTGGCATGGAGGTTGAAAATATTAATAAAGTAGTTGTTGCACCACAGATATGTCCAACCGAAGAGTGAAACTCTTAGCAACATCTCCCTAGCTTTTCTAAATTGGCCCAAGGCTGAAATAGTCATTTTATACTTATTTTTCATATAAAGAAACTATGTTGGCCTAGTGTTGTGTTAAAAAACACAACACCCCCATTTTGACTTTATTATTATCATAATAACTATGGGGACCCCTTTTGTATTTTCATTTGGCTTTTGAATCATCGGTTAGTTCATTTTTTCCTAATTAGCTTTGTTTTAGTTTAAGTGTGCCTTAGTCGTATTCAAAGTTTCTTTGATTAATTAAACTTTGTTTTAAAATTTATTAATTAGAATAAATGAATCAATTAGCCCCCGAGTCCAAGACTTATGTCATCGTGTGACTTTAATCTTTTTTATATTAAACTAAAGTTAAATCAGGCCTTTGAATAATAATCCATTGTCGAAATAATATACTATTGTAATATACTTTGGAAACCTTTTGTAAATAACACACAATGCATATAACAAAGCGCTATTGGAAAATACCATATCGACATTTTTATTAAGTATCACCACTCAAAAGCTCTGACCGTCGATATGTGATATCATATAACCTCTGATTTTCTCTAATATATTATATGTTTACCTGACTTGATTTAACATTACGATTTAATTATAAAATCACATCTACCACTTTATCAAAACTTTTAAATGGCAGCTCCAATAAGACCTAATCTCCGATTGCCGATATGATATGTGGATCCAATGTGTTTTATCATAAAAAATTTAAATATAATATCGTATCCATTGCATCGAAACTTTCCTATGTCGCAAGTTTTGTATAAAGTGTCATGTTGCGACCATTTCAAAACTATGATATCAAAACCTTCGATACCCTTCCATGTCTGTCATTGTCACACTTCGGTTTGATCACTGTTATAAAGTCTAAATGGTTATTTTTTTAAGGTTTCAGGCTGTTATTATGGTTTTCTTTGTGATTTGTTAAGATTCGTGTCGTTTATAATAAAATGTTCACTACTCTGTTTTATTTTGATTGCAGTGATAATCCAGGGGGCTAATTTTGTAGGAAATTGGACTTACGATTTTAATCATGCAGTTGAACTACTTCAATGCTTAAAAAAGAACAAAGAGTGTTGATAAGGCTATTCAAGGATTTTGTTGGAAAAAACCCTTCGGCTTATTCAAAGTCTGTTAGAATCAGATTCAAAGTTAGTTTCTAAGGTTTGCTAAGATAGGCAAGGATTATCCATTGGATATAAATGTATTGTTTGGCTTTCTTTTTATGTAATTTTTCATTGAGAGATTGGGATAAATTGTTAATATTTTCAATATGTATAAATACCCATCTCTGATTGTGAGAAAAGGAATTTTAATCCAAGAGAAAAGAGGTAGAGTAATACTTGGGCTTACAACCTATTTGTAAGGATGGAGTATGTGATTCATTTACAATATTGTAGTGAGATCCAATCCATCTTTGGAGGTAGAGAATCGATGTTGGGTCCCTATAATACTAGTGATTACCC
The DNA here is from genome assembly GCA_031772625.1 of Pinus tabuliformis. NCBI lineage: Eukaryota > Viridiplantae > Streptophyta > Pinopsida > Pinales > Pinaceae > Pinus > Pinus tabuliformis. The sequence continues at coordinate 181,149,108 of CM062807.1, read as the reverse complement.
CATTACTATTGTATTTATACCCCTTATTAATATTGTTGTGCCCCTATTGCCCCCATATTGTTATTACTGTGCCCCATAGAATCCCTCTATAGTTATTTTTGTGGCTTTATATTATTATTGTTAGGTTGGCTGGATTATTTTGTGACTCCTTAGACTCCTATATATAGAAAGGAGGTTTTGTCATTTGAAACATCCAAGAATTGTTCATTTATGTATTGTAAAGGAGGTTCCCCCTCGAAGAGGCTGAATTCTAAGGCGTTGATCTATCTTTTCTATCTTTTCTTGAGCTGGTTTCATAACATTTGGTATCAGAGCTTTGGATTCTAGGGTTTCGCTGCTCCAAGCAGGTCATCGTGGCATTTTCGCTATAAATTTTTTTCTGTGACGTTTCAAAAGTCACAAAAAAATACCATTTGAGAATAAATCACGCTGAACCTTGGGTCCGAATTTCAGAGCTTTTCACGTGATATTTGTGGAGATATGATCTGAGGAAGTTGGTCTTTTTGCAGACTCTTGAATTACATTCAAAACAGGTGACCTGGGGACAATTGTCATAACTTTCTCTCTGGGATCGGATTGAAATTTCATAAGAAGGTACAAACAGAGGACAGACATGTAGTTTCTTGTATGCATTTTTCAGATCCATATGTCAAAACAGTGACTCGTGGCACGTCGTACAAGTTCGCTCTACTGAACTAGTCTATAATCAAGTAACTGTGGGAGATTTCGCATAACTCTTCCTTGGACACTCCAATTTGGGTCAGACTTGTGGCATTGGAAAGAGGAAGTAGAAGGCTACTACAGGTCGTAATTTCAGAATTGGAGGATCTGGAATTACAGAGATACATTAGATTCAATATCAGGCTTCTACAAAGTGAAAAAAGGTGTGTAGTTTTTTTTTAAGCTGGGTTTGAAGGAATTCAAAGGGCATAGTAAAGAATTATTATCGGTAACTGATGCCCCGAGGAAAGAAAATGCAAACACCTAGTAAGGAACCTGAAAGCTCTAGCATGACTCATGAAGAAGAGGAAGAAATGCTACATGATATATCAAAATTACAAGAACAAGTGCAACAAATGTCACGCTCACAAAAGCTAACAGAAGCTAAGATAAATGGCATGGAATCTAAGATAAAGGGCATGGAAGCTAAGATGGATGATTGGAAGACAGATTTGAAGACAGACATGGAAGAATTGAAGATAGATTTGAACACAAACTTGAAGACAGGCATGACAGATATGAAGACAGATTTGACAAATTTTCTACAAGAAATACTTACTAATGGTGAAAAGGTAGTAAAGGAAACTCATGATGCGAACAAAAGAAATGTTAATCATGATATCATAGACTCTAATGTTGGATCAAAGACCCACCATATTCCAAAAATCGATATGAGAAATTTTGATGGCAAGGATCCCGCAACATGGATATTACAGATGGAGCAATTTTTCGATCTCAATAATGTGCAAAACGCACAAAAGGTACGTATGGCAACTTTATATTTGGAACCAAATCAGTTTGTATGGTATCAATGGCTTTGCTCTTGTAAACAATTTATCACTTGGGCAATTTTTACGGAAGATTTGATAGCACATTATGAGGATACGAAAAGCAACACTTTTTTTAGCCAATTGATAAGTCTCAAACAAAAGGGTTCAATAATGGAGCACATTGAGGAGTTCCAAAAATTGAACATAAGGGTAAAAGATATTCCAGAGGAGCATAGGATTGATGTTTTCATAGGGTATTTAAAGGATAATATCCAACATGATGTTTGCCTTTGGGAACCTGATTCATTAGAGAAGGCATTCAGCTTAGCAAGAAAAATGGAAAGCAAAATTATGGCAACCAGGAAGCATACCAGTCACAACTATAAAGACGGAAGTGATGTTGCCCATAGTCTTCCACAACCTATAAGGTTGACACCACAACAATTGGAAGAAAAAAGAGCAAAAGGGATTTTTTACAGTTGTGATAGCAAATACACGAAAGGTCATAAGTGTGCTGAGAAGAAATTATTCTACATAGATTGTGAAGAGGAAGAAGAAAAGGAGCAAGAAATGTCAAAAGAAGAGGATATACTCCAGGAACAAAGCCTAGATGAAGAACAAATAAATCCAACCATATCTTGTAATGCATTGGCGGGAATTACCACTCCTCAAACCATCAAGATAGAAGGACAAATCAAGAAGAAAAAGGTAATAGTGTTGATTGATTCAGGAAGCACCCACAATTTTATTCATTGTAAGGTGGCAAAAGAATTGAATTGCTTCCTATATCCAGCACCAGAGTGTCAAGTGATGGTTGCAAATGGAGGAATAATAAATTTCTCTGGAAAGTGCCATAATATCAAGATATCCATGGGAGAATATGTATTGACTAGCCCAATGCTTTCCATTCCAATGGGAGGTGATGATGTTGTACTAGGAGTCCAATGGCTACAACCCTTGGGTACAATAGCTTTTAATTTTCAAGAACTTTTCATCAAATTTTCTATGGAAGGAAAGGAAGTTGAATTAAGGGGTATTGCAGGGAAACCGGGAAAGATAATTAGCTCTAATAGTATGACAAAGCTCCTAAAAAAGGAGCAAAGAGGTGTAATTGCACAATTATGTTCGCTAGATGTTTCCACATCGGAATCATCTATTTCTCCAGATCTCCAAAAAGTCCTGGACAATCATTCCAAGGTATTTGAGACTCCCAAAGGTCTCCCACCTATGCGTGATCATGATCATGCTATTCATCTGATTCCAGGAAGTGTTCCTCCAAACATCAGACCATACAGATATCCCTATGTCCAAAAGAGTGAAATTGAACGTATGGTTTCAGAAATGCTAGAGGCTGGTATAATTCAACCGAGTCAAATTTCTTTCTCTGCTCCAGTAGTATTGGTGCACAAGAAGGATGGATCATGGCGCATGTGTCTGGATTATAGGGAGCTCAAAAAGCTCACTATTAAAGATAAGTTCCCCATTCCTGTCATTGATGAATTACTGGATGAATTGCATGGATCAATTTACTTCACCAAGTTGGATCTTCGTTCAGGATATCATCAAATCAGAATGAAGATTGAAGACATTCTGAAAACAGAATTTAGAACTCATGAGGGTCATTATGAATTTTTGGTCATGCCTTTTGGCCTTACCAATGCACCTTCAACATTTCAAGGTTTGATGAATTCAATTTTCAAACCATTCCTTAGAAAATTTGTGTTAGTATTTTTTGATGATATACTAATCTACAACAATTCTTGGAAGGATCATGTTGAACATGTTGACAGGGTGCTACAACTATTGGAGGAGAAACAATTATATGCAAAAAGATCCAAATGTTTCTTTGGAGTCTAGGAGGTGGAATATTTGGGTCATATTGTATCTCATGAAGGAGTTAAGGTAGACCCTAGCAAAATTAAAGCCATTAAGGAATGGAAAATCCCCACATCCATAAAGCATCTGCGAGGATTTCTTGGGTTGACAGGGTATTATCGCAAGTTTGTTAAGAATTATGGGAGAATAGCAGCACCTCTAACAACATTATTGAAGAAAGATGCATTTTCATGGACTCCGGAAGAAACAAAGGCCTTTGAACATCTTGAAGAGGCAATGTGCCAAGCACCGGTCTTAGCTACACCAGACTTCACAAAAACCTTTATTGTGGAATGTGATGCTTCAAGAAATGGAATTGATGCTATTGTAATGCAAGATGAAAGACCCATTGCTTTTGAAAGTCGTCCAATCAAGGGAAAGTTTTTAAGGAAAGCTATTTATGAGAAGGAAATGTTGGCAATACTCCATGCACTTAAGAAATGGCGACCCTACCTAATGGGAAGACACTTCAAGGTAAAAATGGATCATGATAGCCTTAAATACTTTTTAGAACAAAGATTATCCTCTGAAGAGCAACAAAAGTGGGTCACAAAGATGTTGGGTTATGACTTTGAAATCATCTACAAAAAAGGGAAGCAAAATGTGGTGGCAGATGCACTCTCAAGAAAGGATGAGGATGTGGAAGAATTGTTGTGCGCCATTTCTATTATCCAACCAGATTGGATAAATGAAGCAAGGGAGGAATGGAAGAATGACGAAGAAGTGTGGGCACTTATTCGAAAGCTACAACAAGATTCCAGTACGTCTGATACATTTAGCTGGCAAAATGATTCGTTATGGTACAAAGATCGCTTATACCTCTGTAATAATTCCCAGCTAAAACAAAAGATTCTTATGGAATTGCACACTTCTCCCTTAGGAGGGCACTCAAGATTTCTAAAAAATTACCACAGGGTTAAGAAGGAATTTTTTTGGGATGGCCTTAAATCAAATATTCAAAAGTTTGTGGCGGAATGTTTGGTTTGCCAACAAAATAAAGTGGAAACAATTAAGACACCGGGTCTATTACAACCTTTATCCATTCCAAGCCAACGTTGGGAGGAGGTTTCAATGGATTTTATCACGGGTTTACCCAAGTCTGAGGGAAAAAGTGTCATCATGGTGGTAGTTGACAGACTTACCAAGTATGCACACTTTTCTGCATTATCACATCCATTTAAAGCCAGTACAGTTTCTACTGAATTTATGGAAACAATTCAAAAGCTACATGGAAACTCAAAGATTATTGTAAGTGACAGAGATCCCATTTTCACTGGAAATTTTTGGACAGAATTATTTTCTTGTCTTGGTACTCAGTTAGGTCATAGCTCATCTTATCATCCTCAATCTGATGGGAAAACTGAGATAGTAAACAAATGTTTGGAAGGATATCTTCGTTTCTTTGTATCTCATAAACAGACACAATGGGTCAAATGGTTGCCTCTGGCTGAATGGTGGTATAACACTTCCTTCCATACAACAACAAAAATGACCCCATTTATGGCACTTTATGGGTATCAACCACCAACCATCACATCATATTTAAGAGACAATTCTAAGGTTCAGGCAGTGGAACATCACATCGAACATCAACAACAAGTCCTCCAACTCTTAAAGGATAACCTCGTGTTGGCACATAATAGAATGAAACAACAGGCAGATCAACATCGCAGTGAAAGAAGTTTTGATGTAGGTGATTGGGTATTCCTACGGCTACAACCATATAAGCAAATGTCCCTCAAGCAAGCTAAGAAGGATAATAAATTATCACCAAAGTATTATGGTCTGTACAAGGTGTTGAAAAAGATTGGTACTATGGCATACAAATTGGAGCTTCCTACAGCCTCTCGATTGCACCCAGTTTTCCATGTTTCATGTTTAAAGAAGGTTATAGGCGACAAGCTCCCAGTTCAAACAATATTGCCAGAACTTGATGAGGAATGAAAAATTATATTGGAACCGGAAGCAGTCATAGAAACAAGAACTCAACAGCTACGAAATCGATCAATTTCATAGTATCTTATCAAGTGGAAGAACTTATCTGCTGAAGATTCCACATGGGAGGATGAGAATTTTATCCAGAAGTATCCAGAACTACTCAAGCGTTGAGGACAACACTTTTTTGAAGGCGAGGGGCATGTTGGGTCCCTATAATACTAGTGATTACCCCATTACTATTGTAGTTATACCCCTTATTAATATTGTTGTGCCCCTATTTCCCCCATATTGTTATTACTGTGCCCCATAGAATCCCTCTATTGTTGTTTTTGTGGCTTTATATTATTATTGTTAGGTCGGCTGGATTATTTTGTGACTCCTTAGACTCCTATATATAGAAAGGAGGTTTTGTCATTTGAATCATCCAAGAATTGTTCATTTATGTAATGTAAAGGAGGTTGCCCCCTTGAAGAGGCTGAATTCTAAGGCGTTGATCTATCGTTTCTATCTTTTCTTGTGCTGGTTTCATAACAATCGATTTTAGAGGTAGAAAAGGACTTGCACTAATGTATCTCTCTATTGTTTTATGTAAATTGATTCATCTTTATAATAATATTTATTTTTGTAATTGGTTGTATAGCACTACTACTTGCTTTGTTATTGGAAATAAATGCTTCACTTTCAGATGTCAATTTTGGTGTATGAGTATGTATATGGCTTTTCAAGACTGCTATTGAATTTTTTCTTAAATGCTCATTTAGAATCTTCTCAAGCTATCTTGTAGGGTTAATCAGAAATGAATTTCGAAACTTGAACTTATAGAAGGACAAACCTTTATCTCCTTGAGTTGCTAGCTATCTAACAACTTAATCTTATAGATGTCCTGCTCTCTACATGTCATATATTTGAACCATTTTAGTATTGTGGCATGAACCTTTTTGTCCTTATGCATATGTTTAATTAGGAATTGGAAACTTTTGCAGTTGGATGCTTGTTAACTATTTAATGGGCATTTATTTGTATACATTCATTGGAACAAGAGTTATATCTTGGAAGTATTTCCCTGAACTATTTCCTTTATCTTATTCCAATTTCAACATACTTATGTTTCTTTTCTTATCCTTTTAGCCTGCCCTTGATTGAGAGAAGGACCAATCCTTCCTTCAATCAAGATAGGTCTAGGATTAGATCCATCTTAGATTATACTTTTCATTTAGTTCTACTTTCTACATCCTAAAAGTCCCCTCACACAGGGGCAGTGTTTAGAGTGGTTTGGTTGGGCTATAAAGTCGGCTTAAGTACCACTTTCTTACCTAATCAGCAAGAGGGATGGTTTGGATTTAAACATGAACGCAACAAATTATAGAGATAACCATAAACACAGAGATGCAGTAGAAATAATACTTCATTTCGTTAATGTAAAATACTGAAATATGCTTACGAACAACAATGGAAATAAACCAACTAGGGCGATGGTAGCTTATCTTTGAGAAGCGATGTGGCAGCTACACACCTCTGAACTGTGTTACAATGAGGTGTGAAGGCCTGTTTATAGTTGAGAAACAATGGAAAACCGTAAACGTCCATAAACCTAACCATAGAAGATGAAATGCCGAACTGTGGGCCCTGTTTTGGGTAAATTGGTACATCAACTTCTCGGGGTCGTAACTTTGGCACCCAATCTCTGTTTGATGTGTACAATAGCTTGTTTGAAAGATATATCCAAGAACTATAACTTTTGGAAGAGAAAAATTAGTCCATTGAACCATGTTGCTCCCTGATTTCCCAAAAAACTTCGTTTAGGGCCTCAAAACTGCTCTGGAAGTTCAGGACTCAAAAAAATGCTAAAAATAGCAAAGTGTGCTACAATTATAGAAACTAAAAAAATGAAAGAGACAGTTATGGGGGTCAAAGTGGGATAGGTGGGCTTCCACCAACATCCACCTGGATCATTCCTCCCCCCTTAGGAAGAAATGGTCCCCATTGCATTGAGTTCCTCTATCTGCTGAACTTGGTCCTTGGTGAGTTGTTCTATAATCTCTTATGTGTCCAGTAATGTGGGAAGCATGGTAGAGGGCGTTCCATATTGAACACTCGGTGCAAGTGAAGGAATGGAGGAATGTTTTTCTCTAAAGAATTGTTTCCCACAACCTTGGTAATGGTGTAAGGACCATGTCAGAGTGGTCTGAGATTTTGATGGGTTCTGGTAATGCGTTCTTTTTGCCGATGCAACCAAACTTTGTCGACCACCTGAAAATTGTTTGGTACCCCTATGGGTGAGGAGAAGTTGTTCCTGTGTTCTTTCATGATTGTATCCCTCTATTGTTGCTGCTGCGTGGATGAACCCTTCGCAAGGGTCATGGATGTGGTGATGATCTTCCCCTTACTTTGGGAGTGAACAAAACAAAAAATGAATTTCCTAGTCTATGAGATGAGCTTACTGCCTTTCTTAGCAATGATCAAAGAGGTGGTGGTAGGTGGAGCGACCTTTGGTATCTCGTATAATGAATTACCCAAAGAAATAAGAACAACACGAAGCCTTGACTCATACACAGCATGTCGCGTCCACAAGTATGGCTAGCCTAATAATACATCACAAACATCTAGAGGTGCAACATCACATAATACCTTGTCTGTGAAGGGTTTGATGTTGTAGGGAAGGCGACACTACAGGCAAACTCGGAGATCTCGTCCTTGGTGATGCCACTCGATATTGTACGACTGCGGGTGTGGTGTAGTCGGTAGGCCCAACATCTTCATGACCTCTGCTGAAATGAGGTTCTTTTGGCTACCACTATCGACATGAACTGGAGCACGAACCCTTCACCCACATCTGTGAGTGGAAAAGACGCTCCCCCTCTTCTAGATCTTCGGGCTCATTCTTTTGGATCTTGGCGATGGAAACAATGGCACTGCGCTAATCTGCTTCCCTTTTCCATTCCCCTTTTAAGGTTTTGACTCGGGGTTGGAACATGCATCTGATTCTAAAGCCTTCAACTCGGCCACCAACGACTGCTTCGTCCGGCACTCACTTGTGTTGTGAGTGGGGCTCTTATGGAACTCGAACCACTTTCCTATGTCCTTCTTCAACTTCGTGGTGTTTCTCTTGTATTGCGGCTTCGATGGGTTGTCTTAGGTCACCCTACCTTGGCTTTGGCCTTTGGTCTTCGGATTCACAGATCCAAAGTCATGCTTCTTTTGTTTCAACTTCTGTTGATTTTGATAGCATATCGGTATGCCGTGCCGAGAGAGGAGATGTTTAGGAAATCCATCTCTTCCTGGATGTATCTGTGTAGGTAGTCATGGTATTTGAGTACCAAATGCAGCTCTGAATCCTTGATACCCAACTGTGTGCGAAGGGTATGAAAATTTTTTGTGAACTCTGGCACATCTTGGTCCCTTCCTTATCGCACCGTGGTCCACTTTATGTATTTGTCCTCATAGCTTTTGACAAGGTAGTAATGCTCCTTGATGGCATGCCAGAATGAATTCCAAGTGGGTTTGGTGGAAAATAGTGAGCTCATACTTTCATCCTTATGCTCGCGGCAAGTTTCTCACCAGTCCTTGACGTGGGGGGCTACTTTGAGAAGAGAAAAAATAATCTTTTCCTGACTGGAAAATTCATGAACAGAAAAATACCCTTCTAGAAAATTTAACCATTTATCTACAGCATCTACGTCTATTTAACCCTCAAATATGGGGATTTCAAAATTAACTTGTACCTTAAAGGGTGTGGTGTTTCCAGAGTAGCTACTAGAAGCCGATGCGTCACCTCTGGGTAGTCGCTGAAGGATATGGGCAAAGTTGTCCATCATCGCGTTCCTTTGTCGCTCGAGGGCTTCTTTGAGCAAGATTTTGATAGGATCTCCTACCCCCTCGTCTTTCTTCTCATCTGCCATGGGAGGCCGTTGAGATTTGCGAGGCTGGTCTTGCAAAGGTTTGACCAGTTCAAGCCCTAACTCCTTATATCCTGACCTCATTGGGGACATGCAAAGAAAAACAGAGAAAAAGCAGACCGCTTTGATACAACTAATTCGGATTTAAACAGGAACACAACAAATTATAGAGATAACCATAAACACAAAGATTCAATGGAAATAATACTTCATTTCATTAATGTAAAATACTGAAATATGCTTACAAACAACAATGGAAATAAACCGGCTAGGGCGATGGTAGCTTATCTCTGAGAAGAGATGTGGTGGCTACATGCCTCTGAACTGTGTTACAATGAGGCGCAAAGGCCTATTTATCGTTGAGAAATAATGGAAAACCATAAACATCCAAAAACCTAACCCTAGAAGATGAAACACCAAACTGCGGGCCTTGTTTTGGGTAAATTGGTACATCAACTTCTTGGGGCTGTAACTTTGGCACCTGATCTCCGTTTCACACGTACAATAGCTCGTTAGAAAGATCTATCTGAGAACTATAACTTTGGGAAGTGGACCCATGTTGCTCCCAGATTTCCCAAAAAACGTCGTTTAGGGCCTCAAAACGGCTTTGGAAGTTCAGGACTCGAAAAACTGCTAAAAATAGTAAATTGTGCTACATTTATGGAAAATAAAAAAATAAAAGAGACAGTTGTGGGGGTCTAAGTGGGATATGTGGGTGGCCACCAAAATCCACCTGGATCAAGGGATGATATGATGCTTCTTCTCTATTGGTAGACGAAAGTCATACTTTAAGCTAGTAGATATAGAGAGAGTGTAACTAGACCCAATTGAACTAGTGGGAACCACCATTTCCAATGGAAAAGGAGTTGATTTAAGTTCCCAACTAAGTGGTCTCCCTTAAAATGTTGAAAGGCCATTTTTTCCGATCAACATTTTTGCGCTAGAAGAAGGGCATGTTTTAAATTTTTTTCTAAAGTTATTGTACATTTTTAAACTTTGAATTATGGGTTCCTCCAAAAAACCTCCTTGGAGATGCTTTAGTGTATCACAATCAAACACTACTCCAACCAAGGGATTTAAAACATTGTCAAAGGTAAAGTTCAATGGTAAGTCTTCTGCCTTTAATCGCCTTTTTCAGTTCATTTCAAAATCTCAAAAAATTAATAATTATTAGTTGATCTTGGCAAGATTTTCACATATACTTTGACAGGTCAAGAAAAAGACTGGTGTCTTTCAATCCTAGTTTCCTCAATACATAGCTTGGATGAGTTTGTGGTGATGTTCCTTAAGGATTTTCAACGATATAACTACAAAAAGGTGTGCAAGAAGCTACTAGAATTGCGTAGGATAGAAGGTGAATATTTGGACCAATTTTCAGTTAAATTTAAATTGAAATTAATTCTCTTTAAATCCAATGAATTACCTCCTGAACATCAATTAATAAGTTGTTTCAAATATTTCATTTCTCTTCCTTATAATTATCATGAAGAATCAGATACTAAGGAAGATATGAATGAAATTGTTTGTAATGATGAAAACATTGAACTTTGTTCTTCTTCTTCTTCAAAAACTATTTTAATTGATTCACATTCTTCAAATGACTCTGTTTTTGAAGTTGAAAAAGATAACAGTCCAAAGATTGCTTCTCATCTTCATAATGATTTCAACAATCATGAACCAGCGCTAGTTTGTGACTCCTACAATCATTATATACCTTTTTGCAGTTAAAATATTGAAATTTTCCCATCTCTGCAAGTAAATGGCAATAATGATTTTAATTTCATAATCACTTGCAGAAAGGAAATCTTAGCAAATAAACTCCCACTATGTTGTAACATTATTTGTAACATAAATGTATATCATAGATTTCTTTTTTTCTTATTCTTTCCAATTACAATTTCTTTCTTTGTTGAATTATATTTCTGATTTTTTGAATACTTTGTGTTGGCATTTTGAACAACATTACACCAATTTCTCATTTACGACATTGAACACATTGCAATTATGAATATCGAATACTTATCATTTTGAGATTATGTTTGATGTTTATGTTTGCCCAATTTTCTGATTTTCAAATTAATTATTCATTAATGTTGACACTTGAAAGTTCATCAATGCATTCTAGCTAGCCATGTAGTCCCTTCAAGAATCTTCCACATTGCTATCTATTTTATTCATTTGAAATGAAGATTTCTGATTTTTCTTTTTTCTTTATAGAAACCTTTCATTTGCAAAGATTTAACATTTAATAATGGTTTGTTGTTTCCTCTTTCTTTGAATCCTTTTCAAACGTTTGAGTCACATATTTATCTTGATGATCCTATAGACAAATGTTTGGAAGAATTTTAGAGAAGGGATTTTGTAAATAAGTTACTATTTGTGCATACATTAGTACTAGATGTACATAATATATTCAGTTTTATTTTTTCTCATATATTTATAATTTTTTACTGATGTTTGATTTACACATTCATGTAGATAATAAGATGCTTGAATGGTTACATTGGAAGAACGAATTTACTTAGTCTTAGTTTTCTTTTTAGGTTAGGATTAGGTGTAGTTTAGTTGTTAGTTTAAATTAAATAAGAAGAAGAGTTTTTTTAACTATGATAAATACATGGGAGAAGATGAAGACTCATCGAGTAAAACCATGATCAAATTATACCAGGTACACATTTACATGTTCATTTCCATTTGTTCTTAGTTTTCTAGAATTTCTTTTCTCTTTTAGTTTTTTTTTTTTGTTTCTTTATTATAATGTGTTGTTCTTCTGGTAGGTATTGGCTTGACTTAGAAGATGAACTTTTACCAATAAAGTAGTTGTAACAAATCTTAATTCTAAAAGGATCAATTTTTAAAACTCATTCAGGAAGATTTCCTTTAACTCCGAGTTTTCCTTCTCATCTGGCTTATTCCTTTGCAATATATGTTTATTCAAAGTTACATGTTTTAAAGCAAGACTTTATAAAGGGAATAACATTCTTGTTAAATTCTCATATGCTAATTTTAATCACAACTCTCCTTTTCGTTAGAGAATTTACTTAAATAAAAGTCTTAAATAACAAAATCGCCAAGCGAGACAACATTTCATGTGCTTGATATAATGCAAAAGAACATAACAATATATTTATTGCTTATATCAAGATATTTATTTTGTTTCACTCGAGTTTTGATTTGATTTTTGTGGTTGATTGTTTTTGGGTTTTGCTAGTTTCTCTTGTCGGTTGACTTTGGGTTTGAATTGATAACATATCCCTTCTTCCCTCTACAATCCCTTGAGTGCCCATTTGATCTTTGATTGATTTAGGTACTCTTACCAAGACTTTTTAAAGATTTATTTTTAAACCATATTTGGTTAATACTTGGGAACTTTTTATTCTTACATAATGGAATCCATTAGTAAAAGAAATAATAAAAGGAAGATCAAAACTGTTATTTTTCAAATTCAGATTTGAAGATCTTATTCCATGAGTTTTTCCTTTTTCCTTTTTGATTATCTCTAATTTGTAACAAAAGAGATAATCTCGTTTTACAACAACCTTTATCATAAACAACTCCTAAAGTAGCAAAGGCAAAGAAAATGTCTAGTGTTTTATCACTCTTCTATATCATCCTAATTGCTTAAGGAGAGGATTTTTCTCCCCATATATGTTAAAATCATCAGTGTAAAATAAACTATTATATACCTGGAATCTAGGGGGTCTCCATATAGAGCCAATCTACCATGATCATGGGCTTTGATCGTAGTGAAATTATCGTATATGGTTACCACACCAAGATAATGGCTTACAACAACTTGTTGTAAGACAAGAGGTCTCATCACGAGCTAGCTTGTTCATTATTTTCAATACTTGTGAATGGCATTGTCGAAATCTGGTCACCAAGACAGGACAATGGCTTTCATAGTAATTTAATGAAAGCTGTATTTCCTCTAGAATAGCATGCAATATATGGGATAATGACTTTTCCTTGTGTTAAAGGGTAACCCAGCTGAGGCTATGGATGCCTGCTGGCAGCAGTCGTTCTACCTGTGATAATAAGATTTCATCTTTTGAATAAACTCAATTAAAAGATTTTGTTATTTAGTTAAAGTTTCTATCAATTAATGATTGTTGCAAACATGGTTTATTATCAAAACTGGAGATGTAAAAAATGATTAAATTTCACTGTCCTTTACTGAGATTTCATTAAAAAATCTAAATTTTAGCATTTTTTATTCATTTAACATAATTCCTTTTTCTTTGGAGTTTCATCATTATTTTCAGAGATTACTAGTTCTTCCTGTGTGTCGTCATTGTTGTGGTAAAAAACACAACACCCCCATTTTGACTTTATTAATATCATAATAACTATGGGGGCGCTTTTTGTATTTGCATTTGGCTTTTGAATCATCGGTTAGTTCATTTTTGCCTAATTACCTTTGTTTTATTTTAAGTGTGCCTTAATCTTATTCAAAGTTTATTTGATTAATTAAACTTTGTTTTAAAATTCATTAATTAAAATAAATGAATCAAATAGCCCCCGATTCCAAGACTTATGTTATTGTGTGAGTTTAATCTTTTTTTATATTAAACCAAAGTTAAATAGGGCCTTTGAATAATAAACCATTGTCAGAGTAATATACTATTGTAATATACTTTGGAAACCTTTTGTAAATAACGCACAGTGCATATAAAAAAACCCTATTGGAGAAATACCATATCGTGTTTTTATTAAGTGTCACCGTTCAAAACCTCTTACCATCAATACGCGATATCATATAACCTCTAATTTTTCTCTAATCTCCAATATGCGGACCTAAGTTGATTTAACGTTAAGATTTAATTTTCTGATCACATCCGCCACTTTATCAGAACTTTTAAATGGCACCTCTGATAAGACCTAATCTCTGATTGTCGATATGCTATGCGGATCCAATGTGTTTTATCATAACGTTTTAAATATAATATCATTTTCACTGCATCAAAACTTTTCTATGTCGCAAGTTTTGTATAAAGTGTCATGTTGCGACCTTTTCAAAACCCCAATATCAAAATCTCCGATACACATCCATGTCTGTCACTTGTCATGCTTTGGTTTGATCACTGCTATAAATTCTAAATGATCATTGTTTTAAGGTTTCAGGCTATTATTATGGTGTTTTTGTGATTTGTTAAGATTCGTGTGATTTATATTAAAATGCTCACTGCTCTGTTTTATTTAGATTGGAGTGATAATCTAGGGGTTCGATTTTGTAGGCACTTGGACTTCTGATTTTAATCGTACAATTGAACTACTTCAACTCTTAATAAAGAACAAAGATTGTTGATAAGGATATTTAGAGATTCTGATGGAAACAACCCTTTGGCTTCTTCAAATTCAATTAGAATCGGATTCAAAGTTAGTTTATGAGATTTGCTAAGATTAGGCTAGGATTATCCATTGGATATTAATGTATTGTTTGGCTTTATTTTTATGTAATTTTTATTTGACAAATTGGGATAAATTTTTAATATTTTCACTATGTCTACATACCCAACTCTAATTGTGAGAAAGGCGATTCAAATATGAGAGAAAATAGGCAGAGTAATACTTGGGCTTACAACCTATTTGTAAGGAGGGGTTTTTTGATTCATTCACACTATTGTAGTGAGAGTCAATCCATCTTTGCAGGAAGGGAATTGAGTTTAGAGGCAGCAGAGGACTTGCACTACTATATCTCTCTATTTTTTTTGTAACTTGATTCAAATTTATAATAATATATATTTTTGTAATTGGTTGCATAGCATACTGCTTACTCTGTTATTGGAAATAAATGCTTCAACTTTCATATATCATTTCTGGTGTATGACTATGAATGTGGCTTTTTAGCACTACTGTTGATTGTTTTCTAAAATTCTTATTTAGAATCTCGTCACTGGTTATCTTATAGGGTTAATCAGAAATGAGTTTCGAAACTGGAACTTGTATAAGGATAGACCTCTATCTCCTTGAGATGCTAGCTATCTAACATTTTAATCTTATAGATGTCATGCTTTCTACATGTCATATATTTTAAATATTCCATTATTGTGGCATGAATATTTTTGTCCTTATGCATATGTTTTATTAGGAATTGGAGATGTTTGCAGTTGGATGTTTGTTAACTATTTAATGGGAATTTAACTGTATACATGTGTTCGAATAAGGATTAGATCTTGGAACTATTTCCCTGATCTATTTCCTTTATCTTATTCCAATTTCAACATACTTATGTTTCTTTTCATGTCCTTTTATCTTTCTCTTGATTGTGACAAGGACTAATCCTTCCTTCAATCAAGATAGGTCTAGGGTTATATACATCTTAGATTATACTTTGCATTTAGTTCTACTTTATGTATCCTAGAAGTCCCCTCATATAGGGGAAGTCTTTAGAGTGGTTTGGTTGGGCCATAAAGTCAGCTTAAGGATCACTTTCTTGCCTAGTCAGCAAGAGGGTTGATCTGATGTCTCTTCTCTATTGGTAGATGAAAGTCACACTTTAAGCTAGTAGAGATAGAGAGAGGGTAACTAGACCCAATTGAACCAGTCTGAACCACAATTTCTAATGGAAAAGGAGTTGATTTAAGTTCTCAATTGGGTGGTCTCCCTTAAAATGTTGAAAGGTCACTTTTTTCGATCAACACCCAGCTTACAATAGTAACAATTAGATCTAAGATCTCGATTTCTGCCAAAATAAACCCTAATAACTGGACTTAGACAATGGGGGGTTGAATCTGGTTGTGAGGATCATTTTTGTTGGAGACTGGTTATGCTTCCACAAACTAATGTTGCAATAAAAGGGGGGGAATGAACGAACTCTCCAATCATCTCATAGAAAAGTATAGCTGCCAGCTCATCCACTTGAAGAGTTGACCACAAACCTGAGTGCAAGAAGTCTCTTGGGTATGGGCAATACACAAGCTTAGGTTGGTGGTTTCTATAAAACACAAATGTTTAGAAAAACACATAAATTGAACTATGTTGGCTTCAAAATATAAATCTACCTACCAACTTCTTTAAGATATAATGTTTGTAACACATGTCCTCAAAACCACATCAAAATGTGTGTTAGGTCCCTATAATACTAGTGATTACCCATTTACTATTGTAGTTGTATCCCTTATTAATATTGTTGTGCCCCTATTGTCCCCATATTGTTATTACTGTGCCCCATAGAATCCCTCTATTGTTATTTTTGTGCCTTTATATTATTATTGTTAGGTCAGCTGGGTTATATTGTGACTCCTTAGACTCCTATATATAGAAAGGAGGTTTTGTCATTTGAATCATCAAAGAATCATTCATTTGTGTAATGTAAAGGAGGTTTCCCCCTTGAAGAGGCTGAATTATAAGGCATTGATCTATCTTTTCTATATTTTTGATCTGGTTTCATACCATTTGGTATCAGAGCTTTGGATTCTAGGGTTTCACTGCTCCAAATAGGTCATCGTGGAATTTTCGCTATAACGTTTTTTCTGCAATGTTTCAGAAGCTAAAAAAAAACCCCATTTGATACGAGATTGCACTGAAGCTTGGGTCCGAATGTCTGAACTTTTTGCGCTATATTTGTAGAGATATGATCTGACGAAGTTGGTCTTTTTGCAGAGTCCTGAATTACATTCCAAACAAGTGACCTGGGGAAAATCATCATAACTTTCTCTCTGAGCATCGGATTGAGATTTCGTAAGAAGATACAAAAAGAGAACGGACTTTATTTTCTTGTATATATTTTTTAGAGCCAAAGTTTGAAACAAGGACACGTGGCATGTCGTACAAGTTCACCCTACTGAACTAATCTATAATGATAGGTCACTGTGGGAGATTTGGCATAACTCTTCCTTGGAGAATCCAATTGGGATCAGACTGGTGGCATTGGAAAGAAGACACAGAGGGCTACTACAGGTCGCAATTTTAGAACTGGATGATCCAAAATTACAGATATACATCAGAGGCAATATCAAACTCTTACAAAGTGAAAAAAGGTGTGTAGATTTTTTTTAAATTTTTGCTTAAGCTTGGTTTGAAAAATCATTTTGAAGGAATTCAAAGGGCATAGTAGAGAATTATTATCAGTAATTGATGCCCTGAGGAAAGAAAATGTAAACACCTAGTAAGCAACCTGAAAGCTCTAGCATGACTCATGAAGAAGAGGAAGAAATGCTACATGATATATCAAAATTACAAGACCAAGTGCAACAAATTTCACTGTCACAAAAGCTAACGGAAGCTAAGATAGATGGCGTGGATTCTAAGATAAAGGGCGTGAAAGCTAATATGAATGGCGTGGAAGCTAAGATTGACAATTTGAAAATAGATTTGAAGACATATTTGACAAATTTTCTACAAGAAATACTTACTAATGGTGAAAGGGTAGTAAAGGAAACTCATGATGCGAACAAAAGAAATGTTAATCATGATTTCATAGACTCTAATGTTGGATCAAAGACCCATCATATTCCAAAAATCGATATGAGGAAGTTTGATGGCAAGGATCCCGCAACATGGATATTACATATGGAGCAATTTTTCGATCTCAATAATGTGCAAAACACACAATAGGTACGTATTGCAACTCTATATTTGGAACCAAATCAGTTTGTATGGTATCAATGGCTTTTCTCTCATAAACAAATTATCACTTGGGCGATTTTTATGGAAGAATTGACAACACATTATGAGGATACAAAAAGCAACACTTTTTTTAGCCAATTGATAAGTCTCAAACAAAAGGGTTCAATAATGAAGCACATGGAGGAGTTCCAAAAATTGAACATAAGGGTAAAAAATATTCCAGAGGAGCATAGGATTGATGTGTTCATAGGGAATTTAAAGGGTAATATCCAACATGATGTTTGCCGTTGGGAACCTGATTCATTAGAGAAGGCATTCAGCTTAGCAAGAAAAATGGAAAGCAAAATTATGGCAACCAAGAAGCATACCACTCACAACTATAAAGATGGAAGTATTGTTGCCCCTAGTCTTCCACAACCTATAAGGTTGATACCACAACAATTGGAAGAAAAAAGAGCAAAAGGGCTTTGTTACAGTTGTGATAGAAAATACACTAAAGGTCATAAGTGTGCTGAGAAGAAATTATTCTACATAGATTGTGAAGAGGAAGAAGAAAAGGAGCAAGAAATGTCAAAAGAAGAGGATATACTCCAGGAACAAAGCCTAGATAAAGAAGAAATGAATCCGACCATATCTTGTAATGCATTGGCTGGAATTACCACTCCTCAAACCATCAAGATAGAAGGACAAATCAAGAAGAAAAAGGTAATAGTGTTGATTGATTCAGGAAGTACCCACAATTCTATTCATTGTAAGGTAGCAAAAGAATTGAATTGCTTCCTATATCCAGCACCAGAGTGTCAAGTGATGGTTGTAAACGGAGGAACAATAAATTTCTCTAGAAAGTGCCATAATATCAAGCTATCCATGGGAGTATGTATTTACTAACCCAATGCTTTCCATTCCAATGCGAGGCGCTGATGTTGTACTAGGAGTCCAATGGCTACAATCCTTGGGTACAATAGCTTTTAATTTTCAAGAACTTTTCATGAAATTTTATGCAGAAGGAAAGGAAGTTGAATTAAGGGGTATTGCAAGGAAACCGAGAAAGATAATTAGCTCTAACAGTATGACAAAGCTTCTAAAAAAGGAACAAAGAGGTGTAATTTCACAATTATGCTTGCTAGATGTTTCCACATCGGAATCATCTATTTCTCTAAATCTCCAAAAAGTCTTGGACAATCATTCCAAGGTATTTGAGACTCCCAAAGGTCTCCCACCTATTCGTGATCAGGATCATGCTATTCATTTAATTCCAGGAAGTGTTGCTCCAAACATCAGGCCGTACAGATATCCCTATGCCCAAAAGAGTGAAATTGAACATATGGTTGCAGAAATGCTAGAGGCTGGTATAATTCAAACTAGTCAAAGTTCTTTCTCTGCTCCAGTAGTATTGGTGCACAAGAAGGATGGATCATGGTGCATGTGTCCAGATTATAGGAAGCTCAACAAGCTCACTATTAAAGATAAGTTTCCCATTCCTGTCATTGATGAATTACTAGATGAATTGCATGGATCAATTTACTTCACCAAGTTGGATCTTCGTTCAGGATATCATCAAATTAGAATGAATACTGAAGACATTCCGAAAAAAGCATTTAGAACTCATGAGGGTCATTATGAATTTTTGGTCATGCCTTTTGGCCTTACTAATGCACCCTCTACATTTCAAGGTTTGATGAATTCCATTTTCAAACCCTTCCTTAGAAAATTTGTTTTAGTTTTTTTTGATGATATACTAATCTACAGCAAGTCTTGGAAGGATCATGTTGAACATGTTGACAGGGTGCTACAACTATTGGAGGAGAAACAATTATATGCAAAAAGATCCAAATGTTTCTTTGGGGTACAAGAGGTGGAATATCTGGGTCATATTGTATCTCATGAAGGAGTTAAGGTAGACCCTAGCAAAATTAAAGCCATTAAGGAATGGAAAATCCCCACATCCATAAAGCATCTGCGAGGATTTCTCCGGTCACAAGTTTGTTAATAATTATGGGAGAATAGCAGCACCTCTAACAACATTATTGAAGAAAGATGCATTTTCATGGACTCCAGAAGTAACAAAGGCCTTTGAACATCTTAAAGAGACAATGTGCCAAGCACCAGTCTTAGCTACATTGGAATTCACAAAAACCTTTATTGTGGAATGTGATGCTTCAGGAAATGGAATTGGTGCAATTTTAATGCAAGATGAAAGACCCATTGCTTTTGAAAGTCGTCCAATCAAGGGAAAGTTTTTACACAAAGCTATTTATGAGAATGAAATGTTGGCAATACTACATGCACTTAAGAAATGGCGACCCTACCTAATGGGAAGACACTTCAAGGTAAAAATGGATCATGATAGCCTTAAATACTTTTTAGAACAAAGATTATCCTCTAAAGAGCAACAAAAGTGGGTCACAAAGATGTTGGGTTATGACTTTGAAATCATCTACAAAAAAGGGAAGCAAAATGTGGTGGCAGATGCACTCTCAAGAAAGGATGAGGATGTGGAAGCATTGTTGTGCGCCATTTCTATTATCCAACCAAATTGGATAAACGAAGCGAGGGAGAAATGGAAGAATGATGAAGAAGTGTGGGCACTTATTCGAAAGTTACAACAAGATTCCAGTACATATGATACATTTAGCTGGAAAAATGATTCGTTATGGTACAAATATCGCTTATACCTCTGTAAGAATTCCCAACTCAAGCAAAATATTCTTATGGAATTGCACACTTCTCCCTTAGGAGGGCACTTAGGATTTTTAAAAACTTACCACAGGGTTAAGAAGGAGGAATTTTTTTGGGATGGCCTTAAATCAGATATTCAAAAGTTTGTGGCGGAATGTTTGGTTTGCCAACAAAATAAAGTTGAAACAATTAAGCCCCGGGTCTATTACAACCTTTATCCATTCCAAACCAATGTTGGGAGGAGGTTTCAGTATATTTTATCACAAGTTTACCCAAGTCTGAGGGAAAGAGTGTCATCATGGTGGTAGTTGACAGACTTACCAAGTATGCACACTTTTGTGCATTATCACATCCATTTAAAGCCAATACAGTTTCTACTGCATTTATGGAAACAATTCAAAAGCTAGATGGAAACCCAAAGATTATTGTAAGTGACAGGGATTCCATTTTCACTGGAAATTTTTGGACAAAATTATTTTCTTATCTCGATACTCAGTTAGCTCATTGCTCATCTTATCATCCTCAATCTGATGGGCAAACTGAGATAGTAAACAAATGTTTGGAAGGATATCTTCATTGCTTTGTATCTGGTAAACAAACACAATGGGTCAAATGGTTGCCTCTGGCTGAATGGTGGTATAACATTTCCTTCCATACAACAACAAAAAAGACCCCATTTATGGCACTTTATGGATATCAGCCACCATCCATCACATCATATTTAAGAGAAAATTCTAAGGTTCAAGTAGTGTAACATCACATCGAGCATCAACAACAAGTCCTCCAACTCTTAAAGGATAACCTCGTGTTGGCGCAGAATAGAATGAAACAACAGGTAGATCAACATTGCAGTGAAAGAAGTTTTGATGTAGGTGATTGGGTATTCCTACGGCTACAACCATATAAACAAATGTCCCTCAAACAAGCTAAGAAGGATAATAAATTATCACCAAAGTATTATGGTCCGTACAAGGTGTTGCAAAATATTGGTACTATGGCATACAAATTGGAGCTTCCTGTAGCTTCTCGAGTGCACCCAGTTTTCCATGTTTCATGTTTAAAGAAGGTTATAGGTGACAAGCTCCCAGTTCAAACAATATTGCTAGAACTTGACGAGGAAGGAAAAATTATATTGGAACCGGAAGCAGTCACAGAAACAAGAACTCGACAGCTACAAAATCAATCAATTTCGGAGTATCTCATAAAGTGGAAGAACTTATCTGCTGAAGATTCCGCATGGGAGGATGATAATTTTATGCAGAAGCATCCAGAACTACTCAAGCGTTGAGGACAACACTTTTTTGAAGGAGAGGGGCGTGTTAGGTCACTATAATACTAGTGATTACCCCATTACTATTGTAGTTGTATCCCTTATTAATATTGTTGTGCCCCTATTGTCCCCATATTGTTATTACTGTGCCCCATAGAATCCCTCTATTGTTATTTTTGTGCCTTTATATTATTATTGTTAGGTCGGTTGGGTTATATTGTGACTCCTTAGACTCCTATATATAGAAAGGATGTTTTGTCATTTGAATCATAAAAGAATCATTCATTTGTGTAATGTAAAGGAGGTTGCCCCCTCGAAGAGACTGAATTCTAAGGCGTTGATCTATCTTTTCTATCTTTTTGAGCTAGTTTCATACCAATGTGAGGTAAAGGCTACATTTTTTAGGCCAAAATTAGGTGAAACGAGGGTGGGTAATGGAAAAAAATAGAATATTTTTGGTAACCAACAAGAATAAACAGACACAATCCAAAAATTGCAAACTAAGTGGAAACTAATGGGCCTCCAAATTAGACATAAATTAATGCCCATCTGACCTTTCTTAGGCACATGAAGGCTATATTAAACCTATCCTTCTACACTTAATAATGTTTTTTAGCCTTAATTTATTCATTAGGAAGGTTTATTGATAATTGCATATTTGTGCCTAATATTATTTATTTTTGTCGAATATTGTGAGAGTATTTTGGATAGATTATGGAGACTTCGAGGAGGAGATAATTTAGGGACTTGCTCCCTGCTACAAGAGGATCAATATTGGATAATAAATCAACAACATATTTGGAAATTATTGCACATATTCTTGAGCTCCAATGATTGAGAAATCTAAGAATGTGCTCCCTATCATTTAATGCAGATTCCTAGTGTTGGGAACCAAATCTGCCATTTGAGGGATTTTGGAGGGGAAAACTTCCTCCTTTTATGGGGAATGCTTCCTAATCATTTTGTATAAGTACCAAGTCAAATTTTCCTCTAGGGGTTGATTTTTATTAGTTTTCTTGTGGAGATAACTCATATTTTTGCAGCTCCACTTTCATTTCTTGTAGGGATGTACTTGTATTGATGGGAATGATGAAGATCAGAGCCATGTTCAGCTTCTAAATCTTAGTCTACTTCATAGGAATTTGAGTTTCCTTGGGCTTGGACATCATAGGAGCCTCAAAGCTCTTTTTCATCATTTACTTTTCTTTCTTTCAATTCTTATTCACATGCATCTCGTGTTCTTGTTTTTTTCTATTTCTACATATAGTATTGATGATTTCTTGTTGTAGAATTGGGTTAAATGGTTGGAGTAAGTTCTTTTGCATGATAAAAGTCATTATTTCATAATTTGAACAACTTTGGAAGGTAGCAATAATCATTGAGCTACTTGGATTATTTTTTTTATTCCCAAATCTAAATTTTTAGAAGTCCCTTGTGGAAAATAGTAGTAAATTTCTACTATTTTTTAGAACATGCTAACGATCTTCAATTCAGTTGAATCCACTTGAATTCGATCAAGAAAAAATTCCAGTTAATAAAAAAAATTACCCCATTGCATTTACAATTTATTAGGTTAGGTATTTGATAGATTAACTTGGGCAATAGTTCTCAAATTTCTAGATTTTATACTAGTAATTTTCTGCTATTTTTTATGTGTTGACAAGGGTATTTTTTAGTGTTTCCACTTGGAGTGGAGACCTAAGACATCCTATTCAATAACAAAATTTTTCCCATCTAGTTTGGATTTGATTTTCTTGGTCATTCGATGAATTATATCTTCCTGAAGCAAACTTGTTTCCTGTAGCATATTCATGTAGCACTCTTCTAACATGTATATACTTGCCCATATTTGCTCAAAAAGGTTGGTTTTGTCCCTTAGGGCTGAATCATGACCCCTAGGATCTAAATACATGTTTGAGGAGGAATAAAAACTACTTAGGACTCTGCTTTTTACCCATACAAAACATCTCAACGAATTGGGTTAATGGACAAATTTATGAATTGGATAATAAAATAATGATTTTCTTGATTGCCACATCCAAAGAAATTTTTCAATGGATCTGAACTCTTTGAAATGTAATGATTGATATTTAGATAATTATCTTTACTTTATGAAATTAGAATATTTTTTCCTTCCATGTATTTTCTTTCTTGCAATAGGTTAAGGTTTCCATTCTGAGCATTTCCATTTTGGCAACTAGTTAAGATTTGATTTCATTACATGCACTCCATTACATCATGATAGTAAAGAGAGGACACATTGTATTCTGCAAATATAGTGTCAATACCTCTTGAGTGTGTACAAACCCCAGGTTGATAATTAAAGTTGGTAGCCTTGGGAGTTGCAGCATTCTTGTTGCAATATTGAGGCTCATCACTTTTTGGCGTTGTTGTCAAGGAGATGTCAAAGTATGCATTGTTTTCTTCCCTAGTTGATTCATTTCTTTTTAATTTTTGAAAAAAAATAAAAAAATTCATTAGGTATCTTTCATTTCAAGAACATAAAATTGCATTGCATTAGCATTCTTATTCAAAAATAAAAAATTACTTCTCCAACACCCAGTACCCCCCCATTTGATCACGTGGTGCAGTAAGAGCCACATCACCATCCACTTTTGCAAGTAGAAGAAGAGGAGGTGACAAAGAAGGTAGAATAAATGGGTGGAGATGATGAAAATGAAGAAGATCCTCTTGGATTTCCCATTCAAGATACTGATGTTAATGTGCAAATGAAGAACATCCCTCCATCTTTTCTTCCAAACTTTCATGGTCTAAGGTCAGAGGATCTGAAAACCTTTCTATTTGATTTTGAAATTATTTGTAGATCTTAGGATTACTTATTAAACACTCAAAAATGGAGATTTTCCCTGGCAACATTGAAGGATAAATCCCTTAAATGGTTCATGAGTTTAGGGACTAATTCAACAAGTTCATGGAATGATATGCAAAATATATTTCTATAAAAATATAAAGATCATGATCTTTTTAGAATGAATAAAAAAGAAGATGAGAGCCTTGAGGATCTAATAGAGAGGTTCATGTATAATGTTAAGATGGAAAAACTACATCATTTAGGATCCGACACACTAAAACCCTCTTACTTAGAACAATTAGGGATGAATGGATTGATCTCCTTGATCTAATGAGTAGCGGTGATGTATACCAATTATCATTTGAAGAAATTTGTGAAACATACAAACACATATCAAGAGGAAGGGAAAGAGTAAGTCAATCATCATCAAGATCGGTAAGTCAAAATAAACTTGGAAATTTGCTTGATAACTTTAAAACATAATTTCTTAGCAATCTAAGTGAACAAGTAGAAATGTGAAGAGTACAAAATGAATAGAAAGAAGATTATGGTATTTTTTTTGTCCATGCAGAATCACATGATGTAAATATTGCCCCTCAATACCAAGGTTGAAGGAAGTTTATCAAGAGGAAAATGGAGCAATTTAATTGCCAATGAATTTATGTTATGTAGCTCCAAGATGACCATGGCAGCCTATTCAACCTGATATCATGCAAGAGCCTAATTAACAATTTCAAGCTTATGCACATCCATCTCAGAGTAATTGGGACACACCCTTTCCTTGGCCACCTTGGCCATCTCAACCCCAAAATAAATCTTGGAAACAAGGTTGGAAAGGAAATTATGGGATTCATCCACAATATCCTGAATATTTTCCTCAATATCCTTCATACCCAAATCCATTCTATCCCTACCATTCACCTCCACCACAACCAAATCCATCTCAAATATCCATTCCTACTCAACTACATGTACCACCATTTCCAAACCCACACAAGGAAGTAGCTCAACCAACTTACAATGTTGAGGCATAACACTTCAAACATCTTCTCTTGATCTCAATGGTATTCATATTAGCTCAATAAGAGCATTGCAAAAAATAGATTCTCTTGATATCAATGAAGGACAAAATTCAGAAAAAGAAGATTCAAATGAGAAGACCAAAGAATCATGGGCTACACTTGATGAAGACAAGACATCAAAATCAGATATTGAGAAAGTTCCCTCATGTTTACCATCAGATCCTCCATGTATTCAAGAGAATAATGAAAAAAAGAAGAAGAAAATCTTAACTTCATGGAAGAAGAAGACATCCAAGTTGATCCAAATCAACATGTGGACCAGGGGCATCAAAACTATATTGAAATATGGTTCCAGACAATCAATAATTTGTAGGCACACACTCTTCTTCAATAATTTTTGATCTCATCTCAATCAAAGCATGTGGTCTCTGAAATTGATGTACATGTCAAAGCATATATTGCAAGCCTACGCATCAGTTTATCTTTCAACTTGATGTGCACATGGCTCCATTGGAAGTATTCTTATACTTGAAAGATATTTTGTTTTTCAAGTAGAGTATGATAGAAAAAATTAAAAAATGGAAAATAAAAGAAAAAATAAAATCTCAGGTGAAAGCCTCCTTTGAGGTGCCTGATATTGGCTCATTGATTGAAAACCTCCATGAGGCAGTCAATGGGTTGGTAAAAAGGAGAAAAAGAAAATATCCTAGGTGAAAACCTCCTTTGAGGTGCCTAGTCAAACCTACTAATTGAAAACCTCATTAAGGCAGCTAGTAGGCGTAGAGGAAAAAAATAAAAAAAAACAATAAAAAATATTTGCTCCATGTATATCTCTCTCATGAATGCGGGCGCTCTCCAACCTCCACAAGCAACAACAAAATAGTTAGCCACCGAAAGAAAAGTTGATCAAAAGCCTAGTCAAAGGAAGTCAAACTTGGAATTTCTCCTACTTTTCTCAGATGCTATAGAAGGACCAAGGCCATGCCAATCCATCACCCTCATCTATTTCCACCACCCACTCATCATTCTCAAGATTTTACCAGTCATTTTCCTTGATGTCCTAAAATTCTACATTAAGGCTTTGTTTTCCTACAGGAAGTAAAAATACATAGAGTAGAATTTTATTTTTGGCATATCTTGAAAATCATACATCCTTTTTCCAAGTTGTTTCAGAGGGAGATTCATATGAATGGTAGTAACGTGCACATGCAATTTCAGCAAATTTCGGTGCATACTTTTTGTGAAATGGACCTCCATCACCTACATCCATTTTTAAATTTTCTTGATATTCATGCATCCATTTTCCAATATGCTTCATGGAGAGATGCATATGGATGATGGTAACATTCCCAAGCAATTTCAACAAATTCTAGTGCACAAGTTTCGAGAAATCGACCCCCATCACCTATAGCCATTTTTAATTTTTCTCGATAATCATGCATCCATTAGCCAAGATTTGTTTGTGAGGAGGTGCATAAGGATGATGGCAACATGCTCATAAAATTTCAGGCCAATCCAATATACCATTTGGGAGATATGGACAAAACAAGTCTGCTACAAATTTGTTATAAGATTCCATGTACTGCTACAGGATGTCCTGAACTGCTATAGGAAGTTGGTTGAGGGGTTTTGGAAGAAATGAATGGTGATATGAAGTTTGGGAAGGGTGTATGATAGTTTTGAAAAGTGTGGGGAAGGTGAACATCATCCATGGCCAAGCCCAATACTCCAAGAAGGTCAAATTTGACTAAGACAACTTGCTCACGGTCACTGGAAGACAGAGGTTTAGAATGTGGGTTGGCATCCATTAAATCCAACAATGGAAGATTGAACGGCAGAAAGAGGCATGCACATAAAAAAGATTACATCAGTAAAAAAAACATCATGTTACGAAGACCTATGCATCAACAAACAAAGTCAACACCTTTGAAATCATCATGTTATAAAGCTCAGCAACAACACTTTAGCCAAGGATGTGAAGCAGCAACAACAACAACAAAAAAAACCTAGGAGTTCTCCATATTCAAGGCTATCAGCAATAGGATCTCTAGCACATTATCACATGCAACTGCAATATCATTAGTAATAGCTTCAGGACCACCAAAGGAAACTTCAACATTCATATCAACTGCAAAAACACATCAAGGGTAAGGCTCAGGTATGAAGTCCTTTAAACCTTTCTTACGAACTTATTTTAGCTTTAAAATCATTGCAAGTGTATGAAGAAAAAGTTTATAGCCAAGATTAGTATCAAAGCAACCTCGGGCTTATCTAGCAATTAACTTCACTTTTCCATGAAGACACCCACACATGGGGGAGAGGACAAGACAAAGTGAAAAGGACTTGAGAAAGTGGGATGTAATCATTTAGTCACGATGGAATACAAGGAGTGTGAAGGGGTACATGAGGGTCAATCCAATTAACTCAATGCGCTTTTATTTTATTTTGCATTCAATAAAAAAATAGAGAAAAGTTGGAAAAAAGAGAAAAAATAATGGAATTCATGAAAAAAAAAAGAAAAAATGAAATAAAAGGTGGAACCACCACCTCTTAGCATACAAAATTTAGTTTCTATAGGATTCAGGTTGTGTGTAGTTCATTACAGTTGAAGAACCACCTCAGGGAAAGAAGCAACCTCAACCTACAATAGGGCTTCCTTGGGAAACTGAGATAGAAAAATGCAATAGCAAGAATAGAAGTAGAAAGAGCATCAAATAGACCAAAAAACAAAGCATGAAACATGTTAGCATACATGAAGAACAACAAGGCGAGCAGGATGAATAGGTTTCTCAAAGGATAAGCAACAATTTTAGCAGGGGGTATGATGGGCCTCTAAATTAGACATAAATTAAGGCCCATCTAACCTTTTTTAGACACATGAAGGCTATATAAACTTCTCCTTCTACACTTAATCATGCTTTTTAGATTTAATATGTTCATTAGGAATGTTTATGGATAATTACATATTTGTGCCTAATATTATTTATTTTTACATAATATTGTGAGAATATTAGGCAAATTATGAAGATTTGGAGGAGGAGATAATTTAGGGACTTGATCCCTACTATATGAGGATCAATATTGGATAATAAATCAACAATATATTCTGAAATTATTGCACGGATTCTGGAGCTCCAATGATTGAGAAAATCTAGGAATGTGTTCCTTGTCATTTAATGCAGATTCCTAGTGTTGGGAACCAGATCCACCATTTGAGGGATTTTGGAGGGAAAATCTTCCTCCTTTCATGGGGAATGCTTCTTAATCATTTTGTATAAGTAACAAGTCAAATTTTCCTATAGGGGTTGATTTTTATTAGTCTTCTTGTAGAGAGAACTAGTATTTTTGCAGCTCCATTTTCATTTCTTGTAGGGATGTAATTGTATTGATAGAAATAATGAATATTGGTGCCATGTTCAGCTTCTATATATAGGTCTCCTTCATAGTACTATGATTTTCCTTGGGCTTGGGCCTCCCAGGAGCCTCAAAGCCTTTTTATATTATTTACTTTTCTTCCTTTCACTTCTTATTCACATCCATCTCTTGTTCTTGTCTTTTTCTATTTCTGCATTTAGTATTAATGATTTATTATTGTAGGGTTGGGTTAAATGGTTTAAGTAAGTTATTTTGCATGATAAAAATCATGATTTCATCCTTTTAACATCTTTGTAATGTCATAGTAATCATTGAGCCACTTGGATTAGTTTTCTTATTCCCAAATCTAAATTTCTGGAAGTCCCTTGTGGAAAATAATAGTAAATTTTTGCTATTTTTTAGAACATGCTAACGAGCTTAAATTGAGTTTATTCCACTTTCATTAGATCACAAAAAAATTCCAGTTAATAAAAAAATTACCCCATTGCATTCGCACTTTATTAGGTTAGGCATTTGATAGATTACCTAGCTCACTAGTTCTCGGATTTATAGATTTTAGACTAGTAATTTTATGTTATTTTTTAACATGTGTTGATAGAGGTATTTTTTAGTTATTCCACTTAAAATGGAGACCTAAGACATCCTAGTCGATAACAAAATTCATCCCATCCAATTTGGATTTGATTTTCTTGGTCATTCGGTGAATTATATCTTCTTGTAGCAAACCTTTTTTCTTGTAGCATATTCTTGTAGCACTCTTCCAACATGTATATACTTGCCTAGATTTTCTCAAAAGTGTTGGTTTGTTTCCATTAGGGTTGAATCATGACCCCTAGGCTCTGAATAAATGGTTGAGGAGTAATAAACACCACTTAGGACTTGTCTTTTTACCCATGCAAAACATCTCAATGAATTGGGTTAATGGACGAATTTATGAATTGGATAATACAATAATGAATTTCTTGATTGCCACATCCAATGAACTTTGTCAATGGATCTAAAATATTTGAAATGTAATGATTAATATTTAGTTAATGATATTTACTTTATGAAATTATAATATTTTTTCCTTCCTTGTATTTTCCTTCTTGGAATAGTTTAAGGTTTCCATTTTTAGCATTTCCATTTCGGAAACTAGTTAGGATTTGATTTCATTACATGTACTCCATTACATCATGACAACAAAGGAATGACACATTGTATGTTGCACATATAGTCCAATACCTCTTAAGTTTGTACAAACCCCGAGTTGATAATTAAAGTTGGTAGCCTTGGGAATTGCAGCATTCTTGTTGCAATACTGAGGATCATTAGAAGTTACAACTAAAAACTTGTTATGCTATACTAAAAAGGGAACCTCAAAACTAAAATCCTTGAGCATATTATAAAGAATCTAGGATAAAAGTAGGAAACTATATATCATGAAGGGATACCAATGGAAACTACCCTTATTATATATCTTGAGAAAAGGAAAAATGATACCCCTTGAATTCTTTAATCGCTCAAACACCAACCTCAACTTGTAACCCCTCCTTTGAGAAATTGGAAGAATATTCATTTAATTATCTATAAATATGAGTGAAGAAAAGAAATACAAAGGAGGGGGTAATAAATTTTAACTAACCTCTCAAAGGGATCATTGAAGAATATTTTTGAAGCTAGCATATCTCCATCTAGCTAATCACCATTGAGGAGCCTCCAAACAACTAAATATTGATATGAAACTTGTCACTAGCCAAGGAAAAAAGTAACTCTAGTGCCATCATATTTGGATTATTTTTTGTACATGAACCTGTTGTGCTATTCAACAACCCCCCATTTATTAATAGTAGTAGTTAATATTACATTAATAAAAGGAGACCCTTTAAAAAATTCCCTCCAAAAATAAACTTAGCATTTAGTCATTTCTCTTATTTTTCGAATAAAGCAAGATATCAAACAAACCCCCTTTCAAAAGTACTACTAAATGCTTTCCTTCCCGCATATCACATGATTGAGCATCATAAAAAAACTTTGCTAACCCACCAATTCTTGTAAAAAACAATTAAAAGAGGACTCTACACTTTAAACCTCAAAACTATCATATTTTTGACATAAACTAGGTCGTAAAGCTTTTCTCTTCAAAACCAAGTCTCACATTGCATATCGCTATTTATGAGGAGCCCGACTTAAAAGGTTATCTCAAAACAAGCGAAATGTGAAATTGCAATGGCATCGTAACCTTTATCACATAACATTTCAAACATCTAAAAGAACACCGCAAACTTATCATCGGCTAATATTGCGAAATGCAATCAAGACCCGGACCCACTCCTTCAATACATTATGAACAAATGTTTAGGTCTGCCGCTTATTAAAAAGGGTTTTTACATAAAAAACCTAACACGTAGCTATGTTTTGAGACAATAAATGAGTGGCTCGCATCTCGCAAAAACGCAAGGGAGGGTAAGAAAAGCGAAAAGGTATAATGCGATATTGTGATCTGTGATATTGCTTCACAAATCGCAAAATTTCCATTATCGCAATTTAAAGGCTCGCCACCCTAGAATATTTCTTCCTGATTTATGATGCAGACATTTATGAGAATTAAAGTTAAGAGATAGCGAAGCATTAGTGGGCATTTAGCAAGAGTTAATTGCATTTATGTGTGAAAATCCATTTAACATGATATGATATCTTCTTACGTGTGTTCGAATAAAACTCCTTTTATCACTTGTTGGGCATGGAATCCCCCCCCCCCTAAGGCATGTTTTGGGGCTCAAAGCCCAAGTTTTTACCCAATATTGTTGTAAAGACATCGCTATGTGCATTTTCCCGTACCTCACAGCCTGAGATGCTACCTTCGCGCAGCCCTACTTAGGGGCCAAACAATGTTATTACCCAAGTCCTTACTAGTATTCCAATGTTAGTTAATTATTTTAGCCTACTTGTGTGCTTTTAAGTTATACTTAACAACATAAATCATTCATATTGGTGTGCAGTAAATAAACAATATATTTGCAATTTATATCAAACATGCATTAACCCAAGAACAAATACACAAATTGATAATAAACTTCTCTTTATTAGTCTCTTCTTCGGTTCCAGACTCAACTCTGCCTTGTGCACTCAGTTGCAAGGGTTTGCGCACTCAACTGTGGACTACTAGGCCTTTGTGCACTCAGCTGCAGAGCCTTCTCCTACTCTATGACCCAAAGACACACTTTACCCTTGCGACTCAATCCCTTATACTTGTTCTATTCTTCTCTGTACCTTTACACTTAGAGCCTCACTCTATTTATACAATCCCATGGTCCGCGAACCATGGGTAGGTCTATCCAGCCAACATTACATTACAAAACTAGGGTGGACAACCCTATGACTCTATCATACATTTCGCGCTCCGTGTTCGCAATTCACAGAGTCTTTACAACAATATTGGGTCAAAAATTGGGCTTTGAGCCCCTAAACATGCCTTGGGGAGGGATTCCATGCCCAACAGGCCCCCAACACAAACATAGTGACTCGCCCTTGAGTCACTCTGTTAACGCAACGATCTTTGCATGAAGTCCCTCCAAATGTTCTCGAACTGCGTAGAGGTCAGCAACACACTGACCTGTTGTTTGCTAGATCTGTTGCATGCATTGTTCTAAGACCTTTGTGTATGGGGTGCTTCTCTACATCATTGTGTGCATCCCCTGTATATGTGCGAGCTTTCCTTCGATGTCTGCCATGATAGTGAAGGCCTCATCGATCCAAGGTCGGGCATGTGCTTTTAGAACTGCCTCCTTATGTCATGCCGCATCCACCTGCTCCTTCAGTGCCATAGCCTGCTGCATCCTCGCAAGCCATTGGGTGAGGACCACTGTCTACATAGTTCCTCGAACACTGTCGTACTGTTGTTGGAGTTCACGCACCTCTGTCTCTAAGTGCCACTGGATGTTGGGGTCCTCCTGCAGAGTTGGGAGGACCTCAAGTGCTTCTTCCAACTTGCTGGTCCAGTCTTGCACTGCACCTCCGATTTCCTCCAATCCCACTGTGATAGCGCTAGTGTGCTTTTCTTTGACTTCCGGGGGAGTGGATGGTTGCGCCTTTAACCACATCTCAACGATCTGAAGTTTTAGCTCTAGCTGAACCTTTGCCATTTCTTCCCTAGCCTCGCGGACTCTTGTTGCTAGCCTGTGGATCCACACTTGCACTAATAGATCTACTGGGATGGCTTGCTCTGGGACGCTTCGGCAAGCGTCGTCTACTAGCTACACCAACTGTTGATTTTGCAACACCAATTCATCGCGCTGCAAGCTGAGTTGTTCCATATTTATATTTTGCTCTCTTAGGACTTGGATTTTGCGGCTCTCCCTAGTGCATAGCTTTGCCATTATCCCATCCTGCAATAGATATAATCTCTTGAGCAGAAGGGCAGCCAGATTAATGTTGATACCTCTCATCATGCTAACCGAAAACCTATCACCCTCATTTGATGTCACTAGAGCCCCTTTCGGTAACATTATTGTGTTCACCATCCGCGTGCGCAACATCTACTCTGTTGCAGAGGATCCTACTGCGAGGTTGGTTGAAAGGGTACCAACCTAAGGGGGGTGCACCTGTAACTCCTGCAACTTCACTCGGAGGGCCCCAACACAGTCTGGTGCTCTTACATAAAATCCTAAAGAGCCTCATGGGTGACATCGCGCACTGTCTCACCGATGTCATGCAAATCACCCTCGGTTAGGGTGATCAGGTCAATGGACAATTTCGAGGCCTTGACCTTCTTCCTTAATCTTTCTCACTCTACCAGGTGTTGGTGCTTCAACTGTGTGAGCGTGGTCTGTGGGTCCGCGCCTCCTTCTTCTCTTTATGCTTCCTCTACTGCCTACCCTTACGAATGCATTGCTTGGCCCTTGTCCACCTTTGTGGATGCTTCCTATGTTGCTACTACTGCCTTTTCTTGCTCGGCTACCTTCTGTGCCACTTCCTGCGCTACCCACACCTCAGCTATTGTTGTTTCCTTTTTGACTTTTCTCGACCAACTGTGCGATGTGCAGCTTAGCATCGTCTTTCTTCTTCTGCCCTGCTGCCCTCTCGAGTTCCGCAAGATCTAAGGCACGCCATTTCACAAGCCATGCCTCCAATATAGTGAAAATGGCGTTGTCAATGGCTAAAAAGGGTAGCTTTGTCCACTGCTTCACTGGATCCTTTCGCGTTCTGATGTATACGTTGTGCATGTCGGCCTTGAATTTTGTAAAACTATGTAGACTATTATACACTATGGACAACAAGCGCAGCTTCCGGTTGATCCACATTCAGATGTTCATATCCATGAGCACCTAGAAGACCTTGTTATCATCTATCCTGGTAGCATCCTTCGTGGCCTAGAGCGAAGCGTACTTTGCGGCCTCCAGTAATTCTTTATCAATCATGGGGAATTGACTGTCCTCTGGCAACTCCCTTGCTACGAGCACTATGGATAGCAACAACCACGCATAGTGGAAGGTTTTACCCTGCTCTTGAGCTTCACGAAAATTCTCTAAGAATTATGTGTAGAGGAATTCAGACTAGTTAAACTGGACCCCCTTCGTGCACTGCTTGACTAGTGCAACCACCGGCGCAAGTACCTTGTCAGCGTGGCACTTGCGCATAACTTTTCCTGTGAGGATTTGGGTAGTTACATGGAATACTTTTTCCTTGATGCTAGACATGGTGTAGCCTCTCTTCTTCTTTTCCAGCTTGTACTTCATCTTCATGGCCTCTGTGATGGCCAAATCACTGCCCTTTCCTTCCAATATGATCGCAGGGTCCTTTCCTTTGTATGGGAGCCAAGAGATGTGATGAATCAGGTCTGTCGTGATGGGGATGGGCTCCTCTAGCCATAAATACCCATCATGCACCAGGCAGAGTAGTTGCCTGATGACGAAAATGGTTATTGGCGCGCGGTAGAAATGTGGCACCCATAGTAAGTTTAGCAGCCTGGCCTTTTCCACACCGCGCAACCACTTCCACGACTCTAATGTCATCACCACCCCCGCGGTGTTCTGCTTCATGAGATTTCAGGTCTCAAGGTGAGGGAACTTCTCACCGTCAGTGAGGTCCCAATCTTCAAATTTCATGGTCAGCAGGTGGCCTAGGTGCGTTCCTTCAAACATAATGCCATCTGGGAGGAGCAACATCTGGAGCAAACTCTTGGTCTCGTCCAAGTCTTTGGGCACTCTGCTCTTTCCTTGTCGCAGGGGGACATATGCAAGGAGTCTTGTCACAGAGTGTGTAGGTTGAATACCCACCTCCATGCCTTCATCTTCTTCCTCTACGATGATAAGGGCCTACAAATCTTCTTCTTCCTCATATGTTTCTATCATGACAGCTTTCCCCTTCTCTTCCATTGATAGTTTTCTATGCAACGGGTTCCTCGGGGACAAGCGTATCGGAGCCATTGCTTATTTATCCTTCTTGGGTCTTCACGTACACGGTGATTTGGGGATCTCTACCACAACCCTGGCACCTTCAGGAACATCCTCCACAGTTAGGGCCTCCGTGGCCTCGCCGGTGGTTACCTCTTCTATTTCTAGACCATCCTTAGTTACTGTCATTGTATTTGTGCTGCAATCTATCACTCGTGAATTCAGGGGCTCAATCAACACTTAGCTCACAATGCCCAGGGCTCTGCTCAATCACTCAATTCACAAATGACCAAGTGTTAATTGTTGGGCATCCCTTTTTGTTTTATACTGCATTTTGAATTCGAATTTGACCGTTCCCCCTAATTCTGGTTCATTAATGCTTTCATGGCAGTAGATTTTCACAAATCTTGCCCATAAATCACGTCTTAAATGCCTGCTGCCCACTCCATTTGGCCTCAAGTTGAGAATACCATCATGAATAGTGACTTCAATGGTCAGTTCTGGTCAACTCGCGTGGCAGCGCAGCCCCCCATGCGCGGTCGCGGACCTTGTGACTCTCTTCTTTTGCACGCATCTCCAATATCGCACAGCTCCCGGGTAGGATAGTTTATAGTCCTGCGCTTCCTTCCAACTGCCTGGAGCACTAAGACTATCCTTCCATTGGCTAGTCAAGTGGTCGCACCTCTCATGTAGAGTTCCATCTTGTCCTCCATCATGGTTCTTGTAAAATCCCCACCTTGTATTGTTACAGTCGGCATTGTGTACTTTAGCATTTGCAACACGCTACCCTATCACTATGCTTAGCAGTTAGACTCGTCAATTCAGAGCAATAGGTCTTAACCCTGTCATCATGATCACACGCCTCCTGTCTTACCATTCTGATCCTTTTCCTGATAAAATCTTTCTTTATTTCGTCCTCCATCTTCTTGACTTCTGCGTCCATCAAAGCGCTTCTCTTCCTTAACCGTACCCTTTCTTTTTCAAGTTCGTGGAGTCTAAGGTTTCCCTATTTTATTTCTTCCTCAAGTCCCATGTGTCCTGTTCCTTGTGGCTATGTGATCCCTACTTTCTAGGCTTCGTGAACCATCATATCTACGAGTGTTGCTGTGCGTGGTCTAGGCTTCAAATGTTCCATAGGGGTTACAGCATCTGCTTCATACTTCAGCTTGGGATGTGCCCGCGCAGTCAGGGTTTTTCACATGGTCCATAAGTCCATTGAACCACTGGTACACGCAGGTCCCAGTCGGTTCATTTAACATGGTGGACCACGTTCAGTACTTCGCATACTTTTTCAAAGGCTTCCATGCAGATAATCTTCGGCGTGCTTGGTCTTATCATACTTCGTCGTTCACACCATTGTCTTGCCCACTCATGCTTGTTGGTCGTGTTTCCTATCGCGAGGACGATGTGTGTTCGTACAGGTTGCACACCATACGCCTGTACCCATATGGAGAGGTGGACACGCAGGCTTTTTTGTTTATCATACCTGACTTTCATCCACATCTGAGGCTTTCCAAACCACATGAGCATCATCCTTCTGCATTTGCACTAGTCCTCAAAACTTCTTTGATGCATACCCCACCATCTTGCGGGCGTAGTGCACAATGCCCATTTTAGAGCGTCGAAACATTGCTATTCCGGTACTTCGCTTTCAAATTTGTTCAGGAAATCATCCACCTCAGTAAATCCATCATACATAGGTAGATCTCTTACCTCTTTCGTCACGTAGTGCAATGAACTTGTCATCATGTTGCAGTTGAGCGTGGTTACCTCATGTAACCAGTTCTACAATCGTTCTATCTCTTTGTCCAAATCTAAGGTGCAGGAGCTTTCGCGCTCCCACGAAATCCTGCCATCTGCTATTAGATTCACCTAGTCTTTCTCCCGAGAGGTTATCTTGTAGATATAGTCTAGATCTTCGTCGCTCTCATAGTCACACACTGGCTCTGTGTAGCGCGATCCTTCCGCAGGGTCTAAAGGTACCACTACATGTAGTGACTTTTTCTCGAAAATCATATTGCGCTTCTTTAGATTTATCACTCCATTCATGTTAGTGGCCCAATCTATTCCCAGTAGCGCGAGATAGGGATTGCTTTCATCAACAATATCTATCACTTCAAAATCTGCAAGCACACCCACACCTTCGATATCCACCGTAATTCCCTACAGTCTTCCCATGGATAGGATCGTTTGCTGGTTCACCATTCACAATTGAATCAGAGACCATTGCAACGCGGGCCTACCCATGCGTTCCCATGTCTGCTTTGGCAAGACATTTGCGTCTGATCCTAGATCCAAAATCACTTGATCCATTTCATATTCCCCGATCTACACAGTGATTCTCATCTCCATTCCTATTCACATTGTGTGATTTCCGAGCTTCTGGACTATGCAGAGTTCTCCTAACGCGGTCCCCGCACACCTACTGATGAGTTCTTGTAGTCCCTTTACATCTTTGTTGTCACACAGCAGCTTCATGCATGTCTCTAAAAGGTAGTGAGCATTGATGGGCCCATTTCCGGTTCCAGTTTTTCTTTACTACCTAAAGTGGAGGCCTCCGTGAAGCTCTTCTTAGCTTCCATGAATGTCTCCTTAGCACGCTCCAAATCAAATTTTGGTTCCTTTGTTGGAGCCTTGCAAACCCATGCACTCTCTTCGGGCTGCTTGCCTTGGTCATCTCCTATTGTAATACCACTTTGGAGCATGATATTTACATTCAAGTCTTCCTTGCATGGCTCAGGCCTCATCATTTGCAGGCTCTGAGTCAGGGGAGGTTGGAGCGCTCCTCTATCGCGCAACCTTGCTATCAGCGTGGGACAGTCCTCTATCTCATGATCAAATTGGGTACAATATAAGCATGATGGTCTCATAAGATTTGTAAAATCGCGGGCATAATGCCATGGCCCTCAGCAATTGTAATAGATCAACTGTTCGGACCTCTTCTGGGTCCCATTCCACCTCGACCTAGTCCGCACCTCTAAAATCCAATGCGTGCCATCCCTGCATTTTGATCGAGGGCTTGTGTTTCAGTCTAAACTCTATAGGTAGGAGTTCGATCCATCATCAATTCATAACTTCTACAGGTGCGCTCATCGTGGCCTATGGACCTGTAGAAATTACAGAACAATTGTTGGGAACTATGCATATACTTCTGCAATAGATGGAAGTTATATGTAGCATGATTTTCTCCTATCTGACAAATCATGCACCATAATTCACGCGCTGTGCTTGGCCCTTCTTGTGCCTCTGGTCTCAATGGCATTATTCCTCCTGCCGCCAGGTAGTTTGCAAATATTGGACAATGGTCCTTGTCATGTCCCTGGCCTTTGCACTTTCTGCATCACACCTCCTCCCGCACTTCTGGGCGAGCCGTCCTCTCTTGTTTCAAACTCTTCATTTCAAGGCACGATTTTTTCAACTACGCGTGGATCTATTGGACTCCCAAGTTAGGATCTTTTATCAGGGTCTCATGCAGTCTTATTGCAATTTCCAAGGCCTTGACCTGAGTGGATAGTTTCTGCTACAACAGTGCATTCCTTAGATGCGGTGTTAACGACACTACAAACCAAGCGTAGTATTGCCCATCCGTTAACGTCATATTGGCTTCACGAATCATACACTTCAGTCTCTGATCTAGCTCCCAGGGGGTCTCACTTGGAAGCATCGTGATCTCCTTAAATCCACAAATCGACTGTCTCTCTGATTTTGGCCTGCAAAATTCCTTGTTTAGCACAGCCTGGATATCCGCAATCCCTATGTTTGGATTGCTGTTGGAATGCTTAGTGTACCATGTCAGTGTGTGATCCTGCAAGGCGCTGACCAGCATTTCTTTTTTTATATTGTCGTCCATGACTCCCTGTGCTTCCCATACAGCCTTTACCACGAGCCAAGATTGGTCTGAATCTTCGTTCCCTACTCCTTTGAACACCGACAATTTTATCGCGCTCGCCATATTGAACTATGGTGGTGGTGGAGGTGGTGTGGGTGAAGATGGGGGTGAAGATGGTGAAACTGGTGGTGGTGTAGGTGGGGGTGGTATGCGCGAAATTCACTACCATATCAAACTGATTGAACTTCTTGGTGAAACTTTTGCGAGTTCCTTCTCGCTCTCCCATGGAGGTGAAATCAAGAGACTATTCTCTAATTCTTCGCTACCTTTGTTTCTGTAGATCCTCCCACTTCGCGAGCCCCAAACATCAATTTATTCACATAACCCACTTTTCACACAGTAGCATTTTAATCTAAGTGTTCAAAGATTTAACGTACTTACCTCGCAGTCCTTTGAGGAAGCGTCATTCCACCTCGCTATAGCTGACTGAAGTATCTACCACGAACTCGGTGATAAACCCTCCTATAATTCGATCGAGCCAATGGTCCACAGCATGCGTGATCTTATCTTCTGATGCTTCCAGTCTGTGCACCAACTCTGGAGTCCACACAATAGGTTTGTCAAGCCTACACCTTCCTTGATTGTCTGCTAGCTTTGTGATCCACTAGTACAGCTCAGAGGGGAAGGATGCAAAGAAAATTTCGTGGATTTCTGTATATAAGTAGCAATCTAACCACCCTTCCTTGGATAACGTGGATTCTTTTTTCTTGCGCCGCGAACTCGTGAATCTTTCTGTCCAACCACTCTTCAATTTCTTTCTTTGTCGGATTCCAATGACATGACATTAGACATCTCTTATGCAGATCCCAGTCCTGAAAATGGAACCATTTGTTGGCTTATTGGGGCCTGACCCAGGTTTAGAGTTCAGTTAGTCAAACAAATCCAGGTACTGCTAGCCCTTTCGGCAATAGTCTACACAGCGTGGACTAAGGTCTCACCCGAAGTAGTATGGTAGGGTGCTAGAACCAAGTTTCCACACCTTGGAGATGTCTGATGAGTTCAAGTGGTCCGTGGTTCAACCATGTGCACATGTCGCTATGCGCACATTCTCGTACCTCACAGCCTGAGATTCTTCCTTCGCGTAACCCTACTCAGGGGCCGAATGTTGTTATTAACCAAGTCCTTACTAGTATTCCAATGTTAGTTAATTATTTTAGCCTACTTGCGTGCTTTTAAGTTATACTTAACAACATAAATCATTCATACAGGTGCGCGTAGTAAATAAATAGTGTACTTGCAATTTATATCAAACATGCATTAACCCAAGAACAAATACACAAATTGATAACAAAATTCTTTTTATTAGTCTCTTCTTCGGTTACATACTCGACTCCACCCTTCGCACTCAGCTGTAGGGGTTTGCGCACTTAATTGCAGAGCCTTCTCCTACTGTACAACCCAAAGACACACTTTACCCTTGCAACTCAATCCCTTAGACTTGTTCTATTCTTCTCTGTCCCTTTACACTTAGAGCCTCACTCTATTTATACAATCCCATGGTCCACGCACCATGGGTAGGTCTATCTAGCTTTCATTACATTACAAAACTAGGGCAGACAACCCTGTGAATCTTTCATACATTTCGCGCTCTACGCCCGCAATTCGCGGAGTCTTTACAACAATATTGGGTCAAAACTTGGGCTTTGAGCCCAAAAACATGCCTTGGGGGGGGATTCCATGCCCAACATCACCTTTACAAGTTATCTGCATTATTCCATTTTACATTCATTGTCATCTTTGTGTCTCTAATAGTTGTTGTTATTCACTTTTAGGGAAAATCCACAGAGAAAATCGTTGGGAGCAATGGTGAAGAAAGGCAAGGCAGTCGTCTCTGAGAAGTTAGAAATGACTCCTCTATTTACGGATACTACATGCAACAGAGAGGGAGGAACCTCTACATGGAAAGCCATGTATAATATACTGGAAGAAGAACAACCAAGGATTGTGGAAACGAAGGTTACAGTTGACAGACGTGATTCCTCAGACACCTCCATGTTGAGACAACATGCTCGTTTGTGCATCGCATAGTTGTGTGTCCGAAGATACTCCCTTATATAGACATGGTTAAATGGGTTATTGATAAATTCAACATCTCAGACAGAGAATTAAAGACCAGAAGCCAAGAGGTTATGGGATCTTTTATGCCAGACTACCTGTGGCTCATGTACCACCTACCAGAGCCACAAGTCATCTCCAACAAGCAATTCGTCAAGAAGTTTTCCAAAGAGAATGATGACCTAGTAAACTACACCCAGACCTAGTCAAATAATGAGGGAATAATAAAAAAAGGCAAGAACAATATGTAATCTGCTACGTCTATTTGTCCCCCTCATAGTTTTGTAGTGGCCATGCTATGTAAACTATTTGGCAAACCCGATAGCACTAAATTTTCCCTAGAGTGGCTGCCATTAATAGATGCAGCTGTAAATGCAACTATAATGAATTGGGCACAAGTTTTGTCTGATAATTTAGCAAGAACAATAATGGAATATAGAAGGAAAAGAAGTGTTGCTTCGAGGTTTTACCCTCCATTTTTTATGAGCGCCTATGTAATGGATGCAATTTGTTTTGGTTCGAAATTTCCTGTCATGGGATGGAAGTGGACTGTCCAAAATCCACTTCCCATTCACATATGCCATAAAGACAAGTGGGAATCTTAGTTTCAATCACATTTTTACAAAATTTGTCATGGAGTTATGCTCCTTATCCACAAATGGCTTTATAACCGAGATTCCCCCAGGTTTTCCAAAGAAGCCGAGGTAGATATCCTCCCAGTGGCCA
The DNA here is from genome assembly GCA_031772625.1 of Pinus tabuliformis. Lineage (NCBI taxonomy): Eukaryota > Viridiplantae > Streptophyta > Pinopsida > Pinales > Pinaceae > Pinus > Pinus tabuliformis. The sequence goes on along the minus strand of CM062807.1, from coordinate 181,107,136 downwards.
GATGGTTTGGGGAGGAAACATTTACATATATCAAGGTATTTGGCAACATTACCTCCCCCCATGTCCTCCCATACTATGTTCCAGAAAAACTGATGGCTATAGAGATAGCCTATCAAATAGCTAGTGAGGGAGGGATGAGAAAAACATTAAAGGAAGTGAAAATGGCCATTTGGCCTACATTCCCTTTACAGTGTGGAGCATTTTCATTACATGACCTGGGGCTTGCATTCAAGGAATCAGAGATCATATTATCTCTACAGTTACCCAAATTCCCAGGAAAGCAATATGACCCATTCGGCACTATCAAAGACTTTACCACCATGGTAAAAATAAAAGTATTCAGTAATGAGGAAGATGCATTTGATGACATATTTTTGTAGAAGAACACCTTCACAGAGATGAATCATATGGCACAATTACTTTTTGACCGTGAAGATCTTGAAACCTTTTATGAGTACAGAGAAAGGAGGCTAACAAAGGTCCCATTGGACCAATTATTGATTGAATCAATAAGGGAGCCTACTCCCAGTGTAAGTCTAGAAGGATATTCCAAAGAAAATTCTAACACTGATTCTGGAGCAGAATCCCAAGAGAAATCTACCACGGATTCAGAGAAGTCATCACAAAATGGGAAAAGCAGAAGCAGGGAGTCGGGAAAAGATACAACCCAAACTACAAAAAAAATAGTTGAGCAAACTTCAGCTAGCAAATAGGTTGAAATCCATTCCACCTCCATACAGCTAACAAAACCCCTGGTGATTGATTTGGAGGAAGAATGGGACAAATTTAATAAAAGGCTCTAAACAAAGGAACAAACAACAAAGTTACAAACTCCACAACAGAAAACAACTCAAGAAATTACAGTAGAGGAGACTATAAATACTCAAGCGGTAGAGCACATCCCTGTTACTTCCTCCTCTAAAATAGTTTTGAGAATTGAGGAGATTCCCCCTCTAGATGTGTTTTATAGCCCACAACACAAAGAAGATGTTAAAAGACAAAGGAAGAAAAGGAAGTTGGATTCTACTGTTGTTACTACCCCTGATAATGAACCAATGGATGTTGTCTGGAAAGACTCACCCATCGACCCATCCTCCAACCTTACTAGACTGTCACAGTTTGCAGGTGCCTATGCTACAGTGACTATCAACAAAGCAACAGAGGTGAAAATGTTGCTTAAAGAAAAAGAAGATAAAATTCTGTTGCTTGAGCAACAATTACAACAAGCAAAATCTGACCACCAAGTAGAGACACAGTTAGCTAAGCTTCAACAAAAGTTCGAACAAATGCAAATAAAACATCAAACCAGCTTAGCAGAGAAGGAAGCACAAATACAAGAAATAACTGATCTACATAAAGATGATTCAAAAATTGATCAGTTTTTTACTGATGCACTCGGCCTTAACTCCTATTTGATGCACCAAAAAGAACAATTATGCCAAAATATTTCGCAATGGAATTCTTATTGTGAAACAAGCGACAAATTGACAAGTCAAGTCATGGAAATGAGACTTGAATATGATGAAATTTTGAAAAAATTATCCGAATTCATCACCTAGAAGAATTCAGAAGATGGGAGAAAAGCCGACTTGCCTAAACTGGAGGAGTCACACAAATAAATCTTATTTTCAAACTGGGATTCTCTGCTTAGAGAGGCAGAAAAGGCAACAGCAGATGTGGCAGTATCAACAAATAGTGTTATCGAAAATATTAATGAAAATTTAAGTAGCGCCAACCTTGTGGCAGAATCCATTCCAAGTTTTATTCCTAATATAAAACAGCTTGAACTACAGTGGAGACAGGAAACAGAAAAAGGAGCAGAAATAATTAGGCAAATGACCAGGTTAAACTGGGAAGCATATTGGCAACATTTAGTGAAACCTCACAGCCAGTGGATGACCCTGCGACGCCTAACCACTTCTATGGAGAAAATGGTACCAGCACTGACCGACGTCGTGTTCACTAGGCAGTTGAAAGCTGAAATCGGCCAACTGACACAACTCAAGCCTATGATGGACATTTGTGGTCTAAAGGATCAAATGCAGAACAGTTATTCACCATGCTCATTTCTATTTTGGTTTATTTTTCATAATTTGAGGAAGTTCGTTTAAGCCTCCTCAATTATTTTTGTAATAATCTACTTTTAGTTTTATAGTTTAGTATTTAAACCCCTCTCATGCATTTAGAGAGGGGTCCAAATTTTTTATCAGAAACAATCTTCAAAACATGCACTTTTGTTCCCTTTGAGGAAGTTGTTATCACTTAGAACTTTTCCCTATAAGTTTCCAAAAGAAGGAAAGGATCGAGGTAACCACAAAACAACTTTTAAGCATATGCTCTAGCCAACCTATGGCTCAGAGAGGGCTCCCTCTATATGATTTAGCTTTGTTTGCTGGGATTTTAGGCTATTTCTGAAGGTTTAGGGGGTTTTTGATTTGTATTGAAGTTTGGATGGTGGAATCCTTAAAATAGATGGATAGAATGATGTCTTTGGACCATTGGGCTATGGAGTCAAATAAGGGCAGCAAAACTAGAATTAACTCACTAAAGCCAGTGTTCAAAGGGCAAGCTAGCAGAGTAAAGTGCAGGTCTTTGGGCCAGATGGGTGAAATGGTCTTAACCAAGGTGAGAGAGAAATTAAGAATTTTCATACCGGGATTAAAACGAGGAACAGAGGGTAATTGGAGCAAAGGGAACTTAAGAATCCTTTGCTATAGATTACAGAGAGACAACCTAAACTAAGGAGCAATCAAGAATTCATTAACTTAGATAAATAGCATAAAACATTTAAATGCATAATAGTTAAAACAGAGTGTAATAAAGAAAATTCTGAGATATCATTCCATATTATTGCATTCAGATTTGAAATACATTAAATATTGTGGAAAAACTTTAAATAAAGATAACAACAATAAGAGAAAATACTTGTCTGCAATTCGCTCTACACATGAACTGTGAAATGTCTTGTCTTTATTCATTAATCCAACTTGCTGGTCCAATCAGCGATACAATAGCTTACAGTCTTTTGATAAAAAATGTCTGTAGAAATGTCTAAGAATCCACCCTACATACTTCAAATTATGAAGTATTTATACATAAATTATTACAAAATATCTCGAAACAAACTTGAGATTTAATCTAGGAAATACAAAATATCTTCTTGCAAGAAGATAGGGACAACTACTAAACTGTTTCATGTTGTCCCTTTTATTATGGTGCTGCTGGCTTTTATGGTTGGATTTAAGCCCTTTATGCTGACTTGTTGTTTTGGTCTTTTACGCTAGAATCTTCTTTAACTTTTATCTTTCACCTGATACTCTTTGGCACTGATACTCTTTAACCATGCTGACCTATTTTCATTTGTTTACCTGGCTATTCTACTTTTACTGTGTAGTAACTTTTTTACTGTAAATTTCTTACAGCAAATCAGTCATCTTTTCCCACCATTCTGCATCAAGTAACTTAACATTCATCATTCGCCTATATATCTCATCAGCCTTGGTATACTTGGCGAAATTGGATTTGGTGATGAACAAGTGTTTTATCTCATGCTGGAGAAAAAACAAGTTCTCAAATGTATTATATAAAACTTTGTCTGTTGGCAGTGCTTTTATTGCTGAAGTGCTAGCTTGTTCTTTAGCCAAGTGCCTAAGTTTATTATCATAGTCCAACTGTGTCATAAGTGTGTCATTGATGACCAATGGACTGGGCAATCCTTTCTCCCTCAAAATTTGGAATTTAGCCATCAATCTATCAATGGCTACCTGCATGTTCTAGCACTTTTCACCCAAGTTTAGCATTAGGTTTCTCTTGGAAAAGACCTTATCTCCAAAATGGTTTCATTCTTGTCTTCTACATATAGCTCATGAAGCTTATACCTGTTTTTGCTGTTAAGGAAGTGAATGAGTCTATTGGCATCCTCAGGCATGTCACCCAATTCCTCCTTGACCTTTTGGTAGCTCCTGTAGCTATCTTCACCTATTTTGTCTGCTCAAAAATAACTTGAATAGATGGCCAAATATTATTGGTCGAGTCAATAAATTGGCCCATAACAGTTCCTTGGCTTGCCCAAGGGGTTCCTCCAATGTTAAGTCTTTCTCCATAGCTTTGACTCTTTCACTCATTCTATTGGCCTTTTGTGCCTCTTCCTTTTGCATAATTTGGGCAAGTTTATAGTCAATTTCTAAACTTGCCACCTTTTCCTTCAGTTTGTTCATTTATGTAGCCTGAATAGACATTTCCTCCATGGCTCTAACTAAATCTTCTACTTTTTCTCCTGACGCACCTTGTAGACTCTGCTGTAACTAGCAATGTTGTGGCAGGTGGAGCTATAGGTGCTAGTGAAGCTTCCAGTGTGGAAGGGATTGATGTAGATACTATAGGGATGACATTTGTAGAAGTTGTGGCAATTTCTTAATTGGATCAAGCTATCCAATTCTTTCTCTATCTCTCTTAGCTGATTGTTAAGTTTTAAGACCAAGTCCATCAACTCTTCATGTCTGGTTTGGCTCTCTAAGACTTCAAGTGTTTGAGGATGTTGTAACTGAGGTATCTTCAATTGCTTCTTAAGTGCAACAATATCATCATTTTTCTTCTTTATGATAGCCTTTATATCTTTGGGATCATGTCCCAACTCAATAACTAAGTCTTCCAAAGACTTAATCCTTGTATCCTTGGCCTATGAGGAGGCCTTCTCCAACTGAAACTGTGTCGAGATGTTGTTCAATGAGTTTTGTAGCTGATGGGCAGCTATGGCTTTACCTGTAAGGGTGGAGTATATCATCTCTCCAGCCTATTTGTGCAATTATATCTAGTCTATCGAATGAATATCCCTTGCCAATACTTCAAAGTCAACCCTCTTGAAATCTGAAGATGTCTTGGGCTGCTGTGTTGTAGGTTTGATAAAGGACATTTGAAGTTTTCCCTCCTTGATGTCAAAAGTTGACATCAGTCTTGTTTGATTTGTGGGAGTGAGTTTTAGATATTGTGCATAAGTCTGAGCTTTGAGCTTCTCATTCCTTATTTTGATTTCTTTATATATGTCATTTATGTCTTAGTCCTTGTCAGTAAGCCTACTGAACGAAGACACTTCTACACTTAGCTGCCTTTCCAACATCTGAGTCTATGATGTGGATGGCTCTTGTATGTCTCTAGATGGAGTTGTGGGTCTGCTTTTTTCTACCTCTGTGTTGGTCACCTATGCTGCTCCTTCTGTATCTTCCTGTCTAGAGGCAGGATTGAGCCTTTGCCTCTTGTTGTGACTTGTTTCCTGCTACAAATTAGAGGTGTCCATTCCTGAAGGGGAAGCTCCCTCTCTATTTCTTTTCGGATTTTTCTCCTCATCTGAGGAGTCTGCGTGATAAGAGGGGTACTCATGGTGGCTTCTTGCTATCCCGACACCTGCAAAAATGAGCTCTCATCAAGTTGCCTCTCTAAATCAATCAAGGTATTCTCAATGTCTACCTTTGTACTATCTCTATCTATAAGAGTGTTCTCCAACCACTCAGATTGATTAGCATAATATTCTATTTCAGGTATGGGGTGATGAATGTAAGGCCCCAATTTGGCCTTTTTCCTGAGTCTGATCATGAATCCCTGAGGGTCATATCTCCACATGAAACTCTTTTGTAATTTCATTTCTTACAATATGTGATCCGCTTCCTCCCCTGCTTCTCTTGAATTACAGATGAAAGGGCCCAATTGATCTTTGACTTTGAACTGGGTTTTCTTCTTGGCTGAAACAAATTTACTTCATCTGAGTTCATTATTTTCCTATAATACTCCAAAGCAAATAACCTTGTGGGGAGGTATTTGGGTAGTTTATATGGTGCAAGCTGGCACCCATAAATCCTCTCTGTGTGGTTTTGGTAAAGATACCAATCTCCCACTTTGGTTTTCTTGGACAGCTGGAGGACTCTTTTTATCTCTGGACTTATCCTAAGTGGAGGATTTCCTATAAGAATAGTCATGAATAGATGTACAAAAGAATCTATAATCTGAATAAGTGTATGGTGATCCGAATTTGTGGAATAATGGGGTCCAAAAAATGACAGACCTGGGTTGGCCTTTGGTATCAATCTTCTGGAGAGTGAAAGGAAATCTGTCTGGTTAGTAGTACAAGAACATATGATAGAGGACAGAGGAGTATTTAAACACTCTTTCATTGCTCATTCTAGTAAATTACTCATGCATCCTATCAGCTATAAACTCAACATAATTGTACAAAACAGCTGAAGGTTGTCTAGGGGTATAAATGGACATGAAGGCAAGTAAAATCTCATTAATGTATTCACTTGTAGTGTAGCCCAAAATTCTTGATATCATGGTCACAATCTGCTTATCCCTTGTGGAGAAAATGGTTGACATATATGGAGGGGGATATTTAGGAATATATTTTCCTTCCACAATGAAAGTTTGAAGTAACTAGGCAAATCTGGATGGATTTAACTTGGTGTACTGGTCTATCAAATCCCTAATTGAGAGTGGGGTTAGATTGGATCCTGGTTGAAAATGTAACATTTCATTTATGGATTCAGTTGTGATGGTAAGCAAAACCTTTTGGTCATGAGACATGATAGTTCTATGGCTAGGGACGTAGCATGCATGGCACATGTGGACAATTTTTGGGGAGACATGTACTTGGGGGAACTGATATCTGGGTAAATTGGACTCCCAAAGGCCAATGTCATATGAATGGTTCAGGTAGTTGTCTCTTCTCAAGCAATGAATTTTGAGCAGGAGCTCTGATGCACTGATATCTTTTACTTGGAAGTCCTGTCAGCCAGGGGAAGGTGGTCCAAGTCTAAATGTGGAGTCGTCACAGGTTAGACATCCATGGCAACAGGGGAAGCCATTGTTCAGTTCTTGTGGATTTGAATTAGGCACTAGGGGTTTATTAAAAGGTTTTCAATGGAAAGTGGAAACTTATCAGAGGGTTTGGCTATATATTTCTTTAAATTTAAGGTAATTTTCAATTAATTTGACTTAATGAAAATACTTAACAGGCCGAATGTTTCCAAATGTGAACAGGAAGTGGTATTCTATGGTGAAATACCTAGAACTGGGCAAATTGGCTTCAAACTAATGGTTCGTGGTAGCTGCAGAGGTTTGTACAGTTCTGGTTCAGACTGAGAGGTTAGTTGGGTTGTCTGCAATGTCTTCTGGAGCGAATTTCAAGGTCTGTTGGTCAATTCGGCGCTTGTAGGAGTCGCAAAGGTTTTCATAGTTTTACAGAGAAAATGTGTGAAAAGGGGGAAAAGAGGGCTTTTCGGCATTTTATAGAAAAACAATTGCTTTTGGCGGGTTCATTTACAAATGAACATTTGGCAGTTTTTTTCGGTTAAATGGGGAAGCAGTATTGGAGGGCCGTCACACTGCTTTTGTGGCGCGGGCGGTTTTTGGGAGGGGTCACTCGATCTACCTTAGAGTGTGACATGTAGCATTCATGGGATCGGGGAAAACCACTTTATCAGGCGGGTAAATATCTGTGATCAAGCCCAGCCGATATGGTTGTGGAGCATTGGATGAAGCGGATGTTGATCGGACGACAATTGGGCAAGGGAAACACGCGGGTTATAAAGCTTGGGTTTATGGAGGGGCCCAGTGCTTTAAACCTTGGCAGTATGGGATTAGTTTAGGAATTAATCCTGGGTTAAGTGATCGAGCGGGGCTTAATCGCGGGATTAGGGAATCGGGTAAGGTTAATGACGGGATTAATTACTTATGTTGGGATATAGGGTAAATTGTATAGTTTATAACTAAACTAGGGGTTGGGTTATTTACATAGGGATTTAGTTAATATACAGGAAAAAGGTTATTATAGGGGATTTATAAAATAAAATTAGAAATTAATATGAAATGAATGAGAAGGGTGGTTAATATTTCTTAAGCATAATGTAACATGTAACATCTGCGCACTTTACATACATTCAATACTTAGGATAAAATTCTTTTGTGGGTTTTTTGAATAAAATAGAATTTGCATGGTGGTCTTTACTTTCCCTAGGCAAATGAAGTTTTTCCTTAGGAAAAGGGATTTTATTGAGTTAATGAGGGGAGATGAAGGGAGATGAATTTTATAAAAGGAATTCTAACACTTTTTGTCCATAAGTCATCAAGCCGAGGGTTCGGTCCCTCCAAAAGTCAGAGAAATGCTCTGAGCCTCTTTGACTTGTAGGATTTAAAGTACTAGAACTTATTTGTGGGAAATTAGTAAGTAGAGGGGTGAAATCACTGTGGGGATGTTAAATAAACCAAGTTGTAAACCATTGTTCTTGCTTTTTTTACTACTTATGGACATTTGAAAGATTTATTTAAATATGACATAAGTGCTTTTTGTGTAATCACTTGATATTTCTGCAACCTTTCTTCTACTTACCCATTTACTTACCCTACCATTTTTTCTTCATTTTATTTGGGTGCATTTAGGCTAGAAAACCCTTATTAATCCTTTTCTTTCACAAAGAAAACTATCTAATTCTAACCTTATATCATCCAAGGGCTCAGATTAAACTAATGAGCTCCTTTTATTTTCTCTACCTATTTAATGATCTGCCAAGATTAAACTATTTGGTCAGATTTTATTCTCTAACTATGAACATAAAATTCAAAGCATGGTATAATCAATATTAAACAGTTCAATTACCATGGATTGTGGCATGAATAACAGGCTGCACACAATCATTATTATGCATAAAAGTAAATAGTAGTGGCATTTTGACTTGCACACTTTCATGGTCTCTTTTGTTTTTTGGGTTCATATATTTTCATTTTTTTTACTTTTTCTTATTCTTTTTGTCCTTTGATTATTCTTTTAGGACATACCCTTTTTACATTTTTTAATTTTTTAATATGGAAAACATTTGCAAAAAGAAAAGGTATGTACAATATTAGTCATTCAAAATTATGACTCCTATTGGTATAGGAACCTAACAAAAGTTTTGGTGGAATTTATGGAACATGATTTATTTTTATCTTATCTGGCATCTTCTACTGGAATTTCACTTTTGTACTCTTAGATGGTGTTGAATGGATTGAAAGTAGATCAATATTACAGAAGCACATGATTAGTACGTATAATAAATGGTACTTTTATCACGTAATTCTCTTTTACTTATGTATTAAGCAATAATTTCACTTCAAGTTGTTTATGTATGAAAGTTTGAATCTTGGTTAAAATTATTGCACTTCTGTATGATGATGGCCTATATATTATGCTGAATACATGAATAATTTCTTATGCGATATATATTTCACAATCGTTTCGGATAACTTTTTATACGAAATGATTATTGTTAAACGATTTCATTTCTCATTGCAATTGAATGATCTTTATTACCAATTGCTTTTGGACATTATTGTAGATCGCATACTTCAATTTATTCCTGGGTATAGTCATAATTAGATAGTGTTTAAATTAGGATAAAATGCATGTGATTATTAGTTTAGATTAGATTACTTTTAGCTTAAACATTACTACAAAATATCACATATCACCCATTAGCACATCATAAAATAGATTGGGAAACTAGTCCCATTATCCCCAGTTGGAGCCACTACTCCAAACAGAAAAGGAGCTGCCAACCAAGATCCGGACCGGGTGGTTTTCCCCCATGTTGAACTTGAAGCAATGATTTTCGAGGATTCAACATTTTGGCACTAGAAGGAGGACCTAAATGTGAATGGCAAGTAAACCCAAATCAACAGGCCATTCTAAGAGTAAAACTCCCTCACCATCACCTCCAACTTATCGAAATCATTCCAAATCCCCTAATCCTAAGCGATAAGTTGCAAAGAAAATTGCAGAAACCACTGTTGAAATCCCAGAAAAGCCAGATCATTCTTCTTCTACCGAAGCCCTTGAAGTCCTATCTTTGATTCATAAATTACAAGGGATTTCATTATCTCAAGAACAATCTAAGTTATCCCAAGATAGTGTTACCTATCAGTTGACCCCATCTCAATGGTTAACTAGAGCACAGAGTGAAAAGCTTAGAATCCCTCTATTCGAATTCCCTTTTCCAAGTCATAAGAAAGCTAAGAAAACACCATCTGAATCTCACAACGAGGTTCTTTCATCAACTCAATATTCATCTTCATTCATTTCATCTATACCATCACAAGATCAATCATCTGCCTCACCACTCTAGATCGTGATTCACACAGGTACATAAACTACATCTTCCTCTACCTAATCACCTTCAACCACTGCTACACCTTCTCCTACTCACATACTAGCAATGGCATAGAATCCTCCAAGGCCATGGACAAACCCAGGAGTTTTTAGGATGATTGGGCCTTTACATGAATTTCCAGCTCATCTAGAGAAATGGTTACCCAAATTCAATCCTGATAATGGCCTACTAGCTGAGGAACATATAAACAATTTCATGTTGTCCATTAACTTGAGCGAAGTAGTGGAAGAAGACGCAGTTTTAAGATTATTTCCATATACTTTACAGGAAGCAGAAGGATCATGCTACTTCTCATTATCATTAGGTTCTATTAATAGTTGGGATGCTTTCCAAGAGCGGTTTTTAACTAAATTTGGAGATGATAAATCTACATCTACCCTAATCAATGAGCTCTCCAATTTGAAAGCCGAACTGAAAGAACCCATTAAAGACTTCAAATCTCGCTTCTATAAATTATTGAATAAAATACCAATGGTGTCTAAGCTCAGCGATGAGGTCCAAAATGAGTGGTATATTTCTGTTCTACCTTCAAACACAATTATTTTCATTGATAGAGCTGCCAAACCAACTTTGGTAGAAAATATGAAAGAGGCAATAGTTGTGGAAAAATGCATTCTAGCTGTAGAAAAGAAAAATGCATTAGAAGAATGAAAATCTAAGAAAGTGACTTTTAGGGATGACTCCAAGAAGAAACCACCAAAATATCCTTTTGATCTTGAAGGGTTACAAAAAGTCCTCAAGACCATGTCTAACGAAATGGTTGATATCAAAAAATAGGTAGCAGAGACTTCCTCTAAGAAATATTTTAGACCATTTAAAAGGAATTCCCCTGTTGATCCTAAACCTCCAAATGCTATATCAAATGTTGAATCATATGGAGAGGAGGATGAAGTTTCAACAAGCAAAGAACAAACGGACGATGAAGAAGTGGAAGATTTACAAGGAATGTGGGATTGTATCCTTCCCAATGAGGAAACTCAAGAAGCATTTCCTATCGCTACTCGAAGTAAAAACCATGTTGATTTGTCACAAACAAATTCAAAGCAGAAGGCTTCAATGCCACCTCCCAGAGACAAAACAACAGGTAATAATTCTTAACTAAAATCCACTCAAACTACTCCTACTCAATTGGATTCTTCACCTTCACCCAAAACTCTGATAGTTTCTGATGAAATGGAATATAATATTGTTGATGATATGAAGAAAACTAGGGAAAACATCACCTTTCATGAGCCTAGCAAATTGAAGGATCAACGTAAGCTACTCCTTAAATAACTCAAAGCAGTACCTACTGCATTGCTTCTCGCTGTCGTGATCTCACAAGCTGCACAAGAAATGGGGAGGCCTCCTAGAACCTCTTTAAACAAGATGGATCCAACTGACATCACTCTAATTGGAGGAAGATCTAAATCTCATACTCCTCCATTCCTCCTTACACTTGAAGTCTTTAATAAGAATTTACACAGCTGTTTAGTTTATTTAGAAGCTTCATCTAACATCTTACCTAGAACAGTTTGTGCAAAGTTGAATGTTTAGCCTCATAAATGTGTTGTGTGTATAGTACAGTTAGATATATCTCAAGTCGAAGTTGTTGGGAAATTAATCAAGTAACCATTAGACTTTCATCAAATCCTAAAGTTTGTCAAGTCATTGACATACTTGTAGTCGATATCTCTGAGTTCTATGGCTTAATCCTTAGTAGAGACTAGTCAGAAAACCTTCATGGTTATTTTTCAACTGACTGGTCTCACATGTGGCTTCCTTATAATGGCAAGCCAGATCAAATAAGGGTTGATCACGAGAAACATCAAAATTACATAGTAACAAAGCTAGAAGGAGAAAATGAACTAGTCGCGTATAGTAACAATATCATCGGAAACTACTCAATAGAATCATTTCTAGGGAATTTCAATGCTCACACTTCACCTTTCTTAGAAAACTCTATTGTATCTCAAGTTGAAATTTTTTCCCAAACAGACACATCTAAATGTGTAAACTTTGTAGATAAACCTATAGTTAGCTATTTATTTTGGAAATTATTTTTTTATGGATCTAAATCCAATGATGGAGCAAAAGCATGATGCATATTAGTTAGCCCAGAGGGGGAAAAACTATTTTAGCATGCAGACTTGAAATTGATTGCACAAACAACACCGTTGAATATGAATAACTATTTCAAGGTTTGTATAAGGTAATTGGCCTTAATATCAAACACCTCCATGCATTTGGAGATTTAGAAATTGTAATAAAATAGGTGAGAAATATTATACATTGTTTGTCAAGACATTTGAAACACTATCAGTCGTTATTCCAAGACCTAACCTTTCACTTTACAGCGTTTAATATTTCCCCTATTCCTAGACTCCATAATTCTAGTGCCGATCTTCTAGCTAATGTCTCTTCCAAGCTTATTCCACTAGAGGATTATAGCCCTGATCGATTTTCCATTGAATTGATTTTTAGGCTTTCTATTCCCAATAGTATCATCAACTAGAGAGTATTTAATAACAATCCGAATATCATAAGCTTCCTGACTTTAGAAGGCTCTTACGATGATCATCTGATAACCAACTTAAACAAGAAACAATCAATAACACTATACCAAAATCTGTAGTTAAGTTGGAAGATTTATATGACCTCAAAGACAGATTTAAATGACCCACTAATTCAAAACTTCAGAGTTCAACTCTAAGGTTTGAATTGATTAATATTGGGATTGACCTAAAGTCTCAAAATATTAATCTAGGTCTTAGACTTACGTCAGACGAAAAATCAGCCTTTATAGGTTTGTTGAAGAGGTACAAGAATGTATTCGCATGAAACTATGAAGATCTTAAGACATATGACACCTCTATTATTCAACATACTATTCCCATGACATCTGATGAAAGACCTATTCAACAAAAATTAAGGAAGATCCATCCTAATTTAGAAAGTCAGATTAAATCTAAATTGAATAAACTGCTAAAAGCCAAGAATATTTTTCCTGTCAGACATTCCCGATGGGTCTCCAATCTTGTCCCAATCAGAAAAAATAATGACGATATTTGGATATGTATAGACTTCGCAACCTCAATAAAGCTTGCCAAAAGGAAAATTTCCCATTGCCTCTTATGGAACAGATATTGCAATTAGTTGCAGGATCATAACTAATGTCTTTCCTGGATGGATTCTCAGGTTATAATCAGATCTTAGTACATCTAGATGACCAGTTGAAAACTACGTTCAGGAAAAAAATGGGGCACTTATGCTTATCAAAAGATTCCATTTGGACTGATTAATGTCGGTGCAGAGCCATGGAAATAGCCTTCAAAGGTTTAGTAAACAAATCAGTAGTAATCTACTTAGTTGATATAACTGTATATTCCAGAAAGCGCAGTAGTCATCTAAGGGATTTAAAGCAAATCTGTGAACGTTGCCAAAGGTATGGGATTTCTCTTAATCCCAAGAAGTCTTTTTTCACGTTAAGTAAAGGAAAGCTCCTTGGATTCATTGTGTCCAAAGCAGGATTCATATTGACCCTCACAAAATTAGATAAATCTCTAAAATACCTTTATCGCATAACAAAAAATCATTGCAATCTTTCCTAGATCAGATAAATTTTTTTAAAGATTTTTCCCCGACTTCTCAAGAATTGTTTTACCTCTTCAATCAATGATAAAGAAAAATTCTCTGTTTAAATGGGGACACTCAGAACATGAAGCTTTTAACTTGATCAAACAAGAAGTTATAAACGTTCCATCTTTAGCAAGGCCGAATTTTTCAATTCATTTCATTTTATATACTTTTGCTTGCGAGAAATCATATGCAGCCATATTGACACAAGTAAATGAAAAAACGTTAAAGCCCCAATCTCTTTCTTTAGCTCCAATTTGCAGGGAGTTTAATTGAATTACTCAGACGTTGAAAAACAAGCTTTTTCTGTTTTCAAATCAATAAAACACTTCAAACCTTTTCTCCTCAAAACCCACACCAAAGTAATAGTACCATTATCAGCAGTGAGAAATCTGTTAATACAAAGGGATGTAGGTGAGAAAAGAGCAAATTGGGTTACAACTCTGCAAGAATATGACATCAAAATCATACCAGCAAAAATTGTAAAAGGTCAAGGTTTTTGCAGGATGTTGGCAGAAGCATCAAATCTATCAGCATTACAACATTCAGGTGATGATGTACAAGTCTATGAGGTAAGCCTTAACGACACTCAATCAAGATATGCTGATATCATATTTTACTTGAGAAATGGATATGCCCAAATGCAATTAAATTACACAAAGAAAAGGGCCTTGAGATTAAAATCTAGACAATATCAAATTGTCAATGATGTATTGTTTAGAATAAATTATGATTATGTTTTATTTAGATGTCTTGAAAATTTTGAGGCAGAGAAGGTGTTGTAGGAACTTCATGATGGACCAGCTTGTGGTCACTTTGGAGGATATACTACCACACATAAAATCCTGCATGTCGGCTATTACTAGCCAACATTATTCAAAGATGCACACAGCTATGTAAGGAAATGTAAAAATTTTCAGACATATGCTCGAAGAAAGGGGAAACCCACATTACCATTACATCCAGTCAACATTGACCAACCATTCGAGCAATGGGGATTGGACATAATCGATGAGATCGTTCCTCATTCTTATAAGCAACATAGATATGTCCTTACAGCCACTATCACCAAATGGGTGGAAACAATTCCACTCAAGGTAGCCAATTCTGAAAACATTATTGAATTCATAGATAAATTTATCGTTACCAGATTTGGCCTACCATCTACCTTGATGTTTGATAATGCATCTTATTTTTCATGCAATGCTATAACAGAGTTTTCTCTTAAATAGGTTTTAAGCTTAAGTACTCTACTAATTATTATCCGCAAGGAAATGGGTTAGCTAAATCCACAAACAAGAATCTCATTAGGATTATTAAACGAACTATTGACAAAATCCAGAAGAACTGGCATAATTCTTTGATGTTTGCTCTATGGGCAGATCGAATAACTTAGAAAGTCTCCATTGGCACTTCTCCTTTTAATTCGGTCTATGGGAAAGACATCGTCTTACCAACAAATGTAGCTATTCCCTCTTTAACCTTAGTTCAATTCATTGAAGAAACTCCTTCTTCATCTATGCAAGTTAGACAGTTACAATCCTTAAGCTCGAAAAGGAAGGAGAAAAATCCAAGATCCCACATGCACATCATCAGTAGTTAGTCAAAGGTTCCTTTGATTCAAATTCTATAAGTTCAAAATCTTTTCAACTTGGAGACCTAGTATTGAAATGGGATAAAACCCACAAAGAGAAAGGTAAGCATACCAAGTTCCAACAAATGTGGCTTGGCCCATTTTAGATTGTGGAACAAATAGGGCCATCAACTTTTCTATTACAGGATTTATCAGGTAAGAGAGAATCTCTACCTATTAATGGGCATATTTTAAAGAAATACTTTCCATAGAAGATGATCTCTTCTCTTCACTATATATTATTTACTTTAGTTTATTTTTTTAGAAAGAATAATACTAGTTGAAAAACATTTACTTTTGGCTTTACAAAGGATAGTCTCTTTTTAATTTTGACTTTTCACTTGTGTAAGTAAAGATTGTTATGAAAGTGCGACTGAGATTTTGATCTAGCACTAGGGACGCGGGTAGCAAGGGCGACTAGGGTTACAGTCTTCTGCAACGGGTTTCTCTCCATGGATCGACGCAGAGGAGGGAGCTCCACTCCCTCCTAGAAGGAAGCGGTGGCCAAAAAAGGTAAGAAGCCTCCAGAAAAGGAAAGAAGTGATGCGGAGGAAGGAAGAAAAAACTGGGAGGCGGAATTAGACAGTACAAAATTGAAGGAGAAGGAGGGCACAAAAGACAAGGAAGAAAATGACAAGATACAGGGAGAAAAAGACAAAAATCAAAAGGGTCAATGCAAACCCAGAGCTGAAATTACTCCTAGAGTAGTTTTAAAAGATCCAGCGCTGCAGGAGCATAGAGATCACATGCAAACTTACACAATCATATGCAAATTCATGGGGCTATGGCCCACTGAAAAAGCTTTACAAACATGGATAAGATACCATTGGAAACCAAAAGGAAGCATTGATCTACATTTGGGATCCAAAGGATTCTTTACTGTGGTGTTCACTAACATTGAAGATAAAGACAGAGTGTTTGAAGGCGGGCCCTACTTCTATGCAGTAGCAGGGTTCTATATGTGACCATGGATGATGAACTTCATTCCGGAGAGGGAAACGTTTACTTCAGTTCCAGTATGGGTAAGACTCTATTCTCTACCTCTTGACTATTGGAAAACTAAATCCCTTGCAGCCATAGGCAATAATTAGGATGGTTTATCAAAGCCTCTGAAGCCACAATGTTAACGGGAAAAGTGTCTATTTAGAACGACTTATCCCACTAAGGTGTGACAGTGACCTTAGAAACAAACAGAGAAAACTACTTTTGTATTTCCTTTATGAATTAAAGATAGAGGGGGATAGGAAGAATCGACCTGTGTCTTGCGCTATTCCTTTGATCCAATCCCTCTCTTCTTTGACAGCTTCCAGCTACCTGCTTCCTTACTTGCCCAGCTTCACCAAGTTCCTGTAAGATCACAGAAGAAGAAAACTACACAAAGACATGGATCTATATTCATAAAAAGCTTAGGATCAGATTTAAGCTAAACATACAAATGTAACAAGCATCAATGATACACAAGCATGTAGGAGAAACTCAAATAGTTTTATTGATATAACAAGAAGATCCAGGAGGAGTTACAACTGATGATTCCTGATCCAGCATCAACCTCCCAGCAAAGAAGCCCCTCTTCACCTCCAACAAAGCATAAATCACCCAATACTCTGATATCTATCTCAAAACCAACAGCAATTCTTTGCAATGTACAAAATTCCAGCCTCTTGATCTCTGGGATGAGGGATCCATATATAGATGTATGCAAGGAAGATGAGTCAGCTTATGATTTGACTAGTGTCTTCTCTCTGTCAGTTCTTGCTTCCACTTGGAGACTGAGAGCCTCTTACTCATCCTTGGTCGAACTCAGTGAGGCAAGTGTCATTGGAGAAGATTCTGGAAGCTTCCATTGTCTTTCCACCTCGCGGAATGGCACTGCCATTTGTCATTTCCCGCTCAACGCACCCTGATAGTGCATTTAGGTGCGTTGCAACGCACCTAGCTAGTGTATTTGGGTGCTATGCAACACAGCTAGCCAGTGGAGCAGCTGAAATGATCCTGATTTGACTGATTCTGAGCATTCTCTGGTGGAGAACTTCTGAGAGAAGCTGTAATTTGTTGACCTTATTCCTTTAGGGGTCAGAAAAACACTTTTAGGGACTTAGGAGCCCTTGGTTTATGGACATTTCATGCTTGGAGCTGCAAGGCACAAAAATGTCTATAACAGTTGCCCCCTAAAGTATGAGGCCGTTAATCGGGTGAAATGCTTTATTATGAGGATCCGAAGTTCTTTCAATGCTGGGAGGAGACCTGTAATAAGATACAATACAATACATTATCTTCATACTGTTTTTCATGATCTAGCTGAGGCAGGCATTCCCATGCTCAGCTTTATAAATTCATTTTCATGTACATAGGATAGACAATCGTCTGATGGTAGACTGATGATTCTGATAGAGCCATCATCCTTTTGGTAGGATGATTATCTGTGCTGCAATGTTGTACATTTCAATGTCTTTATTTTCCTGAATATATCGCAGCCCGGATGGATGAAACTAGATCCGGGGTCTTCAATCTCGTCCGATCTTCACTCGAAGTACAAGTCGATCCATGTGAGAAATGTTTTGAAGTCGAACATGGAAAGACATCGCTTGATTACCAGTCAATGATGTAAACTGTTAACAAGCACGAGAGGAATCACCGATAATGATGATGACCCTCAAGGTACTGCAGTACAATTCACGTGGTGTGAATAAAGGACTTGGCGTCGAACACCACGCAAAATCTTTCGGTCGAAGGTCATTGATGTATACCTGTCGCCGGAAGTGAGAAACTTGCCATTGAGGCATGCAAGCTTCAAAGTACTGAATGGGGTGTTCCTAGATCAACTTCTTGGATAATGAGCTGATGTCGACAAGAAGCGATCCGTCAAAGGAGGGCCTTAATGAATCCCACATCAATGACACGGAACGGAGCAAATGATTTTGATGGAGGTGAAAACAATCTGATGATATACGGTTCAGGATGGCGGTCATGAAAGAATGAAGTATAATGTATGGTAGTGGATGGGACACAGGTGACTTCTCTGGATGACTTCTCTTGAACATGTCGGCGACACTTATGTGATGGATTGGTAGCATTTACCCCAAATGTGGATGGTATGGCGTGACCATGGTGATGTGACCGGTGAATGAAACAACCCAACCCGACTCGGACACGGAGTGGAAGTGTCATGTTCAAGAGCGACTTGCTACCAATAAAGATTCTTTGAGTTTTCTTCCCAATTTTTCCCCAGTCATTGCTGACCAGTACCTCTTTATTTTTGTCAAGCTTGAGGAGGATAACATATGCTTGTTCTATAATTTGCCCTTCGGGCAAACCCATCGCTATGTTTTAACGAGCCTAGCGATAGTGAAACTCGTTCTCGTCTAAAGACAAGTTTGTCGCTATTAATCTTTTTAACGAGTTTAACGACAAAGATAACTCGGTCCTTTTCATTTTTAGAGAGTCTGAAAAGGTACGTAAAGGTAACTCCAAAATTCCTTTTTCATCATCTAATCCCTTAAGTCTGAAAAAGTATAAAACAATACAGAAGGGATGAATTTTCGATAGTTTTAACGAGCCGAACAAAACAAGCGCTCGATCTTTTTGTGCAATAATCCCTCAGGTCCAAAAAGATTAAAATCTAGAGGAGGGATAGCACTTCATGTCCCTTTAACGAGCTGGAAGGCCAAGGACTCGGCAATCTTTTCATATTTTACGAGTCAATTGAAAAGAGCTTAAAGAAGACTCGTCTTTTGAGGAACAAGTGATAAAATGGGTAGCAGCTGATTCCAGGTAAGGTTTGGAATTTTCCAATCACGGCAGTGTCACAAGGATGGCTAGTGGAATCACTCTTCGCAGCTGTTCCTCAAAATGGGTAAACAATCAAATGGAGGTGAATGATCGGCCAATGGAAAAGTGGAGGTGACGGTGCAAACATGACCAAGGCTTTAATGGCTGAAGTACTACATTCACGGTGGTTATTTACCGGGGAATAGTTCATTTTTTAACGAGCTTAAACGCAGGTGGAAACGTTTGCTCGGTCCGGGTTTATTTTTTAACGAGCTTGAACCTCGCGGTAAACACTGCTCGATAAATCCAGTCATATGATAAGAATGTCTCATATAAAAATGGCAATTTTTAGAGTTTTGCCCCACATCCTTTCTTTATGCAAGTTAGGAGACGACCAATCCTACGAGTTTAAAGGGTTAGAGGTCCTAAAAATTTAAAAAATAAATAGTCGCTCTTTGCTTTCACTCCAAAAGGTTTGCATGCCCCCAGGTATAAAACAGATTTTCAAGGTTACCTCTACTTCTCTCCGCAAAACACTTTGTTTTGACGAGAGAGGCCTACCTCTTACAGGTTACCCAAAGATTTTTCTATTCGCGGCGCAAACAAAACACTTCTTCGGTGATGTCTACCGAGATAAACAAAGGTGAGTGGCGGCGCTCGCCAACTCTCATAACTTTGACAAGAGAATCTTGTACTAGAATAACCCCCTCTTGCACTCACGGACGGGGGTACAGACTAGGCATATTCTCCCGCAGAAACCTACCCTATACCCGAAGTTTTCTTGCCGAAGCAGACCAGGATGCATGCCCCCTGGGTTTCAGTCATATCCCTTCGAATTACTCGCGCTCATCGGGAGGACGGACTGGGGATTGAGACATTTCTTGCGTGAAGAGACCATTCAGGGATGGTATATGACTATTTGCTATGCGTGATCCGGGAAATGAAAGCTGGTCCACGAGCTTGACCACTCTTCCCTCGTGCGGAAAACACATTACTCTAAAGAGTGAGGAGACAATCGCTCCCATGCAATAAATATAGTCTCGTCCAAGGAGTAGATTGTAATCTAAGGGTCCTTGAACTACCATTACGTTCAGGCGAACGGTTTTCCTTCTCAATGTTATGGGCACATCGGGAAGGATCCCTAAAGGTCGACTGGTTCCTTTATCAAAGCCTGTCAGATTTCTCATTTCAGGCAAAAGCGATGGCGAACCAAGCGCTTTCCAAGTAGTCGAGGAAAGGATACTCACAGAAGCCCCCTCATCTATGATGGTACCAGCCATAACCATTCTATATATTTGAACGATAATTCGGAATGGTACACTTGCTGGTAAACGGGGTCTTCCTAGTTGATTCCAGTCGAAGGAAACAACTAGGTTGCTTGGAGGTGGGATCGAATAGACGGCCAGATATGGCTCTGACGAACTTCCTTCCTGCGGTAAAGGAACAGGTAAATTGCCCCCATGTTCGTCGGAGTCTGTGTTTATGAAGAGAATTTGGACGGTGTCATCCTTGTTCTCTTTAGTGACTGTATCATCCGAAGATGAAACCTCTGAAGGCAAGACCGGGTCAACTGTCGCCTCGACCTTTTGACTTTCGTCTGGTATGGATCCAGATGGTTTATCTTCAATGATAGGCGCTTCATCCGACCACTTGAGCGAGCCAGCTGGATTCTCAACTAGCGATGGACTCGGCAAGAGTTTTTTATATCCAGGAGGAAGTCGTAACGGTGAAACTGGACGATCATCCAAAACTCTTTTAGCTTCGTCTAAGAAGGGACAACGGGGGACGGCATGATTGCCTTCACACAGTTTACAAGGAAATCTAGCTTTCCCTTTTTGTCCTGGGGCTTCACTTTCGCTAGTTGACGGTGTGCTTTCAACATGATCATCAGACGTTGATGACACCGGATTGTGCAAACGAGGAGACCAGTCCCTTAGTATCTGAGGGATGCAAGGACAATCTCTGTGAAGGTGGTCTCCTTTGCAAATGACACATGGCGATTTAGGCCTGGTTGGTGCAGTGTGTGGATTTTCGTTAGACGACACTCGTTTTCCCCCATTCGCTTTTGGCTCCTTTTTCTTCTTCTCTTTCTTCTTCTTTTCCTTCTTCTCCTTAGGAACTTGACTTTTGGCTTTGCTAGCCCCATCAAGCGAAGAGCAAGGAGGAGAGGAAGAATTAGCGGAAGTAGAAGGTTGGTGGGCAACTCTGGACTCGTCTAATTGCTGATTCGATTGTTTAGGAATGGTGGCGTTCTGAACGACATTGGTTGAGAAGAGCCATACCGGAAAGCCAATTGTCAGTCCTGGAAGCGACAATGTGGCCATATGGGGTGCACCAACATCTCCCCAAGAGGAGAAGGGACTAGGATTTCCACCAAGGGGAATTCCTTGGTTGGTGGACTCTATTTTCTCAACCTAAGATCAACGTAGGAAAGGGGTAATGAATATTCCGTTTAAAATAAATTTTTAGACGCTTTGACACAACTTGTTTTTTCAGTTTTTAAGAGTCGAGAAAAAACAAAAGATGACTCTAGTCTCCTTCGATTTTTAATGAGCCTGAAGTGACAAGTGCTCAGATGGACCTTTTCCGTTAAGGAGTCTGAAAAGGAACGAAAGGGACTGCTCTGGAGATCTAGGTAGAGGGAGTACCAAACCAATTGCAAAACTGCAGAATACTTTTTACGGTAGGGCAGTCAATCTTCCCGAATGTTGTGTTCAGTGCATTGCGATCGATAGGGCGGCAGACACGGCTTCCTATGGATAAAGGGTTTAAGCCTATAGGGGTCTCCCAATATATACTCGACGGTACGTGGGAGCACAAGTCCGTACTGGCACTTATCGTCTCAAAGTGGAGGAATCACCCAACCATCAGTGAGGACAACAGTTACCAGGCTTTACGACGCCGGAATACGTCTCTAGCCTATACCTCTAAATGTTGTGCGTTAAGTTCCAAAGCGTTGTTAAGTTCATTGAATTTATTTTAAGTTGATCTTTCTTATGAAGTTTGCCTTTTGGGTTCACCACGAGATGTAGATGTAATTCCTAAAATGCAATCTAAAGATGATAAGCAAACTTTTATCTCTTTTCAGCAATGAAAATCCTAGCTACAAGGGGAAAAGAAAGACACAATCTTTTCACAAAGAGCAAAGAGCACACTATAAATGCACTTTCCTAAATCAAGCCAAACAGACTGCCAATATGCAAATGCACATGCATGTGTTTTTTTTTTCACTTTCTTAATATTGATGCCTAAAAAGAAAGTTGATGTACAAATCTGAATTTGCTTTCAAGTGACAAACACAAACAAGCTTCTTTTCGAAATCAAAAGGTAGAGATGATTACGACACTTTATGATTTTGAAATAAATACTCGCTTCGACACTAGACAGTCACAAATTCAAACCAAAGGCAAAAGTAAAAGCATAATCGACTGTCAACAGCAAATAAACTTTCTCCTATGATCAAAATCGACACTTGCGACAAATATAAATCAAAGGACGACAGTATGACTATTCTACTTTTGCAATGGAAAACTGTAAATGACTCAACAAACACACAAAAAACATCTACAGTATTTTTGTAAAAAGGAGGCGGAATTATAGCAAGGAAAAGGGGTTTTTAAATAGACACATACACTAATCACAGGCTGCAAAAATCAGAGACAAAACTTGAAAGAATGAAGCACAAGAACCTCAGCTGCACAAGGCTAGTCTGATCAGCGCACCTGTAACATAGAGAAACTGGATTGCAGCGCAGGTTGCCCTCTCGGGAACTGTGCTGAAATGCAGGAACTCTTCACAGTACCTGCACTGGGGCAGAAACGAGAATTCTATCCGGGTTCTGGGTCACGGTTTATAGTTTAATCTTTGGTTTTTGGCCGAGTAAAAGCAATCAGTAATGCACAATCAGAGGGTAGATCTAAGGGAGGTCTAAGAGCTATCACAAAGGGCAATCAGATCATTTGTGAATCAGCTGTTCAAATCATAAACAGATCCAGTGAATGGATTGAAGCAGCAGATGTCTACTTTGCATTTGTTAATGGCAAATGCAGTTCGATTTGCTACTTCTAAGTTTATGAAACAAACAACAAGAGAAACACAAACAAAATAACTAGACACGATTCCCAGCAGAGTCGCCATTTTGTTAACGGGAAAAGTGTCTATTTAGAACGACTCTATCCCACTAAGGTGTGACAGTGACCTTAGAAACAAACAGAGAAAACTACTTTTGTATTTCCTTTATGAATTAAAGATAGAGGGGGATAGGAAGAACCGACCTGTGTCTTGCGCTATTCCTTTGATCCAATCCCTCTCTTCTTTGACAGCTTCCAGCTACCTGCTTCCTTACTTGCCCAGCTTCACCAAGTTCCTGTAAGATCACAGAAGAAAAAAACTACACAAAGACATGGATCTATATTCATAAAAAGCTTAGGATCAGATTTAAGCTAAACATACAAATGTAACAAGCATCAATGATACACAAGCATGTAGGAGAAACTCAAATAGTTTTATTGATATAACAAGAAGATCCAGGAGGAGTTACAACCGATGATTCCTGATCCAGCATCAATCTCCCAGCAAATAATCCCCTCTTCACCTCCAACAAAGCATAAATCACCCAATACTCTGATATCTATCTCAAAACCAACAACAATTCTTTGCAATGTACAAAATTCCAACCTCTGGATCTCTGGGATGAGGGATCCATATATAGATGTATGCAAGGAAGATGAGTCAGCTTATGATTCAACTAGTGTCTTCTCTCTGTCAATTCTTGCTTCCACTTGGAGACTGAGAGCCTCTTACCCATCCTTGGTCGAACTCAGTGAGCAAGTGTCATTGGAGAAGATTCTGGAAGCTTCCATTGTTTTTCCACCTCACGGAATGGCACTGCCATTTGTCATTTCCCGCTCAACGCACCCTAATAGTGAATTTAGGTGTGTTGCAATGCACCTAGCTAGTGTATTTGGGTGCTATGCAATGCAGCTAGCCATTGGAGTAGCTGAAATGATCCTGATTTGACTGATTCTGAGCATTTTCTGGTGGAGAACTTCTGAGAGAAGCTGTAATTTGTTGACCTTGTTCCTTTAGGGGTTGGAACAACACTTTTAGGGACTTAGGAGCCCTTGGTTTATGGACATTTCATGCTTGGAGCTGCAAGGCACAAAAATGTCTATAACACACAAGGAGAGGAAAATACACCTCTTTTGCTAGGTGTCACACGGAATTGGTCAAGGGTGCGGACACAGCTGACCTTCCTAGAAGTCTAAGACATTCTAATGACAAACAAGACAAAATGGAGTGATCTTTCTCTAAATACACCTTTTACAACATGAAAACTACAAGTGTTTAGGCTTACCTTATTCCAAAACGCTGTTGTTGAGGTCCGTTCTTGACGATCCGGATGAGCTCCTCCTTCAAGTCAATTCCTGCAACCACAAACAATCAAACAATTACCAAGCACTTGCATTTCATATAATAAAACATATATTCAACATGTAGACCAAGGAACACATGAAATAACTCATTAACACAAGCTATTGAGGAAAATAAACCAGTTTGTATTAATAACGAAACAAAGAAACTCTTACAACCTGGCCTTGGTGTTGTGCAAGTTCCTCCCAGGGTCCATCAAGGGTTTTCCTCTACTTTGACAAAGCTCACCCTCTTCCAAGTAGAATCAAGTAAAGACAATCTCTCCTCACAAAGGCTCTAATGGAAGACCTAAATCCTGCAGCATTTACCCAAAGAAAATGTATAGCTCCAACCTCCTCTCCCTCTGGCTCAATGTCTTTATTTATAGTGCTGTAAAGAGGTTATTCAGGTCCACTATCAATGGGATCATCCCCCTCTTTGGGTGGGATAGCTCCCTTATTGATGGGATAAGTTCCCCCTTAATAGAGATACATGAACCAACTGGAGGCGCATCCATTTCATCAAACCGACCTCTAGAATGTTCTAGAAGTAACCACAAGTAACTTTTTCAAGATAAAACTCGCGCATTTTGCCTTTTACAGAGGGACGCACCTGTCCCTTAACATACAGAGCGTCCATGGACGCAGATTTTGTGAACATGGTCAGCGTCCCCGCAGGTAAGGCTAGAGAGAACCTGCGACCCCAGAGATAAACATAGTTTTTACAAGACTTTCTCTCTTCTTTGAGTTTGAGATGGATAACAGAGGCATGAGACTTGCCTAAGAGGGTAGCATGACTGTTGATTTGAGCCATACTAACTGTAAGTAGTCAAGGTGACATTTTTTAGTGTAACAGATTGCCCCCTAAAGTGCGAAGCCTGGAATAGAGTAGGGTTTTGTAATTCTAGGAAGGGTGAAGCGCTTTATCATTTCAAGGATTGTCTTGTGGATGGCCTGGTTGGAACCTGCAATTTTCAACACAAAATACATGGATAAGATTATATCATCACTGAGGTAGGCATTCCCATACTCAGATTCAAAACTTTAACTAATGGACTAACTATTCTGATACAGGAATGATCTTGCAGTACATCATTTTTATAGACTTTTGTAGACACAGTATGGACGCAGCCATCTGTTTATGATTAGTCTACATAGATAATGAATACAAAACTCCTCGCAGCCTGGATGGTAGAAACTAGATCCAGGGTCTTCACTTCTACTTCCCGAATTGGTACGATTCTAGCCATGTGATTAAATGATTCGATGTCGAACATGTTAGAAACCACTTGATTACCAGTCGATGATGCAAACTGTTAACAAGCGTGAGAGAAACCACCAGTAATGTCAATGGTTCTCAAAGTACCAAGCACAACCCGTGAAATGTGAATAGATGTTTTGATGTCGAACACTTCACGGAATCCTTTGATCGAAAGTCAATGATGTAAACTGACGTCAAAGGCGAGAAACCTGCCATTGATGCATGCAGACTTCAAGGTACTGTCGATTCCTAAGTCATCTTTCTAGATAATGTGTCGATGTCGATAGAAAGCGACCCGTTGCAGGCAAGCCCACAACACGAAATCATTGTTCAAGTTGAAGAAATGTTGCTGTAAGGACTGACTCAGGGATGGTCAAATGGATGACAAGTATTTTGCAGATGAAAGTTTTTCTTGCAGACCTCTTGAACACATAACGACACAACAGATGGCTTGGTGACGAATAACTCAAAGTTAATCCCCGGAACCCGGTTAAAGACTTTCAAAGTGGTTTGGTCAACTGTGAGGTAAAAGATTTCCCAACCCAGGTGAATGAAAAGTGTCGTGTTCAAGAGCGGTAATAAAGTTTCTTCTGAGACAAAAGGTGACAAACAGGTTCATTCTTCTCTCTTTTCCCCCACCATTTCTGGCAAGTACCTCTTTATTTTTAACAAGCTTGAGGAGGATAACATATGCTTGATTATAAGCTCATCCTTCGGACGAGTCCAACCTAGTTTAAATTCGAACCCTAGGAAGGAGTGGTTCGTTCCTGTTTGTAATTGAACAGGTCCTTTACTGTAAAAGTTTAACGAGCCCAGTATAGGAGAAACTCGGCGTTTTTCAATTTTAGAGAGTCTGAAAAAACTTAAGGAAACTCCACGTTGAACTTTTTCGTAAATTTGTGTCCCTCAAGCCCGAAAAAGTATAAAATAATACCTGGGGGAACCGCTTGATCTTGCGACCAAGGAGTACTTTCATGATAGTGTCGTCGACCTGAAAAGTAAAAAGCGATCAAGGACACGTCGTTTTATTTCCTTATCGAGTTTGAAACGACAAAAACCCGGCAATCTTTTCTTGATTTTACGGTCAGAAAAGAGCTAAAAGGGGACCGTCTTTTAATTCCGTTTTAACGAGTGAAAAAGAAACACTCGGCGATCTTTTCATGTTTTAGGAGTCAGAAAAGGGCTTAAAAGATGACTCTGATATTTTTGTTTGTGAAAAAATTACAATTTCCCTCGAAATCCCTTTGTCCTGCACAAAAGCAACACATTACTCATACCTGTTTAAAATAGGCAAAAATACATTAAAAAACATCTTTTCATGGTAAAAAATGAACTAATTCATCCAAAAAACCTATAAAAAGACCTTTTACCATGTCATTTTTACCGTTTCACTGTTGAGGTTGAAAAAGGAGCTTTTGACAAGAAACTTCCCGTGGTCGCTGCGGAAAATCTGACCGTCGGAATCGAACGCCGTTTCATCCAGGTATTTTACACATCCTACTCTGCATTTCTATCCGTTTAGAATTAATTTTTAGGTTTTAGTTTTATTTTTTGGGGGGGTTTTGGTTTTGGAATGCGCCTCTCGGCGGACGCAGGTGCCCTTCGGGTGACCTGCGTCCCCCGACTTTTTCTCATACGGGAAAACGGTCGGGGGACGCAGCCCGCCTTCAGGCCAGCTGCGTCCGGACGCCCTGTGCTACAAAGCTGGGGTGCGTCTTCCGAGAAACGCGCATTTCAAAACCCCAACTCCCCCAAAAAGCTACCAAAAATCCTCAAATCAATTTCTAATTGCCTTTTTTGATATGCAGGGCATTAATCATGTTAGACTGGAGAGAGAGAGAGCATGTAGAGGAAGATGAAGCTGCAATAAATCATCAACCTTCTCTGGATGCCCTAAGAGCATGCGGATTATACAAATATTGGACCATACCGGGCATGAGGGGCCAGGTAAGATTCTTGGAATGGCTGGTTGAGCGATGGAACGTTCAAGAACAATGCTTTTACATAGGAGGGCACCAGCTCGAGATAGAGCCCTCGGATGTATACTTTCTCACTGGCTTGCCAAACAGAGGTGAGCAACTCAGTCTTGCGGGGACTAGGCCGGGTGGCCAATCCCTTGATAGTCTCCGCGAGGATTGGTGCACACGTGGGGCTCACCATTCAAAAGGCATAGAGATAAAACACATCACTCTACCGGAACTCAAAGTCATAGCGTTCACGGTTACCAGAATTTGCGGCGCGGCCGCTTTACACATTGCTTCCGGATCCCAAATGCGGATGGCAATTGACTGTTACCAAGGCACCATTTTCAACTGGTGTGAAGCTGTGTCGGCTCATATGAAGAGCCAACTGACCAAGGCAAAGAACGGACGACTAAAGACTTTTGGATATGGGCCTATAGTCGTGAGCTTTGCCTTGGAGAGAGTTCCAATGTTGATCCCTCAGCAACTCACTGTTGATATCTTGGGTCCTCGGGAGCCAAAGCTGATACGATGGGTTGCGGTGATGGCCCGGCATCCTGACGAGGGCGCGGCAGTGGTTCGATTCTCAGATAGTTATTTTGACTGGTTAGAGGGCCAGCTTTTTGTGATACAGGACTTTCCGTATGCCGGAATGGATTTCAGAGGTGATCCGGACATGGTTCTTCCACAGGGAGAACAATGGGACGACAGAGGTACTTTTATTTTCACAAGTTTTCCTAATTATGTATTTTTTGTATTTTTTATATATATCGTCTCAAAACTAATAGTAAAACTTTTTCAAAATGCAGATGTTGGTCCACAGCGTCCAGCCAACCTCCGGCCTTATGATAGACTACATCCAGCTGCACCGGTACCGGCCCCACAGGACGCGGCTGCAGACGTACTAGCTGAGTTGGAGCATGATCTAGAGCGTCTCACGGCAGACATACCTGAGACTACTATGGACGACATTCCTATCAGGCTTCAGCGTTTTGTAGTCGCGGTCCCTGGACCGTTTAGGAGATTTTTGCGTAAGGTAGCCCGCGCAGTGGTGTCGTACAGAGAGCACCACCAGTGATTGACTAGTCACTTTTGTAGTCACATGTGACATTTTTGACTTTTTGTACTATCATTTTGCCGATCATAAGGTGTTTTCAACCTATGATCGAAGACGATGTATATATTTTTTGACACACTTCTATCTATATATATCACTATTACCGGCTTATCTTGTTTAACATGTATGATGAAATGTTTTTAAATTTACTTGCATGATTATTATAAATGTCTGTCCAACACTCGAGAAGCAATTGCATCTGCTAATGTATTCAGGGACCTTGGAATATGTTGATATTCAATGTAATCAAATTCACGTTCCAAGAGACGCACTCTCAAAAACAACCTTAATAACACAGGATTTCTAATGGCATAAACTCTATTAAGCTGTAATACAACAAGTTCAGAATCTAACCTCACTATCAAACGTCGAATTCCAAATGAAATAGATTCGGATAATAATTCAACCACTGCACTGTATTCTGCAATGTTATTCGTTGTTTGACCGAGGCTTACCCCATGCATAGAAACTAACTCGTCAGAGGGCGAATAGATAACCCAAGCTGCGGAAGAGATATTCCGTGTATTACGACAAGCACCATCAGCAAATCCAATGTATGTTTGGAGAGGCGTCGACATCTACAATATCAAGAGTAAAACCAAGATAAGCCAGAATAATGACGAAAAACCACACTCGCTAAGCTAAGCACACTGACTAAACTAACACACTTGCTAGCTAGAAAGGAAATCTAACCTATCTAAAAATTTCTCCATACCCATCATTTTAAGCATAATACCTCTTTAGGTAAAGTCCATTTCTGGGTTTACCCAAAGAGTCCCCATCAAAATCAACTAACTCATAAGCCCCTTTTGCTAGCTTTCGCTTTACAATGTAGGGCCCATGCCACATGGGAACGAATTTTCCGGCACCTAGCTTATCGTTAGCTTGATCATATAATAGTACTAGGTCTCCTTCCGAAAAACTTCGAGGGGTTACATTTTTATCGTACTGAGCTTTCATTCGTTTCGCGTGAGTCTCGATAGCTAAAGTAGCGTCACGTCGAGTCTCATCTAATTTAGCCAAGTATAATAACCGTTTCTCCTCTTCGGAAGTAGCTGGAAGTAATTCGACAGCCATTTGAAGTGATGGGATTTCGCATTCAATAGGTAACACAGCTTCTAAGCCATAAACTAGCTGGAAAGGGGTGAAACCTGTTGAATTTTTCACTGAAGTTCGATATGCCCATAGCGCCGAAAATAACATGTTATGCCAATTCGTTCGATGGATACCAATGATCCGTCGAATCATGATGACTAGAACTTTGTTGATTGACTCAACCAAACCGTTGGCTTGCGGATAATAAGGAGTAGAGCTATCGTGGCGCAAACCAAGCTGGCTTGTAAGCTCAGTCATCATGACGTTTCGAAAATGGCTTCCATGGTCAGTAATGATTGCTTGTGGGACACCAAACCTAGTTATGATATGATTGAATACGAAAACTGCAGCTGTCTTGCCGCTTGCGTCGAATGTAGGCATCGCCTCGGCCCATTTTGTAAAATAATCAACCGCGAGGATGATATACGCATGCCCCCCGGCCGAGTGAGGGTTACAAGTAATAAAGTCAATACCCCATTTGGCGAATGGACCAGCGGCAATTATAGGGTGGAGAGGAGCAGGTGGAGCGCGCATCTTTCGATCAAACACTTGACAGTTGTGGCATTTTCTGACGGCAAGGATACAATCTTTAAACATAGACGGCCAGAAATAGCCAGCGCGCAACACCTTCTGAGCTGTGGCATACCCAGACATATGACCGCCACATGCTCCAGAGTGACAATCATTCAAAACTCTCTCAGCCTCTTCGTGAGTTAAACAACGTCGAAAAACTAAGTCTGCCCCCCGGCGATAAAGTGTATCTCCAATAATTCTGTATTGCTGGGATCGAAACCGAATTTTTCGACGGTCTTCCTTGGAAGCTTCAGGCCGAAAGGTTTGGGTTTGGAGATAGATGATTATATCCCCATACCACGGATCTAAAGTGCTAATAAGAAACAAAGATTCGTCCGCAATGGACTCCTCTGCCACAGTCTCTGTGTCAGCACTCGGGAAATCACACATCAATTCCGCAAAAACTAAAGATTTCTTAGACTTGGACTTCTCAAACTCCAAGTCGAACTCTTGCAGGATGACAATCCATTTAGAGTACTTGCCCCCTAGCAGTTGTTTTGTCAAAATATAAATCATAGGGTTGCAATCCGAAATAACCGTAGTTTTGCGAAGAAGAATGTAGTGACGAAAACGCTGGACAGCTTGAACGGCTGCCAGGGCCAATTTCTCCACATGCGAATATTTTAACTCAGTTGGATTTAAGGTTCTACTAAGATAATATATCACATGCTCCACTCCGAATTCATCTTCTTGAACTAACACCATTCCAATGGTGGAATGCGAAGCTGCGAGGTATAAGAAGTAGTCCTGGTTGTAGTTGGGAGGATGCAATAACGGTGCATGGGTCAACGCGTGTTTTAATGCATCAAAAGATTGTTGGGCAATCTCGTCCCAAAAGAATTGTGCGTTCTGTTTCAACAACCGTGTAAAACCTTTAGTGACCTCGGCGTAGTTTGGGATGAATCGGCGTAAAAAGTTCGCTTTCCCTTGCAAACTTTGGAGTTGGCGCAAACTCGAAGGAGGAGGCAATTTGATGATAGCCTCGACTTTCGAGGGATCGACGCGAATGCCGGCTTTTGAAACAACAAATCCCAGCAATCGACCTGTTTCTATACAGAAAACACACTTGTGGGGATTCAACCGAATTCGATAATGCCTACACCTCATAAAGATTGCTCGTAGGTGGACAAGGTGATCAGCTCGATGTAAAGAATGAGCAGGCAAATCATCGAGATAGGGTTGCACAATGTGCTTGATGTCATGAAATGCATAAGACATCGCCCGTTGAAAAGTAGCGCCGGCATTCTTAAGCCCAAAAGGTAATTTGCAATAAGCAAATGTCCCCCATGGACAAATGAAGGCCGTTTTTGGTTGATCGGCAGGTAGAATATTGATTTGATTATAGCCTGAGAAACCATCCATGAAGGAAAACATCTCACTTCCGGCACAATCATCAATTATTTGATCGATATAAGGCGTAGGATAGTTGTCTTTTGGACAAGCTCGATTGATATCCCTATAGTCGATACAGATTCTTATTGTTCCTTGTTTTTTATTGACGGGAACAATATTCGATACCCAATCCGTTAACGGGATCGGATAAATGAAACCTGCTTTCAACAGCTTTTCGACTTCTGCTTTGATTGCAGCCGCTTTTCGAGGGTGAATCTGACGCAACCGTTGCCGAATGGGTTTAGCATCCGGGTAGGTTTTGATTTCATGAACAACAATGGCAGGATCGATTCCTGGCATTTCCTCGTAAGACCAGGCAAACACGTCGCGGAATTCTTGGAATAGGGCCTTGTAAGTTTGGATTTCTTCTTCAGTACATGCGGCACCTATATGAATGTTCTCCTCGATTCCGGGCTTCACTGAAATATCAATGGGAATAGTACGAGAAATATTCCCTAAATTCAGCTCTGAATCAGAATGTTTCGTTGGATCCTGAGCGTCTTTGACATATTCAGCGGTAAAGATAGATGAAAAATCATTTTCAAATGCATCATCCTTAGGTAAAAACGAAGATCTGTGATGGAGATCTTCCCATGGTAGATCATCTACACTTAGGATTTCGCGAAGTTGTTCGTCAGATGACACTTCTTCGGGAAACGTTATCCGTTCTAAGGGTGAGGTGAAAAGTGACTCTTCACTGACCACATTCATTTGGTCGGTTTCGGTTGAATGAAAATCGGTAAAAGACATAAGAGCTTCATAAGCAATCTCATACGGACTCAACGGCATAACATCACCGAACGAATCTAGCTCAGAGTCAGATGGAACATACCAAGGATCATCATAAATAATGTTTTCTGACGTGATCATATGAATCGTTGCAAACGAAGGGTCTACGTTGAGTGGAGGGAGAGGAAAAGTTCCCAGTAAACCGGAATCCTTAACTAAACCTACACCAATGTCCCTATAAGGGATTGTCGTTTTACCAACATGTTGAATACTCTCTGAAGAGGCTGGGTCGGATGAAAAGTATGTCAGCTGATCAATAGTCACGATCTTACCGTTATGTGGAAACTTAATGACTCTGAAGACCGATGAAACGACCGCTGTCATAGCATATGACCAACTTCGACCCAAAAGAAGGTTGTAGTCTAGAGGGGCATCAACCACTTCCACATCCAGACTAACGGTTTTACCTTCGACCCCTATAGGCAATTCTTGTAGAATACCAAACGGACGGAACCCACGGCCATCAAAGGCCTTAAGGATGGTGGGGGATTGGTTCAACGAAGGAGAACCAAGCGATCTCCAACATTGAATCGACATAATACACGTAGAAGCTCCCTCATCAATCACAGTCCGATGAATAGGCCTGTTTTTGACTATCACTGGATTTGGAAAGCCATTTGATGGGGGAGACGCGGTGTACTACTTTCTAGATCAAAGATCATTAGGTTCGGGTCCTGAACATCGACAGCTCCGATAGCCGACAAAAGCAATTTTCGTTGCGCTGGACATGATTGCAGCACTTCGAGTGCCGACATTGCTGAAGGTGAAACAGCTAAGTCTTCAACAATGTTGTAATTCTGGGCTGCTCTCGCATGTGGATTGAAAGCAGACCTTCGAAGTACACCCTTGGCGGGCGGCTTAATCACTAAGTCTGGGTTAGGTTTTTCGATCTGTAGTGGATCGGAACCAGGAGCTGAGGTTGATGGGTTAGAGTGAGAAGATTCTGCTTCCTTACCATCAACAGGAGCCTTACTACCATAATCTTGCGATCGAGTCGCAATCCTGACATGAGACATCATCAAAATGGGTTCTTCACTGGCATTCGAAGAAGAACCTATCATCTTATTTTCCTGCTCTGGAAATGGATTTTTTAACACAGCAGGAGTGGGAGAACCTTTGACTATTTTCACTACCTCGGCCCGATGAGGGCAGTCTCTCGTAAAATGATCTTCTTCACAAATGAGACAAGGATATCGAGGTTTGCGCTTTTCGTCATTGGTTTCCGACTTTTCCGTTTTCTCCTTTGGAGCCTTGTCTGCTTTGGCCTTCTTCTTTCCTTTCTTCTTTCCACCGTTTTTTGGTTTGGCCGTAGATGACTCTACAGCGTGAATGTCGGCGGTGAGTTCAGGAGAAGACTCTCCTGTCGGAGAATCAGGCAAAGTGATAATTGGAGTAGTTGAAGCCTTGGAAGACTTCTTCTTGCTCTTTGTAGTCACGATACCAATCATACCATCAGCGGCATGAGATCCCGAAGGAGCAGCAGCGATTTGGTTTGACTTTGGAAGATCCGGAATTTTCTCGTGTAACGTACCCGACTGAGTGTAAACTAAGTCAAGGTATTGTGCCTGAGCAATGACTTGCTCCTCAGTAACTACTCCGGCCTTAGCTACATCTTCAGTAATTCTTGGTAATAATGATTTGACAAACCATTCAGCTAAGATTTGGTCCGGGATAAAAACTTTCACTAATCTCCTTCGACGTCTCCACTCATGAATGTGATCAGAAATGTACGTGGATGTCGATTGTTTTAGCGAAGTTAATAATTCTGTACCATTATCGTATCTGACTGGTAACTGAAAATGAGTTAAGAACGAGGTAGCTAACTGGCTAAAGTTGTAAAAAGAGGCCCGTGGTAACTCAATGTACCACTTGGCTGCGAGACCAATGAGTGTACGCTGGAAAAGACGTAAGCGGATGGAATCATCTGAGATGGAATTTGATGCACACCAGAGGTGGTAAGTCATCACGTGATTAGACGGATCCTCTCCAGACTTACCTTCGAACTTGGGTATATCGCTGGGCAACTTATTTGGCATTGGCGGCCAGAACTGAAGATATTGAATTGGATCGTTCGTTAGGCGCGTCAAGTCGGGTAAATCTAAAGTCGCAATAAATGGTAACTGCCGGTTAGGATCTCTAAAACTCTGAGTCACAATACCAGCCCCAGGAGGAGGATATCCAGGATAACTAGGAACAGGAGTCGCATTTGGGATATTATATCCTCCTGGAAAACCAGGATTAACCGGACCGTACTGGGGTTGCTGAGGTTGTTGATAAGTGTACCCAGGATACGGTTGATACTGGTAAACCGGTTGTTGGGCAGCTTGCCCAGGTTGATACTGTCCCTGGTACGGAGGTTGAACAAATTGAGGTTGAGTAGTAACAACCGTACTTGTACCAGGTTGGCCTGCAGGCATCTGGACTGTGGTTTGAACCGTAGGTCCAGACAACGGTACAGATGTCTGAGGAGTGGTTACAGGGACAGTAGAAACCGGAGCTGCCGATACTCCAGAAGTAAGCATGGTAGATGAAGCGGTAGTTGCTGCAGCCGTGTGAGGTGGAGTACCAGGTGCAATTGGCGGCTGAGTAACTACGGAAGTTACAGGGGTCTGAACACTTGACTGGACAGGTTGCGGTTGCTGGGGTGGACCAGGAACCACAGGTTGTCCTGCTTGAGGTACCGACTGTATACTTGGTTGCGACATCTGTTGACCCTGTGACGGATCCCATGTTAACATTCCAGGGTATTGACTCGTAACAGGTTGAGGATACTGAGATCCATAGCCGTATTGAGGATAGGGTTGATAACTGTAAGGTGTAGTCCCATATGATTGCCCTTGAGGTGGTTGATAACTTTGACCAGGGTATTGACCCGTAGGTTGATAACCTTGAGGTAAATACGAGTACTGGGGTTGACCTTGACCTTGGGTTGGTTCCTTGAGGTTGATACCCTTGGGGTTGATACCCTTGGGGTTGCCATCCTTGAGGTTGCCATCCTTGAGGTTGATAGTGATACTGAGGTTGACTTTGGGGTACATATTGAGGCTGGGGTTGATACCCTTGGGGTTGATACCCTTGAGGTTGCCCCCCAGACACGAATGAAGTACCTTGAGGTTGCCCCCCAGGCATTAACGAAGGTTGCCCCCCAGGCGGTAATTGGCCACCTTGAGGTTGGTTAACGGGAGTTGAACCTGACATCATATAAACATCACCTATACTCAATGGTACATTACCACTGTTTCCAACTAATAACCCATGATCAATGGGTTGAGGAGATGCTCCCGCAAAGGTACCAGAAAGTGATTGATACCCAGTAGGAACAGAAGGACCGCCATGTAAAAATGATTCAGGACTTTGCGAAAACACAGATGACTGACCAGACATATTTACAGGAGAATGAATTCCTCTAGGTGGAAAAGGAGTACGAGGTGTAGAAAAACCTACTGAGTTGTCTAAAAAATTGGTTAATGCAAGGTACCAAGATTCACTTCTAGGAGGACTGTAAAAGATGGATTCACGCTCCCTTAGATCAAGGGTAATTAGATCTTCAGAATCAGAAACGCCTATTTCTTCCTCTGGAACAAGTTCTTCTATAGCAATTAATCCAACAGGAAGATTTTCGGTGATAATTCTTTCTATTCTTGGTGAATCAGGAACACTAGGAGTTGGAGTAACAGGTTCGGAAATTTCAGGTTCTTCGCCTGTTTCACTGGCAGATGAAAAACTACCAGCAAGCTCGGAAACTGTAACAGCTTCGGGATTGTAACCTGTTTCTAAACTTTGGTAATCTGGATGGACTACCAAGGAAGATTCTCCTTCTTCAGGTGAGCCTACTCTACTGTCACTAGGAGGAGTTACAAGGACCTTTAACCCTTCTAAATTACCTGGGTCGTCTCGAGGAGGGGATCCCCTAAGTCTACGGGATCTTCTCAACAATTCGGCCACAGAAACAACTTCAGGAGACTGGCCCGCAATTCGACGGGACCTTCTCGGTAATTCCGCCACAATTAAAGATTTTTAACTACAACACACGAAAACAAAGTAAAAAATTTCAAATCAAACCACCTAAAGTCTTCTAAAGAACCAAACAAATTTGAAGCACACGCCTAAAGAATCTAAAGCGTCAAAGCATACACAAACAGTATCTTCCGGACCAAAAGCGCTAGTTGGTGATTAGGTCCAACCTCGCAGGATTCAGTACAGAAATGGCGGGTGGAACAGTTACGCCGACAACCTGCTTAATGAATAGACTGGACCAAGTTCCTCCACTTTAACCGTCTCGAAGTGAAGCGAACCCCCCAGAAAATCCAAGTGAGTATAGCCGACGTCTGCTCCAGGTACAGTGGGACCTTCCCTCCACCGTCACCTTGGGTAGAATCCTAGATATTATGGCCACTAAGGTTACCAATCACAACAATTACACCTGGGGGAACAGTCTAAACTCCGACAGCACGCAAGGGCAGAGTAACAAGCTCCAATCCCCTTACCGGCTCCTTGACAACAATCCAAGGTTTACCGATAAGTGACCCCTGGCTCCTCGACAATGGTTAATCCGAGGTTTACCGTTTGTAATACGTACTGTCTGGCGTCGTTCCCAACGAGGGAGGAATGATCCCCTCACTGGTTCGGACACGAGCTCGTGCTTCTCCTTTAAGAGGAGCTTTCCCAGAATGTAACTGAAACAATTGGATTTGTTCTACTCAAGATAGACTATCTGTTTGGTTTTGTAGTCTCGGAGAGTTAAGTACTCACCTACTCCAAGACCCTAGCCTAAGCTATGTTGGTGTTTCAGAGCCCTAGAAAAATAAAAATTACTAGATTGATTTTAATTTAAGCGTTACTTTTAAGGTTGTTTCTTAAGTCAAAAGGTGATGGAAGTGAAACCAGTGGTGTGTTGACTCGACTCGAAACCACTACAAAATGCACCTAGAATGATTTATCCACTACTTTACTTTTCGATGAATTGCTTAACTAAAAAGTTGAGAGAATGCAATCTTTATAAAAGCAACTTCTTAATTGAAGACAATCAAAGAAACAATTCGTTTTTCTTTTCCAGCGTAAAAACATAACCTCTCTTTATATGCACGAAAAAACTCTTTTCTTCTTTCAAAAACAAAAAGCTACTTGAAACAAGACTTTTTAAAGAAGATGTTTTTGTATTTTTCTTTTAATAAAGCAAATAAATCTAATATAACCAAAAATCAATCTTAACGACTATTAAAATCTATGAAAATGCACTCATAAGCAAACTAAAAGGTAAATTTACTCTAAGCAATCTTAACGAGGCCAAAACTAACAATGATTATTCTAAGGTGTTTTACTTGATCACAATCAAATCAAGGACTAGCTTATTGCAGAACCAAAAACTAGCCAAAACAAAACTCTAATCTTTTTGTTCTTTTTGTAAAATGGAAATCAATACTTTATAAACAAGCAAATCGAAATTTGACCCAAAACAACTCAAATGGCAAGTTGCTCACACAAGGAGACTTTACGACAGGCCCGACTTCTAAGAAGGTTGACTAACCAGAGAGATCTAAGGCTGGACAACTTTCTACTATCAAAGTCACTACAAAACCTATCCAAAAATCAAACCCTAGGTCTAAACTTCGTTGAAAACCACTAAAACACTCAAAGCTCACAAAACAAGTTCAGGTGAAAATTCTTGACAGGGTACTAAAGGATCTGGGCAGAAAATACTAAGGAAAATCAAAATCTAAAAGCAATTTAAAGCAAAAATGGAATTTTCTTAAATTTTACAGGAAGACGCAGGCCACCCGTTATCACAGGTGCGGGCCCGCTCTGTGCAAACGGCAACAGCGCGTCCAAAGACGCACTGTGCAGTACTCAGAGGGTGCGTCCTTCTGGAAAAATGAAGAAAAACCAAATCTAACTAAATCTAAAGCTAAGCCACCCAAATACTAATTCTCACAGTCAAAAACCAGAAAATAAAAATGATTTTCTCAAAGCAAAGTTCACATAAAGGAAAAGACTCTCTCATTAATGGATTCCCCAGCGGAGTCGCCAATTTGTCACACGGAATTGGTCAAGGGTGCGGACACAGCTGACCTTCCTAGAAGTCTAAGACATTCTAATGACAAACAAGACAAAATGGAGTGATCTTTCTCTAAATACACCTTTTACAACATGAAAACTACAAGTGTTTAGGCTTACCTTATTCCAAAACGCTGTTGTTGAGGTCCGTTCTTGACGATCCGGATGAGCTCCTCCTTCAAGTCAATTCTTGCAACCACAAACAATCAAACAATTACCAAGCACTTGCATTTCATATAATAAAACATATATTCAACATGTAGACCAAGGAACACATGAAATAACTCATTAACACAAGCTATTGAGGAAAATAAACCAGTTTGTATTAATAACGAAACAAAGAAACTCTTACAACCTGGCCTTGGTGTTGTGCAAGTTCCTCCCAGGGTCCATCAAGGGTTTTCCTCTACTTTGACAAAGCTCACCCTCTTCCAAGTAGAATCAAGTAAAGACAATCTCTCCTCACAAAGGCTCTAATGGAAGACCTAAATCCTGCAACATTTACCCAAAGAAAATGTATAGCTCCAACCTCCTCTCCCTCTGGCTCAATGTCTTTATTTATAGTGCTGTAAAGAGGTTATTCAGGTCCACTATCAATGGGATCATCCCCCTCTTTGGGTGGGATAGCTCCCTTATTGATGGGATAAGTTCCCCCTTAATAGAGATACATGAACCAACTGGAGGCGCATCCATTTCATCAAACCGACCTCTAGAATGTTCTAGAAGTAACCACAAGTAACTTTTTCAAGATAAAACTCGCGCATTTTGCCTTTTACAGAGGGACGCACCTGTCCCTTAACATACAGAGCGTCCATGGACGCAGATTTTGTGAACATGGTCAGCGTCCCCGCAGGTAAGGCTAGAGAGAACCTGCGACCCCAGAGATAAACATAGTTTTTACAAGACTTTCTCTCTTCTTTGAGTTTGAGATGGATAACAGAGGCATGAGACTTGCCTAAGAGGGTAGCATGACTGTTGATTTGAGCCATACTAACTGTAAGTAGTCAAGGTGACATTTTTTAGTGTAACACTAGGATCTGTGTGGAGATGGACATTTCAGGAGCCCTTCCAGATAAAGTCATCTTGGAGGTTTTTGATGAGAAATGGGTGAAAATAGTCGACTATGAACATATTCCATTCAGATGTCACAGATGTCATGAACATGGGCACCTTCTAAGAGACTGCCCCCTCAGTAAAGTAGAGCACAAAAGCAAAATAAACACAATGAAAGACACAGATAGCTTTCACAAAGTAGTTCATAAAGGGAAAAGCAGGAAAAAAGGGCCAAAGCAACACCAAGCTGAAGAACAAAAGGTTAATCAGAACCAGTTCAAAGTTCTTCAAGAGGATGAAGAAATATCAGTAGAAGATCAAGCAACGAATGAAGATTACGAGAAGAAAGAAAAGGAAAAAGAAAGAGATCAGACATAGGAAAACAAAAAACAAAAGGGGATCATGCTGAATGAATTAGAACTAGAAATGGATTAGGAAATGACCCAGAGTGAAATGGACATGGAGGACAATGAGTTACAGGAGATTCTTGACAGAGAAAACCTGGATCTAGAAGGGTTCTTGGCTCAGAGAACAACTGGCGAGGTAGAATCACTACCACAAGAAGAGCTCAATCGAATACAACAATTATTCTTATGGAAAACCCAGGAAAAAGGTTTGGAGGGAGTAAACAACATTGAAAAACATAGCAATGAAGGGGTGAAACCAGTAAAAATGACTCCAGGGTTAGCACCAAGGAATCCAGGAGCGAAAAAAAGAGGCAGGAAAAAACAAATGAACTACTGATGGAATGTGGAAAGCTTATGGTGGACTCAGGTAAGATGAAAGACCTAACCAATTACTCCTTTACCAATCTTTAATTATGAAGTTCACAACTTGGAATAATAGAGGTATTGGTAGCAAGAGAAAATAGAGAATGATGAATAATAGAATGAAACAGGAAGCTCCGGATATAATTTTTGTCCAAGAGAAAAAAATGCTCCATTCAAAAATTAAGGCAAATCCATAGTAAATGGCTCAGTAGATTTGAGTTTCTAGAAGTTAAAGCAGAAAATACAGCAGGGGGTATCCTCACTCTCTAGAATCCCCAAAAAATTGGAATAATTGATGCAGAGGCATCAAAGAATTATTTATCAGTTGTTATACAGCCAATAGGAGACAAGGACACTTACCTAGTCAAAAATGTTTATGGCCCTCAAAGGTTAGATGACAAAATTAGGTTCATAGATTCCTTGGTGGATTTATGAGTCAGACATGCAGGACTACCTTGGGTCCTAGGAGGAGACTTCAATATGATCAGATCTCTCTCGGAGAAAAAAGGGGGTACAAGAGCTCTAAATAAAGATTCCTTAGCCTTCCAAATATTTTCAGAAAGCATGAAGCTTGTTGATATTGAGACAAACAATGGCCTCTATACATTGAACAATAAAAAAGGAGGGGACTCTCAGGTAGCCTCCAAGTTAGATAGATTCATGATCTCTAAGGATCTCATGCTTCTAAACAAGGAAATAATAGCAGGAATTCTTCCCTTTGGAGGTTCAAATCACTGGCCGGTTCAAATGGAAATCAAGGGCATAGGTACCCCAAGAAATAGACCTTTCAGATTTGAGAATATGTGGCTTTCTCACCCAGAATTCATCAGCAACATTGAAGAATGGTGGGCAGAGGATTTGCAAACTCAAGGATCAACAATGTTCTTGCTTCACAAAATATTAAAGCACATCAAGCTGAAGCTTAAAGCCTGGAATAAGAATAAATTTGGTAATATTTTTGCAGGAAAGAAAGTTGTGGAAATAAAATTATGGAGCTCAACCAAGCTTCGATCAAGGAAGGCTTTGATAATGACAAAATGACCAAGTAGAGAAACATCACCAAGAATTGGAAAAGCTATGCAAACAAGAGGAAATTTTTTTGAAACAAAAATAAAGAGTTCAATGGCTAAAAGAAGGAGAGAGAAATACTAAATTTTTCCATAAATCCACAATATCAAATAGGACTCACAACAGGATCTCTTCGATCAAGGACGCGGATGGGAAAATACATCAATATCATGAGGAGATAGAAGCAGTGTTAGTTAAGCACTTCCGAGGTATTGCTTAGGAAAACACTTTAGATAGGGTTCCTTTCATCAAGGACCTCATTAAGCATATCCCCAAGTTGGTATCCAAAGAGGATAACTGTAATCTCAACAGACCTGTAATCGAAAAGGAGGTCAGTGAGGTCCTCAAGGAAATTCAAAATGGTAAGGCTCCAGGGCCGGATGGTTTCAATGTAGATTTCTTCAAAGCTTGTTGGAATATTGTCAAGGAGGATATTATAAGGGTAGTGAAAGACTCTAGGCGGAACAAAACTATTTTCAAAGCTCTCAATACCTCCTTCATCTCCCTAATTCCAAAGTAGGAGAATGCCCAAACTCCAAACAGGTATAGACCCATCGCTTTATGTAATGTAGTTTATAAGATAATTTCCAAGGTTGTAGCCAATAGACTCAAACCTTTGCTGCCTTCGTTGGTTTTGGGGGAACAATTAGGTTATGTGGAAGGCAGACAAATTCTAGATAACATCATACAAGCTCATGAGGTGGTCCACTCGTTAACTAGTGAAAGGAATTCGAGTATGATCATGCAATTGGACATAGCCAAAGCATATGATAAAGTGAATTGGATATATATCAAGAAAGTTCTTGCAGCATTTGGTTTTGATCATAATTGGATAAGATGGGTCATGGCCCTGGTGACTTCCTCCAGATTTTCAATTTTAATTAATGGCTCTCCTTCTGAAATTTTTCTTCCTTCTAGAGGACTCAGACATGGAGATCCACTCTCTCCTTTTCTCTTCATCCTCATGATGGAAGGGCCGGGGCAGTCCATTAAGCATGCTAGAGCAACCACAAAAATTCAAGGACTCCAAATTTCGAAGAATGCTCAGGTTCTAACTCATCAACAATTTGTAGATGATACCATGCTACATGCAATTCCCACAGTCGAGGAAGCGTTAGCATACAAACAGATTTTGAAGGACTTTGCTTTAGCATTAGGTATGGAAGTTAATCTTTCCAAATCAAAGATATTTTTCTTTAATACCCATATAGCCATCCAGAGAAATGTCTCTAGAATCCTTGGATTTCAAAGAGACTCTCCCCCCTCTAAGTATTTGGGAGTTCCTCTAATGGCTAAACCTATGCTCAAAAGCATATGGGAACCGTTAATCATTAAGATGCAAGATAAGTTCAGGAAATGGGCAATCAGGTGTCTAAATCTGGCGGGTAGATTGGTTCTCACAAAGGTAGTGCTCCAAGCTATCCCTATCTTCATGTTATCAGCTCTCCCAGCTCCAAAAGGAGTTTTACAGCAATTTAGAAACATACAAAGATATTTTCTCTGGGGAAAAGAGGAAACAAGGAAAAAATGGGCTTTAGTCTCATGGGAAAAGATTTGTAAAGCCAAGAACCAAAGAGACCTCGGATTGGATGATATAGAGATTCTAAGTAAGGTTCTAGGGGCCAAACTTTGGTGGAGGTGGGTTAAGGATCCTAAGGCTCAATGGGCAAGCATTTGGAAGGAAAAATATGCCAATGCCTGGCTTTCTCATGATATCATAAGAATGTCTGGAAACATAAAGGGCTCTCCCATATGGAACAAGGCCTGGGAGAACAGAGAGGTTGTTCAAAAAAACAGTTTCTGGGAAATCAGAGATGGAGATCTGGCACTATTCTGGGAGGAAAAATGGCAACAAGAACCAACTCTTTTGAGAGAGGAATTTTTTGGCCTCAAACAGGAGACAGACAACATAGGATTAGTGAAAGTAAAGGACTTTTGGGAACATTCTGGCAATACAGAAAAATGGAGATCATGGAAAGAAATTGATGGTAGAGAGAACAGGACCCTGAACAATAGAGCAGAGACCCTTAAGAGGTTGTTGGATCAGAGGATGATTTTAGTTACTGAAGGGCAGGATCAACTAAGATGGGGCAGCAACAAAGAGGGCAACTTTAACATTAAGGAAGCAAAAGTTTTTCTACTTGGCTGGAATCCCAAGCTACGGATAGAACTTGGCAGAAGCTATGGGGGCACAAGGGCTGGATGAAGATCAAACTCTTTATGTGGCTAGTTCACCATAGGAAAATCTTAACATGGGATAATATCAGGAAGAGAGGTATGCTGGGTCCCTCCAGATGCCAGCTCTATGAAGTACAAGAGGAAACCATTGAACATCTTCTCAATAGCTACATTTTCACCTCCAAGTTATGGGATTTTTTTGCTACCATATTCAGACAGTCTGATAGAGACAAAGGAAGCATCACTAAAACCCTCAACAATTGGAGGAATAATTTTTCAGATTATGAGGTTCTTAACTCTACCTGGGCTCTGTTGCCAAGTTTCATCATATGGAATGTGTGGAAAGAGAGAAACAGAAGAATCTTCAAAGAAGAGAAGAATTCCTCTCTTCGCTTGTTGGAGCAAATCTCAAAACAGCTTAAGGAGACAGTCAGCACTACAGTAAGGGATCTCCACAAAAATCCTCCTTCATAAGTAGAGTTATCAATTCCTAGGCAGTTATGCATGCATGGGCTTATCCACATAGTACAGAAAGGATAATAAACATGAGGGAACTAGTTAAAGATTTCTGGAATCCTCCCCTAGAAGGCTTTTT
Source organism: Pinus tabuliformis (assembly GCA_031772625.1). Classification (NCBI taxonomy): domain Eukaryota; kingdom Viridiplantae; phylum Streptophyta; class Pinopsida; order Pinales; family Pinaceae; genus Pinus; species Pinus tabuliformis. The sequence continues at coordinate 181,062,610 of CM062807.1, read as the reverse complement.
AAAGTATAATATTGATGGGGCTTCAAGAGCAACCCGAGCAAGGCAGGCTTCGAAGGGGTCCTTAGGGATGAAAACAAAAACATCATCTCCCTCTTCTATGGTCATCTAGAAAAAGCCACCAATAACATGGTGGAATTAATGGCTTTGGAACAAGGTTTAGAATTTTTGAAGCAGAAAAATTACCAAAATGTAATAATAGAAGCTGATTCAGAGTTAGTCATCAATGCGTCCAAGAGAATTATTCATGGAACAGGGCCGGAGAAAGTTACAAAACATTTGAGGTTATTACGAGTTCTCCATAAAATCCAGGGACATCTTCAGGGACTGCGCACACTTAGATTTATCCATGTGCGTCGAAAGACCAACAAGTTGGCTGATATTCTTGCCAACCAAGGTGTCAGTTGTGAGGACAACAGATTTTCAATGGATTGGTTGGAAATGTCGCCAAGAAACCTAAAATATCTTTTCCAAAACTAGAAGAAAGAGGACAAAGAAGTGTATAAGAACAAAAAAAAGGAAGGGAATTTGCAATGAGCAGATTACGGCAAGATTCACTTGCATGGTTTGACAAGCCTATGGTGGAAGATGAGTCAGGGTTGGTCTCTGCAACTATGGGAATCACTTCCCTAGTTATCTTCGGTTATCTAGGTTAGAAGGGAGGAGGAAAGTTTCAAACGACAGCTCCTGATGTGGCAGCACCATTTCTCACTTTTCAGTGGCAAGAGACAATACCGCTTCCAAAATGGTTTTGGTGCGATCACACCGCTTTCAAGCTGAAGACGGTATTAAATTTTGGGCAACGATTTCATTCATATCTTAACACATGGATGAGGATTAGACCAAAAAACCACCCTCATCGCACGCTAATGTTCGTTCACTTTGGCCGCGCGATATGCAGATCCGTCGTCCGATGGGTTTCGGCCAATCAACGATCTGGATTGATCAAGCAGTTTGGTGGGGTCCGGGGGTTTTCCATCCTACTTCTTCATGGTGTGAAAAGGATCTCAGGCATCAAATTTATTGAGAAGATTGGACGGTTGAGATTTAAAGGCATGTTAGGTTTTTGATGGCATGGCCTGTGGCGAGGAGGGTCCTTGGACCCTGTGTTTCCCGTTGTTTCTTTTTGTATGTACTCTTTTGCTTAGTTTCTGTCGAGCACGCTCCTTGCAAGCCTTAGACCACACAGTTTTGTGGCTTGGTGTAAATTTTGTAAATTATGCTTGATTTAATGAAATAGAAGCCACGACTCTTGCTTAAGAAAAAAAAAAAGGATTGTTATGAAAGTAATCTTCACATATGAAATATATAGTTAAGTTCTATTGCTTCAAAATTGCCTATTCTCTGCCAAAATTATCTGATCTTTGATGAAACTTAGATTTAGAAAGAAATATTTCCTCTACATCAGTCAAGAAAAGTATCAATAACAAAGCAAAGTATCTCTATAGAAAAGCATCTTTAAAACTCTAAAATTGTCATCCAAAAACTCTTAAGGAGCCAATGATTCTCCCCACCTAATCAGCTTTCATTTTTTAGAGTGTAATTCTAAAATGTACTTAAACTTAAAGGATACGAGGTCTCATCAAGAGCGAACTTACCATGATCACAAGATTATAACTAACTGACATTACCAATACTGCATATCAAAACAGGGTATGGCTTAAGATTATATTAATCAAAAGACAAGGGGTCTCATCAAGAGTCATCTTGTTCAGTTAAGTTACAAATCAAGTGAATGGCATTGTTAATTTTGGTCACCAAACCAAGACATTATCCTTTAAGAGATAAAAGATGAAAATTTGAAGGAAGAATGAATTACTTCAAAAAATAAAGAAACAAATAAGTATACAAATGAGCTTATCTTTAAAATTGCATTCTGACCTAGGTGGGATACTAAATCATTGTTGGTTAAAAGGTAACCTTGTCGTGGCTATGAATGCCTACTAGTAGCAGAGGCTCTACCTATGACAACTAAGTATACCAAAAACTGATATGAGGAGAGCCTCTTTGTTTTTAATCTTTAAAACCAAGTAATGACTAATGTAGACAAAGTGACTTTCTTATGAGAAAAGAATAATCAAAAGAATGATAGTTAAGTAGATGTTGTTTTATTATTAATGAGCAGTATTAATTACCTTATATTCCATGTAATTTTTATTTTTATTTTCAAAGCTATATTTATTTTGGAAGTTTTAGAAATTTCAAAAAACTCTCAAAGATAACTGGTTCTTCCAAGTGAATCACCAATTGTAGTGTTATTCAATAACCCCCCATTTATTAATAGTAGTAGTTAATATTACATTAATAAATGGGGACCCTTTAAAAAAATCCCTCCAAAAATAAAATTAGCATTTAGGCATTTCTTTTATTTTTGGAATAAAGCAAGATATCAATCAAACCCCATTTTCAAAAGAACTAATAAATGCTTGCCTTTGTGCATATCGCATGATTAAGCATCATCAAAAAACCTTGCTAACCCACCAATTCTAGTAAAAAATGATTAAAAGAGGTCTCTACGCTTTATACCTCGAAACTATCATATTTTTGACATAAACTAGGTCCTAAATCTTTTCTCTTCAAAACCAAGTCTTGCATCGCATATTGCTATTTCTGAAGAGCCCACCTTAAAAGGTTATCTCAAAACAAGCGAAATGTGAAATTGTGATGGCATCATAACCTTTATCGCATCACATTTTGAGCATCCAAAAGAACATCACAAACTTATCATCGGTTGATATTGCGAAATGCGATCAAGACCCAAACCCACTCCTTCAATACATTACGAACAAATGTTTAGGTCCATCGCTTATTAAAAAGGCCCTTTACATAGAAAAACTTGACAAATATCTATTTTTTGAGACAATAAATGAGCGGCTCGCATCTCACATCTCGCAGAAATGCAAGGGAGGGTAAGAAAAGTGAAAAGGTATAATGTGATATTGTGATCTATGATATTGCTTCGGAAATCGCAAAATCGCCATTACCGCAATTCAAAGGCTTGCCACCCTAGAAGCTTTCTTCCCGATTTACGATGCAAACATTTATGAGCATTAAAGCTAAGAGATAACGAAGCATTAGTGGGAATTTAGTAAGAGTTAACTACATTTGTGTGTGAAAATAAATTTAACGTGATATGATATCTTCTTACGTGTGTTCGAATAAAACTCCTTTTATCACCTTTACAATTTATCTGTATTATTTCATTTTACGGTCATTGTCATCTTTGTGTATCTGATAGTTGTTTTTCTTCACTTTCAGGGAAAATCCACAGAGCAAATCATTGGGAGAAATGGTGAATAAAGGCAAGGCAGTCATCTCTAAGAAGTCGAAAATGACTCCTCTATTTATGGATACTACATGCAGCAGAGAGGGAGGAACCTCTATGTGGGAAGCCATGTATAATACACTAGAAGAAGAACAACCAAGGATTGTGGAAATGAAGGTTATAGTTGAAGGACATGATTCCTCAGATGCCTCCATGTTTGAGACAACATGATCATTTTTGCATTGCATAGCTGCGCGTCCAAAGATACTCCCTTATACAGACATGGTTAAATGGGTTATTGATGTAGCGATTTCTCGGACAAAGAATTCAATACTAGAAGCCAAGAGGTTATGGGATCTTTTATGCCAGACAACCTATGGCTCATGTACCACCTACCAAAGCCACAAGTCATCTAAAATAAGCAGTTTGTCGAGAAGTCTGCCAAAGAGAATGACAACCCAGTAGACTACACCCAGACCTGGTCAAATAATGAGGGAAAAAACAAAAAAGACAAGAACGGTATGTACTGTACTACGTCTATTTGTCCCCATTATATTTTTGCAATGGCCATGCTATATAGACTATTTGGAAAACCCGATAGCACTAAATTTTCCCCAGAGTGGCTGCCATTAATAGATGTAGCCGTAAACACAACTATAATGAATTGGGCACAAATTTTGTCTCATAATTTAGCAAAAAAATAATGGAGTATAGAAGGAAAATAAGTGTTGCTTCGAGGGTTTACCCTCCATTTTTTATGAGTGGCTATGTAATGGATGCAATTTGTTTTGGTTCAAAATTTCTTGTCATGGGATGGAAGTGGACTATCTAGAATCCACTTCCCATCTACATATACCATAAAGACATGTGGGAATCTCAGTTTCAACCACATTTTTACGAAATTTGTCATGGAGTTATGCTCCCTATCCACAAATGGATTTATAAGCGAGATGCCCCCATGTTTTCCAAAGAAGCCGAGATAGATATCCTCCCAGTGGCCAGATGGTTTGGGGAGGAAACATTTACATATATCAGGGTATTTGGTAGCATTACCTCTTCCCATGTCCTCCCATACTATGTTCCATACAAACTGATGGCTAGAGAGATAGCCTATCAAATAGCTAGTGAGGGAGGGATGAGAAAAACATTAAAGGAAGTGATAAAGGCCATTTGGCATACATTCCCTTTACAGTGTGGATCATTTGCATTACATGACCTGGGGTATGCATTCAAGGAAGCAGAGATTATGTCATCTTTGTAGTTACCCAAATTCCCAAGAAGGCAATATAACCTATTTGGCACTGTCAAATACTTTACCACCATGGTAAAAATAAAAGTATTCAGTAATGAGGAAGATGAATTTGATGACATATTTTTGCAGAAGAACACCTTCACAGAGATGAAGCATATGGCACAATTACTTTTTGACCGTGAAGATCTTGAAACCTTTTACAAGTACAAAGAAAGGAGGCTAACAAAGGTCCCATTGGACCAATTATTGATTGAACCAATAAGGGAGCCTACTCCCATAGTAAGTTTAAAAGGAGATTCCAAATAAAATTTTAAAACTAATTCTGGAGCAGAATCTCAAGAGAAATCTACCAGGGAATCAGAGAAGTCATCACGAAATGGGAAAAGCAGAAGCAGGGAGCCAGTAAAAGATACAACCCAATCTACAAAAAATACAGCTGAGAAAACTTCAGCTAACAAATACGCTGAAATCCATTCCACCTCCACATAGCCAATAAAACCCTTGGTGATTGATTTAGAGGAAGAATGGGATAAATTTAATAAAATACTCCATACAGGGGAACAAATGACATAGTTGCAAACTCCACAACAGAAAACAACTCAAGAAATTACCGCAGAGGACACTGTAAATACTCAAGAGGTATAACACATCCCTGTTACTCCCACCTCTAAAATAGTTTTCAAAATTGAGGAGATTCCCCCTCTAGATGTATTTTATAGCCCACAACACAAAGCAGTTGTTAAAAGACAAAGGAAGAAAAGGAAGTTGGATTCTACTGTTGTTACTACCCCTGATAATGAACTGATGGATGTTGTCAGGAAAGACTCACCCATCAACCCATCCGCCAACCTTACTAGACCATCACAGTTTGCAGGTGCCTATGCTACAACGACCATCAACAAAGCAACAGAGGTGCAAATTTTGTTTAAAGAAAAAGAAGATAAAATTCTATCACTTGAGCAACACTTACAGCAAGCAAAATCTGACCAACAAGTAGAGACACAGTTAGCTAAGCTTCAACAAGAGTTTGAGCAGATGCAAACAAAACATCAAACCAGCTTAGCAGAGAAGGAAGCACAAATAAAACAAATAATTGATCTAGATAAGGATGATCCAAAAATTGATCAGTTTATTACTGAAGCGGTCGACCTTAACTCCTAACTGATGCACCAAAAAGAACAATTATGCTAGAAGATTTTGCAATGGAATTCTTATTTCGAAACAAGAGACAAATTGACAAGTCAAGTCATGGAAATGAGACTTTAATATGATGAAATCTTGAAAAAAGTCTCTGAATTCATCACCTGGTAGAATTTAGAAGATGGGAGAAAATCCGGCTTGCCTAAACTCGAGGAGTCACACAAAGAAATCTTATTCGCAAACTGGCAACAAAATAAAGAGCAGAAGCAATTAGGCAACAAAATAAAGAGCAGAAGCAATTAGGCAAATGACCAAGTTAAACTGGGAAGTATATTGGCGACATTTAGTGAAACCTCATAGCTAGTGGATGACCCTATGATGCCTAACCACTTCTATGGAGAAAATGGTGCCAGCAATGACCGACATTGGGTTCACTGGGCAGTTGAAAGTTGAAATCAGCCAACCGACACATCTCAAGCCCATGACGGACATTTTTGATCTAAAGGATCAAATGCAGAATAGTTAGTCACCATGCTCATTTCTATTTTGGTTTTATTTTTCGTAATTTCAAGAAGGTCATTTAAACCTCCTCAACTATTTTTGTAATAATATATTTTTAGTTTTATAGTTTAGTATTTAAACCCCTCTCATGCATTTAGAGAGGGGTCCAGAAATTTTATCAAAAACAATCTTCAAAACATGCACTTCTGTCCCCTTTGATGAAGCACTGGTGGAATTAATGAAACAAGATTTATTTTTGTCTTATCTGGCATCTTCTACTAGAATTGCACTTTTGTACTCTTAGATGGTGTTGGATGTATTGAAAGTAGATCAATATTGCTGAAGCACATGAGTAGGACGTATTATAAATGGTACTTTTATCTCGTAATTCTCTTTTACTTATGTATTAAGCAATAATTTCTCTTCAAGTTGTTTATGTATGAAAATTGGAATCTTGGTTAAAATTATTGCACTTCTATATGATGATGGCCTATATTTTATGCTGAATACATGAATAATTTCTTATGCGATATATCTTTCACAATCGTTTCAGCTAACTTTTTATACGAAATGATTATCGTTAAACGATTTCATTTCTCATTGCAATTGATTGATCTTTATTACCAATTTATTTTGGACATTATTGTAGATCGCATACTGTTGGGTAGCGGAGGTCTTGCATAAGGGTTTTGGGGGAGAAAGCCCAAGAAGTAGGATTTATATATTGTAAAAATTCTGAAATATGTGGAGCGCAAAGTATATTAGATTGAGTCAAAGGGTAGTCCACCCAAAAATAATAAAAAGTAATGTAAATAGAGTCAGCCCGTGTAGGGATCGCGATCCAGGAAAGAGTATAAATAGAGCGTGGCTCTATGAGGGAAAGGCAGTTTTTTTGGAGTATGAAATGTAATGGGTACTTGAAGTAGAGAGATTGAAAGCATCTGCAAGTCTGAGTTGAGGGATAAGGTTAGTAGGTAGAGGCTCTGTAGCTGTGTGTGCAGAGGCCTGGAAAGTCTGAAGCTGTGTGCGCGGACCCCTGTAGGTGAGTGCGTAGGGTAGATCTAGATGTATTGGTGGAGAATAATAATAAAGATAAGTTTGCTTCTGTAATTATGTGTTATCACACATCTGTCTTTGTGGTTTACCTTTCTATATTTGGTTAATGCAAATATGATAATGGTATGCAAATCTGGGTTCATTTTGTGCGCAAATAGTTTATGTTGGTTAAATGTTTTCTTAAAGACCCAGTTGAATAGTTCTGAATCATAAATAGAACATCCATAAGAAAGACATAATCACCCTAAATCGGTGCGAGGGCCAAGCAGCACGGAGCTATAGACCAGAGCGCGAAACCTCCAGTACACATCTAGACATCCCTAGGGTGCGGAAACTTGGTTCCATCACCCTCCCCTGCTACCTCGGGTGAGACCTTAGTCCGCGCTCCGCAGGCTATTGTCGAAAGCGCCGGTAGCTGCGGGATTTGTTTGGCTAAATAACTCTTCTGAACCTGGGTTAGGCCCAAACTAGCCAACAAATGGTTCCGCTGCCGGGACCAAGATTTGCCTAAAGGGTGTTTAGGTGTGGAACGTGGGGACCCAATAGAAAAATATCATTGAAAAAATCAAGAGGATTAGCGACGGTAATATATTAAGTGTAGCAATGGCGAATGCAATTCAGTTACCTATATTTAAGGGAGCCAGAGGTGAAGACCCGGAAAAATTTTGGTTTGTGCTAACATCAGTATGGAACGTGCAGCGAGTCGCGGATAATAAAATCAAGAAATCCATCTTAGTCAGTGCACTACAGGACCAAGCGCTCACATGGTACATGAAGTATTCAAGAAGCAACCTAACGGTAGGGATAGCGGATATCCATACTGAATTGAAAAAAGGAGTTTAGCCGACCAAAGATAGAAGCACAGTCGGTCGTAGGATTCAAAGAGATCACGATGATGCCTGGCGAGACTCCGTGGGATCTGGATCAGAGGTTGAAAAGCACCATTCGCGAGGCCAACATGACCCTGATAGATGCACAACACTGCGCTTGGTTTGTCGCATGGTTAACGCCATATTTGAAGACGGCTTTGTCACAACAAAAGATCTCAACCCAAGCGGAAGCGCTGGAAGCAGCAATGCGGCTGCACAAAACCCTGGTATAGGACCCAGGGTTGGGAGTTCAACAAATCCAAGCGCAGGTCCAAAATTTGTATTTGGAGATACAAAACTTAAAACACGACCAAACGCCGCATTCAGAAATCCAGGAAGAAGTATGGTTCATAAAGTGCGGAGGCCAGGGACACGATAAGGATCATTATCCAGTATCGGTGAATTTTGTGGTCACGGGGGGACTGACACCATTGCGACCAGAGGCACAAATAGGGCCAAGCGCGGTCGCCCTGCTCTGGTGCGCAATCTTTCAGGTAGGAGGAAAGCACAACACAAATAATTGTCATATATTACCAAAATACAACCAGACCCCCAAGTAGCTCTTTTGCAACTTTTGTAGATCAGTGGGTCACGAGGAAAGGGATTGTCATAGTTACTGAATGTTGATGGACCAGGCACCTGCCTACAGAATGTAGACTGAGGGGCAAGGTTAGGATCCAACCACGGCGATTGGGTGCGGTGGGTTCCCAGGATGGGGTAGAGGATGGGGCGGAATTGGACTAGGAAGGGGTTGCAGGTAGCTAATCTATTACAACTGTGGAGGATTGAGACATTATGTGTGAGATTGTACCAATCCAACCTGAATATCATGTCCGTATTGTGAGCAATTCAATCATGAGCTGCTAGATTGCCCCATGCTGATAGCACAGATTTGCAAAAAGAAGGCAACGCCTCCTACAACAATGCAAAACGTGCAGATGATGAGATCCGAACCCCGCGACTACGAACCCATGGTCAACAAGATATTGCGATGCGGCGCAGCCACAGGAAAGGTCGATGGGAAGACTAATATGGAAGCTAGGGAAAGCTTCACGGATGTCTCTACTCGAGGTAGTAGGGATCCGCCTGAGCCAACTCGGGATCCCTTGATGATGACTACCTTCTTAGAGACATGCCTAAAACTGCTTCGCAACAACCGGGCAGTTAGAGGGTTACAGGAAGTGATTAATAGATGCACAGGGTAGGGTGAACCTCATGCAGTTTGAACAATAGGAAGACACGCATCGTGGATGAGTCAGGAAATGCAGTTAACGATGTAGAATGGTGATTACGAGATGAATCAGGTCATTCTGGACCTAGGTTGTGATGCAAACGCATTGCCTAAACAGACTTGGGAGCACATGGGTAAGCCTACACTACAATGGTCTCCTATCCAATTGTGGTTGTCCAACCAACAGAAGATCTTGCCCATGGGAAGGCTGCAAGGGATTACAGTAGACATTGATGGCGTAAGTACCCAGATGGATTTTGAAGTTATTGAAATCATGGATGAACATAGTCTGTATCCTGCGTTGCTAGGGATAGACTGGGCCATTGATATGAATGGGGTTATTAACCTCAAACAGAGGAAGATGATATTCGAGAAGAAGTCGCTCTGGGTCATTGTTCCACTGGACCCAACAGATGGACCGCGCTACACAAAACCGGCACATAGCAAAGAGAGGGGCAATGTATTAGATAGTATCTACAAACTTGCTGCAACAGAGGAGCGGAGATTCTCACGGGGTTACGCCAGTGATTCAGATGAGGAGGATGAGCGATGGTGCAACAAGGTGAACGAGGCAACCACATTGCACTGTAATATGATGACGAAATCCCTATATTGCGTTAAAGTTCAGAACCGCGAACTGCCAATGTATGATGAGCTGACAGTAGTAGAGGACTTCCTGGATAAGTTCGAAAGCATGGTACCAGAGTACCAGCGGTTTGATGCACTAAAATGGGCATTACACGCAATACCACTGCGATGGTGGGATACCCATGTAGGGACTTTCGAAGATTGGCGAAGCTGCAGGCACATGATGCAAATAAACTTTGGGAAGCCCGAGCTACGAATAATAGAGAAATACAATGGATGAGATGATCCACACATGCACCTGACCAATTGGACCCGAGCTTATGGTGCGGAGCCTCAACCATAATGGGTGCACTTATTTTATCATACCCTGGATGTCATTCCAAGAAACTGGTATACAGAAACAGAGCTCCGGCATGGCACTGGTGAATGGGATATCCTGCGTGAAGGGTTTTTATCGACTTTTCTCTTTGAAGACCAATGAATGGATACTGTGGACGATGCATTACAGCTAGTAAAGGCCACCATATTTAGAACACCATCAGAACCAGAAGAAGTCGAGTCACTAGACTGGTCACGATAGTTGAACCAGGCCTTAGCATGTTACAATGTACAAGTAGAAGATGATGAGAATGACCTGCGTAACATCAATATACCAAAATCTGAAGGGAATCGTGAGGTGCGCAGCCCTGAGATAGAATATCCAGACATCACGGTGCCATTAAAAACAAGCCAAGTAAATATCGGAATAGAGGAAGAGCTGAAGTATGCCATGCTTGGGGACTACTGGGACGATGCGACGGTAAAAAAGGTCATCGAACTACTCCATGAAGACCGCGATTTATTTCCTACAAAAATGACAGAGTTAAAAGGGATTATAGGAGACCTAGGGATGATGAAGATAACTTTGAAGCCAGATGCGAAGCCAATGAAGCAGCGACCCTATCAATTGAATCCAAAATATAAAGAAAAATTCCGCGAAGAATTGGATAAGATGTTGGTAGCAAGAATTATTGAACCAGTTGAGGAGTCCGATTGGGTAAAGCCTATGGTCGTAAAAGAGAAGAAACAGAATGGGGAGATCTGCATCTGTGTGGATCTGCGAAAGCTCAATGATGCTTGTGTTAACGATCCATTCCCAACACCCTTTCCAGATGAGGTACTAGAAAATGTGGGCAAGCAAGAAGCATACTCCTTCACAGACGGGTTCTCCAGGTACCATCAAATCAAGATCGCACCCGAAGATCGGAGCAAGACAACATTCGCTACCGAATGGGGTTATTTTCAGTATACAATAATGCCCTTTGGACTGAAGAATGCGCCCGCGATATTTTCCCGTATCATGGTAGCCGCATTCAAGGAGTTTATCCACAAATTCTTAGAAGTCTACCTGGATGACTGGACCGTCTGTGGCCTGGTTAAGAAGCATATCGTGAGCTTACGATTAATTCTGGATACCTGCCGATGACACCAGATTGTACTCAACTTAAATAAGTGTAATTTTCTCGTCCCTTTCGGGAACTTTTTGGGCCATGTGGTTTGTAAGCAAGGATTGATGGTGTATATGGCAAAGATCGTTGTCATATTGAATTCGCAAGCACCGCGTAGTGTAAAGCAACTACATGCTATGTTAGGACACACGGGCTACTATCAAAAGTTCATCAAAAGCTACACCCAGATTACAACTCTGATGGAGGAATTGCTAAAAAATGATGCTACTTATTGCTGGAATGAGGAATGCATCAGAAGTCTAGAGACACTTAAGAAGAAAATGGTTTCCGCTCCTATATTGGTCTTTCTGAAATGGGATGTCAAGTTTCATGTGCATGTGGACGCGTCCTATATCGTAATGGGAGTGGTACTCACTCAACCAGGAGCGGAGGGACTGGACCATCTGATTGCATTCGCAAGTCGCAAGTTATCCAAGGCAGAGAAGAATTACTCCACTAATGAGTGAGAGGGATTAGCAATGGTATACACGCTCTAGAAGTTTCGTCACTACCTGCTCAGAGGACGTTTTAAGATGTACATAGATCACTCTATGCTCACGTACCTAGTGAATAAACCTGTGTTGGGGGGGCACATTTGTCGATGGTTTCTGTTGTTTCAAGAATATGATCTTAAGGTTGTTGTAAAGCCAGGACATCTAAATGCAAGTCCAGATCATCTGTCCCGAATTGATATCGGTGAAGAACCAACAAATCTAGAATAAGGAATTCCAAATGCTCAATTATATGATGTGTGTATTGCAGATGACCACTTTGAAGATATAATCCCATTTTTAACTACGGGCACTATGCCACTCAGGTATTATGTCTAGAAAAAGAAGGAATTGGTGATACGCGCAACAGATTTTACCGTAATTGCAGGTCACCTCTACAAGATGGGTAACGATGAAATATTGCACAGATATGTACCCAAATTCGTGTGCAGACAGATCCTGGCCAAAGCACATGGAGGGGTTGCTGGCGGACATTATGCGGGCCGCGCCATAGCCCAGAAGATTCTTTGCGCCAGATTATGGTGGCCCACTCTACATCAAGATTCGAAGGCATATTGTCAGGCCTGCAATGTATGTCAATGGATGGGCAAGCCGTCGCGAAGGGATGAAATGCCACTTCAGCCACAGATGACACTACAGCCGTTTGAGAAATGGGCAATTGACTTCGTCTGGCTTATCGAACCACGAGGAAAGACAGGCGCGTTCTATATCATCACTGCGACTGAATATTTGACCCGATGGGCTGAGGCACAACCAGTTAAAGATTGCATGGCAGCTACAGCGGCAAAATTCTTGTTCGAGAACGTACTAACTAGGTTCGGCTGCCCCAAAATTCTCATGAGTGATAGGGGAACACATTTTTTGAATGAAATGATCAGCGCACTCACTGAGGAATTCCAGATCTATCACCAACAGAGTACGCCCTACCATCCATAAGCGAATGGGATCGTTGAGGACTTCAATAAAATTCTGGAGACTGCATTGATGAAAGTTTGCAATGCGTGAGGAACTGACTGGGATTTGTGAATTCATGTTGTGCTATGGGCATACAGAAACACATGCAAGAAGATGATAGGCCAAACACTTTTTCGGTTAGTTTATGGCCAGGAGGCCATTATGACTATGGAATATATTGTGCCTAGTCTGCAGATTGCGGCAATCACAGGTATGGCAGACCGTGGGGCATTGGAAGAGAGGCTTGCACAGCTAGAAGAATTGGAGGAGGAATGGTTTCTAGCTGGATTCCATCAGCAGGTACAAAAACAACGCGAGAAAGCGTGGCATGATCACCATATCAAGGTGCGCACCTTCAAGGAGAATGATCTAGTCTTGTTGTATGACAGTAAGTTCGAAAAATTCCCAGGAAAACTCCACATGCACTAGTTGGGACCCTATGTCGTCAAAGAAGTTACCGATGGAGGTGTGACTCAACTGGCTAAACTCAATGGAGACCCTTTTCCAGGAAGAGAGAACGACAGTCACCTAAATCTCTACATGGGCGGGCCGACCGCCTAACTAGCCAAGGAGAAGATAGTCTCACCGCTCCAACCAGTTGAAAGAGAGCGCGTGATGATAAAGCAACCTGGGGGACAAATGCGTAAGTACCATGGTGCATGAGCATTTGACCAAACACAAGGGTCACGGTGGTGCGAGGAGGCTCACGCAGATGCACCGATTGCAATGATGACCATTGATATCACTATTCATGACAAGATGTCGTCAACATGGCAAAATGGAGCGGGTGGCGGGACATTAAGAGATATAGTATGAGTCGGTTATGGAACAAACGGCCACCAGTTCCACATGGGAAGGTTACACGAGTGGAAACGAGTGACAATCATTGCATTCGAATTTCGCTTGACTTATAAATTACCAAGGGGAGTCCACTCAGTGGCCTACAATTCGAAAACACCAATGGAGTTGTTCATTATCCATGCACAAGGCATGCGCCTGAAGGTAGTAATCTGGCCGATGGTGAGGCAGGACTCTCTAAGGAGTATGGGGGTGACAGCTGCAACATCACTAGTAGGAGATGTACTGGAAAAGAGGGAACACGAAGCAGAATTGGTATGGAGGCCATCACCTTGCCCAGGGGTAGGCCGGCGCACTACAACAGAACAACGAAAGGCTAGACAGATGGGGACCATGGGTAGATATGCACTTAATAAGTTGTCTCTGATGTCCCTCGAAGTTTGGGATCTTGCGGACAATAGCCAGGGTCTTGCAAAATTGCAACACAGGCTGCAGCGGATGATGCGAAGGGAGGATACAAAGGTCAAAAATGGCTGCGTTGGTACCAGGCTGTCCCGTAGGAGGCTCCCCTACTCACGCTAAAGTGCTCAGAGGGGGTGTTCTGTGTTAACCGAGCAGAGCATAATGAGAATCATCGGTTGCGAGATGTGGTAGAAACACTGAAGCAGGAGACGGATGAAGCATTGCAAGCAACAAGGAAGGAGTACCAGGACGATGACTGTCACTCATAGGAAGGCAAACCATGAAGCCAAGGTAGAGCATCTAGTTGCGTTGACGAGTGACTCGGGATGAGTCACGATGATTGTGTTGAGGGACTGTTGGGTAGCGGAGGTCCCGCGTAAGGGTTTTGGGGAGAAAATCCCAAGAAGTAGGATTTAGATATTGTAAAAATTTCAAAATATGCAGAGAGCGAAGTATAATAGATTGATTCAAAGGGTAGTATGCCCAAAAATAATAAAAATTAATGTAAATAGAGTCGGCCGCGTGGGATCGCGAGCCAGGAAAGGGTATAAATAGAGCACGGCTCTATGAGGGAAGGGCAGTTCTTTTGGAGTATGAAATGTAATGAGTAATTGAAGTAGAGAGATTGAAAGAGTCTGTAAGTCTGAGTCGATGGATAAGGGTATTAGGTAGAGGCTCTGCAGCTGTGTGCACAGAGGCCTGGAAAGTCCACAGCTATGTGCGCGGACCCCTGCAGCTGAGTGCGCAGGGTAGATCTGGATGTATTGGTGGAGAATAATAATAAAGATAAGATTTCTTCTGTAATTATGTGTTATCACGCATCTATCTTTGTGGTTTACCTTTCTATATTTGGTTAATGCAAATATGATAATGGTATGTGAATCTCGGTTCATTTTATGCGCAAATAGATTATGTTGGTTAAATGTTTGCTTAAAGACCCAGTTGAATAGTTCTGAATCATAAATAGTGCATGAATAAGAAAGACATAATCACACTAGATTGATGCGAGGGCCAAGCAGCGCGGAGCAATAGACCAGTGCTTGAAACTTCCAGTACACATCTAGACATCCCTAAGGTGCGGAAACCTGGTTCTAGCACCCTCCCCTACTACCTCGGGTGAGACCTCAGTCCGCGCTCTGCGGGCTATTGCTGAAAGGGTCAGTAGCTGTGGGATTTGTTTGGCTAAATAACTCTTCTGAACCTGGGTTAGGCCCAAACAAGCCAACACATACTTCAATTTATTCCCGGGTATATTCATAATTAGATAGTGTTTAAATTAGGATAAAATGCATTTGATTATTATTTTATATTAGATTACTTTTAGCTTAAACATTACTCCAAAATATCACATATCACCCCATTAGCACAATCATAAAATAGATTGGAAAATTGATCCCATTATCCCCAGTCGGAGCCACTACTCCAAACGCAAAAGGAGTTGCCAACCAAGGTTCGAACCAGGTGGTTTTCCCCCATGTTGAAGCAACAATTTTCAAGGCTTCAACAGAACCTAATCTAGATTTAAACTTCAAGAGATGAGGATCTATACAAATAGTAAGCATGTATTACCACTTACAATAGAAGAATCTTGTCTCATTCCATTGAAAAATTCCCATGGCTTTAAATTTTCCGTAGATAAGGCTTCTACACTACTCAAAACCCTTTTTTTGGGTTTTATCCTTGTACCCTTAATTACTGGTTGAACCCATGAAATAATCAAAGGAATTGGAAAAAAATATTCCATCATTTATTACCAACCAAATCCCCGTAATACTAAGCATGGGACCCCCCTCGCCATACTTAAAACTATTGTTTTTTAGAAAACCAATGTTTGATATTAAAAAGCCATTGTTCTATAGAGTGTTATTTCTAGACATTAAAAACACTAATAAGTTCCTTCACTTCCTTTCAAATTTGAGTTGCAAAAGAACAATGAATGAACAATTGAGAATATGTATCTTCATCATTTCTACAAGGAAAATAATAGCTTGGATCCATTCCGTTGAAGAAAATGGCAAGTAGGAAATATATTAAGAATAACCAATAAAAGAAAATGTTAGTTTTTTTTTGGAGCTATAATCTTCCACATTTTGCTCCACTACTAAACAAACTCTTGTAGCTCACCTTCCGCCAATTATTTATTTCGCAATCTCACAATAGATTCTCTCTAATTTTATTTTTTGCCTAAGAAAGGATTCACATTTGTCTCTTACATTAATATGGATTTATTTATATTGCTAATAAAGGTTGTCCACAAACTACACTATCTCATACAAGCCCTAGATCCTTGACAGAGGACCACGCTTGTTGCCAAATATATGCATAACTAGATTAGTTACTTGATTTAAAATGTATATGTCTTTCTCTTGTAATTCATCTATCATCACGTGTAAAATAAGCCTCCTCTTCAACTCCTAAAATGGAGTCCAGCCCACTTTAATTTGGTAACCTTAGCAAACCCTCCAAGCCAATTTTGCACCAATGACAAAAAAATGTACAATGTAGCCATCCATTGAATCAAGTCATTTTTTATAGATTTTCTTGGGTTACCAACCTAAGAAATAAAGGCCCATAGCTTAATATATTTATTCTCTATAATTAATTTCAAAATACCATAAGAAATCATGGTCCATAAAATTATGGTAGTTAATGCGCAACCAAAAAATGTGAATATTTTAAATTGCCCGTCTCCTCATCTACTTTGGTCGAGCAATTCTTTTCCAAATGACTAGAGATATCTTCTCTCAATCACTTTTCCCAAATTATAAAAATTAAAAATAGTGAATCATAACCTTATCCAAAACTCCATTAGGAATATATACCATACTATGCAAAAAGATTGGAATAGCTTCAAGGACCAGCTTAACTAGGATCAACTTCCTCCAATTGAAAGTCAACAATTACACCATAAATTAATTCAAGATTCCACCTTCTCTAATAGTTATCAAAATATATCCCACGGGGCTTTGGATTGACGGTGAATGGGTACGCTGTTAAGGCACTCCTTGCGATAGGTCACCGGTTCAAATCCCCGTGGGTGCTTAGGTAGTATTATATATAAGAAAAATAGTTATCAAAATATATTTTTCCATAACCATTAGGTTTCATAATATACTTAGAGAATTTAAAATCATCTTAAAAGTTCAATTTCTAAATTGAAACAACCTGACTAGCTTATCCCCATCATCATCCTTGAGCCTACATAGAGATAGTGTCAAATTTTGTAAATTGCTCTCTATCCCTATAGGTAGACCATATGTATATAAAATATGAAGCATCTCTCTTGATACCCTCTCTTGGCCATAAAAAATAGTAACACGTCATCAAATCAAAGAAAATGGATAAGTTGTATTCAACCTCCAATATCAATTCCATAAATGATCCCTTGTCTCCTCACATCAATTGTGGATGTATTTAACCCCTCGATAACCAAAATAAAGGGAAGAGGAGAAAGGGGAAAACTTGCATATAATCCCTATGAAGGATTAAATAAGGTTTTGGTCCCTCCATTAATAAGTAAGGCACAAGAGAAGGCTAAGGATAACCAACTCATGATCTAAGAAAGCATTGGAAAATTGTAACCCACATGTAATTACATGAAAAAAAATAATATTTAGTGAACTCCTATTGTATTCTTTAGGGAGATCAAGATTTAAGACAATAACCATGAAATATTTTATCGTAATAATATGGAGCCTCTCTATAGTTTCTCCCATAGTTGCAAAGATCTATCTTCCTACTAAAAACTTTAATTACCCTTGTGAAATGCCATTTGAAAGGGTCATTTTAAGCTTGACACAAAGAGCCATAGAAATGATATTGTAAAGACAATTACATAAGGATATTGGTCTAAATTAATTAAAATATTTTTGCTTATGATTTTTTGGAATCAAGACAAAAAAGGTG
This sequence comes from Pinus tabuliformis, assembly GCA_031772625.1. Taxonomy (NCBI): domain Eukaryota; kingdom Viridiplantae; phylum Streptophyta; class Pinopsida; order Pinales; family Pinaceae; genus Pinus; species Pinus tabuliformis. The sequence goes on along the minus strand of CM062807.1, from coordinate 181,044,592 downwards.
GAGATGATAACTCCCAAAAATGCCTAACAATCTCACCAATACGACCATGCTCAATTGAATTTATCCCAAAAAGCCAATAAATTTTTTTCGTTGTTCATCTATCTTAGTTGGGATACTTATCTTTTGTGAAAGAGGCCAAGATAAATTTGAGTTCATATTTAGATATTTGCTCAATCATTTAATTATCATCTTCTTCATTAACAAGATTGATGAAGTAGAGAGAAAGTTTTAAAACTTCAACAATATTCACCTATTCTAGCATCTTGTAAATACCCTAAACGTGATTATGTTGTAGTGGCTACAACACCCTCCAAAATTTTGACCTGCATCCAATTTCAGAGCCTTCCTTGGTTTTTTCCTTGATGTTTCCAAGCACTTGGGCTCATCCCGTGAGATCTAGTGAGTCTTTTCACCCTCCTTGCTTGACAGTTCAACGAACATCTTTTTTCATGTTGGATACAATGGCATGCTTGCAGTCATATTTTGGCCACACACAAGGTCCCACTTCGTGTGTACAAGTCGTATTTGCTATGTAAACATCTGCCGCACTCACACATGAATTTGTATGCACTATCGCGCAAGAATCATCGTGGTCGTTCAATGATCTATCACAAGCATTTTGCTTGTCGCTCGCACAGTCGGTTAGTCACGTTGAGTATATGTTGTCTTGATGGTTTGAGGCATCTTGTCGTCAAGTCATGCTGAGCATGTGTTTGCAAGGTCACCAATGTAAAAGTTCACTCACTCACACACTTAGTCACTTTTTTGAAGTTCTAATAACCAAATCACCCTCCAATAGTCAGACTTCCACCCTAGAATTGACTCGACTGATGGTCATCCAAAATAGCACAGAAGTGTCCAACAAGCCATTTCAATCTGCATTACCCGCAAGCACATCAACCAAGCCTCCTGCTAGTCAACTGGAGAATTTGACCGGGAAGTGACCCCATGACTCACTCCCCTCAAAAATTGTGCAAAATATGCCAAGCATGCCCCCTCCACTGACTGAAGAAACTACACAGATAGGTCCGACAAACACCCAGTGTCCATCACTGTCTCCCCCAAAAAAATACGTAGTATTTCCAACCAGTCAGTCGACCTGCTGCTCACACATAAAACTATGCAGATTTCATGAGCAGTCCTTCAACTTCCCAGCATCTCGCTGAACTCAAAAATTGCGCAGAGGTGTTCAGTAGGTCACCCTCCCAACAATTGCGACTTTTTTGTCACTAGCACTCCCGCATCCCACTGCCAGCTCCTAGAAAAAATGTGCATTTTTCCTGAAAAGCCTCCCACATCCCACTGCTAACTCCCCTAAGGAATTATGCAGCTTTTGCTACCAACCCCTCCTTTGCTTCCTGCACTGATTCCCTCAAGAAATTGCACAGATCTTCCCTCCAGTCGAGCCAGATCTCGCAAACAGCCACTGTTGATCCAGATTGTCCATCTCAGTCTCCCAATGACTTCTGTGTAATTTTCACTAGTAATGCCCAGAGCCCACATCCCAACTTGAAATATGCCTTATGCATTTTCATAGCCTCATCCTCTCTCTCGGTCACCTGCATCTGAAAGTGAATGACAATGCATCATGGTAGACTAGGAGGTTTATGGATTTGATGTCGTATCGTCATGACTGATTGAAGATATAGGTACATGGATGAGACATGACGCGACAACAAACAGGATGAGAAAGGAGAGAACATGTGAAGAGATTTGTTCATGAACGGATCAATGCATGATGCATGCGAGGAGCTTTTTTCGTGAATGGATGAACATGTGAAGCATGCCAAATTACAAGCAAAGGAGCAACATGCACATTCAACATCAAGCGAACACCAAGACCATCGAAGACTTCTCACACCTTGCCATGCGGAGGTGAAGCTACGATACACCAAGAGCATATCCATCACTCAGCATCAGTGCAACTTGACATGCACACCAGCAATAGCATGAACATACCAACATTGTCATGTTGATTTGTGTCATGAGTCATGTCGTCCACATCACCATTGTGGGCCATACTAAATTGTAAATCAATGTAATGTAGCTTGGAAGTACAAGAGGCCCACATGTCATATGAAAATTCATGAAAAGTTGAAGGGTCAAATAAATCAAATGGTCATGAGGGAAGTTGAACAGTCACAAGGGCCAATTTCACCCTTGTCTATAAATACCCCCTCAATTGTACATGAAAAGGACTTTTCACCTTGCCTCCTCCCACATAGCCTTGATAGTCTGTAGTCTTTTCTTTGAGGAGCGAGAACTAGCTCCAACACCCCTTTTATGAGGTTAGTGATGTATGGTGTGCCAATGTGTCTTGGAATTTTTGCTTAATTCAGAATCTTGTTAATAGGCCAACACATTTTCACACATGTATTATAATTTTTTGTAAGACTAATCTTGGAACACTTGTAATGCATGTTGTTTTAACCCATGTCAAAACATTTGAACTATTTTGGTTGTTATAATACATATGCTTATGAAAATGTGTTTTATAAGTTGTTAACAATGTCCTGCCTACATGGGCTACCTCACCAAACATCAGACATAAACTTTCCCTAAACTTTTTATAATGGTTGTCGCACTCATGCGGACTGCTCCATTGAGTGTTGCATGTGTTATCTCTTCTTGTGTGTGTGGCTTCCGCATCCATGTGGATTGCTCCACCGGAAGCTGTGCATGTCATGTCATGTGCCTCTAATAGATATGGGACTCTTCCCATTAAACTAGAGACTCACTTCCACCCTCTCTCTCTTCGTTGAAAGAACCTTGACGCAAGTAACACTAGCACTCACCATGCACATGAACATCGAAGAAGAAGCAGACCACTATCATGTCTTGACAAGCAAGAGCTATGGAAAACATTTAAGATAATGGAAATCAGGCCATCATATCAGATGGGACTCCTACACCAAACGATGTGAGGTCTAGTTGGGACTTCATACCGAGGATATCCCCTGAATGTTGGCAGGTCCAGCATTGTCAACATTTCTGGCGCTAGAAGGAGGGACGCCAGTTGCTTATGACTAAATGTCCTCTCACCCCCACTCATCAATCATCTGGTCAAGGAAGTAACTCGCACTCCCTCTCACCTATGCACGACTCTGAAGTTCGTTACTCCTCACCTCTCTTATGTGAACACGAAATTTCATATTAGCACCTCTGCTTTGTCCATTTGATTACTTGTCAGTTCACGAAAGCAGTTGGACTGATCCCAGGAATACATCATCTTCCATACGCATCAAGAAAACCAAAAACCACTCCCACAGGGATTGTTATATCATCGGTGAAGGAAGCAGTTCTTCCCACACTTGAAAGTCTGGCAGAAGTTGTTGAGAACGGAGAGGAACCTTCGGTCTTCGAATAGGGAAAAAGAGACACCCTCGTGATGTTGGGATTAGATTTCGCTACAGGAGGTGGAGGGGAAGGTAGTGTGGGAGGCAAAGGCGGACTCAAACCAACAAACTCAGAGCCATAAATGTCAGATTCTGAAGAATAGGAGGAGGATGAAGGAGAAGAAGACATGGCTGAAAAAATCTAGAATGGATGACTCATGGACTATTGGCTTTCCCAGGTGCTTTGCACAAGATGCTGAAGCGTCGGAGAGAATGCTTACAAAGTATGATCACTTGGACAAATTCTACCTACAATTGTAGACACTTGAGGTATGGTATGATGACATTGAATGTATATTGTTCCCATGTACCTTGGATGGTCACATAGCAGTATGGTATCACAGCCTTCCTATCAATTCCATCCATAACCGAGGTATGTTCAAATGTATATTACTGGAAAAGTTTGTTGATGACAACACCCCAGCCATGTTACTCAAAGAATTGGGAAGCCTGAAGTTGGAGGGGAAGAAGAGGTAAAATATTTCAATCAAAGGTTTCTGCGCATATTGAATAAGTTTGCAGTGGACACGAAACCTCATGACTCCATCACTGTCGATTACTACATGTCTGCACTACCAACCAACATTTTGCAGTTTGTCAAGCAAACTGTGAAACCAACATTGTAAGAAAACTGCAAGGAGGCAATCGATGTAGAGAAGGGCCTGCACACGATTGAATTTATCAAGGATGATGAACCAACAAAGGACTCGAGAGATGTGAGCAAGAAGCCCCGGGCTGTATTGAGTAAGGGTAAGGACAAGGAAACAAGTGATATTGAAACCCTTACTTGTCTAGTCAAAAGCTTGACAACAGAAGTGTCTGAGCTCAAACAACAAATAGTTGACACATCTGCGAGAAATTGGCTGACCATAAAAAGACAAGGAAGCATGTCATCAGGTAGTAATCACTTCCCTACAAAAATTGCACAGATCTCCGGCTCAGTGTTCCATCTCGAACAGTGCACAAACAACGAATTTTGTTCATTTCATGAAGATGAGCACTCGAAAGGGTCTTGTCCGAACAGGAAATGAGTTGCAGGCTCAGTGTGCGATCACATGCCAAACATGATGAAAAATGTGCAAGGAAAACTGGGAGACATGGATGGTGATGAAGATGTTGTGCCTAATGAGGCATTAAGCATTGGGCAGGTGGTGAATATGTATCAATGATCGCAAGCAGCACATAAGACAAATACCGACAAGAAGCCCCAAAAGAAAAATGGTCGTTACAATATCAGAAGTCAAGGGGCTCCCCCCACACTTGGGGAAATGCAACAGAGGTTCGAACTACTGAGGAAGGTTGATCCACCAGCTCTCCAAAAGTAGAAAACACAAAGAAATCCTGGGAAGACAACGACGAACAAGAGTACATCCATGAGCAGCAAACTGCAGAACACTCTGCGGACAACACAAACACTAGTCTCACCCCGGACATCTTAGTGAGTCTACCCACTATGGATTACAATATCGTGGAAGACATGAAGAATACTTGCGCAAACATCAGTTTGTTCAAGTTATCTAAGATTCAGAGTCAACAGGACATCTTGCTACACGCATTGGGGTAGACATCAATGGAAGACGTAGCCTCTACCAGCAAGGGAGCAAGCACACCTCTCAAATCACTTTCAACTGTGCTAAACACACTCCGGATGGAAGAAGAAAACTTTGTTTTCCATCCATTCCTGCTTTCATTTGAAATATTTAACTGTAATTTTCACAATTGTTTGGTTTATTCTGGTGTGGCAGCCAACGTCATATCGCTCTCCATTTCCAAAAAGATCAATGCGCAATCGAGCAAGACATCCACGCAAATCATCCAACTCGATCAGACATTTATACCAACCATTGATGAACTTCAGGATGTGATCATCCAACTATATCAGGATGACCAAGTTCACTAGTGCATAAACATTGTTGTTGTCGACATATTGGAAGCGTATGACTTACTACTCAACATAGATTGATCTGGCAAGCTGAATGGGTATCTTGGGACAGACTAGTCGTACATGTGGCTTTCGTACAAGGGCAAAACAAGGCACAATTTCACTCCCATCAATGGTGGAATGAACCGTTGGCCTTCACAGAGCTCATGTTTGGAAATTGCCTCTTGGAAACAACGTTGGTGTTCTATCCTGCATGGCCAACTCCAACCCCACCAAACATGCAGTTGGGTCTTCCCCCTTGCCCAATCGATGGAAATGAAACATGTACAGTGCATTGTACACATTAGTATTAGTAGCAATAGCAGTAGCAGTAGTGCAGGCACATCGAATGGTCCGTGTACATATGAGTTATGGACCATGTACTTCGATGGATCAAAGACACAAGATGGCTCTAGAGCTGGGTGTGTCTTGATTGACTCAAAAAATAGGAACATTTGATTTCAAGCCACTTGGAGTTCGAGTGCACAAACAACATTGTTGAATACAAAGAACTCATGTTGGGCTTGCAAAAATCCAATAGCCTCAACGTGGTCCCACTCAAAGTGGTAGGTGATTCGGAAATAGTGGTATGGCAGGTACGTAACACCATTCACTCTTTATCACCTCATCTCAAAAGTCACCAGCAATAGGTATGGTGACTGATCTCTAACTTCCAAGCATTTAATATCACTATTGTACTAAGAATGTGTAATGTAGCTGCCAATGCTTTGGCAAACTCAGCTTCTATAATGTCACCTCTTAGGGATAGATTTACTGTCGAAATTTTGTATAGACCTTCTATCGTGGATAACATAACTAATTTACGCGTGTTTGATTATGATCAATAGATACTGAATTTCATGGCTAACATTGATATATTCAAGGATGTAGTGATAGATGAAGACGAGCATGAGCAACCTTTGCAAGCTGGGGTGGATAACAAGAAAGGTCACCTCATCCCCAAGGGTATGGTATCTTTGGAAAAGCTCTATGACTTGCAAGAACACTTTCAAGGGCCAAGGAACAACAAAACCCACAGCTCTACCATGATGCAGCAGGAGTGGCAAGCCTTTGTCTGCTTGTTCAAACAGGACCGAGATGTGTTCACGTGGACATATGATGATCTGAAAACTTACGACATGTGAATAATCCAATATATCATTCCGATCAAAGAAGGGGTCAAGCCATATCAGCAGAAGCTGAGGAAATTACATTCGTCACTTGAACCTCTCACACAAAAGGAGCTCACCAAGCTATTGGATGCACGGATAATATACAGAGTTTGTCATTCTACATGGGTTTCAAGCCTTGTTCCTATATGTAAGAAGTCTAGGGAAATCCGCGTGTGTGTTGATTTCCAGAACTTGAACTGTGCCTCAGACAAAGACAATTACCTTGTGCCATCTATGGAGAAAATTTTGCAGATAGTATCTAGGGCACAAATATTTTCCTTACTTGATGAGTTTTCAGGATATAATCAGGTCTTGGTAGTGGAACCTGATCGACTCAAAACTACCTTTCATACCAAGTGGGGTACATTGGCATATAGACGAATGTCGTTTGGGCTTGTGAATGCAGGCACAACCTTTCAATTCACCATGGACATCACCTTCCGCGAACACATATGATAGTTATTGAATTGAGGCTTTTGTGATCCATACTAGTTGTAAGCAGAGCTTCGGCGAAAATCACATGAGGAAATACCTTTATCGACGCATTTCGAACCAACCAGTGTGGTTCATCGTCAGGACAAGTTGAAGAAACAGATCCAGCTTAGCATGTTAAATAGTCTGAGCAGAGACTCCAACGGCTAAATCGACCAACGACTAATTTTGACCTACGGACCCAGGTCAAATTACTATTCATTAATTTAATATTATTATTATTTTTAATATTAAAACATAAAATATTTTTAATGGTTAGTTTTAAAAATTAATTAATTAATTTATTAATAATTATCTATATATATATATATATATATATATATATATATATATATATATATATATATATATATATATACATATTAAAGTTATGATATTAGGTTGTTAATAAATAAAATACTTATAGGGTTAGTTTATACTATAAGTATTTTATTTATTAACAACCTAATATCATAACTTTAATATGTTTATATATATATATATAATTATTAATAAATTTTTAAAACTAACCATTAAAAATATTTTATGTTTTAATATTAAAAATAATAATAATATTAAATTAATGAATAGTAATTTGACCTGGGTCCGTAGGTCAAAATTAGCCGTTGGTCGATTTAGCCATTGGAGTCTCTGCTCAGACTATTTAACCTGCTAAGCTGGATCTGTTTCTTCAACTTGTCCTGACGATGAACCACACTGGTTGGTTCGAAACGCATCGACAAAGGTCTTTCCTCATGTGATTTTCGCCGAAGCTCTGCTTACAACATATGATAGTGCATAGTGGTGTACCTCGATGATGTGACTATGTTTTGAAGAAAATGGGAAGACCACATACGCCATCTGAAGAAAATTTTTGAGCGATGCCAAAAATACAAGATTTCCTTGAATCCCAAAAAGAGCATATTTGCAGTGTCTGAGGGGAACCTCCTTGGGCACATCATTGCCAAAAGTGGGATCAAGGTTGATTTGGACCGGGTCCAGACTATTACACAGATCCCTCACCCAACCAACAAGAAAGAAATGCAGTCCTTCTTGGGAAAGATAAACTTCCTCTAGAAGTTCATCTCAGACTATGCGTAGATAGTAAAACTAATGCAAGACATGATCAAGAAGGATGTAGTCTATAGCTGAGGCAAGAGGGAAAAGTACGCATTCACCCATATCAAGCAGGATATTTCAGAAGCGCCTGCACTCTATAGCCTAGATTTCAAAAAAGACTTCCTATTATACACCTTCGCCTCCAACAACTCACTCACTGTAGTTTCACTCAAAAGGATGAACTGAACAACGAACGTCCCATCCGCTTCATGAGTGCAAGCATGCAGGGACCAAAAATCAACTATCCCACTGTTGACAAACAAGCATATGCAATATACAAGGCAATGAAACATTTTAGACCCTACTTGCTGAAGAACCATTGCATAGTCTATGTGCCGCATCCAACAGTCCGCTCATTTCTCGTACAACAAGAGATGGGTAAATGACGTGTTAACTGGATGATAGGCTTGCAAGAGTATGATCTTTACATCAAGCTAGTTCACACTGTCAAGGGTCATGGTCTCTGTAAACTCGCAGCTGAGGTAATACACACACAAGAGGAAGAAGAAGAGTTCACCGGTTGGGAGAAGGAAATTGAAATGTATGATGTAGTGTGAGCACCACCAACTGCAAGCAGAAGCTATTGGTACGAAGATGTGCACCAGTGCCTTGAGCATGGCATCATACTCTCTCACTTCTCCATCAGACAGAAGAGGGCACTACGCCTCGAAGCTTTATCCTATCATATGGTGCACGGAGTGCTTTATAGAAAGCACAGTAACAAAATCTTGCTCAGGTGCCTAGAGGCACATGAATCAGAGAAGGTTTTGTAAAATCTGCATGACAGACCAACTGGGGGTCAATTTGCGGGAAATACCACTGCACACAAAGTTATGCAAGACGATTTCTACTAGCCCACATTATTCAAGGATGCATATGCTTACGCCCGCAAGTTCCCGATCTGTCAGTGATGCGCCGACAGAACATGAACGTAAGCAGCCCCACTGCACCCTGTTACAGTGATTAAACTGCTCCAGCAATGGGGCCTAGACATCATAGGGGAAATTTTTCCACATTTGTCAAAACAACACTGCTACATTTTGACAACAACTAATCACTCCACGTGGTGGACAGAACTAGTTCTTCTCAAGCAAGTGAACGACCAAGAAGTCATCAGCTTCCTCCAATAGAACATCATCTCATGCTTTGGCGTCCCAGTATCACTTGTGTTTGACAATGCAATGTACTTTTCATCTTTAAAGCTTTATGATTTTGCATTGCAAAATGGTATTGTGTTGAAACACTCATCTAACTACTACCCACAAGGAAATAGTCTAACAGAATCAATGAACAAAAACATTATCCGTATAATAAAATAGACTGTTTACTCTAAGCAGCGTCACTGGAACTCTGCCTTGACGAATTCTTTATGGGCTGGCCGCATAACACCCAAACACTCTCTGAATACCTCTCCATACTTCCTAGTCTAGGGTAAAGAAGCCTTCCTACCGCCCAACATCTACTTGTCTGTGCTTCAGTTGTCTTTAGAATCCCAAGGAAAGCCTTGTATGTTAGTTCAGCATAGGATGGATACACTTCACAAACTACAGGAAGAAAGGATGAAAGCAAAAGAAAAGTTTACACTCCACCAGAAGCGTATCAAGAGATGGTTCGACAAGAAGTCTACAGGG